>CM053790.1:624466531-625150172 GCA_028749045.1 Cupressus sempervirens
TGCAATAACTTTCAAACCGTGGGGCCTTTTGACCTGATTCTTTTTCTAGAATGCTCTAAATCTCAATTACATTCATCTGGAAAAGTCACACCTTCTAGGTCACCAAAATGATGGCCAAATTGCATTCTCCTATTTTTTCAGGATTTTTAGATGCACTGATAGTTGAACTATGAGAGTTGGAACCTTTATTTGAGCCAAATGGGTATCCAAAAATGTAAGGACATGAAACAGAAACTAAGTCTAAGTACATTTTTTTTTTTGGGTGACACAGGATTGCCCTTATACCTCTGGATGCTCCTGCATCAGACACCTAGGGTAGATTGAAAAGTGACCCTGTCACTTTATGGATGGTAGAGGAAATCCCAAATGGGAAACCTCAGCTGCTGAAATCCAAGTTGAGTCCTCAATCGGTCATCCTTTCCATTTGACCAAATACTCTTCATATTGCCTGTTTCTGGTACTCCTACCCACACGATGATCTAGAATGTCTTCTATCTCCTCCTTCTTAGAAGCAGGAATTGGACATGGCTCTAAAACAAACTCTTCATTTGCACCATCATCATGATACTCTGTTAAATCTGCAATGTTGAAAATGGGAGAAATGTGAATACCATCTGGCAGCTCCACCTCATATGCATTTCCTGAGTTATGTTTCTTCAAAATTTTGCAGGGGCCAAATTTCTTCATTTTCAGCTTGTTGTAAGTACCAACTAGAAATCTTTCTTTTCGTAAGTGCACCATGACTAGATCCCCTACTTGGAATTCCTTATGTCTTCTCCTTGCATCAGCCCTAGCTTTATACTCTTGATTCATCTTGATAATGTGTGCTTGAACCTTCTCATGTAGATGCTTGATGTGTTCAGCAAATTCCTTAGCTTCAACACTTGTTCTCTCCCCTTGTTCTATCTTCCTCAATTTTGGTGCAGTCCTTGGGTTATTTCCATATACAATTTGAAATGGTGATTTTCCAGTACTCCTATTTATAGAGTTATTATAAGCAAACTCTGCCTGTGGTAGAATCAAATCCCATCCCTTGGGCTTATCTCCAACTAAACATCTCAGCAAATTGCCCAGACTTCTATTTACCACTTCTGTTTGGCCATCAGTCTGTGGGTGATGCGTGGAACTGAATTTCAAGTCTGTTCTCAACTTTTTCCACAATGTCCTCCAGAAATACCCCACAAATTTAGTATCTCGGTCAGAAACTATACTCCTTGGAAGACCATGTAGTCTTACCACCTCTTTGAAAAACAAGTCTGCAATATGGACAGCATCATGAGTTTTGTGGCATGGAATGAAATGTGCCATTTTGGAGAACCTATCAACCACCACGAATACTGAGTCATTACCCCTTTGTGTCCTTGGCAATCCAAGAACAAAATCCATACTTATGTCCTCCCATGGCCTTGATGGAACGGGCAATGGCTGATATAGGCCAGTATTTTGACTAAACCCCTTGGCAACTTGACAAACCTGGCAACTCTGTACAAACTTCTTCACATCCTGTGTGATTTGAGGCCAAAAATAATGTTCTCTAAGAATGGAAATGGTCTTATCTCGACCAAAATGTCCTGCCATCCCTCCACTGTGTTTCTCCTTAATTAGATTTTCCCTCATGGAACTCCTTGGAATGCACAATTGACTACCCTTGAACAACATGCCATCCTGAATCAAATAATCTAACCACTTGGTTCTATCTACAGCAATAGGTTCTTTACAAGCTTTCCATGCTTCAGCAAAATTAGGATCCTCGGGGTACAAATTCTTGAGTTCATCAAACCCAACTACTTCAACCTGCATTGTTGTAAGCAACAGCTGTCTCCTACTTAATGCATCTGCAACCCTGTTAGATTTTCCACTTCTATGCTTCAACACAAATGTATAACTCTGCAAGAATTCTACCCACTTCATATGCCTCTGATTCAATTTACTTTGGCTATTTAGGTACTGTAATGCCTGATGATCAGTATACAAAACAAATTCCTTTGGCAATAAATAATGCCTCCATTTCTTTAAGGCCTGAACTATTGCATAGAACTCTTGATCATAAATAGAATACTTCTTCTTTGCATCATTCAATTTTTCACTAAAATATGCAATAGGCTTACCTTCTTGGCTTAATACAGCCCCAATAGCGCTACCACTAGCATCACAATCCACCTGGAATACTTTTCTAAAATTTGGAAGTACCAACACAGGCTGTTCAGTCACCTTCTTCTTCAGCAATTCAAAACTTCTCACAGCTGCTGCAGTCCATTTGAACTCTTTTCTATCCCCTCTTATTGTATCAGTTAGAGGTGCACATATGCCACTGAAATTCTTAATAAACTTCCTGTAAAAACTAACCAGACCATGAAATGATCTTACCTCAGTAGCAGATCTTGGAGTAGGCCATTCCAAGATGGCTTTTACCTTCTCTGGATCCATTTTGAGACCTTTAGGTGATATAACAAATCCCAAATAGACTAACTCCCTTTTTGAAAAAACACACTTCTTTAGATTAATTAATAGTTTCTCTTCCCTTAGCCTTTCAAGGACACTACAAATATGTAGTAAATGTTCTTCCAAAGTCTTGCTGAAAATTAAAATATCATCCAAATAGACAATAACAAATTTTCCCAAGAACTTCTTAAGTACCTCATTCATGAGCCGCATGAAGGTGCTTGGGGCGTTCGTCAATCCAAAGGGCATGACTAACCACTCATAAAGACCCTCCTTGGTCTTGAAGGCTGTTTTCCACTCATCTCCTTCTCAAATTTATATCTGATGATAGCCACTCTTCAGATCTATCTTTGTGAAGTACTGAGCTCCACTCAAGCAGTCCATAAGATCATCCATCCTTGGTAAAGGAAATCGGTACTTGATGGTTATCCTATTTATAGCTCGAGAATCTATACACATCCTCCACTCTCCATCCTTCTTTGGTGCAAGTACTGCAGGTACTGCACATGGACTCAGGCTCTCTCGAATCAAGCCCTTCCTCAACAGCTCCTGAACCTATCTATTTAGCTCCTCTATTTCAGTAGGAGTCATCCTGTGAGCAGCCTTGTTAAGCAAACTAGCTCCTGGAATCAGATCTATTTGATGACTAATTTTCCTTACTGGTGGCAATCCATCTGGAACATTATCAGAGATGATATCTCCAAATTCTCCTAGTAAATCTGAAACTTCAAATGGTATTTCACTACTACCTTCTTTATCTTTCCTAGGAATCAAAGCATAACACATATGCTGATGTTTCATGCCATCTAAAAACTTCCTTCCATCAACAAGACAAATCCTAGCACTGCTACATACCTTTTCACCTTCCTTTTTCATGGGCTTCAATTTGTGGCGAACTCCATCTTTTGTCAGTGAGTATGTGTTTGCATGTCCATCATGTATTGCATGTCTATCAAACTGCCATGGTCTACCCAACAATAGATGGCAAACATCCATCAAAATAACATCATAGAGAACTTCATCATGGTAACTCCCAATTTTGAATTTTACTAAACATTGTTCACTTACCAGGACCTTATGATCATTTTTTACCCAAGAAATCCGATAGGGCTGGGGATGTTTCTCCCTCTTGAGCTTCAGCTTAGAGACCATCTCTTCTGATACCAAGTTATCAGTGCTACCACCATCAATGATCACATCACAACATTTATCCTCACACTTGCATTTGGTATGGAACAAAATCCTCCGTTTTCCTGGTTCATTTTCACCACTTAGTAGGACTCTTTCATTTACCAAGGTCTCTCCTCTTTCTGCATCCTCTGAATGTGATGATTGTGCATCCTCATCCACATGAGCAACCCTAGCTTGGCCCTCCGCTCTCCTATCTGTCCTTCCTTGTCGTTGAGGGCATTCAAAGGCACAATGACCTTCTTGATTACAATGGAAATAGGTACCACAGAAGCCTCCTCTTCCTTGTCCACGTCCTCTACCTCTTCCTCTTTGATTTCCAAAGTCTTGATCATGGGAGCGGTTGAAACCCTCATTCCTCTGGTTCCTGCTAGTACCCTCATCTTCATTTTTCTTTTGAGTTTCATTGCAGCCTCCAGATGATCTACCACTTCCCCTTCCTCCTTGACCGCGCCCTCTTTGTCTTCCTTCAAACCTTTTACTCAGCTTCTCTTCAACTCGTAGGGCAAACTAGTATGCTTCTTCAACGCTGGTCATTCTTACCAGACTTAATTCCTCCTGGATGCTAGGTCATAACCCACTGATATAACGAGCAACCTTCTCCTTATTTGCTTCTGCATGCCCTACTCTAATCAGGAGTCAGTAAAACTCCTCTGTATATTCTTGGACTGATCTTCCTGCTTGCTTTAACCCATGCATCTTCTTAAACAGATCAAGCTCGTAGTCCACAGGAATGAACTGCTTCTTCAATTTGTCCACCATGTGATCCCATCTTGTGATCTTCTCCTTTCCTCTTCTAAGTCTTTCCAGTTGAACCTCTTGCCACCAGATTTTGGCATGGCCTTTCAGTTTGGCCTTTGTAAACTTAATCCTATTTGAGTCCCTTATATCCTCATACTCAAAGTATTCTTCTAGTTCATTGATCCAATCGATCAACTCATCTGGTTTCAAATTTCTTGAAAATATACCCACTTCAATTGTAGGTCTTTTCCCAAACCTAGTAATGGCCCTAAAAAGCCTTTCCTCTATAGGATTTAGAACTTCCCTGTCAACTTCCATTACTTCCTCTTCATTGTCATCCTCACTATTGTCATCTACGGCAATATTTGCTCCTCTACGAAGCTCCTCTTGCAATGCTTGTACCTGTCTCTGGAGGGCTCTAACCTCCTCAAGATCAATAGCTCTGGCCCTTCCGCCACACTCTCTTCGTGGAGGCATCTTCTAACTCGAACCCACAACCACACAGTCCTGGTGCAAACTGCCTCACAGTCGGCACTCTGTCTACACACTCAGGAAAACTTGCTCTGATACCACTTGATGGGGACACAACCCAACAGCAGAATAGACACAATAGAAAGGGGGAATTATATTAACTGAGAAAATAAGCTAGTACAAATAGTGCAGAGAAAATAAACTTCAAAACATGCCCTACGGGCTTACAATAGCATAACTCTGGAGAATATTTCTCCTTTTAGCACCTCCTCTCAAGCTCCAATCCGAATTTTTTTGCCTTTTACAATGCCAAAAATCCCCTTAAATAGACCCCGGAGGGTTAAGGACTAGGAGTACATTCTAGAAAGTGCTAGTAGGCATCCACCGACAAAATAGAAGGTTCCAGAAGTCGCGTTAGAAGTCGGTGCAAATCTAGAAGAATCCAGAAACGGTAGCCAAACTTCCGGGAGGCATAACTTTTGAACCGTAGCTCTGATTGACAAACCGTTTACATTTTCGAAAAGCTCTCAAAGTGCTCTATAGCCCTGTGGACAAGCTTTGCTCGTACCCCATTTTTTGACCCTTTTCAAGGTCATTTAATGCCCCAAACCTGACTCTGAAGCATTCTTAGGAGGTCTCCAAAACTCAAAAAACTGCAATAACTTTCAAACCGTGGGGCCTTTTGACCTGATTCTTTTTTTGGAATGCTCTAAATCTCAATTAAATTCATCTAGCCAAGTCACACCTTCTAGGTCACCAAAATGATGGCCAAATTGCATGCTCCTATTTTTTCGAGATTTTTAGATGCACTGATAGTTGAACTATGAGAGTTGGAACCTTTATTTGAGCCAAATGGGTATCCAAAAATGTAAAGACATGAAACAGAAACTAAGTCTAAGTACATTTTTTTTTTGGGTGACACAGGATTGCCCTTATACCTCTGGATGCTCCTGCATCAGTTAACATAGGAAATCGTTCCAAAATTAGTTTCTATTGAGCAAGATCAACTTACGAAGGATTTTTCTTATTTTGTCTTATGAAGCTTAATTACTTTATGTATTGATTCTGGCTAACTATGATGATGAATATTGGTTATTATTTGGGCCGACTTGACAATTTGGAAGGTATAAATAAAATGTCAAGTTGAGATTTCTAGTTTGTGCGCAAATGTGTTGATTGAATTGAAAAGAAAAGAGAGGGAGCAAACTTGAAGGATAAGCAGGTATCCTTGTGGAGAAGAAAAGTAATATTTGATTAGGAAGGATCAAGTTTAAGCAAAAAGAGATTTAGATTCAGCAATTCAATTGCATCACAATCAGGTCATTTCATTGTTACTCTCTAACCATTGTAGCAGTGATCTAAAATCTCTTAACGTAGTTGGTTTAATAGTCAGTTGTAAATCCTCTAACAAGGTGGCAATTCCATTGAATTGTTTTAAGACCTCTTGCAAGGCCACTCCTAGCAGGATGATTATATCCTCTAATAGGGTCACACCTAAGAGTGCATTTTGTAACCTTTAACAGGGTTGGCTCCTAACAAGGCTCACTTCAGAAGAGTGAAAAATAGTAACTAGTTATATTGGTGGTTTTTCCCAAATTGGGTTTCCACGTTAAATCCTGGTGTCTCATGTGTTCATGTTATTTCTCTTATTCTTGCAAGTTAATTACTATTAATGTTTTAAGATCTTTCAAAAGTAATTCACACTCTATATTTACCGAGTGACAACATTTTCTGTGTGTTTACTGAGTAACAACAGTAATAAGTTTTCTTAGTCTACATTTTATTGTTGACATCTAAGGGATCTATGATTTATTTTAGTGGTAATTGATTCACCCCCCTCTTAGTTACTCCTTCCATATTTCCAACAATTGGTATTAGAGCTTTTGGTGCTTGTAGGAAAGGTTTCAAGGACCCAAGCTAAAGATCAGGATGTCTTACAAAAGAGAGATCTCAAAGCTAAATAGAGACAACTTTTCAGCATGGCAGGGACTCATGAGACTTCATCTGGCCACCATTAGTGATTCAAGCTGCAAATACCTTGATGAAGAATTAAAAACTCCCATTGGTACATTATCTATTGGGGATCTTGCTGAGAAAAAGAACCATAACATCATGATGATTGATATTGCATCTACTCTCAGCTATGATGAATTTGATGATATCAAAGACTATAAAACTGCTTCTGATATGTGGAACAAGCTTAAGGACATCTATGATGGTGATGACAATGTAAGGAGAGCCAAAGCAGAAAGCCTTAGAGGATAGTTTGATTAGATGAAAATGAGAGAAGATGAAAATGTTGCCAAATATATGGAAAGAACCAAAGCTAGTGTTAGTGCAATTAGAGCTTTTGGAGGAGAAATCAAGGAATAAATTGTTGTAAGTAAAGTTCTTAGAACATTTCTTCCTATCTATGCAATTAGAGTATCTGCTATTCAAGAAAAGAGATGTGACCCAAATCACAAGTTAAGTTTGGATGCCCTAGTAGGAAGATTGACATGTTTTGAGCTAGACAACTTTGACAATTATGTTCCAGCTTCCAAAAATGTTGAGTTTGCATTTGAAGCTAAACTTTCACTCAAAGAAAAAGGTAAGAAAAAAAAGGACATTCAGTCAAAAGTGAAGAGGAAATAGAGGAAAGTTCTGATAGTGATCTTGAAGTTGTTGAAGCTTTACTTGCAAAGAAATATTCTAGAGGCAGAGGAAAGTACAAAGGTAAAGTTCCTTTAATCTGCTTTTCATGTGAAGAAATTGGTCATATTGCTGCTAGGTGCCTAAATGGAGAAAGAAAGGATGAGAAGAAGCACCACACGTATAAGGGCAAGAAGGAATCCAAAAGTCACATATCCTTCAAAGAAAAAGGTAAGAAGACTTGTTTTGTGGCTAAAGATTCTGATAACTATGAAGATGAAATAGTGTACATTGCTATAAAAGATGAATCTAGTGAGGAAGAAGATAAGATGGCACTTATCTCTCATGTTAGTAAAAATGACACATGGATCATAAATAGTGGATGTTCACATCATATGATTGGAGAAAAAAAAAAATTTGAACACTTTGAACACTATGATGGAGGTAGTGTAAGGTTTGGAAACAATGAACCTTGTTACATAAAAGGGAAAGGCCGAATCTCATTAAACAATGAACTTGTATGTGACAATGCTTATTGGGTTGAAGGATTGAAACATAACCTACTAAGTATGGCAAAACTAATTAACATTGGATTCAAGGAAGAATTCATGCATGGCAAGGCAAGACTGCTGGATGACAAAGGGAATCTAATTGGATGAAGCAAACAGACAAGAGGTAACCTATTTTATCTTGATCTTGGTGATTGCTCATGTTTTATTGCTCAAATGGAAGAAAGTCGATTATGGCACAAAAGACTATGTCATGTCAAATTTAATAATATGGTCAAGATAAGAAAATTCAAAAAAGTTAGAGGTATCCCTAGTTTGAAAAACCAGATGTTGGTTTATGCAAAAATTGTCGAATTGGCAAAATGAGAAAGACTAGTTTTAAGAGCAAAAACTATCAATTTGAGGATGTCTTGGAAATTGTGCATACTGACTTATGTGGACCTATTGGAGTAGACAATTATAGTGGAGAAAAATTCTTTATTCTTTTTGTTGATGACTATTCTAGAATGATGACTATTATGTATCTTAGAGGTTAGAAGCATTTGAGAAATTCAAATGGTATCTAGCAAGAGTAGAAAAAGAAATAGGAAAAAGATTGAAATGCTTAAGATTAGACAGAGGTGGTGAATTCATCTCTAATGAATTCAATAATTTTTGCATTGAAAGAGGAATCAAAAGGCAAGTATTAGCCCCTGACACTCCTGAGCAAAATGAAATAGCTGAAAGAAGAAACATATCCATTATGGATTGTACAAGGATTCTAATGATTGAAAAGAATGTTGCTATCAAATACTGGAAGGAAGCCATCAGCACTGTAGTTCATACTTTGAACCGAGTATAGTTGAAGAAGGACTCACATTAAACTCCCTATGAATTATGGTATGACTACAAACCCAATGTATGTTACCTGAAAGTATTTGGCAGTAAATGTTATATTTTGAAAGACTCTAGAAAAGGAAAATTTGATGTGAAAGGTAATGAAAGTATATTCCTAGGATATTCCTGCAGAAGTAAGGCATATAAATGTTTGAATTTGTCTACTCTTAAAATCATAGAAAGTGCACATGTGAGAATTGATGAGTTTGTAGAAAAGACTAAAGAAGAAAGCAAAAGGGAACCAGAAGATATAAAAGATTTGTTTATTTCAAACCTTATACATTGCCAGGTACATCTAACAATAAGGAGACTTCACCTCCTGAGTCTTCTATAGCCACCGAGTTGCAAGAAGTACAAACTGAATCACAGGGACTCGAGTCACATTCTAAAGCTATCGAGTCAATGCCTACTAAGTCTAAATGACCTAAGCCTGAAGTTCAAATTCAAAATGAAGATAGTTAGTTCATTCAAAAGGAAAAGAACCTATATTGGCTAAGTATGTGAAAAGGCATCATGCACCTGATTAGATTATTGGAGATAAATCAAAAGGTACTATGACAAGAAGCAAATTAAAAGGTACATGTTTACTTACTAATTTTGAACCTAAAAGTGTTAAAGATGCTATAAAAAATGAAAGTTAGATTAAGGAAATCAATGAAGAAATAGAACAGATAGAAAAGAACAAAACTTGGACTCTTGTTCCTAGGCCTAAAGATAAAAATGTGACTGGAACAAAATGGGTATTCGAAAATAAGTTGAATGAAGATGGAAAAGTATTAAGAAACAATGCTAGATTAGTATGTAAATGGTTTTCTCAAGAAGAAGGAATTGATTATGGTGAGACTTTTTCTCTTGTTGCAAGATTAGAAGGTGTTAGGACCCTACTTGGATATGCTACTCATATAGGATTCAAAGTATATCAAATGGATGTTAAATCTGCATTCCTGAATGGAATTCTTTATGAAGAAGTCTACATTGAACAACCAGAAGGTTTTGTTGATCATGATAAAAGGAATATGGTATGCAAATTTAAAAAAACACTATATGGTCTCAAACAAGCTCCTAGAGCCTGGTATAAAAGACTACATAACTACTTGATACAAATTGGTTTTCAGAGAACAAATGATAACAATAGTCTGTATATCAAGGAAGGACTAGATAAAAAAATTGTGTTGGCAGAGATATTTGTGGATGATACTTTATTTACAGGAAATGATGACCTATGCAAAGCATTTTTAGAACAAATGAACAAAGAGTTTGAGATGTCCATGTTTGGTGAAATAAAATTCTTTATTGGATTGCAGATATATTAGAATAAAAATGGTATCTATATCACCCAATCCAAGTATGTAAAAGAGATACTCAAGAAGTTTGGTATGGAAGATTCTAAACAAGTTGGTACCCCTATGTGTACTGAACTCAAGCTTACCAAAGATAATGAATCCAAAGAAGTAGATTAGACCTTATACAGATTAATGATTGGAAAATTATAGTATGTAGTTCACACAAGGCTTGATATTGCCTTAGCAATTGGGATAGTGGCAAGATTCTCAATAGAACCTAGAGAGAATCACATGATGGCAATCAAAAGAATCTTGAGATATCTGAAAGGTACTGAAGACTATGATTTATGGTAAAAACTTGGAGGAAACCTAGACCTAAAGGTATTTACTGATGCTAATTGAGCAGGAAACTTGATGACAGAAAAAGCACAAGTGGTGGAGCTTTCTTTCTTGATAAAAGGTTGGTATCTTGGACAAGCAAGAAGCAAAACTGCACATTCCAATCCACAATAGAAGTAGAGTATGTTGCAGTAGTAGTGAATTGTTCTAACATTGTTTGGTTCAAACAATTGCTAGAAGAAATGAAGGTTGAAATCAAAGAGCTAGTAGCCATGTATTTTGATAACACCAGTGCAATTAACATATCAAAAAACCCAGTAATGCATTCCAAAACAAAGCACATTGCTATAAAATATCACTTTGTTAGAGAATTGGTGTAGGACAAAGAAATTAGATTGGAATATGTCCATATAAAAGAACAAATTGTAGACATATTCACCAAGACATTACCTAAGGATGCATTCTTGTATCTAAGAGTTAAGCTAAGGGTCATTCCCCTATCTGAAGCTCACCAAATAAAGTTTAGTGATGCATCAACCAGAACCAAGCTAAATATGAATTAGTTGATGCAACATAATCAAGAGAATATTGCATATGAATTAGTACTTCAAGGTACATTGATACAAATTTGGCATGTGTTGTCTTTGGCATGTATTTGCAAAGAGGGAGATGTTTACTATAATATCTTTATCTTTCTGAAATTTTGTAGAGGGAGAAATTTGAAAAAAATTTATGCAAAGGAAGAATATAGCATAAAGAAGAAGTTCTTGTGTAAAATCAAAGAGGGAGAATTTTTTTGTCAAAGGGAGTCTTGTTCTAAAAATTTTATTGTGCTATGGCATGTTGTGTTGACATCAATGTCAAAGAGGGAGATTGTTGGATACAATTGATTAATTGTGGGTTGTCTTTGATGTTACACAAATGTCATATCAATTGATAGATAATGCTTACCAATCTCACTTGGTCAGTGAAGATAGTTTTCTTTGTCTATCAAGTCTTCACAGGTTTACTCTCAATAGATGATAGTGTTTATTGAGCTCACTTGAGCATCAAAGGAATTGAGGTAGAAAAGAGTGTTAACCGAGCTCACTCGGTCAATGAAGGCAAAGTTGGATAGAGCTAGTATTCATCAAGTTCACTCAGTTACCAAAGGATTTCTACAAGTTCGTAGTGTTAACCAAGCTTCTGTTGGTTAACATAGGAAATTGTTCCAAAGTTAGTTTCTACCAAGCAGGGTTGGCTTACGAAGGATTTTTCTTATTTTGGCTTATGAAGCTTAATTACTTTATGTATTGATTCTAGCCAACTATGATGATGAATATTGGTTATTATTTGGGCTGACTTGATAATTTGGAAGGTATAAATAAAAGGTCAAGTTGAGATTTCTAGTGTGTGTGCATGTGTGTTGATTGAATTGAAAAGAAAAGAGAGGGAGCAAACCTGAAGGATAATCATGTATCCTTGTGGAGCAGAAAAGTAATATTCAATTAGGAAGGATCAAGTTTAAGTAGAAAAAAGATATGGATTCAGCAATTTAGTTGCATCACAATTAGGTCATTTCATTGTTGCTCTCTAATCATTGTAGCAGTGATCTAAAATCTCTTAACAGAGTTGGTTTAATAGCTAGTTGTAAATCCTCTAACAAGGTGGCAATTCCATTGAATTGTTTTAAGACATCTTGCAAGGCCACTCCTAGCAGGGTGATTAAATCCTCTAACAGGGTCACACCTAACAGTGTGTTTTGTACCCTTTAACAAGGTTGGCTCCTAATAGGGCTTACTTTAGAAAAGTGAAAAACAATAACTAGTTACATTGATGGTTTTTCCCAAATTGGGTTTCCACATTAAATCTTGGTGTCTCATGTGTTCATGTTATTTCTCTTATGATTACAAGTTAATTACTATTAATGTTTTAAGATCTACCAAAAGTAATTCACACTTTGTATTTACTGAGTGACAACATTTTCTGTGTGTTTACCAAGTAACAACAGTAATTAGTTTTCTCAGTCTAAATTTTACTGTTGACATCTAAGGGATCTGGGATTTATTTTAGTGGTAAATGATTCAACCCCCCTCTCAGTTACTCCTTCCATATTTACAACATGAAATGCCTACTTATAATAGCTTATCGACTAAAATTACAAAAGAACTCTTAAATAAGATAGGGAAGAAAAAAAATCCATGTGAGGAAAAATTCCCTGCCCCCCAACCCCCCCTTAATATAAAACCTGATGTCAATCAATACTCCTCTCATAGGAATAAATTGAACCAATATTACACCAAGAATGTTAAAGTGTGACAAAACCAAGTATCAATGTTGATGAATCATATAATACAATGCAAATAAGATTGGGCATGGAGGTACTTGAATGAGAATCAATTGGATACACATAATTGGTAGATTCATATATTCTAATCTAGACTAGAGACATGCACCAATCCTCACAAGATAGTTCCTAATCTACTGAGTACAAGGGGATTGCAACAAATATGTCATCAGTAAAAGTTACAAAGAAGGAAGATGATTTATATTAGTGTGTATACAACATAGCTTATAAAAGATAATAAAATATCTTACTACAAAATTGTAAAGTAGGAAACAAGGAATTATATGAAGAATCAGTGAATTAGGAGCATGCACATTCATGACATATCTAAATTGAACAAGATTTTCTTAATAAGTCTAGATTTTCAAACCAAAAGTATCATTCAAGTATATTAATAAGCTCATGGAAATATTTTTTGAGTAAAGTAATCATACAAATTTCACTCGTTGTATGTTTAATGCCTTTATTTCATTTTTTTGTTTTCCCACAAGCATGTATATTTTATGCTTACAACTTTTTTAGGTTAATATGAAAATGTTTTGGAGTTACTCTTGATATATAAGGTTTTTCTATCACTCATTAATACTTGAAGGAATGTAGAAACAATTGAACTTGAATAATATTACTTCACAAATAAAAGTTCTTACAAAGATTAATATTCTAGTGTTAATAGGGGGCAGAAAAGTGTGAGATCTGAAACTTGGTAGTTGATGTTATTTGGGTGTTTGGAAGATAGGTTGAAAAAAAATACTATTATTCTAACTCATTTATCATAGCAGTGTGGGATCATGGTTTTGTTTTTCTAAAATTTGACTATGAACATTGAGTTTGAGCCTCACTAACATTGGTCTTAGTAAGAGATAAGGTTTGTAGGTTACATTATATTCACTTGGGATAAATTTTTGGTAAATGTAAAAGCTTATCTATGTAATTCAGATTGTAAAAAATGATTGTATCTAGAGCTAAGGGTTTATCTTCATTCAAAGCTTCCATCACAATTAAATTATGATTTTTGGGATATAACAATATTTGGACTTTTGTCCCAAGAAAGATTGAAGGTTTTCTTTAGTCTATTCTTTCCTACAAGCACCTCACCAAATGAATATGTAAACTCAATTTATATATTAATAAAATAACTTTTATGACCTCAACTATTTATTGATAAAAAAAGTTCTAGAGTTAATGGAAAGCACAATAAAAAAAGAGAATGAATATGACAATTATAAATTGTATTCCTCTCAATAATATAATAGAATGGATTGATTCAACTGGAGTGGATATTACATAGGGAGCCCCTTGGTTCTACAACCAATGTGAGTACAAAGGATTGAATAAGACAATGGAAAGCCCATAGTATCATTACATGACATTCGAAATGAAGCTCTATCACCCACAAAATGTGGATAGTTGATAGTGTACAACACCACAAAAGGTGGATCACCCACCAAATATGGAGACACATGTTCACTAAAGATGGATCACCCTCAAAAGTGGAAAAGTTCATCCACTATAAGTGAATTTGATAAATTAATAACATGACAAGTCCACATAAACTAAAAATGCTTGAACTATTCCTATGTAGTTCCCTATGTAAGCTTAAATATAGTATAATTAGTACCTAGATTAGAAATGACCAAGGTAAAATATCTTAATTACACCAATACCCAACTTAAGTGTAATTAAGGGATAATGAATAAAAGTTAATAGGGTGATATGGTTCCCAACTACTAGGCCATATGAGGCACTCATCTAAAAATGCAATGCAATCTCTCACAAATAAAGGAAAGGAGAAAACATAGTGGGACAAAACACCTCCTCAAAAGATAGATGAAAACACAAAATAAATCTTAAATAAGATTAGGGAGGAAAAAAAACCCATGTGATGAAAAATTCATTGCCCCCCTACCATAAGAGAGAAGAAGAGGAAAGATCATGAAGTGCCCCCTTAATATTAAATCTTATACAAATATGGTCAATGATGTCAATAAATAATCCTCTCATAGGAAGAAAAAGAACCAATGTTGCACCAAGAATGTCAAAGTGTGAGAAACCAAGTACCTATGTCAATGAAGAATGGTTGACAAATCATACAATGCAAAGTGAAAAAGATTGAGCATGGAGGCACCTACATGAACATCAATTGGATACTTATAATTGGTAGATTGGTACATTCTAATCTAGACTAGAGACATGCACCAAGCCTCATAAGATAGTTCCTAATCGACTAAGTACAAGAGGATTACAAAAAATATGTCATCAATAAAAGGTACAAAGAAGGAAGACACTTTATATTAGTGTGTGTACAACATACATTATGCAAGTGAATACAACATGTTATGACAAAATTGTAAAGACTGAAATTAATGATGATCTCACCAAGGATGTATTGTGAATGATCATTGATTGTACCTTTGATTGGTTGATGTTGCCAAGGAAAAATAGGAGTAAATGCCCCCCTAGCTTCTAGTTAGAGGACTAATTGCTACTAAATATATGATAGGTGGACAAAAATATATTTTTCCTAAATTTTCTCATTTATTTGAAATATGTTTTAAAAAAACTTATATATATTTTTTCAAAACATTTTATTACTAATTTTTTATATAAAAAATAAATTTATTTCTTTTGTCTTTCTATTTTCTTGGACTTTTTGTTTGACTAATAAGATGTCGAAGCCAAGATTAATTAATATTATGTGTTGTGATTAATTATTATTATTTATTAATCTCAAGTGGACTCGAACTGAAGACCTCCCATATAAGAGGCTCACAATTTACCATTGTGTTGTAGGATTTTGCCCCGAATTTCCTTTGAAATTATCATAATTAAACTATAATACACTGAGATCACTATGGAAGAAGACCAAACTAAATTCTATGCTTTACAATTGTAAAACTAATCCAAATTTTAAAAGTATATTTTTATTGAAATTGCCATAAATTAATATCTTCATTGTAAAATTCATAGAAATTAATCACTTTTAAAAAAATGTCTTGGAAGGAGTATGTATGAGATTGAACGAGGCCTTAGGAGTTGTAAAAATGGGTTTTCCAATTTTCTAGAAGATTCAAGCACAAAGAGTATAATTCACCTACACCACTGCATAAGAATCAAAATTCTACTCCAAATAAAAAATATTGCATGAAAAAAGAGGTATGGATGACTTTGATATCATTTTTTGAGAATCATTTGCATGATTATGACACCCTAATTGTCTCCTAGCCTCCAAACTTTGAATGGCTATAGATTTGACCATTGGTCCTTCCTAAATATGATGCCAACCTGTAATTTAGACAAAAAACATCTAATTTTTCCTTGCAATACAAATCCACAAAAGAGGACTCCCAAAAATCCACCAAAATATGCACTCAAATATCTGAATAGACTATGTAATTGTATTTTCTAGGCTTTGATAACAAGTAAGATTTGGATATGAAGGTTCCTATATAAGATCTAGAGGTAATAGAAAGAACATTAACAAGAGAAAATGACTATGACAAGGTTAAACTATATTTCTATCAATAATGCAATAGAATTTATTAACAAAATTGGAGTGAATATTACATAGGAAGCCCCTTAGTTATAAAGACAAGGAAAGTACAAAGGAGTGAATGAAAAAACAAGAAGTGTTACTATCTCATTACATTATAATCAACATGTAAAAATATCACTGTCCAATAAAGGTGAAAAACTCTATCCACTATAACTGAGTATAATAAAGTACTAATATTATAAGTTGGCATGTTAAATGAAAATTCTCCAACTATTCTTATGTATAATTCCATCAGTAAGCTTAAATATACTGTAATTAGTACCTAGGAGATAAATAACCAAGGTAAAATAAATTAAATACACAAAAAAATCTCAATAAAATTTAATATTTTAATTTTATTTTAGGATGTCAAAATATCAAAATTAAATAAATTTAGTGAGATTTAGTATTTAATATGGTTCTCATGATGTGGTTATATGCCAAAAATAGAAGATTCCATAAGAATTACAACAGAGCCATGACAAAGCATTAATCGGACTTGAAATGACATAATAACTTGGGTATGCAATTGAGAGCAAGTATTCAAAATATAATATTAAATTAAAATTTCCTTCAAGTTGTGCATTTCATTGTGTGGGTAATGTTTGGTATAAGAAAAAATTTCCACGTGGATTTCATTTGTTCATTTTTGCAACATATTTTTTTTTATGATCTCAAATAATTTTCTGTATAAAGTTCCCTTCATTTTGTGTTCCATGAGCTGTAGATTTGCCTAAAGTCTCCTTATGTTGATAAATGTTGAAATTTTATGCCCCTTATGGTCCATAAATGATTAAAACTATGAGAAATATTAATTAGGTCACATTAGTCAAATACCCAAATTGAAAAACCTAAAATTTGACTAATTATTGTGGTTTCAATATTTTGGGGGTTCAACTCCCTTCCTTCAACCTTCTAGTCTTCAACCCCCACTCTCAATGTCTTCAAGTTTGGAAATTTCATATGATTTTGAACCCATAAATTGATCAATAATGAAGTGCCTATTTCTTTTTTAGTGGTATCCATAGTTTACAGATCTCCTAACTCACCAAAAGCAAGTTTTGTTGATAGGGATTTCACCAAACAATCACATTGCCAAAAAGGAGGAGTATATGCCCAAAAGTGTCTCTAAAAAGTTGAGTTCACTAAAAATTTGACATGTTAGAGGAGAAAGGTCTATCCAGGGGTTAGTTTTGGTAGCTTTCCTAGTTCAAAATCCTTGTGGTTTGTCAAAAGTAAATTTATGAGCTACACATCTTACTAAAAAGAAAGCAAATTGTTTTCTCTTCAAACTTTTGAAATAATGGTATTCTTGTAATGACATGATTTATTTTAAAAGCCCAACTACCAACCTTGAAATTCCTTTGTTTTTTTGCTAAGAGGAATAGTATCGGTAGTCCTAAAGCTAGCATTCATATGTCAAATTTTGATTACATTGCATACTTACTTTCTATCTTAATTTATTCTTTCAAGGAGGCTTTGAAGTTGAAATTTCATGTGTGTTGATATGTGTTTGTGATCTAAAGGTATATGTTTCTCTCACACTCTCCCCTTGCAAGATAAGATGAAGTGGTTGGATAGGTTTCAATTCATGAAATTGTAAGACTGTGTTAAGTTTCTTCATCAAACACTCTTTTTGTAGCTACTTCAAGGTGATATATTATCAACACATTATTCTAAGGAATCAAAGGTTTTAAATGTTAGAGTAAATAATTAATTATTAATTATTTATTCTATTACTTAAGCTTACTTAGGTTAATGCATATTTAATATTTAATGCATGTAGTGGTTGTTGTTGACAACTCGGGAGTTTTCTCCTTTTTTAGCATATTCCACTTTTTGAGGATATGTGCTGAGTTGTCATTTTTGTCCTCTACCTCCTTCCAGCTTGTTCTACAAGCTTCCATGAGGCCTTTTTAAATGGTCTCTCTCTCATTGTAAATAATTCCATTCACATAGCAATTTCATTTTCCTATTGTGAAATATTTTCTCTTGCATTGTTTGCTTCATGCTGTTGCTCTTTCGGTTTCTCTTCAGCAAGCTATTTGCATGTAGGTGATCTTGGCGACTACGGAGTTGGATTTCATCAACTCCTACATGGTATCAGAGCCTCCCTGCTGCTTCTTGTTTGAAGGATTTGTGAAGCCGTGATTCGAAGTCACAAACCCTAGTTTGTTTGTGCATTTTTTCTTCAAATCAGGGCTAGAGCGAATTTTTGGAGCACTTTCAGCCCAAACGGGCATCACCATTGGATCCGAAAGGCCGTTTGCAGTCAGGATTCATATAAAGCTTTTCGTTTTTGGAGACAGGGCAATTTTGGCAATTTTTTGAGGATCCCGGGTTCGCTGCCGTACGGATCGTACGGACGCAGCGCGGATTTTTTTAAAAAAAAAATAATATTTTTTCGGGCGCCGCCGCCGCGCCACCGCGGGGCCGCCGCCGCGCCACCCGCGCGCCGCCCGCAGCGGCCGCAGCAGGCAGCGCCGCCCGCGCTCTGCCGCGGCTCCTCCCGGCTCTGCCGCTGCCCGGCCTCCTCTTGTCCGCCGCCCGGGCGCAGCAGCCTCCGCCACCGTAGACAGCGGCGCCGCCGGGTTTTCCTCCCGGGCGCCACCGCCACCGGCGGTTTCCGCTGCTCCGCCACCCTGCGGCCTCTCCAACCACCGACCGCCACGTGGCTGCTAACCGATGTGCTGACGTCATATTCCGGTGCGTTGACGTCACTTTTCCAGCATATGACATCACCTTGCCGGTAATCAGATTTTTTGCCGGCGACTGGTCTGTGACGGGCATACGGCCGTCAAATTTATGCCAGTATCTGTAATTTTCCTGCAAGTGTATTTTTGGAGCAGCAGTCGGTTTTTTGGCTATAACTTGAGCATACAGAGGTCTTTTTCCGATCCGAAAGAAGTGTCGGAAAGCTGACTCAGAGACGGACACATTGGTGTTAGTTTCGCATGATTTTGAGTTTGTTTGAGCTTCCATTTTTGGTGTCAAAGTAGAGGATTTTTCTGCACAACAAATCCAGGTTCCTTTCCAGTTTTTTTGCTCTCCTTAGTTGTTTTTTTGTGGTATTTGGGAGATATTTTTGTACGTTTGTGGGGGGGTGTCTTTCTTTTCTGTAATTTACTTCAGTTAAGACCCTTCTACTTCCATCTTCTTCTTTCTCTCAATGGCGGATCCATCTATATCCCGTCTCACACCACACAACTACCACACATGGAAGGCACAAATGACTAGACTTCTAATGTCAAGAGGTCTATGGTCTTGTCTGGATGAGCATCAGCCTAATCTCCAACGACCTTTTGAGATTCTACAACACAGGAACAAGATGGATGAAGCCATGGGGCTTATTGCACTCAACATTTCAGACAGCTTGTTGTTTCACTTGGATGGTTTGACTACTCCACGGGCTTATTGGCTAATATTTCAGACTTTGTTTGGACAAGTAAATGAGTTTCGGGCACTTCAGCTAGATGCAGAATTGACTTCTTTGACACCTGATCACTTTCCCACCATTGAGGACTTCTTGATGAAGTTCAAATCTCTACGTACACTTTTGCAGGGATGTGGGAAGAACAAAACAGATGATGAGTGTATCTTTTTGGTACTCTCAAAGTTAAAGGGACAGTATCAGATCTTCTCTTCCACTTTCTACTCCACTATGGATGCCTTGGGTGATAGACATAGGATGCCTTCATTTGAGATATTTTGTAATCGGTTAACCCGTGAACAATCGAAGATTACTCAAATGGATTCACTTTCAAGTTCTCAGTCATAGGTATTGCTTTCCAAGGTTACACAGGAACAGAAGTTGAAGCAGCTATCAGATCCCTCTTCTACTAGTTCATCATCTTCTAACAAGAAGGAGAAAAAGAAGACCGCAACTCCTACCTGTTCCTATTGTGGGAAAGGATCTCATGATGAGGCACGTTGTTTTCAGAAGAGATGTGATGGCTATGAGAAACAGATTGCTGATTTGCACGCTCTCCTTCAGAAGAGCACTATTTCCTCTCCATCCTCTTCTACCTCACAAGGGTCTTCTTTTCAGGCTTCTTCCACCTCTTCAACATCTACATCAGATCTTGGAAAGGGTCATGCATTACAGGCTTCTATTGCATCTTCTTCACAGGTTCCTTGGATACTGGATTCAGGTGCTTCTCACCATATGACATCTTCTCAAGGTGTCTTCTCCACTCTTGAGGCTTCTCCTATTCCTCACATTCTCATGGGGAATAACACTGCATTACCAGTCTGTGGGAAAGGTTCAGTTCACATCCAAGATGGTATATTCAATGATGTATTGTATGTTCCATCTTTGTCTGCCAACCTTCTCTCAATTTCTCAGATTACACGCAGTGGATCAGGGAAGACAGTTGAGTTCACTACTGATTCAGTCTTCATTCGAGATCGTGCTACAGGAGATCTTATTGCTATAGGGGCAGTTGATCCTTCCACTCATCTCTATACCTTCTCACACTTTGGTCCACCATCTCCTTCGCAGGAGCATCGTGTGGTGCAGTCAGGACACTTGAACCTTTGTATTGTTCCTGAGATCCCTACTTTGACTGCCACACCACAACCAGATGAGGGCTTTTCCTCTCTACAAGATTCTCCTTCCGCTCTACCTGATCTTCCAGCTTCATTTATTGAGACTCCCGGTACACTTGTTGCAGATACTTCAGTGGACATTCATGACAATGTCATCGCACCTGCCTTGGGGATTCCCTTTTCGGTTCCTCATACATTATCTTCTGGACATCAGCTAGGCTTTCCAATTGCTCCTCTCACGCAGGGATTTCCTTGTTTCGTGCCTTTGTTCCTTTCGAATTGGAGTTTCATTAGTTCGATCATTTCTACAGGAGCTCCATCATTATGGGGGGGGCTTGGTGTCTATTCTCATGGGGGGGCTGGTTGTACTTATGGTTTTGAGAGAGTCTCTTGAAACATTTCTGGCAGAAGTTGTCCTTGGGGGGATTGGTTGAGGCCTTCCTTCCTTCACTTCATGTTTTTTTTAGCATGTTGTTTTTACCTCTTTTTTGGAGGAGGGTTTTTCCCATAGGGTTTTCCCTCTTTCTCCATTTTACAGAGGTTGCATTGTACATGGGTACCTAACATGGCCTCGTTGCCGGGACCCATTATGCATTTCATCTTAGTTTTAGGAGCTTAAGGCATTCCCCTAAGTTGCACTTAAGGGGGGGTGTTAGAGTAAATAATTAATTATTAATTATTTATTCTATTACTTAAGCTTACTTAGGTTAATGCATATTTAGTATTTAATGCATGTAGTGGTTGTTGTTGACAACTCGGGAGTTTTCTCCTTTTTTAGCATATTCCACTTTTTGAGGATATGTGCTGAGTTGTCGTTTTTGTCCTCTACCTCCTTCCAGCTTGTTCTACAAGCTTCCATGAGGCCTTTTTAAACGGTCTCTCTCTCATTGTAAATAATTCCATTCACATAGCAATTTCATTTTCCTATTGTGAAATATTTTCTCTTGCATTGTTTGCTTCATGCTGTTGCTCTTTCGGTTTCTCTTCAGCAAGCTATTTGCATGTAGGTGATCTTGGCGACTGCGGAGTTGGATTTCATCAACTCCTACATTAAAAGGTTGTCCTACTTCAAGATACAATGATACAAAACACAAACAAATGTTTATGACATTCCAATAAGTCCATGTTTTATCCTTAGATGTTCAATTGTATTTTTTAAGAATGTTCTCTAGCTTCTCAACTTGATATTTGTAAATTCCCCACAATGATATTATACAATATCTTCTCAACATAATAAGGAAGTGCATACATGTATGCTGAAGGATTATTAAGTAAATTCACTTATTATGTTGCAATTGTCCATTTTTTTTGGATGTACATGTAGAATCCAATTTGTTTGTATAAAATTTTTAACATAGTTTTGTTGGCATTAAGTTACTATTGCCATTAGTGACAACACTTATCTATATCAGTATAGCTACCGAGCTCAACACTTAGTTTCCTACACTCACCAAGCTTAGAAGTGTTTAGCAGTTTACACTGAGCATCTCAGTATCCACCGAGCATCTCAGTGTCTATCGAGCAGTTAGACTGTGTCATGAGAATTCGGTGTAAACCGAGCATGGAAGTTATAATGTTTACCGAGTAAAGCAAGGTAAACTTAGCATGGAGTATCTACCGAGTAACACTATATCTACCAAGTAACACTACATCTACAGAGTCACCAATGGTCACCGAGTTTAGAACTACATTGAGTGATTAGTATGGACCAAGCCTTCACTTCTACCGAGGGCATGATGATGCCGAGTAATGCAGTGGATGCTGAGTATTAGAAGGTTAGTGAGTCAATTCAGTGAACCTGAGTTATTTACTATTGGGCCAACTCAGTAATGTTTTGTTCACTTGTGTTTTAGCCAACCTTGCAATTATAATTATTGGAATGATATATATGTAATGTATTATCTCATTTAAAATGTATGCATGAGAGTATCAAGATAGACATGTAATGTTTTGAGAAGTGTAAACGCGAATCAGTAGCAGAGAAGAATACTCAGCAAGGTCAACAAGGAATAGTAAAGATTCATCAGTCACAAGAGGTGATCTATACTTCAAGGATCTAATCAGCAATCAAGTTTGTAAGTAGATCCATTGTTTCATCATAATAGGTGAATCAGTTTTGTAAATCCTTTAACAAGGTAGACTTAACAATCTTTGTATAAATCTCCTAATAGAGTGCATACTTCAGTGTATGTTTATAAATCCTCTAACAAGGTGGACCTAGCAGTCCTTTGTGCTCCTAACAGGGCAGTATTGAAGTTTAGTGGGTATCATCCCCACCCCAGTTTTACTTTCTATTTGGAAGGTTTCTAGGTTACCAAATCATTGTGTACATGTGTTATGAATGTTTGATCTCTCATATATGTAGTAGATTAGATGAATGAATGGTGAATAGTATATATGGTTAAAGTGCTAAATTGTTTTAGAGTTTTGAAGTTACTGATTCACCCCTCCCTTCTCAGTAACCTATCATATCTTGAATATTTCCAACAAGTTTTTGTTATCATGATTAAGGCGTAGCCTTTGGTTTCAATTATTTCATTTTTCAAATTTATTTGATGAATTTTTTGTCCAAGTAGATGAAAGTAACGATCTCTCTCTCTCTCTCTCTCTCTCTCTCTCTCTCTCTCTCTCTCTCTCTCTCTCTCTCTCTCTCCCCTTCCCCACCCAAAAATAAAAATAAAATCAAGCATCTTTCCAATTTCATTAGTTTAGTTGTTTTATTATACCATGTATGAATATGCCTAACATAAAAAGGTATTATCATAAATGCATCCTTTGATGATAATATGGAAGGCTATTTTTTATAAGATGATTATTCTTAAATATCCTTGGAGCTAAATATAGATATATTGTAGCATTAGTATTGAGACATATTTTGCATTAGGTATAGTTCACATTAAGGGTGTGTTCATTTGGTTGTACATCAATCTAGCATACCAGGGAAACATCCCTTAGTATAGAAAAAGTAATAATGAAGAAGGCCTAACTCACCTTAGGAATCAATCCTTATTTGTTGATGTGTAGGTAAGGTAATTTTTGTCACAATTGTTTTCATCCATGCTTGGCATATGAACCCCAAGCAACCTTGTGTAACATTAAGAAAACCTACCAAGTGTGGAACTTGTGCATGTGAGATTAAATCTATGGAGAAGCTTGGCTTCCTTCTAATCAAGGTGCACGCAAAATACAAATTGGAGAAAAAAGGGAAGAATGATTTCATAAATTTAAAATGGGACAATGTACTAGATTAAAACTTTGGTTTCTCTTTTCCTATAGATGCACATAACACCAATAAAATATCCAATATATCAAGTCTCTACTCTACTCTATCTTCCAAGGTCTCATATGAAGTTACAACTTATCAAATGCTACAAGGAAAAAATATTTTCATAATAAAACAATTTTAAGAAGATACAACGTGATACTTGGAAAAAATAAAATAAACATTCACCACAAGGCACATGGAATGCACAATATAGTATAATAGTGAGAAAAGGTAAATAAAAGAATTGTAGTAATGCAAGGAAAAATGAAATTACAAATGAAAGGCATATCCATTGCAAAGAATTAGAGGAGAATCCAAAAAATATCAACAAGATTGCCTTTTATAGAGTTTTCATAACTCATATTACACCATGAAGTTCAAACACAAACTAAAGTTAATATAGGTTTGACAAAATTTAAAAGAAATAAATATTGGATAAAGATATAACTTTTGTATGCAACTTGTTTCATGAAGTGATAGGAAAAACCTAGATGCTCATGCATTCATTAGATGGAAGGGAAAAATAATCCACTCATAAGTGATAAGTGAACATGGGATGCAATAACATCATGTTACAAAGCCAAAAGAAGTGGTATGTCATTGAATATTTAGTCTCGATATGATGTCATGACTACTAGCAATCAAATAATGTTTCCCAAAATGAAAATTCAAAATAGGAAACATGACATGTTGGCCCACCCTTCATAGTTGTAAAAAGCACTACCACACATGATGAGATTGAACCTAGGCTACCAATTTAAATGTGGGTTTTTGATGAAGATCATTGACACATGAATAGATGGTCATGATTTGGGTTGAAATACCCAAATGAAGTATTAAAACATAATCATTGATGAATGAGATCCTAATAAAATAATAGCATGGTTTTGCACAACTCTATCGAGAAAGATGAAGAAAATATGAAATGGTGACATATTTCACCATTTTGTAAATATGCATTTTTGCCTAGGAAGAAGAAAATGCAAAATGGTGACATTATAAAAACATGACATGTTGGCCCACTAGGGAAGATGATATAATGCGTTGGCCCTAATAGAGTTATATCCCATATGTTTATGTCTCAAATTATTTATTTGTAATGGGCTTAGTGATAGAAAAAATAGCTAACATTTATGGAAACTTAGAGGGGATGCTTTCCTACTCAACATAGGATTAGTGGAATTTAGCAATCCATTGGGCATGGAGTCACCAATGTTAAAAAATCAATGCGTTAGCTATCTGTAATAACACAAAAAATTTCAACCTCAACAAAAGACAAAACTTGCTATTTCCAAAAGTGAAATGACCTATGGTTGTGCACTTCTTGGAAAGTAAAACATCTACTCTACTATGTCAAGTAATTAAATTAGCAAATGATCAAAAGAAGATATTAATTGGTTTATTGAATCAACTTCCCACACTAACTAATTTCTTGTTTCTCTCATGCACACAGATAACCAATCAATGTAGTAAAAATAATAGGCATTCAACATCTTGCAAGAATACCCTTCTAATGCCAAGAACAAAGAAACTCTCCAACAAAGCGACACATTCATTTTGAGAAAGGACTTGATCCTCTTTGTGATACTCACCCTCAGGCTTAACTTTAGTGGAAAATATTCACCAATTGGAAAATTTTGCACATAGGCATAGTCAAATTTGGCAAATTATTTCATCAATATGTGGTTGGGTGTATCAACCAAACTTTATTAAAAAATGGGTCACACCTCGGGCCCATCACCCAAAGATTTATGTAATTGACTCCAATTTTATGTGATATAACCAATCTGATTTATCTTTTGCACATAAAAAATTCAAAACATTCTCCTACAATTTCCAAAAGGGAATTTTTAAATGGCATAAGTTCGCCCATGGTTTTATAAGGTTTATTTAGAGGAGGGACAAAATTCACCCCATATTTCGTAGATGCATGTCACACACCAATGACATTTTTCCCAACTCTATTATTCTTGGAAATATATTGGAAAAACTATAATTACTCAAAAATGACATAAAACGTGTTTTTATTACATGTGCTTCGCCAAATATTTGTATACGCTATAATATTCTTGTAAAATTTTCCAAAAAGATTGATATAAATGCATTCATAGATCAATGTTAGTTTACACAATTGAGGTTAGTTGGTTTTCTCGATTCTAATCAATAGAGAAGTCTCAATTTCTTAAACTGCCAAGAGCATTGGCTAGTGGAAATTGCAATTTATGCAAAGATAAGTAAGTCATACCTCTATTGTTAGCCCCAATTGATAATGGTGATTATGTTTGTGTAAGAATCATATCAATTATTATGTTGTAGTTGGTTAGAAATTATGCTAATTCACTAGAGTGCCATATCATTTGATTGATGAAGAGGATTTGAAGTATGATGATATAAGTGTTGATAAGTGTATGCTATTCAATGGTCACTTGCATGAGTTAAAATCTAACAACATAATGTTGGTTTGATTAATTTACATGATCTTAAGAAAGATGTATGTTCAAGTTACACAAATTGAACTATACAGTGAATGAAGGAATCCAATATTAATTGAACTACTACAATTGTCACTGAGCACATGTAGAAGAGTGTCAAAGTCTAGTATTAATTGAGTAATTTTTGTGTTAACCAAGTCATGTATTAACCAAGAAAATTGTAATGTTCATCAAGCATGAACATGAAGAACAAGTTTGTAAAAGATTAAATTAAGGATGACATTTGGTGAAAATTAAGAATGTTTGAGAAGTCTAAAAGATAAGGATGAAGTTAGTTATAAGATCAATGACTAGAATAATTCAAAGAAGATCTAATGGATAATATTTAACAATTTGAAACATAGAAAAAAGTTCAAGAAGGAATTCTATTTTCTAAGTGTCTAAATTCATTAAATCTAAGGTCTATGATTGTAATTAAGTGGAAAAATTTGGAAAATTCTAGAATGGAAAAAGCTATCTATTCAAAGGGATGAACAAGATGTTTTTGTTTGCTAATGCTACTAATCAATGCTGATTATTGTTGATGTGAATTGAAGTGGAAGAAAAAGATAGAAGGTTAATTGACTAGAATAATACTATGAAGATCAAGTAAAGGAAGTGCTAAGTTAAAGTGTGAGTGTGTGAATCAACCATAAGATAGAAGAAGGAAGAGACAAAGTGAAGAAGAGATCTAAACAAGCAAGGTAATGCTAAAACCTAACAGATCAGTTGGTTGTTACTTTCTTACTATTGTAGTAGAAAAATCTCTTAATCAAGTGGACTTAACAAGTCTTTGAAATCCTATATGGTAGTATTTAATAATAATACTTACAAGTCCTTTAGAATTGACCACTCTTTAAAAATTTCAAGGAGTGATAAGTTCTAGATGATCTGTGATGAAAACCCTCTAATAAGGTCACACTAAAAATGTGCATGTAACCTTTAACAAGGTTGGCTCCTAATGGAGATCACTTCAAACTAGTGGATTTTTTTGGGTTGTTTGCTCCCAAGTGGTTTTCTTTTCCTTTCTAGGGTTTCCATGTTAAATACTTGTGTCAAATGTGTGATTACTTATTATGTTGCAAAGTTTATTTCATGTTAACTATTTAATGTCGCAACTTGATATAAGCTAGATGATAACTCTGATACTCGATATAATAAGAAATAATGAGATAAAAGTTTAACGTGAAGTTGTTATAAGTTTGATTTATGATGTTTGATGTAGTTATTGAGTTTTTGATTTGAGATTTTATGAAGTTGAAGTTGGTATATAATTTATTTTAAGCTCTGTAAGATAACTGGCTATAACTGATTCCCCCCAATTATCTAACATCTATTTGTCAACAATTTTGAGCTCATCCTTATTTAGTGGGCACAAGTCTAACTGTTAATGGTCAATGATCACCTGGGAGACCTTAGAAATGATGAAATCTATATTTTATATTGTAGGTCATATGACCAATGAATCATATTTAGATAAATATACATGATAGTCTATTGTCACTTCTTCAACAAGTTGATTTTTTTGGAAACCTATATTTCATTGGAGATGTTGAACATGAACAAGGGTAAGAGTCTTACATGTGGGGAAAGTAAGAAATGATAGAAAACCATAGAACCTTATCACCATATTTTAGTGGCGGAAAGGTTTGTGGCCAAAATTTGGAAGCTACATCATTAAAAGTACATTTACAAGATTCCCAACCTAATGCAGGAGCATCCTAGGGTAGTTGACTATCTTGCATGATTAAGGGATTTTGGTGGGGTTGAGTGGACCTATTTGGGTTTTGGGTAGTTAATTTTGATGTATTAAATTATTATTGTAAGCCTTTAAAAGCATTTGGTATTTAATTCCTATTGGAGGATGACTTGTGGCTCTTCAAGTAGTTAATACAAGGGATATTTAATTTGTAGCTTACTAGGCTACCTTGTGGCTTAGTTGGGTATAAATAAGGGGTCTTGTGGAGTCTTTAGTTATTATTCATTCATTTAGAAGAGGAGTGAGTGTGGAGAGTAGTTGGAGAGTGATTTTTTCTTGAGTCTATAGACAAAGAGTCAAATGTGAGGCAGTTTACAATAGGATTCTGATTATTCATCCATCTTAGAGAAGAGGTGGTAGTAGAGGAGAATTTTTTTGAGAATGGCTTGTAGCTGAGGCTTGGGAAACAAGGAGGTTGTTTGGTGGGCTTGCATGTACTAGTTGGATCTTCCTTGGAGGTTTCTACTAGAGTGTGGAGCTGGACTGGCTAGTGTTTGGTTGGATCTTGAGGGATCTTGCAAAACTGTTATTGTAATTGCTAGTGTATTTGGCTGTAACTGGGAAGGACTTACAACCTGATAGATAACATGTAATCAAATATATCTATGAATAAATTATTGTGACTTGAATTCAATCTTGCATTTTTGTTTGTCTACCATTATGTGGTTATTTTTTGAGGGCTAGGACATCTCCTTTGGGGATTCTCCTTCCTTACACTACATCAAGTGTTATCAAAGTGAAGGTTGTTCCTAAGTGTGTAGATAGATTGCCAAAGTTAAGGCAGTTTGCACTAGGACCTTGGGAGGACATGTAGATGGATCTATAGTTGTGAAGCCAAAAGGTTGATCTTGTTTGGGAAGATTGATCTGTTGGTGATTTATTGCAGAGGGTTTGCGAAGGTCTTGGAAGATGGCTCTGAGAGGATTGGACCCTAGGATGATTGTGAATCTTTGTGATATAGTCGAGAGGAGGATTAATGAGACAATAGCTTGGGTGGATGTTGTTGTGGATGCTACTTTTAATAAAAGAGTTGAGGAACCAAAGAAGGAAGTTATATGCTACTAGAGCTGGTTAGAAGACTTGTTCAAGAGAGAAGATGGCACTACGAGGTCAAGGTGGAATAGGTTGGTTTTGTTGATCAATTTGTGGAGTCTGATACAAAACCTATAGAGAAACTAGAGGTTGTTGCTAAGGATATTCCTAACCTTGTTGATGTTGGGATGGAGATTTGTTTTCATGATTAGTTGGTTGAGTCTGACATGGAGATTGTAGAGCACTTGGTTGTGGATGATCTAGTTGTAGTTGGTGGTGACTTGTATGTTGCAGAGTATCTTGCTGTGAGAAATGAGACTGTTGGTGTTGATAGTTTGGCATATGTTTTTGAGGGGTTATACATTTCTGTTGATATGGAGTTTGTTGCTATTGGTGTGGATTCACTAGTTGCTAATGTGGATGAGTGTTTGTTGATGAAGCATTATGTTCAGTTTATTCATGGGAGTGAACATGTTGATTGGATGGTTGAGATTTCGGTGTTTGAGTGATGTAAATGTGGATGATTCACATTTTGGTTTTCTTGTCCCTGTTGGAGTGGAAGCCTTTGGTGAAGATGAAGATGGTTGTGGATTTTTCATTGGGCATCAAAGTGTGGGATACAATTTTCTTTTTGCACTTGGGGAGTCTGATGCAGGAGCATCCTAGGGTAGTTGGCTATCGTACATGATTAAGAGATTTTGGTGGGGTTAATTGGACTATTTGGGTCTTGGGTAGTTAATTTTGATGTATTAAATAATTATTTTAAGCCTTTAAAGGCATTTGGTATTTGATTCCTATTGGAGGCCGACTTGTGGTTCTTCAAGTAGTTAATGTAAGGGATATTTAATTTTTAGCTTACTGGGATAAATTTTGGCTTAGTTGGGTATAAATAAGGGGTCTTGTGGAGTCTTTAGTCATTATTCATTCATTTGAAAGAGGAGTGAGTGTGGAGAGTGACTTTTTCCTAAGTCTGTGGATAGAACACCGAATGTGAGGCAATTTATAGCAGGATTGTGATTATTCATCCATCTTGGAGAAGAGGTGGTGGTAGAGGAGAATTTTTTTGAGAAGGTCTAGTAGCTAAGGCTTGGGAAAGAAGGAGATTGTTTGGTGGGGTTGCAAGTACTAGTTGGATCTTCCTTGGAGGTTTCTACCAGAGTGTGGATCTAGACTAGCTAGTGTTTAGGTTGGATCTTGAGGGATCTTGCAGAACTATTATTGTAATTGCTAGTATATTTGGCTGTAACTGGGAAGGCCTTATAGCATGACATGTTGCATGTAATCAGTTATATCTATAAATAAATTATTGTGACTTGGCTTCAATCTTGCATTGTTGTTTATCTTCCATTGTGTGTCTATTTGTTGGGGGCTAGCACATCTCTTTTGGGGATTCTCCTACCTTGCACTACATCACAACCAGTACCACATGTATTGAAGAAGTTGGTAAACCTGATATCTCTGAGCATGATGAACTTGTAGAATATTTTTAGGTAAATACCCTGAGTAGCCAAAATGATATAATCACCTTGGATGAGAATTCTAAATATGATGATGGTGCACGACTAAGAAAGGGAAAAAGGACATATAAAAAAAAATGATACGAAATAAAAAAAGATCAAAAATTGAAATGTATTAATAATGAATTTTCAAATAGAATAGGCCTCAAAGTATCCATTTATTGTACGTGTAGACAATCTAATTAAAGGTGAACCTTTGGTAGAATGTGGATGTAAGATATGCACAAGGATAAATAAAAAGGAAAAGATGTTGCAACTAAAAATTGACATCATAGAGAAGTATATGAGTAAAGTTTACAAGAAGAAAATCATAAATGGAGTGGAAAAATCAATGATAAGATGGAAAACCAAGGAGAAATGGCAACATGTTAAGAATAGAAAAATATTTGAATTATAGGACAAAATATAGATGAACATGACTGAATTAAAAGGCTCAATTGAATATTTTCTTGGAAAAGTAATGGGAAAAAATCTTCAGTTAAGCATTATCTTTTAAATTTTAAGAAAAGGGAAGGTTATGATAGACTGCCCATCTATTACACTTTCTAAAAGTTTGTAACTATCTGAAGAGTCACTGGTCAGTGAACATCAGACGAGAATGGGAAAATTTTCTTGATGAGGTTGAAAAAGAAGATGTAAAGGAAAAAATTAAAGTCAATTTTTTTTTTTTTTTTTCATTTTCTTTAGATGAGGTTATAGAAATAGATAACACGACTATGTATGCATGCATGCTTGTACTGTACAATTTTTCTTCCACCAATCTTATCTACTAACTATTGTAAAAAATGAAGGATAATGAAGCGACAAAAAATATATTTGAACTAGTTAAGAGTTCTCTAATTGAATATGGAGGTATAGATGACATGAAAATTTCAAAAAAATTGTGTGTTAGAGCAGATAGAGCTTCAATAATGCAAGGCCACAAGAATGGTATTGTGGAAAAGATAGAAAATTTTTGTGCACCTTACATTGTTGACATTCATTTCATAGCTCAAAAAATGAATCTAGCTTTTGGAACTGCAACAACTATCCCCAAGCAAACAAAGTTGAAAATTTTAATCAAAGAGATCTACCAAGACTTTTATCAAAGTCCAAAATGGTTCAAGGAATTTTAACAAGTTATATAAAGACTAACTAATGGGAACAAGCTTCTTAAGGATAATGATACCAGATGGATCTCTTTGGGTGGACCAGTGCATCAATTTTTTGTGCATATCCATTATTTCTTGGTACAATAGACCCAAGTCACGACAAGGATGACATATGGAAACATCTCGAGCTACTTAGAAAGTTAAGTAATGTAGAGACACTCTTAAATTATAAACTATTATCCCATGTTAGAGGAAATGAGGAATATAATGAACAAGTCCCAACAAAGAGCTATGTATATTGTAAAACATTATGTGCTATGTAAAATGACATGCATGGCCCTTGATAATCTCTATAGACATCCACCATCATTTTTAAAATCATTTTTTGAGTGGATGAGACTCACAAATTTGGATAATATTGATAACATTTTTAGAGATTGATGCAAATGGGGATTTATGTGCCAATATATGTGGTTTTGAAATACCAATGTACTACTGTGGTAGGCTTGAGTCTAAGAAACTTGGAAAGAGACCTAAGAAGCAAAAAATAAGTTATACAAATGAAGTCTTGTCCCAAAATATTGAATCTGTAACTAATCATATGAAGGAAATTGCATATGATTCTTCCTTGCAGATTAGAAAAATATTCCCTTCATTTAAATTACTTGATGCCATATCTATTATGTTTCCCAATTATTGAAGTCTCATGAGTCTGATTTTTTTAAAAAGATAAGCTATTAATTTTGGTAGATAATTTTTTATAAAGATAAGCTATTAGTTTTGATAGAATACAATTACTCCACAATACACATGAATAATTATAGAGGAACAAATATGGTTGATTGTAATTATAATATTACATTATCATATATTTAATTAGGTAGAGTATGAATGATATATTAGAAGGTAAAAATTAAACTAGTAGTCACATGGTTTTGTGCATTCAATGGTTAGTCGATATGATTGTTGATTTGTAACATAGTAGATTGTTGATTTCTAACCTACCATCAATTTTCCTTATTATTTAAATTTAATTTTAAAAGTTCATAAGTTTTGATATTTTAAAAAATAAAAAATATTAAATTGATATTACCTTTTACAAATCTTCACATGCTTAACACAAAAACAACATGCATCAACACAAAATAACATCATTTTACTAAAAAATATTGTTTTCTTAGAAAAGAGAATTTATAATAATATAAAATATAAGGTAATATTTGATTACCTAAACTATTAATAGTTATATCTATAATTCCTTCCTTTGAATTTGAATATAAATAAAGATGAATTCGTACACCATACTTTTAAAACTTTTTTAATATGTATTTTTTCAACTTAAAAAAATATATTTGAATATCACTCATCATAACTAATTAAAAAATAAGTCTTGTAGCTAACAAGCTCCCTCACATGGTAAAAAATAGCCAATCTGAGCTACACAATGCATATTAACAATGAACATGATCCCTTACTCATTCAAAGTCATAATAATTCCATATGTACATCCATTTTCAAGTTTAGGATCATATCTCAATCCAATATTCCACATAATAACAAATGAAAATAACTTATATTGTGCTGATTTTGGAAAACCCAAAATGGAAACTTTTTATTAAACCCTTATCTAACAAACCATATAATATGTATCTGCGGATCATCTTTTTGGGCTGCCATTAACCAATGCCAATGCGTAAGAAAAAGAACAACCTTTAACAAACTTGAAAATTGATTCTTCAAATATGACATGTTAAAATTGGTTCTTGGTTACTTGAATTTATAAACTAATTGCCATTTGGAGAACAACCATAATCTATAAGCCAATAAAGTGCAAACAAATAGAGACATCATATTGATTCAAGTAAATTAGAAAAAAATATAAACACATGCATCTGTTTCTTGAAACCAAACTTGGCAAGAGAGTAAAAAGATTTAAAACTAGAATCTACTATAGTGATTAGGAATTGGGATCATCAATGCACATGAAATGACACAGTAAAAAGTATTTTGGTTCAAATAAAACATAAAGAATAGTAATGAAAAAATATTTTTCTCTTACCTATATAAATTGTGTTTTAGATTCTTAAAAGTTGTATAAGCCAATCAATGGATGATTTTTAGGCATACAATAAAAAATCCCAATGAGAAGAGGTTTGTTAAGGCTGATTGCAAACAAAAACCTTATTTATATTCTGCAAATACATACTAATTTTTTTTTGGAAAGTTGCATTTGTCCTCATAAATAAAGAAGACAATAAAGGAAAATATGATTTCATATATTAAATTTAATTTTTTAATAATTTGAAATATGAAGTCATATAATTGGAAAAACAACTGAAAAATTCAAAAGTTAAGAAATTTTTGCATATTGACAATATTTTCGTCAAATATTTAAATTCTGGGAGATAGCCCATTAGCTAAATAATTAAATAAAAAATCATTACAAATTTTAATGCTATAAGGTCAAATTAATACTACAAAAGTTAAATTTTAATATAAGTAAAAAATTATTGCAAATTTTAGTACTAAAAAGTTAAATCTTATTTTTAAAAATAATTTCATATTGAATATTTATGTTTATATTTAATAAAAAATATTTATTTTCATGGGTAATAGGCCAAAGCCAAGGTTAATTATTATTTGTTTTAATTAATTATTATTAGCTAAGCTCGAATAGACACGAACCCAAGAACTCCCAAATAAGAGGCTCACAATTTACCTTTGTGTTGTAGACTTTTGCCTAAAATAAAATAAAATATTGAATAACATATTTTAACTCTATAAATTAGATGTAAATTATATTTATATTACACATGTATACCTTGAGAAAATCTAGAAAAATAATTAGAATATAAAAATACTTGATTTTAATGGGTCCAAATAAAACATATTAATAACTCACTAAGCAAAAGTGATTGCAATAGTATGTATCCTACATCAAATACTACTTATAATGTGGATTAATTTTAATATAAATATTTGTACTATTGTTATCCATAGAAAATTCTTTATTACGATTTTAACAGGATGATAGTACATTTTCATCAACGTTTAATATATGGTAGTTGATATGTGTTTCCTTTCCAAGGGACATTTACAAAAGGCTAGTATTCCCTAAATCGGCCCAATGTACATCTTGGATCACTGATCTATGTTGATCAAATGATGGTTAATGTGTCACCTCACTTGTAAGATATAATTTATTTTGTACACATCATCATCATTACTGATTAGTAAACACTAGACACATATAAATGTTTCATAAGTATTTTGTGAAATTTGGATTAATTTTATTATGAATATTTTTACTGGTGTTTAGTGGAAAAATGAATGCACTTTAATAGGATGTAGGCCTCCAATTCTCATGCTAAGTCATTCAAAGATATGTATGTGGGGAGAAGGAAAATTTCTAAGCACACTCCCTTTTGAATTTGAATTAGATTTGGAAGGCCTAAATGGAGGAAGAGATGTCAATGCTAGTTTGAATTACTAAAAGGAACATGATGCAAATGAATTCTTCTTTGTCTCATGTATGAGATGTGTAAATATAAATGCAAGATTGACTAATTGATTAAACAAGATATGAAATATGATTTGAGATGCTAAATGTATGTAAACATCACAATTAAGATATGAGATTATGCTAAAACTGGAAATGAAAATAAAGGATAGAGTACTCACCTTTAAATGTGCATAGGAAGATGATTTTATTCTTTGAAAGTATAGATCTAGGGTGAATTATGAGATACCATCCGTGAATCCCCAAATAAAACATAAAAACCCAAAAATTGTTTTTCTAATTAAGGGGTAGAGAACAGGTCAATCTGGTTGTAACTATTCTAGAATAGTTCTCACGAGGTCACCATGTTCCCGGAGCACTATATTAAGGCCAACCTAACTTCTCCATAAAGGTCTTGGAGAGTTACTTTTAGATCTGCAATTAGGAATTTGTTAACCTATTCTCGTGCATAGTAAAACTACTTTTACATCAAGCAAGAAAGGAATTCACAATACATCTACAATATAGATCTCCTCCCTTGATGGCCAAAAAAATGGTAGATCTTCAAGAAGAAATACTCACAAAGGATTATTTAATTCTTTGAACAATACTTTCTTGCTTGAATTCTTGAAATCCTTTCCTTTTTGGCTTGATGTATTGTGGATGTCTTCCAAATTCTTGATGTAAAAATGAAGCCTCAAGCCTCCTTTTATACTATTTTTCAGGTGGGAAAACACTCTAGGCTAATTGGGGAGTAAAATAAAATAATTGGAAAGTTTGAGACACTTTGGGTCACACACTCCAAAATAAATAGGGAATAGATCAACTTGGTGGAACATGTTTTGGAACAGGTTGACTTGGGAGGGAATAGGGCGACATGGTGGAACACATTCTTAAATAGGTTGACCTAGTGGAACATGTTCTAGAATAGGTCAACCTAGTGGAACATGTTCCAGAGCTAGCCTACAAGGAGCTGACCCTAAGGTATCAAATACTACATTAGCGAAAATAGAAGATATGAGGCAAAATAGGAGAAATAACTAATTGAAAACAAATTCATCCATGGTCCAAGAGTTTTCTATGGGACAAATGATAAAAGGTTTTAAATATGGGTGCTTCCATTTTAAGATGATACTTTTAGCCCCCACTTTGTTGGGAGTATGAGTTTCCTCAAATTCACAGAAAAGTAGATTAAAAAGTTGATCATATTATGACTTAAGAGACAAAGAAACCAACAAGCCAGAAACAATGCATAGATTTGAGGATAAACTAGAAATCATTCCAAGCCATCGAGAATAAGGTACTCTAAACCATACTCAAAATTTTTATTTTCCCCCAAGATTTTTGGGTCTTCATCATATCCAAAAATCATAATAAGAGAGACATCATTGAAAATATAGAAATAGAGAGAAGTGGGTTTGATCAACTCAACCAATAAGGTTTGCATTCCTTATTGTGAACCATGCCAAGGAGATAGGATTGAATAGTCTAGTGGGTTGTGTGTCTAATCATCAATCTCATGAAAAAAGGGGGTAGGATCAAATGGTCTAACAAATTTGCATTCTCGATAGTTAATCACACAAAGAAAAGAAAGGAAGGGAATTGAATGGTCTAATAGGCTTTTATGCTCGATAGTCAATCACATATTTTTCTCACCTTGTGGCAGCTTTACACCTCCATGATATAGTTCTCCTATATCATGATAATCATTTTTGTGTGCACTAGGATATGTCAAATGGTCTAGAAAGTGTGTGTGGCATGCTATTTGACCAATCCAAGATATGCAAACATACAGAGTAGTTGGTCCTAAAAAGTTGTGTTATGCTAGTGTACTCTATTTGATGTGTTTAAGAAAATAAAAATAAATGAAAAACAAGGGGACTATGTATGCCACCCCTTAAGATGGAAAAATAATCACTTATTTTGGCATCTTAAGGAAGTGATGAAGAAGGATAAAGCAATTTTAACATCAATTTTAGTATCCACAAGAAACACCCAATCCAAACCAAAGAGGTCACAACTCTTATGAGGTCATTGAAGGATAGAATGTAGAGACATGATTAAAGAAGTAGAAAATTAAGTCCTTGAAAAGGAGAATACACTATTATGAGGATCCCAAGGTAAGTGATCTATCTACCATGAAAACCCAATAGTAAATGATGTAAGATTGGATATTACATGGTAAAAAAAAACACACAACTAAAGGAAATAGTGGATCCATGAGAAAATGAGAAAGATGGATAATATTACCTTATCCCCCAAGTGTAGCAACAAGAGAAGAGAGGACCTATTATATTACTCACAAAATGATCCATATATGAAAATGAGGCTCCAAGAGGAAGGTGACCACTACTACATGGAATGGAGCAACATAATAGGGACTTAGATGTTATTTGAAGAAAATAGGATTAAAATAAAGGTGATCATAAAGAGATAGATGAATAACCTCATTATTAATGAGTTGTTTAATCTTGTAATGTAAATCTCAATGATCATTAGTAGAGTGATATTGATAATGGTGATACATGTAAGAAAAAAGATTCAAAAGTTGTTGGCTATGTTTCTTTCTATGTTTAATCCTAGTAATCACGTTAGTGTGAAGAAGCTTAGGCAATATTATTTCTTGATTAATAGGAGATTATGGAGAGTGTGTGAGCAAAGGATGAGGCTCAATACTTTGTGTCACACATCCTAAATTATGATTGACAATGGTATGTAAAGAGTATTCATACCCCCAATTTCCTAAAGGAACATGATTTTTTTTCATTTTAAAAAAAAGTTATTCACAGTGAATTTATGATAACTAGGATCAAAACAACAATGTATATCACTAGGTTTGATAGATTTATCATGAGGGGAAGTAGCAACAAAGTTATTAAAAAGAGAAATTGTTTTAGGTTTCATGAATGTAAGATCATTAACTCCATATTCTCTAACAAAAGTGGGATTAAAATCTAGTGTCCCCAATAATCTTCTAAAAGGACACTTGTAGAAGGAGGATCATTAGTAGATTCTTAATTTTGTTTCTCCTCAACATTTAGACAATGGCTAGTATATACATGAAGAGTTTACATCACATTATTGAAGATAAACTTGAGTTTTTGATGAAGAGTTTAAGGAATATAATACATATCACATAACCAAGGCCTCCCCAAAAGAAGATTGTAATTTAGAGGTCCAGGCATAACGTGAATATAAGTTTTTAGAATAACTAGACCTACCTTGATAGGTAAAGTGATGGTTCCTTTGTGTTCTTAGAAATTTTTTTAAAGCCATGAATAGGATTATTGTCAAGTTTGATGTTTGAATGATTGACTTTAATTTCTTTGAGCATATCCATCCTACAAATATTGAGATTGGACCCATTATCAATTAAGGTTCTACAAATGAGGTTACCATTTATAAGGACAACTACCATAAAATTATTATAGCAATCTAGAATCTCTTTAAAAGACAAATCATCACGAGTAAACACAATTTGAGGTGGGACAAGTGTAGTAGTCATGTGTTGTAAAAAGGCATTGATGTTATCTTGATTAAGAGGGTGAGGTGGAAGAGTTTCTAAAGCTTTATTTAAGGCTTCATAATATGTAAGAGATGTTTGAATAAGTTCCCAAAGATAAATCTTGGTAGGGGTATTACATAATTGAATTACCAAATCATAATCTAACCCAAGATTTTGAGCAAGTCTAGGTGGAGGAGGAAGAAAGGGTTTAGAGGGTGGAAGAGATGTAGTATGTTAAGGATTATTACTTGTACAATAGGTTGAGACACCATATGGTAATCCAAAGGATCACTAGATTCTCCTTGAAGAGTTATTTGAGGACAACCCTTAAGGGTGATATGAGGTTTATTAAGAGGCTAATGAATATGAACCATGTTAACTTGTTGAAGCTCTTGATTATTCATAGGATTATTTATAGAAAAGAGAGTATTAAGGATACAAGGATTGTGATCTTCCATGAATACTTCATCTCTAGGAAATGATGTTTTGGGAGAATGTTATAAAGAAAGGATATCAACCAAACTATCTTTTTCATGAGGAAGAGAATAATCAATATTATCATCTAGCGATTCATCCTGAATAGTGTCATCATGAATGAGTAAAGGTTGATCATCTTTAAAATGATGATCCTCAATGAAGGAATATATGAAAGTATCATCATCATATGAATTAAAAGTAATATTTAGAAAATTATTGGAAAGGAAAGATAAAAACCCCATTGAAAGGAAAAGGATAGATATCTAATGCAATGAAGGAAATAAGGGGAACAAAAAGATCTAACTCCAAAATCCACAAGAAGGGGGAAAGTTGTCGGTTCACCAAAATGTTTAGTGGAAAAATGGATGCATTTTAATATGATATAGACCTCCACGTTTCATGCTAATCCATTCAAAGATACGTGTGTGGGGAGAAGGAAGATTTATAAGCACACCCTCTTTTGAATTTGAATTAGATTAACAAGGCCCAAATAGAGGAAAGGTTGCAAATGGTTAATCTGAATTACTAAAAATAATAGGATGCAAAGAAATGCTTCTTTCTCCCATGTGTGAGATGTGTAAATGTAAATGCAAGGTTGACTAATTGATTAGGTAAGATGTAAAATATGAATCTAGATGCTAAATGTATGTAAATGATCCAATTAAGATACAAAATTATGCTAAAATAGGAAATGGAAATAAAAGATAGAGTAGTCACCTTGAAATGTGTATGGAAGATAACTTTTTTCTTCAAAAATTTTAGGTCTATGTTGAATTCTAAATTATTTTTTGCAAGTCCTTGAATAAAATAGAAAATCTAGAAAAATTCCAGAAAAACCCCAAAAACCCAAATATCATTTTTCTAGTTGAGGGGTAGAGAATAGGTCGATTTAGTTGTAACTATTCCAAAACAATTCCCATGAGGTCACTGTGTTCTTGGGGCACTATAACAAGGTCGACTTATCTTCTTCAAAAAGGCCATAGGGAATTATTTTTAGAGCTGTAATAAATTTTTTTCTAACCTATTCCTATACACAATAAAACTAGATTTTTGTGTTTGGATGGGGAAGGGCTTGCCTTGGTCAAGCCCTAGATTGAGGAATCAACCTTGAAATTGAAATGTAAATGTATGTAAAGGAAACAAGATAAAGGTAACTATTCACCTTTCTCATAAAAAATATTATCAATAAGGATTTATATTGTTAAATATTGTAGATGTTGAATTTGGCATGTAGAATGTGTTAACCCTATGGAAAGACATATTGTCAATTAGTGACAAAAAAATTAAGTTATCCAGGAAGGTAGGTTAATAATGCAACTGAGCTTTCCATCAGACAATAGATTTTAGTGTAGCTAAAGGATATACTATGCTAATTGAGCTTATAGTATAAACTAAGTTATTAGTGTTATCAATATGGATAAGAGTTTCTAATGTGAACCGAGTTGACAATTCTCACCGAGTTCTTAGTATGAATCAAGCTACCAGTTCAAGTTAGTATGCTCCAGTATCACCTAAGTGCTAAAGTGTTACCTGAGCATCTGATGTTACCTGAGTGCCACAATATCACCTAAGCTCATTTTATTGCTTGAGCTTTAATCGAACACCAAAGTGCATAGTGTTGCCTAAGCATCAATATTTGGCTGACTTGAAGGTATAATTTGGTTATTATGAAGATATATTTTGTATGAGGGTATGAAGTTATTTTTTGATGAATATATAATGAAGGAAAATTAGTTTGTCTAAAATGGGAATATTAAAAATACATGGAATACATAAACATGTGAAGATAAGAAGCGAATATAGGGAAAAGAAATGACATATCTATCACAATCAGGTGATTATATTTTTCAAAGGATCTATTTCAACAAATAGAGTTGCAAATCAAGATCAACTTGTTGATTCATCCTAATAGGTGCACCAATCAAATCCTCTAACTAGGTGGACCTAACAGTCCTTTGTTGAATCTCTTATCATAGTACATACTTTGTTGTATTTTAAAATACTTTTACTAGGTGGACCTAATTGTCCTTCATAACCCTAATATAATAGATCACCATAAGTGATTAATTTTAAGCCCCAACTTGCCAACTTTATTACTGCAGTAGTGAAGCATTATGGGTGTCATCCCAACCCTAGATTTACCTTCTCCTTGGAGGATTTCTGGGTTACCAAATATTGTGTTATGGTGTTGATATCTTTATTTATTTATGTTCATGCATGAAAGTAGATTAGATGATCTAATGAAGTAAATATGAAGTATTCTAACTATGAAAATTTAAGATGTTCCCAATTCACCCTTTCTCCCTCTAAGTTGCCTATTTTTCATTACATTTCCAACAATTGGTATCAGAGTAAGGTTCTCCTATTAGAGGCTTAACAACTTGAGAGTAAAGATCTAAGGAAATGGAAGTGTACAAGTTAGAGAAAGATATTGAGAATGAAAAAATTGATCCGCATATGGCTATGGAGTAAGCCAAAAGACTTAAGGAATAACTCACTCACTCTTTGAAGAGAAGAAAAGAATTGGCTATGTAGATGAATGAAAATCTATACACAGAAGGAAGAATAGAAGACCTATGCAAAGAAAGGAGTTTAGAAGAAGTAGATGAGCCACAGAAGATTTACTAGTAAGGAATGCTACTCTACAAGAAGATATAAGAAAATTATAAAGAGAATAGGAAAGTCACTCAGTTAGGCTATGTCAAGTAATGGAACAAAAGAATAATGCAATAGATGAAAAAGAAATGCTAGATGAAGACAAAAGACTACTAGCAACAAGATTAGAAGAAAAAACCAATAAAGTCTTGCAGCTATCACTACATTAGGTAGATATAGAAAATCAGCCAAATGATGCAAATCATAGAATCACCAATCTAAGAGTAGAAAAATGATAGACTCCAAAATGAACTAAGAGCTAAAAAGGAACTCAATGAAAGAAGATTGAGGTCACAAGAAAGTGCGAATCAATTATATGAGAAAACTCTGAATAGATCTAAAGGCACTACTGACTTAGGGTATTCTAATCAAGGAGAATCATCACACCAAGGAGCACAAAAGAAAAAAAGACCTACATGCAAAAATTGTGGAAAAGTGGGTCATACATAGAATGTTTGTTGGAGCAATACTATTCAACCCAAGTTTAAAGGTTATTTCTATAATTGTAATAAGTATGGACACAAGGCTAATGAATGCAAAACTAGATCAAATTTTGGAGGGAATTGTTTCACATTTCACAAACATGGTCACAAATCTTTAGAGTGTAGACCAAATCAATATATTCATTACAATGGAACTAGACAAGGATCATTTATTGGTTGGGACTACAACACATAGGGAAGATGTCATCTATGTGGAGAATATGGTCACATTGGAGTAAATTGTGTAAGAACTCACTTCAGGAATATAGATACTAATGTGAGGTGTTATGTGTGCAAAAAGATAGGTTATTAAGTAAGAAATTGTATGGTTAGAGATACAACAAATTTTGGTGAAGAAAGCAAAGGAAAATCCAAGGTTGAACAGATCAAAACTCAAATGAATTAGAATTGGGTAAGGAAATTAGAGGAAAACACAAGGCAAGACAATGAAGCTATTATCATCCAATCCAATGAGTTGGGTGAAGCATGCACATCCAAGAAAGTAGTCAAGGAGATGGTTGGAACTGAGAATTCAAAGAAGATCCTACATTAGCTTTAGATATGGAAGAAAGAAAAATCCAATCCTACATATTCAAATGCACAAGGTTGAGCAAGGGAGCTATATTTTAACCAAGTTACAACCCAATTGTAACCAAGTTGTCAATCATCTCTGAATGAAGTCAAGTTAGAAATCAATTCTAATCAAGTTGTTTGATAATTAGTTTATGCAAAGCTAATAATTAGAAGACCTTATTGAGCTGTCACCTACCATTGTATGATGCATTTATGAGGCCTTAAAATTTTTAATTTTCTCATAAAAGGAAAAATTGAGGGTTCATTCTTTCACCTTGCATTCAAAATTTAGATTGTGCAAAGCACTTTTGAACCCCCAAGCGATCAAGAGCAAATTATTGTTAGAACGAAAATTGTAAGAAAGGTTATCTATTGTTGCAAATTTTTCATTTACTGAGCATTATGGCATCCAACTCAAGTGCAAAACTTAAGAAGGATTCTAAGATGTTGTTGAAGAATATATATGCAAGACAACAACGTTCAAGCTCTATCCTGTGATTTCTGAGAGGAAAGATCTGTTAGGAGCCCACTCAATTATTCTTCCTAAAGTACTATTGATAAATGATATTAGATCATTCTATCATTGCACAATTCAAGAGTTAGGTTCATTTGAAATGAATGAGGCATACAATGTGCTATGCAAAGAATGGAATGTTGAAGCCTAAACATAAACATCTAGAAGTCAAGGGTTTGACACATGTACTACATATGCCATAAAATTTCCAAGTGAAATGGATTAGATACATTCTCAATAGGGTTTATGACATGTCCTAGCTTGAGACACATGTGAAGATCACTAAGAAGATGATTCATTGAGTTATGGACTACCCGATGTTGGACATACCCAAAAATACCAAAACCCTAGCTCGTGGTGAGCTTTCCAAGAAAATGCTATTAGAATGGGAAGACAGGGGAATGAAATTGAACAATGTAATTGGCATGGAGATCAAACTTGGTATTCATCTAATAGAAAAAATGATTTATAATTCAAGTAGGTCAAACAGTGTTCCCTATGAGGTAGTTGACTTGGCATTTAAAGTGGTAAAGAACAACTTATCCTTCAACCTTGCCGAGTTGTAGTTGAGCCAGCTAGGAAAAAACATGGAGAGCATTTAGGCATCAAAGAAGAATGTGTGTAAGTTTGAATCTCTTCTTGTATGTTAATTTTTCTATGTGCAAAATTTCTTTCCATCTAAGGGTAGTATGTTCTGGAGTAAGGATAGACCAGTCATTTATCATATCAATGATTTCATAAAAGAGTCGGGAGAAATTTTTTATGGCATAATGCATGTATACTTTGAGAATTTCAAAGTAAAGATGCATAATAGGTACAAAATTCCTATTTGATAGTGGCAAAACTCACATTCAAGAAGTCATACCTAGGACTTCTTAGGTAAAAACATTAGTATATGAAGTGAACATTGATGACACCAAGGATATCATAGAGGTTGTTCTGAATGAGCTAGCTAACCCCAAAGCTATATATTTTGGTACATATGAAGAAGCTAAAACTAGGATATCTCTAGAAATAGAGATTCCTCAAGTTTTGAAGAGAGGAAAGAAGAGGATGCAAGCAATCAAGAAGAAACTAGATAAGAAGGCTGACCCTCTCATGCTTATATAGGGAAAAGGAGAAGATAAGGAAGAAGAAGAAGAGGAGGAGGAGGAGGAGGAAGAAGAAGAAGAAGAAGGAGACTTTTCTCTACCCTCCACTCCAAGACAAGCCATTGCTTCATCTAGTGTAGAGAAAACAAAGAAGGAGAAAAAAAGTCCTATATCCACCCATGTAGCAACTGAGAAGCAATCTCTGACTACCTTTGGGACTAGCTTAACTATGAAAAAATACAAAAAGATGAGGAAAAGGTTGACAAAGGAAGTAAAGAAGAAACTAAGAGTCAACCGAGTGGAGAAGAGATGAAGAATGAAGATAAAGGAAAATAAATCATAGTTTCTCCATGTTTCAAAGAAAAGAAAAAGGAAAGGATCTCTGATTAGATTGACCTTGATCTTGTAAGAATTTGCCTTAGGGAAAAATCACCCAAGATCAAGGCACTCAAGCACAAGCATAGAATAGACCAAAGTATGATTAGAATAACAATATGATATTGAATTCATGTAATTTCATGTACATACACACTAGAAGTACTTGAATATAAAGGCCTCTTACTGCAACTATCAATAGGACTTCACATATCTAAATCTGTTGAATCATTATTGCTGGTGTCACTATCAGTTTCCACAATGTATGAAATATGGAGAGGATTAGAGGATAAGCTAGGTGAACTTTCCTTCAAGTGAATATTCCTCTCTATGAAGATCTCATGAGTCTCATGATCCATAAGTCTATATGCCTTAATACTGTCTTCATATCTGATGAAAGTACAAGCCCTTGGTGATGGTGCCTTGCATTGCTTGGAAGATATGTTTGCCCATGCTGAACAACCAAAGAATCTGAAGTGTTCTAGTTTTCTACCACACCATGCCTCAAAAGGACTCTTTCCATCTAAGGCATTATGAGGAGACCTATTAAGTATGTGATTGGCATTGCTTATAGCTTCAACTTCAAGTGATGGATCAAGAGACTTGGCTTGAATCATGCAACTTGCCATTGAATTAAGAGTTCAAATTCTTATTTTTGCAATACTTGTCTTTTGCAGACTGAATGCTACTAGATTTTGAAGATCAATACCCTCAAGTTTACAAAAGTCTCTCAATCTTGAGTTCACATAGCTACTTTGATTGTCTATACAAAGACCCTTGATGGCTTTCCTTGATTGATTTTCAACATGACTCTTGAAGGCTAGAAAATTATCAAACACTTCATTCTTGTGATCAAGAAAGTAGACCCATGTGTAGTGTGAAAAGTCATCAATGAAATTGAGGATGTAGTGACCCTTGCTAACTGATATTACTATAAAAGGACCTGCTAGAACCATGTGAACCAACTCAAGAATGACTGATGCTCTTGAAGACTTCCATTTATCAAACTTCTTCTCTAGATGCATATACATTGAACAAGTTGAACATTCACCCTTAGAAAATTTGATTGTAGGTAGACCTTTGACCATATTGTTTGAAGTTCCATTTCCTTCAACTTCCATTTTTGTATCATCTCCTACAAAGATGTGCGATACCTTAGAATGCTTCAATGAAGAAAAGTCTCCTTTTGAAGAACCCATATGATATGAGGCACCTGAGTCAAGAATCCATTCTGCTAAAGAACTTGAACTAGCCATAAGTGCTTGCCCTTTTCCCTTTTAAGTGGGTGGAGATGAATCCTTATTTGCCACATTGATTTTGTTCTTCCTAAGTAAGTTTTCCAACTCGTCTATTCTCTTAGTCTTGCAATGATGCTCATCATGATTCAGTTTCTTGCAATATATACAAATTTTTTTATCCTTCTTATCATTGTTTCCCTTCTTGTTGGAAGAAGAATTGCCTTGTTGTGAGGAGGTAGATTGTTTTGTCTTTGATTGTGATTTTTTCTTCCATTGCTTCTTTCTATTGGTAGAACTTTTGCATTGTTGATTTGATTAGTTCTCATTGGTACCCACCAATGCTTTGGTTTTTGATGACTTGAGAAGTTCTATATCCATCAACTTGGATTGTTCCAACATCAACATTTCTACATATGCATTAAATGTAGGATTAGTGAAGGCACTTCCCATGGTTAACCTATGAGTGTTGTAGCTCAAAAAAAAAGATGGACACTCTGAAGGTAGCCTCTTCAAGATGTGATGAATCAATCGATCATCCTTCATGGGATTACCACAATCTTTAAGTAGGGCTCTTAATTCATTGACTTTGTTGATATAATCTTGAATTGTGTCAAAATTCTTAGGATCCAAGAGAAGTAGGTCATCCTCAATTTCTCTTTTCCTCATCCACCTTACCATACTATGCTTCAAGTTTGTCCCAAGCAGATTGGCTTCCTTAAAGTTGGAAATGTGGAAGAAGAGATCTCTATGAACACAACTCTAAATGATTCCTAAAGCCTAATTGTCTTTAATTTAACAATCAACTAGTGCTATAACATCAGTGGGTTTTGTAATTGTACTATCAACATATAGATTTAAACCTTTTTCCATTAATATACTCCATACAATATCTTTACATTTAGAATAATTGTGTGAAGTTAGAAGTGGAGTTTTAGGTGAACCCATGATGCAAAAAATGAAAATAGCACAAAAGAGAGACACAAAAACACAAAAGACACCCCCTTATTCACTCAATCAAAGACCCCCCCCAAAAAAGATGCTTTTGGCACTTTATATGTAGTGCATGTACAATAGGCCACTTGTCAAAATGTACAAAGTGGACTTCTGACTTTGCTATTTAAAACTACCTTTTTTAGGCTTAAATCTATCACTAAGCATTGTAGCTTAGATGTACAACAATTTTGAAGAGTAATCAAAGCAATACAATGTAGAAAAGGACCTAATTCTGAAAGTGATATTTTTGTCCACACAACCCTATGATTTGATTGTAGATCTAGAAAGTAAATAAAAAAATTAAGCACTTTCAAAAAAATAGAACCTGAAAATGTGTTTGAGCCTGTATGGAGTGTTTGAAGTTGCCAAATACAGGATTGGACAGGTATAGTCACCAAAAAATGCAATTTCTAAAAAAATCATGCACCAAAACAAGAAAAGAACAACACCATTGAATTTTTTAGGAAATTCTACCCAAAATAAAAAATGCACCTGATTTGGAGTCTGGATGACTGAGTTATGGCCTCCCAAAGTTAGACTGTCAAATCAAAACTAAATTTGGAGACGAGTTTGGGCAAAAAAATTGTGAGGTTAAATTTGATGGTCAAACGACCGTCACAATAGTTCAAATTTGCCTAGAAATGATAGTTAGATGATTGTCAAATTTAGCATAGTGACTTGTTGATGTCAGCAAAAATATGCCTGGGTGACATTGTAGGTACAATCACCAACATTTATGTATAGATTATATAGTATAGTACAATTTTTTTGAATTAGCACTATATAGAATTCGAGGTGTAAGGACATGTGTCACTTCACTTATGTTGGTGTGGCCTCATTGGTGACTAACTAGGACAATCGTGGCAGGCTTTCTTACTAAGATGTCTACAGTCCACGTGGAGGAAGACAGTCATCGCTGGTTGGCTGCAGAGATGCCGTGTAGTGTGTACCTTGCAACTAAGATAGCACATGACATGGGGTCTCCTAAAGGGACATGTGGCATAGTGTGTTCGTGTCGAGTGGCAATTCATGGAGGTGCTATGTTGCATTGTGTGTCTAGCCAAAAAATGTTGGTTGGCACTGGAGTTGAGTTTGACGATGCTAAAATTCCTTTAATCGTTGATGACAAAGGTTTTCACGGCACCGGTGGACTGTTTTGCAATGACGAAGATTGTTCATTGGAAGCCAGGTTTAATTATCACTGATGGGAAGTGTGACCATTGACTAGCCAATATTCAAAATGTCAGTGCTTATGGATTCATGTGAAATATCCCACATTCATGTAGTAGTTGAAATTCATTGTGTTTAAGAACCAAGAAGCCCTTGGAAATATATGAAGTTGAGGCCACTAAGTCTTTGAACCTTGGTCACCGGTTGGAGAGTTGTTTAGTCCACTATAAAATAGAATGATGCAATAAGGAATATTCCTTAGAATATTCTATGGGGGTCGGGGTTTCACAGCCTGGTTATTGCAAAAGAAATTCTCTACAAGCCCTACTGGCCTAATTTTTTTTTGAAAAAATTCTAAAAATTGAAATTGCAGAGAAATAAATGCAAATTCGAAAATAAATATGTAGATCTAAAAAATGACCATACCAGATTTGCAAATTGGGCCTTCCGGTCCTGATTTTTAAAAAAAAATTGTCTCAAATTCGACTATGGCTTAGGGTAGGTGAATTTATAGTCAAATTTCATTGAATCGATGTTCTGGATGTAAAGGCAAGGTCTACTTTGGCTCTGGATGCTCCCAATGAATGTGATACTCTAAATCCAAGTCTAGGTGCTAAAGCAAGAATGGTCTTGAATGGCTATGTAAAGAGAAATTCCCTTAGCTCTGATACCATGTAAGAATTTTCCTTAGGGAAAAATCACCCAAGATCAAGGAACTCAAGCACAACACAAATAGACCAAAGTATGATAAGAATAACAATATGATACTGAATTCATGTAATGTCATGTACATACACACTAGGAGTGCATGAATATAAAGGAAATTGGAATGCTTTTAGAATGTCTAAGAGTCAACACACTGATAAGTCTTACAACCAAGCACATGTCCACTAGGAGTGGATTATCCTCCATTAAGCATAGGAGTAAGTGCAATGATGAGAGGATAAGCCTACAAAGGTGTAGTACATAAAATCATGTTGTAGACACCATGTGCTTAATTAAGAGTGCAAATAACTATGTTGTCAACATGACAACTTAGTTAATTATGTAAAGTCCAGTATTGTAGACACCATGTGCTGGATTAGAGTTGCTTAGTCCAGTGTTGTCAACATGAAAACTCATAAGAGTATGCAAACTCCTAAGTGTCACACCTAAGAAATAATAAAATAATGCATTGACCTAAGTAAACTTAAGTAAAGTGTAAATAGTGAATACTTATTTACACCAACAGATCCAAATATTGTGTTTCCAAATTGGGATCAATCCAATCTCTCTGCTGAACATATGGAAATTTTAAGTGAACTATGGAGGAAAAGAGCACAATACAGGAAACTAAAGGAAGAAAGGGACATAGAAAAGGTTCTTGAAGACATCGAGGACATATTTTGGATATAATTCTAATTGAGATAAATAATAAGTCCCCTATTATTGAGAAATTAATTGATATTGTACATAAATTCAATAAGGATATAGATGGCTAGGATAAACTTCTATAAAGGGTAGAAACAAAATTTGAAAATAAAGTTTTGGAGAATGTAGCAAAGAAGATTGTTGTTGATCAAGTGGAATTGTCCACTCTCATTGGTACTTTAGAGGGAGTTGTAAATAATGTTATTTCCTTATTTAAAAAATTATGTGATACTTCAATTTTTACAAAATAAATAAAGGATAAACTGACTAAGATTGATGAAGAATTGAAGAACCGTGCTAGTCAGTTAGCACTTAACCTGAGTTTTAGCTCCAATCATTTTGTGAAATGTCATATTTTTGATAGATTTATGAATAGAGTTACTGAGGGAGGGAGCTAGAATAAGGGAAAAAGTATCATACATTCAAAGTATGATACTTCCTCACATGGATGTGATGCAAAAACATCTTGTACATGCAAAGACACCAGTTCATGACACAAACTTCTCAGTTACAGATCTCATGTTGAAGTTATCAGCTGAACTTCAAATTGAACTGCACATTTTGAAGGTATTGCAAGAAAATTTGGATTCAAATATGTCTTTAATTTTGAAAGTGCATCATGACTTCCTCAATCATTTTGGTATTACCTTGTAAAGATAAGTTTATGGCATTTGTAACAAAAACAAGGGGGAAAATATAGTAGATAATATATAGAGGAATATATATAAGGAAAATATATATGTATCTATAAAATAGATGATTAGACGTATAGATAAACAACAAAAAAAATTTCAAAATACCAAAAATTCAATTTAGTCGTGATCGAGCCATAGTTTTCAATTCAAACTAAGTTGCAGAACCAAGCACATGGAAAGGGGGAGATTAACAAGAAATTTTGATTAAGAAGTTTTGGATTTCTGATAGAACTACTCAAGACAAGTGTTTTTGTCACTAATGCCAAAGAGGGAGATTGTTGACCCTATGGCAAGAAATATTGTCAATTAGTGAAAAAACCCTTAAGTTATCTAGGAAGGTTGGTTAATACTACAACTGACCTCTCCATTAGATATCAAATTTCAATGTAGCCTGAGAAGTTGAAGGATATATTGTGTTGATTAAGCTCATAGTGTAAACTAAGCTATTAGTGTGGATCAGAGTTTCTAGTGTGAACTGAGTTCACAGTTCTCGCCAAGATCTTAGTATGAATCAAGCTACCAGTTCAAGTTAGTATTCTCCAGTATCACCCGAGTGCTAAAGTGCTACTTGAGAATCCAGTGTTACCTGAGTGCTAGAGTATCACCCAAGCTCACTATATTTCCCAAGCATCAATAGAACACAAAAGTGCATAGTATTTCTCGAGTATCAACATTTGGCCAACTTAAAGGTAAAATTTGGTTATTAAGAAGATATTTCTTGTGTGATTCGACTTGGTATTAAGTTATTGTTTGATGAATATATAAGAAAGGCAATTTAGTTTTTCTAAAATGGGGATATAAAAAATATGTGGAATACATGAACATGTGAAGATAAGAAGTGAATATGGAGAAGATTGAATAAACAGGCTACAAAGCAGTTTAAAGAGAAAAAGAAAAGACATATCTATCATAGTCAGATGATTATAATATTCAAAGGATCTATTTCAGAAAATAGAGTTGCAAAGAAAGATCAACCTATTGATTCATCCTAATAGGTGGATTAGTAAAATCCTCTAACCAGGTGAACCTAACAGTTCTTTGTTGAATCTCTTAAAATAGTACATACTTCATTGTATTGTAAAATCCTTTTACAATGTGGACCTAATGGTCCTTCATACTCCTAACGAAGTAGATCACTAGAAGTGATCAATTGTAAGCCGTAATAGGCCAACTTTATTACTACAGTTGTGAAGCATTGTGGGTGTCATTCCCACCCTAGTTTTATGTTCTCTTTGGAGGGTTTATGGGTTACCAAATATTGTGTTATGGTGTTGATTTCTTTATTGTTTTATGTTCATGCATGGAAGTAGATTAGATGATCTAATGAAGTAAAGTTGAAGTATTCTAAGTGTGAAAATTTTAAGTGGTTCCTAATACAACCCCTCTTAGTCAACTATTTGTCATTACAATTCCAATAGAATGATGGATATCTCCATAACTACAATCGATCTACCAAAGCCACATCATGGAGTCATAGATTTTTTAATTTTTTTTTAACTGAAGAAGATAATGAATTCCTTAATGTAGATCTCCTCCCTTTATGGCCAACAAAATGCTAGATCTTTAAGAGGAAATGCTCACAAAGGATCCATGAATGCTTTAAAGAAGACTTGGTTACTTGAATGCTTGAACTCCTTGCCTTGGTTGCTTGATGTCTTATGAATTTGTGATGTGAAAATGAACCCACCAAGCCTTATTTATACTATTTTTTGGGTGGGAAAATAATATAGGTAGAATAGGGAGCAAAAAATAATAATTAGAAAGTTTGAGATAATTTTGGCCCTACACTCCAAAACCAATGGGAAATAGGTCAACCTAGTTGAACATATTCCAGAATAGGTTGACATAGGAGGGACATGTTCTAGAATAGGTTGACCTAGTGCAACATGTTACAAAATAGGTTGACCTAGTGGAACATATTCTAGAATAGGTCGAGTTGGTGTAACATGTTCCAGAATAGGTCAATTTGGTGGAACATGTTTTAGATCAGGATGACCTAGTGGAACATATTCTAGAATAGGCTGACTTGGTGGAACATGTTCCAGAATAGGTTGACCTGGTGGAACATGTTCCAAAGTTGGCCTATAAGGATCTAACCTACATAAAAAAAAATAGAAGATATGAGGTAGAATAGGAGAAATAACTATTTGAACATGAATTCATCCATGGTTCAAGAGGTTTCTATGGGATGGGTGCTAAAAATTATTAAAATATGAGCAGTTTCATTTTATGATGCTACAACTTTCCATACATGAAAATTCTTATTATTATTTTAATGTGATGATATTAAGTCATCATCAATGTTAATATATGACAGTGGACATGTTTCTTCATTTTGGGGGGAATTTTTAAAAAGTGTTGAGCGTTCCCCAAAATCATCCTGAAGTAATCTCGGGCCATTTATATATGTTGATCGAATGATGATTAGTGACATTGGATATGTAATCAGTGACACTAGACATGTGTAATGTTTTGAAAGTGTTTTGCAAATTAAATACGATGTGTATCATATTTTTGGAGTAGTGTGAATACCTAATTCTCATTCTTAACTTTGGCACAAAATACACTTTGAACATTTGATTTTTTTGATCAAATGGATGTACACATCTTTTGGATATATTTTTTTTAATATGTAAATTATGTAGGGTAATTGGTTTTAATTTTTTAAAATCTTATTATGATTCGTTACAATGTTATCATTTTAATTAAATGATAAATCTTAATTTTCATCTCAAAATCCTGTGTTTCTTAGAAATTTAGAGGAAACTTTAAAACCTTTAAAACCATTAAACTTTAAAATCCAAAACATTTAAGAAGAGAACAAATCCATAAAATGCAAATTGAAATGAAATTGCAAAATTTTCATTAGTACTATTAGGAAAATTACAATTTACAACTAGAGGTATGTACAATGATTGTAATTTGGAATAACCAAAAAGAAACAAAACAAAACATCAACTAGGGGTGATGAGCCCTAGGAAACCCTAGTGATTGTCCCATGCATCTAAGTAGAATTCTTTAGATAGGATAAGTCTAAGAATATTTGAAGAAAGTCATACTAGCCTTCTCCACTCCATTTAGAAAAATCCATTTCTAGAGAAAATCCCTCGCAATTCATGCCCATTTGCTATGGTTCTTCAACTACCTAGCATTTAGGTCCAACAAAAATGGTTGCATTCAAGACAAGATATATAGGGTAGAGGGAGATATGTCAACATTTTGGAGACTTGAAGAAGATCAAGGTTTCATTTGAGATGTTCAGTCCAAAATAAAACTTCACTCATTGATATATAATCGTGGAGTAGTCAAAATATGTTAGCTTCACATCATGCTAATCAACAACATCATCCACTATGATATATTTGATCAATTTCCATTTTTTTTTGCTAACATTGCATGTATCAAATATTAAAAAGTGGTTGATCACCAGAAAATTTAATTTCTCTTACATTTATTGGAAACATGTTCACAAATTAATTATATATATTTTCCATAAAAAGGAAAAAATTGCCTCATACTTCCATCAAATCGGAATAATTACCTCATGCAATATTTGTTTTTCTATTAGAAGGGAAAAATATGCCTCATATATTATATATTTCCCCTAAATAAATGCATTAATCGTCTCAATTTTATGAAATTTTACTATGGTTGGAGCAAAATCGCTAATAATATTAAAGTTTTTCCTACGCTGAAAAAATAATTTTTTCCCTTGGAAATAATATTGGATTCACCATGATTTTATGAATTTTTCTAGGAGGGGCTTTCTCAAAGTTATCCTTGGTCTTGTATGAGTCAAATATTGTAAGCTGCCAATCATAGATTGGTACCTTGTTTGCATACTAGTAGGTGAATCATCTTTGTTAGATGATTTTCATCTATTTACCTTAGGCATTCCAATATATTTTCAATTTTCCATACCAAATCTCACCAATAACTCTTTTAATACTTAGTATAAGATATGTCATCTTTAGTTTGTGTTATTTTCAACCCTAGAAAGTATTTCATCTCACCAATCACAGACATCTCAAATTCATCTTTCATTTTATTAGAAATCTTGTTACTTGCCTCATCATTTCTACCAAAAATGATATAATAAAAAAACACTTCAATGATTAACAATCCATCAAGATTAGTTGTTAAATACATGTTGTTTTCTATATTACCTTTCTTAAAACCCAAAATCAATAAATATTTAACCAATCTAGCATATAAGGCTCTAGTTTCTTCTTCAATCCATACAATACCTTCTTTATCTTGCATACCATGTCTTTTTCTTCAGTTAATGGAAATCCACTAGGTTGTTCAATGCAGACTTCTTCCTCAAGTTCACCATTCAAGCAATCTAACTTGACATCCATTTGATAGACTTTGAAATTCTTGTTAGATGCATAAGCCAAAAACATTATTATAACCTCTAGTCTTACTATATGGGAAAATATTTCTTCAAAATCTATACCTTACTATTGTGAATAGCCTTTACATACCAACCTTGCCTTATTTCTTACAACTTCACCTTGATCATTCATTTTGTTCTTAAAAACCTATTTTGTACTAATAACATTCTTATCTTTAGGCCTAGGGACCAATTCCCATGTATTATTTTTTTGTATTTTATCAATCTATTCTTTCATTACATTTATCCCAAATTCATCCTTACACACTTCATCACTAGTCTTAAGTTCAACTAGTGAGATCAAACAAATTTAATCTCTTACATTTTCTCTTGTCTTTACTCCTCTGCTAGCATCTCCAATGATCTAATTATCAAGATGGTTCCTTGCAATATATTTAGGCATTCTTTATTGTTCTCTAGTCTCTTCAATCTATACATGTATTCCATCATACATTTCAAATAATAATTATTCCTCTATATCCTAACTTATTACTGGTCTCTGACTTGTACTAACCTAATTTGAATAATCATCAGAGTCATATTCAAATGTTCTTTCCTATACTTGAAATCTTTCATCAATCCTAACATCCGCACTCTAAAAAATCTTCTTTAATTTCATATTATAGCATCTATATGCCTTACTCTTAGTTGAATAATGAAGGAATATACCTTCATCACTTCTAGGATCAAAATTTTCCATCTCATCTTCTCTTTTGATATAACATTTTCTTCCAAAAATTCTAAATTATTTAACCGTAGGTGTATGACCAAAGTGTATTTCATAAGGAGTTTTTCCTATTCCATGTATGATTTGAACTTTGTTCATAGTGCATAATGCAGTATTAGCTAATTATCTCCAATGTTCATGTGATAACTTTCCTTCAAGCAACATTCCTCTACCTTCTTTACTTACTATTTCATTTCTTCTTTATTCTATACCATTCTGCTATGACATATTGGGTGTTGAAACATTCTTGTGAATAAACTTATCTTCATTAAATTCATTGAACTAACTATTAGTAAACTCTCCACCACTGTAAAATATCAAACATTTGATTCTTACACCAAATTCATTCTCAAAATTTTCCTTCAATATCTTAAACTTATAAAAAACTTTAGATTTCTCTATAAAAAATGCAACCCACATTATTCAAGTGAAATCATAAAATAAAATACCTCTCACCAAAGAAGGTTAGAGTATTTGTAGGATCACATGGACCTGTATGAAAAATTTCTAATTTTTTTGAAGTAATAAATGTCTTTCTAGGAAAATCTTTCTTCTTCTATTTAGACATCACAAATTCCTTATACATCATATTAACAAATTTTACATCTTTGGTAGATATCTCACAACATTAGTATTACTCACCTTTACTATGTTATCAAAATCTATGTGAAAAAATATTCTACACCATAACCAATTATCATCAAATTTTGCAACCAAATTATTGATCTCAATAGGATTCAATTGAAATACATTACCTCTTGTTCTTGTTCATGTGCCAATCAATCTTCCTTACTTGTCCTTGATTGTACATGTCTTTTAAGTAAATTATAAGTGATAAACCTTATCAACAAGTTTTCCAACACTCAACAAGCTATGTTTCAAACCACCAACAAAGTATACATCTTTAGTATTAGTTTAGCCATCAAGATTGATGGATCCCTTTTCCTTACTAGGATAAGGTGCATTATTACCAACTCTAACTAAACCCTCATCACAACTCTTTAAATCAACAAACTTATCTTTGTCACCTATCATGTGATTTGAACATCCATTGTCTATTATCTGGTTTGATTTCTTATTCTTTACTTGTGAAATAAGTGTCATTTCTTCTTTAAAACTACTCTCTTTCTTAATAGAAACAAATCCAATTCCATCTTCATCATCACCATGTTGGCATTATTGTCTTAAAGTGCAAGAGTTGAATAGTAGAATGAATGATGCATTTAGTTATGACTATGTTGTCATTGATGTCAAGACATTGAAGGAACCAAGATTGGTATATAATCATGATTGACAAGGCACATCAATCTTGTTTGTGCAACTTTAGTTCACAAGGGTGATCAAAGAAATGTGAAGGACAAGCCCAATAGAGGTGGTGAAAAATGATATTCACTTAGATGGAGTTACACTAAGTGAAGTAAGAATGTGTAGAAGGATGTCAAGTAGTAGTGAAATATACAATGATTGATGATCATATAGGATGGATTGGAGGAGTTAACAAGGAAGGCATGAAGAAAGATGCTTGCAATTGTGATGTCACAAAGTTGGTAGAAGTCACTCATCATTGAACTTAATGGTGACGTAGTTGTCATATTGAGGAGCAGTTGAAAGAATTTACATTTGTTTTCTTTCCATCAATGCAATGCATTGAGGATACAAGACATATGTGACTCTTGTATGAATATGCTACATCTGACAAGAGAAACACATGACAACAATGAGAAGTCAACCTAGGAGGAGTTTTGAAAGTTCTATTTTTGAGTTCATAGATAAGGGTTTCAAAGAAGAATGAGAAGGTACTATAAAATAAAATAGTGTCTAAAGAGAAAAGTTTAGATTTATGATTGATTAGCCAGAGAGCCAAGATAGTCAAGCTAAGCATAATCTCAAAATAATAAAGATTTACAAAGAGAAGGCACAAGTAAGGAGATAATGTGTTGAGTAGAAGCCAGTGAGCTCAAACAACACAAGTGAGAATACATACAAGAGCAAGAAGTGACAAGCATGTAAGCGATCAAAGTCTGAAGTTGTATAGTTGAGAGAAGGCATCACTATTATAGATAGGTCAAAGGAATGGTAAAGGGATCTATACTCAAGATAAGTGGAGTAGATACTTCATTAGATCATTCCTTTATTGTTTACTAATCTCTATAAAAGAAACTCATGTTGAGGGTGAGCCCTAATAACTTATTTATACTAAATCCCCTAATAGGCTAACATATTAACTTGTGTTCTAAAGTCCTTTAACTAGGATGCTTCTAATAGTGAAAGACTCTCATAGGTCTTATTCACATCCCTTAACTGGGTGACACCTAATAATGTTGTTGTAATCCTTTAACATAGATAAGCTCTTGACCATGTACACTTCACAAGCGTGCAAGCTTTGTGAGGATCAACTCACACATTATGATTTTTACCCTAGATGGGTTTCCAAGAGGTAATTGTCTTCATTATCTTTTCTTAATCCTGACCAATTAAGTTACAAGTAGCACTAACTGATAGAATGGTAGAAAGTGTGACAAAAAGAAGAAAAGTTAAAACTTCTTTTGTATATTGACTCAACCCCCCTCTTAGTATACCAAAATATTATTGGACCAAGTCTAGGTCCTTTGAAGTAAGGAGTTTAAGATCTCAAGGAAAAGAACAAGATATTTAAAAGAGAAGAACCAAAGTTTTCTAAGGAAAATTATAGTTCATGGTGTAGAAGGATGCAACTTCATTTGAGAACTCTTAGAAATTATTACTAGATCCATGTGGAGGTCTAAAATGTGGAATCTTTTGGTTAACTCAGCTTGGACTAGATAAAGGAGAAATAATCTCACATAACCACAATGTATGCTCTAGCCAACACCTATCCTACTCTAAGTAAAAAGATGTAGAAGATCTGGAAACAACATATGAGATATGAGAAAACCTCAAAATAATCTATGGTGGTGATATGAATGTCCATAAGGCAAAAGTTTAAAGCCTAAGAACAAAGTTTGATGACATGAGAATGAAGGAAGGATAGAACATTGAGACCTATGGAAAACACATGAAAGATGTGATGGTAGCCATTAAAGAAATAAGAGAAACACTATCAAAATATGAATGCATAAGAAAGATACTAAGAAACTTGCTACCCAAGTATGTCATAAGAGTGTTAGCCACTTAGGAGCCTAGAACAATAGAAAAAATGGAGGTGTCTCTTGATGCCTTAGTAGGAAAGCTCACTACATTTAAGCTAAGCAACTATGACAACAGTCAACCTAAGGTTGAAACTACATTAAAGGCTCCAGTTACATCAAATGAAACACAAAGAGGAAAGGAGGAGAAAAGAACATCCAAATGTAGAATAGAACTAAAGAGTCTCTATGCCTAAGAAGCTAAAAAAGAAGAGTTGTTGGCTCTGTTCACAAAGAGAATGGCTAGAGGAAAAGGGAAGTACAAAGGTAAGATTCCATTCAAATTCTTTAATTAAAAAAAGGTAAGACATTATGTTGATAAATTTCTAGAGAATGTAAAGAAGGATAATGGAAAATGATGGAAAAATCTCAAACAAAAGGAGAAGAAGCAATGCTCCGTTGCCAAAGAAGGTGTGACCAATGAAGAGTCAACCAATGATGATGATCAGGATGAGGATGAAATATCTTTTGTTGATGTCACAAAAGAAAGGGTGGAAAGAGCCCTAATAACTAGTACTAGTATCCATTAGAATTGAAAAATCTATAGCAATTTCTCACAACATATGTCTAGTAAGAGAAGTAAGTTCCATGAGGTGGAAGCATATGATAGAGAAATGGCGAAGTTCAAAAACAACTCACCATGTACAATAATATATATAAGGGTACTATAGTGTTGAATGAATTCACTAATTGTGAATATTTATACTTAGTGGAATGACTAAAATATAACCTATTGAGTGTACTCCAACTAATGGATAAAAGTTATAGGTTTGAATTTTACAAAGGGTCTTGCAAAATGTTTGACAAGATAGGTAAACCTTTAGCTACAACAAAACAAAGAAGAGGCAATATCTTCTACCTCAATATTTATGAGAGTAAATGCTTGGTAGCTAAGAATGATAATAGTTGGTTGTGGCATAGAAGGCTATGTCATTTAAATTTTGAAAGGGTAGGGAAGAAAAAATGTGTAAGAGGATTACCTTCCATTACTAAACTTGGCAATATGATGTGTAAAGACTGTTAACTAGGGAGGTTGGCAAGCTCTAGTTTCTCTAGCAGGTCATTTACTTTTGAACAAGTTCTAGATCTAGTTCATACTAACTTATGTAGTCCCTTGAGGATGAAGAGTGTATCTAGTGACATATAATTTATGTTGTTTATTGATGGTTTTTATAGAATGGCATAGACTATTTATTTGAAGGAAAAGTCAGAAGAATTTCACATGTTTAAGGTCTACAAGAAAAAAAGTTGAAAGGAAACCAATAGAGCATGGAAATTCTTGATATTATACTAGGGAGTTGAGTTCACATCACAAGAATTTAAGAGTTACTATGAGGATCATATAATTAGTAGATAGATGTTAGCTCCTAGGACACCACAACATAATGATATTTTTGAAAAAAAGGAACATAACAATAAGAGATTGTGTTGAACACAAATGATTCAAAATAATGTTACACAGATCTATTAGAGAGAAGTGGTAAGAAGAGTTGTGTACACCTTGAATAGGGTACAAGTGAAGAAGGGAGTGAAGAAGAATCCCTATGAACTATGGTTTTTCCACTCACCATTTGTGAGTTCAAGGTGTTTATAAGTAAATGTTACATCAAAAGAGATGAATATAAGGAAAAATTTGAACCTAAAAATGATGAGGGTATACTGATGTTTGAACCTCAAGACAAATAAGATTGTGGAATTTTCCAATATGAAGGTAGATGAGTTCTTTAAGAAGAACAAAGAAGAAATAAGGAAACAACCAAAAGACTACAAACAGTTTGAATATATTATAATAAATGATATAGAGGACTGGTGGAAGTACACACTATACAAGAAGTTATACCAGCTCAAGAAAAAGTTTCTCAACCTGAAGAATGAAGAGAAAAAGTGCCTAAAGTGGAACTAGTGCTAGAAAAGTATGTAATAAGAAACCACTTAGCTTATTAGATCATTGGAGATAAAGATGTTGGGGTGATGACTAGGATAAATATGAGAGAGACAATATATCTTCTCTCACACATAGATCCCAAAGCTACAAGGGAAGCTCTTAAGGACAAAAAATGGAGAAAGGCTATGGAGGAAGACAATGATTAAATAATAATAAATGATACAAGCACCTTGGTAACCTAACTAGGACACAATATTTTCACTAGAACAAAGTGGGTTCTCCAAATTAAGGTGAACGAGGATGGAGAAGTAGTAAAAAATAAGGCAACACTTGTTTGCAAATGATATGCAAAAGAAGAAGGAATAGACTATGGAGAAACCTTTGTACCAGTGGCTAGACTAGAAGGAGTTAGGATACTCCTAGAATTTGTTACATACAAGAAAATTAGAGTGTACTTGATGCATGTAAAATCTACATTTTTGATGAAGTTATAGAAGAGGAAGTGTACATTGAACAACCAGAAGGGTTTGAGAAAGAAGAATGCAAAAATTAAATGTGTAGACTAAAGAAAGCCCTATATGGACTAAAACAAGACCCGGAGCCTAGCATGAGAGAATTTACTCATACTTAATAAAGATTGGGGTTGTAAGAACAAGTGAAAACTGCAACATATATCTAAAGAAAGAGACAAAAGAAAGTTTTTTTGGCTGCAGAGATATTTATGGATGACATCATCTTTGGAGGAAATGATAAGATGAGTGTTGAATTTGTGGAAGCCATAAAGAGAGAATTTGAAATTTCCTTAATCAGAGAGATCAAATTCATCATTGGACTTTAAGTATCCCAACTAAAAGGATAAATCTTCATAGGAAAAAAAATTGTCAAGGAGATTTCGAAGATGCTTTTACCTCTAAAATGAATCATATTTCCTATTGGTATCAAAATGTGTAAAGAAACTAAGATATTATATTGCCCAACCTATAAAAGAGGAGTTAAGTGAATATTGTTAAGTATACAAGTATTCACTGAACAATTTAACTTATTCTAAGCTAAAGAGAAGTCAAAGTTTACCGAGAATATAAGTTTATTGAGAGACATAGAGGACATCGAGAAAATATTTATCAAGTGTTAGTAAGTAAGAACATTGTATTTATCAAGTGACACAAAGGTAACATTAGAGTTTGAATTGGCACAAAATTTAATGCTACACAATACTACTAAGCAATTAAAATAGTTTGCATAAATCGAGGTAAAGATTTGAAAAGATTTTTTTGAAGAATGTGAATTGAATGTTTATTATTACAAGGCTAGAGAGACCAATGGAGATAAAGATGAAAAGGAAGGAAAGGATGGATAATTTTAGAATCATTGATAATGACTAAAGAAAAATTCTATAAATTTCTAAAACCCTAATTAGGTCAAGTTGTGAAATGGAAAAATAAAAATGTAAAGGGAGTAGTACATAATAGTTTTGAAGTTTTTGTTGGTTAGAATTTTGTTGGAGCAATATTGTTGTTGATAAAATAGCGAAGTTCTATTGCTGCTAAGTAAAGGATTGAAGTAGATATACATAACGATGGTTAGAGATCATGATTAAGAATATATTTGGAATGAATTGCAGATTTATCACAAGAAGGTGGTAACTATAGAGCATAAAAGCGATCTAATCAGGTAAGTTGCTATTATAAAGATCATTGTTGCTATTGTTTAACCACTGTAGTAGTTTCCTAAATCCTTTAAAAGGTGGACCTAATAGTCTTTTATATAGTATCTTAACCAAGGACACACTTGAAGAGTGTTGTAAAATCATTGTAAAATGTAGATCCTTATAGATCTTATTGTATACTCTTAACTGAGTAAGTTATCAGAAGTGACAAACATTGTATACCTAACAAGGCAACCTCTTACTACAATAGTGATTGATTTGTGGGTACCATCCCCATTGCAGTTTTACCTCTAATAAAGGGTTTTTGTGATACCAAATTATTGTGTTATGCATTATGTTTCATTATCTTACAATTTTTAGATTATGAATATTAAATTGGTAATGCTAATTTCATTTACAAAGTAATGTGGTAAAAGACTAGTGATTATTGAGTTACAAAAGTTGAAAAGAGAAATGTTAAATTTGTTTGAAGGTGAAAGTTTTAGAGGATACCGATTCACCCCCCTCTCAACATCCTATCTATCCTTACTATTTCAAAAATTGGTATCATAGCTCAATTCTCTTGATTAAAGGTTTTACCGCCTGAGAGTAAAAGATCAAAATCATGGAGAAGTATAGGCTATTAGTTTGTGTGACTGATCAGGCAAGTACTGTACATACTTCATAAATTTTTGGACTATGGCTGATCCATTGTAACCCTAAAGTGGCATAAAATTACTTGTATAAAAGGTCTTAGGGTTAGGGATTTGTTTGATAAGGTGTGATGCAGAAATTGGTTCTTGTGGCAGTATTGAGCTGTAAGCAATTACATATTGTAATTGGTTTGTAATCATTGGATTATAAAAATATTGGACTTGTTGTTTGGTGGATGTAGCCCAAGGATTGGGTGAACCACGATGAATCTTGGTGTCTTGTGTTCTTTTCTGTATGATCTATTATTTTTTGATATTATTTATATTTGCATGTAATTATTATTTCTATCTGTGGTTAAATCCTAACAAGTGGTATTAGAGTGAGGTTTTTTTTTAGTTATCCTCTATAGGAAATTTTCATAGTTGAGTGGGAGCAATGGAAGATGAGGGTAAGCTGAAGGTTGACAAGTTTAATGGGCAAAACTTTTAGTTTTGGAAGATGCAAATGGAAGACTATCTTTATTAGAAGGATTTATGGAAGCTATTGGAAGGAAAAACCAAGAATTAGGGATCTATGGGATCTTTTAGATAGAAAGGCACTTGGAAGCATTCAATTGTGCCTGGCATCATCGGTGGCATTTACTATTACAAAAGTGAAGATGACATAAGAGTTGATGGAAACCCTAGTGAAATTATATGAAAAGCCCTCCATTTCAAATAAGGTATTTCTAATGAAGCATTTATTTAATATGAAAATGGTAGAAGGTGGATCTGTTACAAATCATTTAAATGAATGCAATACTATTACTAGTCCTCTATCTTCTATGGGTATCAATTTTGATGAAGAAATTAGGGCTCTCTTGATTTTGTGTTCTTTGCCTGAAAGCTGGAATGACTTGGTAATGGCTATGAGTAATTATGTTTCTAGATCTAGTACCCTAAAATATGATGATGTGATTGGTGTTATTTTGAGTGAGGAAACTTGTAGGAAATCCTCAGGTGGATCTACATTAGGAAGTGCATTGAATGCACAAAGCAGAGGCAAAATGATAGAAAGAGGAAATAATTTCAAGAATCATAGGAAATCAAGAGGAAATTCAAATAGGAGGAGGTCTCAATCAAGAGGACCAAACAACTACTAGTATTGTGGTAAAATAAGGCATACAAAGAAAAATTGTTGGACTCGAAAGAAAAATGAAAGAGATAAACTAGATGGAGACAAGGAGAAAAATTTGGTAAGTAACAAATCTGAAGAGGATGCTTTGCTTCCATCTTTAGAAAGTGTTGACGATTCATGGGTTTTAGATTCTGGTGCTTTATTTCATGCTACACCTCATAGAGGTCATTTCATTGATTATGTCCAAGGTGATTTTGGGCTTGTTAATCTAGGGGATAATGAACCCTGTCAAATTTTTGGAAAGTAAAAAGTTAAGATTAAGTTGCAGAATGGGAATCATTGGCTACTACATGAGGTAAGACATATTCCAAGGCTAAGTAGGAATGTAGGGCAACTTAGTGATGAGGGTTGTGTAGTTACTTTTAATGATAAAAATTGAAAGATTTCAAAAATTTCCCTTGTAGTAGAAAAAGGTGTGAAAGTGGGCACCTTATATCTTTGTACAGGTCATATTGTTCCTTCTACTTTAATTGTTTCAAAGAAACATGAATGTTCAGGAAAAATTTCTACAATTGAGTAGGGAGAACAAATATTTAATTGTAAATTCTGATACAGTGTTGTGGCATAATAGACTTGGGCACATGAGTGAGAAAGGTATGAAAGTAATTCATTGAATGAAAGTTTTACTAGGAGTGAAATGTGTTAATATGGATTTTTATGAAAGTTGTGTATATGGAAAACAAAAGATAGTGATTTTTGTGAAGACTGGGAAGGAATATAAAAGGGAGAAATTAGAGTTTATACATACAGATGTATGGGGATCGGCTCAGGCATCTTCCCTCAATTTATTTCATTATTATGTTATATTCATTGATGATGCAACTAGAAAAGTATGGGTTTATTTCCTTAGACATAAATCTAATGCATTTCAAACTTTTAAGAAATGGAAATGTTTGGTTGAAAATGAGACTGGTAAGAAATTAAAATGTCTCAGATTTGATAATGATAGTAAGTATTGTAGTCATGAATTTGAAGATTATTACTCCACTAATGGTATTCATAGTCAAAAAACTATTCCAAGGACTCCATAGGAAATTGGAGTGGCTAAATGCATGAATAGGACTACAAGAGAGCATGAGGTTGCATGTTGGCTTGCCCTTACATATGCGGGTGGAGGCTATCAATACTACTATATATTTTATTAATAGAGGTCCCTCTACTCCTTTAGGTTGTGGTATTCTAGAGGAAGCATGGAGTAGTAAGAAGATGAGTTATTCTTTTCTCAAGACCTTTGGTTGTGAAGCATTTTCTCATATAGATTCTAAAAATAGAACCAAGCTAGAAGCTAAGTGAAAGAAATGTCTATTTGTTGGATATGGCATTAATGAATTTGGTTATAGGCTTTGGGATTTTGAAAATTAGAAAATTATAAGAAGTGAGGATGTCATATTCAATGATAAAGTGTTGTAGAAAGTTTTGTTGCAGCATCATGAGAAGAAAGAAGATGATTATGTAGTGCTGGATTATACTCCAAAAGATGATGTTCCAACAATTCCTCATGATGTGCAACAATTGCAACAACAAATACCACACAACCCCATGAATGTTAAATGTTCAACAAGGCTAGGGAGACCTCTAGAAAGATTTTCTCCTTCCTTGTATTCTATTTTACTTATTGATGCTGGTGAACCTAAATGTTATTATGATGTTGTGTAGGTGGATACTAAAATTCATTGGGAGTCTGCAATGAAAGATGAAATGGACTCTTTGTTGAAAAATAAGACTTGAGATTTATACAAATTGCCTATAGGTAAAAGGGATTTATAGAATAAGTGGGTTTATAGGTCAAAAGAAGAGGATGGAGGTAAGAAAAGATTTAAAGCCAAGTTAGTGGTAAAAGGATTTGCACAGAAAAAAGGTGTTGATTCAGATGAGATATTCTCTCCTGTTGTTAAAATGACTTCTATCAGTACTATTTAAAGTATTATGCCTACTGAAGATTCACATTTTGAGCAACTTGATGTTAAAACAACTTTCCTTCATGGTGATTTGGATGAAGAGATATGTATGGCTCAGCCATAGGGATTTGAGGTCAAAGGTAAGGAGAACTTAGTGTGCAGATTGAAGAAAAGTTTATATGGCTTAAAGCAAGCACCTTAGAAATGGTATCTAAAATTTGATAGTTTTATGCATAAGCATGGATATAATAGGTGCCATTTAGATCATTGTGTTTATTTTAAGAGGTTGGATGATGAAAACTACATTATTTTATGTTTATATGTTGATGATATGCCTGTAGCTAGGTCTAACATGGATCACATTAAGGGGTTGAAATGCTAGTTAGCACATGCATTTGCTATGAAGGATTTGGGGGCAGCAAAACAAATCCTTGGTATGAAGATTTGCAGAGATTAGGAAGAATAGGAAATTGATGCTATCTCAGGTTGATTGTGTTGAGAAGGTGTTGCAATGTTTCTCTATGGAGAATGCTAAAGCTATCAACACACCTTTACCTGGTCATTTGAAGTTGACTAAGGATATGTGTCCAGAGACACAAGAAGAGGAGGATAAGATGTCCAAGGTACCCTATGCTTCAGGTGTAGAAATCTTGATTTATGTTATGGTATATACAAGGCCAAATATTGCACATGTAGTGGGAGTCATTAGCAGGTATATGTGTCATCTAGGAATTGAGCATTAGAATGTAGTAAAATGGATTCTTAGATATTTGAGAGGAACATCCAGTAATTGTTTACATTTTGGGGGCTCTATTCCTAATTTACAAGGATATGTTGACTCAGATTTGGTAGGGGATATTGATACTAGGTAGAGTACTATAGATTATGTATTTACTGTTGGTGGGGCAACCATGAGTTAGGTTTCTAGGTTACAAAAGGTTAATGCTTTATCCACTAAAGAGGTAGAGTATGTTGCTGCTATAGAGGAAACTAAGGAGATGATATGGCTTTAGATCTTCTTGGAAGAATTAGGACACCCTCAGAGGGATAATTATTTATTTACAAATAAATAGAGTTCCATTCATCTTGCAAAGAATTTAGCTCTGCATTCAAAGAAAAAACACATTTAGCTATGGTACCATTTCATTCGGTTAGTTTTAGATAATGGATAGTTAAAGATGGATAAGATACATACAGATGACAATCCAACAGATATGTTTACAAAGGTAGTGACAAGGGAGAAGTTGAATTCCTCTTCAGCTTCATTTGGTCTTCTAGACTGAACATGAATAAAATAATATCAGAGTCCAAGGTGGTTTGATCTAGTGGGAGCCCCTTGTGGTAGCGGTATTACTATAGGATCAGTCTCCAAGTGAGAGATTATTGTCTAGTGTGGAGTCTAATTAGTCCCTAGGTAGGAGATTGTTAGTTTGTGGCGACTGATTAGGGAAGTACTGTACAGACTTCATAAATTTTTGGATCGTGGCAGATGTTGTGGCTGACATATCGCCAACATATGGTTAACCTGTTGTAACCCTAAAGTGACATAAAATTACTTGTATAAAAGGACTTAGGGTTAGGGATAGTTTGATAAGGTGTGATACAAAAATTAGTTCTTGTAGCAGTATTGAGCTATAAGGGATTATAGATTGTAACCACTAGATCGTAATAATATCTGACTTACTAATTGGTGGATGTAGCCTTGAGATTTGGTGAACGACGTTAAATCTTGGTGTCTTGTGTTCTTTTCTATGTGATCTATTATTTTCTGATATTGTTTATATTTGCATGTAATTGTTATTTCTGTCCATGGTTAAATCCTAACATAGGCTAAATAAGACTATAGATAATCAAATACTAGAGTTGAGGATGGTTATGAATCAAATCTATGAATTGAAGAACAACTTGAAGTAATCCTTGAATAGGAGAAAACAAATTTCCCAAGAAACCAATGAGATAACCTAACAAGAGAAAGTCAAAGAAGAAATGTATGATGAAAACATGTCTAATGAATATGATGCTACTATAGATGATCTACTAGAGAAAAAACATAGCCTTACTAAGAAGATCAAGTCACTAAATGTTAGTTTTGACCACAGACAAAATAACAATTGCATGAAAATATAACCAATATTAGAAATAATAAATCACAAAGAAGAGAACACAAGACACAAGGATTTAACATGGTTGACCCAATCCTTGGGCTACATCCACCAACATTAAGTCCACTATTATTATTATCCAGTGATTACAATATGCAACCCTTATGGCTTAATAACACCGCAAAAAGCTACAATATCATCATACATAATAAAATCCCTAATACTAAGCCATTTATACAAGATTTTTTTGTTTACAAAATTAGGGCTAGAATAAGTCATCCAATAGAAAAATAGCAGTAGATGCCATTTACAATAGTAGGGTCATTTTTGGCTTTGAGGTTGGTGCCCTTGAAAACCCTCACAGGTGCATTGCCCCTCGATCCCATCATGTACTACAATAGGGAGCACACTTGGTGCACTAACCCAGGACCTTGTAAGGGGCACTGCCCCCAAACCCCCATTGAAATAATTTGGGGGGAACCTCATTGAATAAATTTTTGAGTCTGATTAGGCTCCACATCACAAAAATATCCCACTTGGAGATTGATTAGACTCCACAACAATAACCTCCCACTTGGAGACTGATCATAGCACTACTGAAATTGTATCTCTCACTAGAATATCAAACCATCCTAGACTCTTTTTTGCTTCTTTTATGTTCAATCTAGAAGACCAACTGAAGTTGAATAAGAGTATAACTTCTCCCTTGTCATTACCTCTATGAACATATTTGCTAGATTACCATCTATATGTATCTTCTCTAACTTTAATTGTCCATCATTCAAAACTAACTGAATAAATTAGTACCACAACTATATGTGTTTTGTCTTTGAATGTAGACCAGAATTCTTGGCAAGATGAATGGCAATTTAGCTATCTATAAAAAATTAATTATCTCTTTATGGGTGTTCCAACTCTTCCATGAAGAACTAAAGCCATATCATCTCCTTAGTTTCCTCTATAGTAGCAACATACTCTACCTTTGTAGTGGATAAAACATTCACCTTCTATAACTGAGAAACCCAACTCACTGCTACCCCACCAGTAGTAAATACATAACCTATAGTACTCCACCTATTATCAATATCCCCTACCAAATATGAGTCAGCATAACCTTGTAAATTAGTAGTAGAGCCCCCAAAATGTAAAGACTTACTAGATGTTCCTCTCAAATATCCAAGAATCCATTTAACTGCATTCCAATGTTCGATCCTTGGATGACTCATATACATGCTAACAACTCCCACTACATGTGTAATATCTAGCATCATACATATCATGACATACATTAAACTTCCTACAACTGAAGCATAAGGTACCTTGGACAACTTATCCTCCTCTTCTTGTGTCTTTGGACACATCTCCTTAGTCAACTTCAAATGACCAGGTAAAGATTTGCTGAAAACTTTAGCATTCTCCATAGATAAACATTGCAACACCTTCAAAATATAATAAGCCTGAGATAAAGTCCATTTTATATTCTTCCTATCTATGCAAATCTTCATACTAGGGATTTTTTTTGCTACCCCCAAATCCTTCATAGAAAATGAATGTGCTAACTGTTCTTTTAACCCCGTAATGTGATCCATGCTAGACCCAACTACAAGCATATCATCAAGATACAAACATAAAATAATGTAGCTGTCATCATCCGACCTCTTAAAATAAACATAATGATCTGGATGACACCTACTATATCCATGCCAATGTGTAAAACTATCAAATTTTAGATACCATTGTTGAGGTTCTTTCTTCAAGCAATATAAACTTTTCTGCAATCTGCACAGTAAGTTCTCCTTACCTTTGACCTCAAATATGTGTACCTATTCTATATATATCTCTTCATCCAAATCATCATGAATAAAAGTTGTTTTAACATCAAGCTACTCCAAACACAAATCTTGAGTAGCCACAATACTTAAAACAATATGAATAGAAGTCATTTTAACAACATGAGAAAATATCTCATCAAAATGAATGCCATTTTTTTGTACAAATCCTTTTACAAATAACCTAGCTTTAAATATTTTCTTACCTCCATCCTCTTCTTTCAACCCATAAACCCATTTATTTTATAAATCCCTTTTACCTGTAGGCAACTAGCATAAGTCACATGCCTAATTTTTTAGTAAGGAGTACTTTTCTTTTTTCATTACAAACTCCCACTAAATCTTTGTATCCAACTGCACAACTTCATCATAACATTGAGGTTCACCATCATCTTTTAATAAAATAAAATAAAAAGAGAGAGAGAGAGAGAGAGAGAGAGAGAGAGAGAGAGAGAGAGAGAGAGAGAGAGAGAGAGAATATTTTTGGGGGTCTATTTAGCCTTCTTGATCAGCTAACATTCACTGGGGTGTGTTGTATTTGTTGTTGTGGTTGTTATAGAGCATGAGGGACTGTTGGAACATCATCTTTTGGAGTATCATTCAACACTACATAATCATTTTCTTTCTTCTCACATTGCTGCAATAGATCTTTGTACAATACTTTCTCATTCAATATGACATCCCTGCTCCTTACAATTTTATGATTTTCAAAATCCCAAAGTGTATAACCAAATTCATCAATGTTGTATCCAATAAATACACATTTCTTTGACTTATCTTTTAGCTTGGTTCTATTTTCAAAATCTATATGTGCAAATGCTTCACAACTAAAGGTTTTGAGAAAAGAATAACTCACCTTCTTACTAGTCCATGCTTCTTTTAGAATACCAGAATCCAAAGGATTAGAGGTTCCTATATTAATCAAATACACAATAGTATTGATAGCCTCTACCGACATGTTTAAGGGCAGCCCAACATGTAACCTTATGCTCCTTCCACACTCCATTATTGTCATGTTCATGCATTAAAGCACTCCATTTTCTCGTGGAGTCCTTGGAACAATTTTTTGTCCATGAATACCATTAGTGGATGAATAAATTTAAATTAATAACTACAATACTCACCACCATTATCAAATCTAAGACATTTTAATCTTTTACCAGTCTCATTTTCAACCAAGCATTTCCATTTCTTAAAAGTTACAAATACATCATATTTCTATCTAAGGAAATAAACCCATACTTTTCTATTTGTATCATCAATGAATGTAACATAATAATGAGAGCTACCAAGGGAAGATACCTAATTTGGTGCCCATACATCTATATGCATAAGCTCTAATTTCTCCTTTTTATTTTCCTTCCCACTCTTCACAAAACTAACTCTCTTTTGTTTTCCTTACACACAACTCTTACAAAAATCCATATTGACACATTTCAGACTTGGTAAAACTTTCTTTGAATGGAGTAATTCATACATTTCTCAATCATGTGCCTAATTCTATTATGCCATAGTGTTGTATCAAAATCTATAACAACTATTTGTTCTCCTTGCTCAACTGCAGAAACTGTTCTCAAACATTCATTTTTCTGTGAAATAATTAAAGTAGAAGGAACATTATGACCTATACAAAGATATAAGGTGCCTGTTTTCACAAAAATTTTCTACTACAAGGGAAACTTTTAAAACCTTCTAATTTTTATCATTAAAAATAACTACATAACCCTCACCATCGAGTTTCCCTACTGAAATTAAATTTCTACTCAATCTTGGAACATGTCTTACCTCATGTAGTAGCCAATAATTCCCATTCTACAAATTAATCTTAACTTTTTCCTTTCCAACAATATGACAAGGTTCATTATCCCCCAAATAAACAAGCTCAAAATCCTCTTGGACATAATGAATAAAATAACCTCTATGGGGTGAAGCATGAAATTAAGCCCTAGAATTTAAAACCCAAGAATCATCAACATTTTCTAAAGAAAGAAGCAAAGTGTTCTCTTTGGATTTGTTACTTGCCTTATTTGCCTCTTTGTTTCCATCTTGTTTGTCTCCTTTATTTTTCTTTTGAGTCCAACAATATCTATTATTATGCCTTGGTTTTCCACAGTACCAACAATCTCTTGGTCCTCTAGATTGAGACCTCTCCTGCTTTGATTTTCCTCTTGATTTCCCACTGTTTCTAGAATTGTTTCTTCTCTTAGTCGTTCTATCTCTTTTTTGTGCATTCAAAGCACTTCTTGATGTAGATCCACCTGAGGTTTTCTTATGAGTTTCCTCACTCAGAATAACACCAATCACAACATCTAATTTTAGGGTATTATATCTAGAAATAAAATTACTCACAACCATTACCGAAGCATTCCATCTTTTTGGCAAAGAACACAAAATCAAGAGAGCCCTAGTTTCTTCATCAAAATTGAGATTCATAGAAGATAACTAACTAGTAACAATATTAATCTTATTTAAATGATCTACAATAGACCCACCATCTACCATCTTCATATTAAATAAACACTTAATTAGAAATACCTTACTTGAAGCAGAGGGCTTTTCATACAGTTTCACTAGGGTTTGCATCAACTCTTCCGTTGTCTTTGTTTTTGTAATGTTAAATGTCATTGATGTTGCCAAGCATAATCAAATACTTTCAAGTTCCTTTTTATCTAAAAAGTCCCAGTCCTCATCTGTCATAGTTCCCTATTTCCCTGCTTTTCCTTCCAATGGCTTTCATAAATCCTTCTGATAAAGATAGTCCTCCAGTTTCATTTTCCATAACTAAAAGTTTCACCCATTAAACTTCTCAACCTTCATCTTACCCTCTTCTATCATTGTTACCACTCAACCATGAGACCTTCTTGTAAAAGATAGCTAAAAAACATGACAATAATCTAAGCTAAAAAATAAAATGACAATAATTTGGCTCTAATACCACTTGTTAGGATTAACCACATACATAAATAATAGTTACATGAAACTATAACCAATGTCAGAAAATAATAAATTGCATACTGAAGAAATCTGAGAAAGAAGTGATTGAGATACTGAAGAAATTCCAAGAAAGTATCAAAGTATTGGATGAACAACATAGCAGATAGAGGTGACTAAGGGACACATATGGTTTAGGCTATACTTAAAAATCCACAACCAAGCAAAGTGAATGGTAAAATAAAAATTAGAAAATAAATGTGTACACCATACCAATTCCAAAGAAACTTATGTGCTATCATTGTGGAAAGCCCAGACACACGAAAAATGTATGTACGAGCAAAAGAGGAATGTCACTTCCAAATTTGATGGTTATTTTTATCATTGTAATAAGTATGGACATCAAGAATTTAAATATAGATCCATGTTTAGCCAATTACCTAAGAAGTATGCATTCAGTAGTTACTTCTATACTTACAATAAGTTTGGTCATAAGTCACAAGAATGTAGATCATTGATGAAATCAACTTGGAAATTGAGAAACAAAGGTAATGCAATCAATTAGGATTATAACACATGGTATTCATGTACTACATGTGGAAAGTGTGGTCAAATTGCTACAAGCCACATGATATTACTCTCTAGAGGAAAAATTGGTAATTGGAGGAATTCTAGAATGACATGTTATTGTTATCACAAGGTCAATTATCAAAGGAAGAATTATTGAAACCAAGTGTCAACACCAAAAGAAGTAGATTCAAAAGGTAAAGATAAGATAAGCGTGAATCAAATTCATGAGAATATGAGTAAGACCCAGATAATGAAGTCAGAAGAGCATGATACACCAAGTAAAACAAATGGGGAACCTCATCCAATGGATTAGGTGTAACAATAAACTCCAGCAAAACCTCAAGAGAAGGCAAGGAACTGCATGTCTAAATTTTTATCCTACACTAGTTCTTAGAGTGAAATGGAAGAAACCTCACATCTACATAATACTTGATGCATAAGGAAAATATATGAAGTGTGGAAATTTTACAATCAGATTAGCTTTAGGGTAAAAGCACAAACCTATGTCACCTTTTATAAAGAATAGGATCCCAGAACACAAATTGCTCAACTTTAATGACATAAAAATGGCATCTGTGTTTAGAATTTGAAGATGATGTAAACTAATGAAATTTGTGAAATTGGATGAATTTTTATGCCTATATTTTTTTAAAAAGTTTTTTGAGTAAGAATTTATTCATTCTTTAAAATTGTGAAGTTATTTTTTTAACTAAAAAAAATATAGGGTGTAGTTATTATCAAGCACATATATCCAAATCATCTTTTTTTACTCTAATTTGAAAATATGTTATATATTACATGTATAGCTAGGGAAGAAAAAAAGAAATATTGGTTTTTGACGTATATTTTCTTTTCTATAAATGCTCGAGGTCAACCTTATCAAAAACCAACATTTTTTTCCTCTCGTCTAATCTTCCCTATCAAATCTACACCATTTTGAAAAAAAAATTACATGTTCTTGAAGAGGACTCTCTCCTCTATGGATAAACATAAATTTTTATTTTTATTTTTTAATTATATGATTTACCTATTTTTTTCCTTTTTTGAGGGAGTATCTTCTCAAATGTTAAAATACATACTTATATTATTTCAAAATTATAATATATAATAACTAATCAAAAAACTATAAAATTTATATAATGATGATATTGATTCCAAGATCTATAAAAGGCTATTTTTAGTTTTTTTAAAAACTTTAGTTTCGATAGAGAAATAATATTTGACCAAAACATGTTTAGAGGGCCTAAAAGGTAACACAAATATGTGTCTTTACCCTTTATTGAGTATGTCAGTAACTATGTGCCAGTAGAGTCAACCGCATTAGTAATGCTGGAGGTATAGTGAGGCTTTACCTGAGCGTGGTTCAAGTTTATTGTGTTAGCTAACTATTGATGGAAGTGTGAAGTGACCAAGTGACTGATGGTGATTGTGTTCATTAAAAAAGTGAGAATGTGGAGTATGATGCACTTAATGCACCCCAATGGTCAAAAAAGGCAATGTTACAACACATATATTGGGTTTTCAATTTCTATTGTTTACCTTGCATTTTGAAGGGTAAAGAGCAAAGTATAGCAATTTGAGCAAAGAATCATTTGAAGAAGCTTTTAAGTGAGATTTTATTCATGAATTAGAGAGAAAAGTGAGTTGGAAGCAAACTAAGCTATCAATTAAGTATTTTCCAAAACCCTATCAAACAAAATGGATTCAAGCTCCACTATGCAAAATGTCAGACCAAGGCTAAGGTGAATCCTATGAAATTGATTTGAAACTATTCATGCAAAGAGCCAAAGTATAAATTATACCTATAAATCACAATGCAAACAAATAAGGCGAGTACCCTATCTATCACGCTACCTAGAGTTTTACTTGTTAATGATATTTGTTCATTTTATCTTTGTAAATGTGGAGAAGTCAGAGCTCATGAACTTCATAAGGTATATGATCAAATGTATGTTGATGGTAACTTAAAGGATGAGTTCAAAAATTTGGAGGAAACCGGTCTTGTACACACGCTATATTTCTTGAAGGAGTTCAAGGTGAATCGGACTAAGGTAGTTTTGATTAGAGTGTATGATATGCATATGTGGTTGGATGCACTAGTAAAGAGTACAAAAGATGTTATCCACATGGTCCCATCTTGGCTTGAATTTCTCCGTTAAAACATTAGGAATTTGTTGAGCAAGTTGGTTAGGTGAGTACTTCCACTTACCCATCTTGGATATTAATATATCTTCTATTTGCTTCTACTCCTCTGCAGTCCTAGTCTCATATTTTAGTTCCTTGAAATTTGTTATGCTAGATCCTAATTCTAATTCTTTCATCCTTTCCTCAAAGTTTGGTGGAGACTTCTTGAAGATTATATCTCCTCCTTCTTTATCTGCTTTCTTCCTAGATGATCTTCTAGTGAACACAGTAGTAGATGTTTTGGTAGGCTTGGTAATAATTACCTTACATTTCTTCTTTAGTGGCTCTTCTTCCTCTGATTTTTCTTCATCCTCTCTTTTTTCTTTAGTCAATAGAAGAGTGGAACTAGTTTTTAGTTTAGCAATCTCTTCTTGCCTTTGTTGACTGCTTGATGGAGTTTGATTTCTAGTTCTATTCTGGCCTTTGCCTCTTCATAGGTGCCAAAGTAAGTAGCTTTTAGGATCAATAGGATTATTTATCAATGCCTCAATTATTCCTTTGGTTTCATCAATGTTCACCTCATATCCAAGAGGTTTTACCCATGCTATTATTGGCCTAACTACCTAAATGTATACTTTGTCACTATCAACCATGAAACAAACATCATCTTTGTAATCATCAACTAAATTCCTTGGAATCCTGAATTTGTTACTCATATTTTCTTTGAATTCATCAATGTAGTTATCCATAATACTTGCGTAATTCTCTCCCATTTCAGAAATATACTCATTAATCTAATAAAGAATTGGTACATCTTTTCCCCAAACTACTATACCTTTTGATGGGAAGAACTTTTGAACATAGAAAAATAAACAAGTCAAGGGTGAACCAAGCTTACATGGATTATTCTTGGAAGTTCTAATGCTTTCCATATTCTTGTTGAACTAGTTCAACAGTAACTCAACAAGGTCAAGAGAAAGGTTATTCTTGACCACTGTATATGCTAAATCAATTGCTTCACAAGATACACTATTCAATCTGCTCAAGCTGTATATTTTGTGAGCGATGACATATATGTTAAGCTTCAATTCCATGTCAATGATACAGCTTATCTTCATTCCCCTTCCATCCCACTCAACAAGGGTTTTCTTCTCTAGTTCAACCCAACCTATGGTTTTAGTCATTTTTACCTTTGTCAACATGTTTAGACCATTGACCCTATGGATCATCTTCTTAATTAGTTATCAAAATTGGTTGTTCCAACCATAGCTGACCATTGTACACATAACTAAGGATAAATCTTATCCATTTTACTCGAAAATCCTGTGGCATGTGAGGAATGTGATTTAAACCTTTTGTCTCAAGATGTTGATGCTTAGGTTTCAACACACCATCAACGCATAACTCCTTCAAACATTATTCCATCTCTAATGTTCTGATATCTTGAATAGGACAGTTGAAATGGGAATGAATATCATTGATTAACAATATCTTAGGTGGAATTTACAACTGTATTCCACTTGGATCTAGGATTTGTACAACTATAGGAGTTAGCTTGAAATTTGATGCCTTCCATTCCATGCCTCGAACAAAAATCTCTGATCCTTTCTTTGACTTGCTGCTGGTGGATGCCATCTTCACTTGGTAGGTTTTGAGAGAATACAAAAAAATTCAGTAATAATTCACTCAAATTGCTTGATTTCTCAGAAGATAGCTCTCAAAAAGTCACGATGAGAAATAACTTTGATTTCACCCTTTTTATCAAATTTTTCCATAAATGCCTAGTATGATTGTTCACTCAAATGATATACTACCATCTATTTTAATCTCCTTTCTCCTTATAAGCATTAGGCAGTGGAACATTGTGTTTCTTCATGATGTTCTTCAACTCATCAATCTGCTTATGCAAACACTAATGTTCATCATGACCCATCTTCTTAAAATAGGCACATTTTTTCTTCTCTTGATTAGTGTCCCCCTTCTTGTTTGTATTTGAGGAAGACTTTCCTTATTGATTTGATGTTGGTGTTGATTTTTCTATATCCTCTTGTTTGTTGTTCTTCCACTTCTTCTTCTTACCCTTTCCTTTTTTGAACTTTGACCAACTAAATTTCGAGAACCCTCATTGTTAGCCACCAATGTCTTAGAATTAGACAACTTGAGAATTCCCATTGATTGCAACTTCTTTTCTTCATCGTCTAACAATTGAGCATAATCATTAAAAGTGATTTTCTTATAGGCAGCCCCTAATGTAGTCTTTGTGGTGTTGTAAGAAGAAATAAATGTGGAGTACTTAGATGGCAACTTATTATGAATGAGATAGATCAACCTATCATCTTTAATAGGACTACCACAATCATCAAGCTTTGTTCTTAATTAATTCGCCTTAATGATAAAATCTTGTATCGAATCAAATGTCTTAGGATCTAGGGAGACAAGCTCATCTTCAATTTTGTAAACATCCTCCTCAGTCACTTTACCATATAGGTTTTTGATGGCATCCCAAGTTTCCATAGATGTATTATACTTCTAAATCTGATAGAGGATCTTGTCTTCAACCCCCATCCTAATATCACCTAGGGCTTTCCTATATGCATGTTCCCAAGTAGTAATATCACTTTTAGATACTTGATCACCTATTGGTTTAGGAAGGGTACCATCTACATATTAAGAAACTTCATTATGCATTAATTGACATCACATTTTAATAGACCATGTGGTATAGTTATGTGGTGTTAATTTTGGAAACTTAAGATTTTCCATGATGCAAGAAATGAATGATAACAACAAGAAAAGAGGAACACAACACCAAGAGACACCCCCCCCTTTTCACTTAATCAAGAAACCCTCACCCCCCCCTCCTCCGCCCCCGAACGAAAGATTTTGGCACTTTATAATTAGTGTGATTACAATAGCCACTTGCCAATTTTGGCCTTAATAGTCTTCTGATTTGATGTTTACAACCTCCTTTTGGAGTCTAATTCTGAAACTAAGCAATGTACAATAATTTTGAAGCAATACAATGCAAAGAAAAGACCTAATTCTGAAAGTGGTATTTTTGTCCATACAAGCCTATGATCTGATTGTAGTTCTAGAAAGTAGACACAAAATTAAGCACTTAAAAAAAAATGGAACCTAATTTGGTGTCTAGATGAGCCCGTACATAGCAATTGAAGTTGCAAAATGTAGGATTGGATAGTACAATCACCAAAAACTAAAATTTCTGACAAATCTATATGCCAAAACTAGAAAATAATAGCACCAATAATTTTTTTAGGAAATTCTACCCAAAATCAAAAAAAATTGCACTTGATTTGGAGCCTGGATGACTGAGATATGGCCTCCCAAAGTTAAACTGTCAAATTAAAACTAAATCTTGAGAGGGGTCTAATTAGCAAAACATGAGGTTAAATTTGATGTCAAAATAGCTATCAAGACAATTCTATTTGGTCTCTAGATGATGGTTAGATGACTGTCAAATTTAATACATAAAATGATGATGTCAGCAAAATTGACAGTCCTTGGATGATGTCACTGATGACATCAGCAACTATACACAAGAAACCAATAGGGTCGATGACATGTCACGCCAACTAGGCATATAGATCTACTGAGTTGGATGTACGAAATCTTGTGTGTCATCCTATGTGGGCTTCTGACATGGGGGTCATGGTGGCACTAACTACACTGCTGACATGGTGGATCAGTCCATGTGGGTGGGTCTACTAAATACCAAATGTGTAACTATGTATGATGTTGATATGGCATCCTATATGGTGGGAGGTATGCTTGGAGGAGGTGCCAGAGAAATTGTTGCACGTCTACTGGCAGGAATCTAAAGTTTTTGGCAGTAGAAGCTTTGTCACTGTCGGGACTTCGTGGATGTCGCTGATGTAAGTTTTGCTGTTGTCGACAAAGTAGTTTGAAGGTTTTCGATGACAATGGAAATAATGGCCAGTGGGGGAATTTTTTAATCCCACATCGGTTGTAGGAACACTTTTTAAAGTGTTTAAAAAGTGAAGGCCATGACAATAAAACAAAACAAGCTACCCATAAGATGTGGCTCATCGAAATGTGGTCAGCTATTTGTGGATATTGACACTGAATTTAATGGTTGGTCATCAGATTTAGTGCCAGCAAGAATTTGATCAGTTGTGCCCACCAAAAATTAAAGGAATATTTTGATACCTGAGAATATTCCATCTGCGAGAGCTAGGATTTCACCACCTGATTCTTGCAAAAAAAATTCTCTACAGGCCCTACTAGCCTAATTTTTTTTTGAAAATAATCTAAAAATATAGAATAATTGTAGAGAAAATTAAATACAATTCTGAAACAAAAGAAATGCACAAATCTAATAAATCATACATGATTTACAAGTCAGGGCCTTTGGATGCTGGTTTGCAAAAAAAAAGGCCTCAAATTTGACTATAGCCCATTATAGGCAAATTTATAGTCAATTTTCACCGAATCGACGCTTCAGATGCAATGCTGAGGTCCATTTTGGCTCTAGACGCTCCCAATATCTATGGATTCTCCAGATCTGAGTTGACGTGTCCTCAGAGAGGTGAATCAATAATGGTCTCCAATGGCTATGAAATGAAACTCCTATGGCTCTGATACCATGTAAGAATTTTTCTTAGGGAAAAATTCACCCAAGACCAAGAAGCACAATAACTAGCATAAATAGACTAACAGAGTATGATCAAAATAATGATATGATATTTAATTCATTGTATAGTACACTAGAGGTGCCTATATATAAAGGCCTCTATGATGCATCTAGAATGTCTAGAAGTTAGCAATATGATATGCCTCACAACTAAGCACATGTCCACCATGAATGGGTTATCCTCCATTAAGCATAGGAGTTAGTGTGATGATGAGAGGATAAGCCTACAAAGTTGTGTCACATAAAATTATGTTGTAGACACCATGTGCTAAATTAAAGTTGCTTACTCCTGTGTTGTCAACAAGACAACTCATATGAGTACACAAACTCCTAGGTGTCTAACCTAAGAAATAATAAAATAATGCATATAACCTAAGTAAACTTAAGTAAAGTGTAAATAATAATTATTTACACTAACAAAAAAAGAAGTGTTATATTACTAAGAAAAAATAGTTATGAATGAGGAAATGATAAATGAACATTATGTAGGGTAACTTAGCTTCATCAAGTTAAAAGGTGGTGAAATAATCATGATATAAAAAGCTCTACATCATATTAATTATATCATAACATTCAAAATGTAAGCACTGCTTCTAGATCTAAATATTGTATTCTATGTCCTTTATATAAATTTGACATACTTCTAAACTATAATCCTAATACATTATTGAAGGAACTTGTATGATTACAGAGGTTATTAAGTATTAGATAGACACATAAAATATTTGTTTCCAAATTTTAGATATTATTATGGAAGAAGATGAAGATGGAGTTGAAATCAAATTTAACACATCGCCCATAGCTAGATGAACAAAGGTTGAGAAAAAAGCAATTGTAACTCATTGATATGTATGAGTTATTCAATGATTAGTCAATGAACAAGAAAGTAGGAAGACCACCATTCAAGATCATATATGATACATAATCTAAAGAATGTATAACTTGAGATACATTTAAAATAAAGAGAAAACTAGAGTAAAGGTAGAGGCATCTTCAAATCATATGAATGCATAGTCCATGAAAAAGTAAGAATAAAATAAGAAAAAACAAATTTTAGTTACAATGAGAAGTATAGAATTCAAAGATTAAAAATGAGGCATATGTAGTAAAAGAAAGTTTCTAAGAAAATATTGTCATTAGGAAATTAAAATAAGTTGAAGGGAAATAAGTATGACTCTTGTAAGAGCATCACTAAGTTTGATTCAAGAAATGTAAATAAAGATGAATTACCAAAAGTTTTGGTATATCACCACTCTCTAACATTATAGAGTTGTATGAGTTTCATGAAAGATAGATGGAAGAAAGATTTATAGTCATGAATTAGATAAACATGTACCTAATAGTAGATAGAAGAAATTGAGGAGATATATGAAAAAATTGTTGGGGAGAGAAATTTATAAGTAAACAATACAAATATAATTGTTGCACTGAAGATAAATTAGTAGAAGAATCAAGACAAATATCTATAAATAAAGTGAATTATTTTTATTTTCCTCTAGCTATACCAGAGTAAGTGTCATATTTTTATTACATGAGGCGTTTGATACAAGAGAATCCATGGTATAAGAACAAACTAGTACCATCATCTATCCTTATTATAAATGACTTCATATCATAGAGATACAAGAAAATATACTAGAGTTTGACAATGGAAAATAAAAAACCACTAATTAAACATCCATTTTTACTTAGAAACCACTTCTATATTAAAAGTCAATTATTGAAAGGAACATCTTTTGATATAGTTGTTACATTGTTAATGGCACAACCTGCATTAGACCCACCTTCGTTGGGTTGGTGTGCTTGGATGTTATATGCCCCTATGAACAAGAGTGAAAACTTTACTATATGAAATTAGATATTAAGACCATAGCTTCTAAATTCATGTTAGAATACATAATAGATTGTTTTAAAATATGTGAATATAATTTCTAAAATTCGATGGAACTACTAACCCACCTAATGTGAGACATATGAATTTTCCACCTCAACATATAAATTCTTAAAAGTAAATCTAATTACTGCATTATTTGTTTACCCTGAAGGGTTCTTTATTTCCCTTTACACTTATGACAACATATATGTATTAGTGATCCTACAATAAGGAATAGGAGCATTGAGAATGATTATCTAATGAAGCCATGCAAACGAAACAAGAAAAGAACCCCATGAATCCAATAATAATTTTACTCCACAATATTCTGAAGAAACTTCTCATTATTTCACGCCGAATCTACATCAGGGGCAGGGCAAGCCCAAGTAAAATACATAATAAACCCTTGCCTTTCGGGAATACCAATACTGCAAAACCAACTAATGTACAATCGTGAAAAAACCATCAATGCAGATTTCATGAAAGTATCAAGAAGCTACCCTAACAAGATTGGGAAAAAAGTAAAAGAGCAGTTCGCATCAGCAGAGAAGGGAGCTGCCGGGTGCTGCCATCCAGTAGGGTTTGCATTGAGGGATGGCTCTCTGTTATTCTCTGCCTCCACTGCTGCCACATTTTCTTCTGGGATGGACAGCATATGATCACTGCCTTCATGCAAAACAGGTTGCATTGGAATGGAGAGAGGCGAGAGCAAAGGAATAGGGATCCTATTCCTGCACTGATCTGACATGGTAGTAGACTTCACCTGCAGTGGTGGTGGCGCCCTCTTTTGTAATCTCTTTCTACCATTACAATCCTTCGAAAACAAAGACCCACTAGGGATCAAAGTCTCTAAACACTCATAAGAATCAGCAGTGCCTTGAGCCATATTATTCACTTGTTGAATTTGATGGACAAGATAAAGATTATATGCATCTATATACACATTTCTACTCACCTCACTGTCTACTTGTATTGTATAAAAATCTGATACTTTCGATCTGGATCACAACTGTACTGGCACCTTGGGAAATGCTAAAGCATAGAATACAGGGAACAAGGTTGTCACGTCGATTAGTGGGAATATCCAATGTATACATGCACTGGGAAGCTTCTGCGTATCCGTTGTGTTGCATGTGAAGCACATGTAAATCTGTGCATTAGGTTTGGATCTACAGTCCTGGAGTTATATTGGCTGTGATGATTACACCTGTTGCATGGAATGATATTTTTTAAGTCTGTATTTGTTTGATCGAATTATAATAAAGAAACGATGTTTCCTTTTCGATGATATCGCCTTGGACAAATCTACGCAGTAGTTACAATATGTATTTGAATTTTTCCTTTTTCATGGATTTCAGTCATCATGAGTTGGCATGTCGCTGATCTATCCTTTGTTTAAGCTGCTTCTTGTTATCAGAGGGAGCAAGTAATCCGCCGGATGATTCTTCGAACATGGTGTAAATAAAATATACCTTAAGAAAACGTTAAATATCAGGCAACTTTATATAGCTTATGCAGACGGTTCGTGACTAATAATAATGTTTGATGCCATTACTAAATATGAGCAAGGACTCGTTATCTCGTAGGGGAAATTTGTTATCGTTAAAAATGTCATTACAGTGTCTATATATTCACAACTTAACTCGAGTTAGGTAAAATTTCTTATTATGATGTTAAAGTTTTCTATTTATCAAAATGATTAGACTATAAATGGGAGGTTTAATAGTGAAGACACAAGCCTAGAATCACAATGGTACAATGGAGGTTAGAACTACAACAAAGTTTTGAACCATGATAGAGGTTTGAACCACGATAGAGGTTTGAACCACGACAGACACATGACCTCCTCTACTAGTTAAAAAACACATTAAGTGGCGAAACCAACTCTAGACTTACTTCATTTTTCATATTTTTTTGTTCTATTTACTAATGGTCTAATGATCATTCATAGACCACTTTCATTTGTATTTATCATAATAGTGATTTAGGTTCGATTCCATGTATATTGAATAAAGATTCATGCCTATTTAGTAAATGTTTAGACTTGTACATTGATGGAAAACTAAAGATGAAATTTTTCTCATTGATTTTTTGTAATGTTGTATCGAGCAAAAAAATTTGATTTTACTATTTTATTCTTTTTTTTTAGTTTTTTTGTGCACCACAATATATATGGTTTATACTTTAGTCTTGAGTGATTTTATGAGCTCATTATGGTTTAACCTTCATATATAGATGCTTGGTTGAGTATTTCATGTTACATTTGTTTAGAGGCAACTCAATCATTTTTTTCTTATTAATTTCAATGTAGTTTGGATTATGTGTTAATGATATGATACTAATACATCATCAAGAATTATTTGGGAATTCAACCTATATTTCTTTATTGGTTATCTCTTGAAATTGTTTCATCTCACATTTAGATGATTGGCCTATTTGATGAAAAAATTCATATTTGTGTTGATTTGCAAATTACCTTTATTCGAGTATATGGCAGGCTCTTAGATACTTTATTGATCTGCACTCGATAAGAAATCATCTTAATGATGGACCAATTTGGTTTGTTGACACCTTAAATTTTGGAAATTATAATAGTTGATTTGTGTACTTTCAAACAAAACACCCTCATTTGTTTAGCTATCAACTGTTCAAGAAAAATATCATCCCTTAATATAGTGACACTATCTTAGTTATAATTTTTGGCCTTACACCAACTAGTAGGCCTTTCCATCAAACCTCAACTATGTGAAACAAGCTATGGTTATTTTCTCCACAAGAAAAATATAATTATTAATATCCTCTATTTTTTCTGCTCATATGATTTTTGTATATGTATTTTGAGATAAGTTATTAGTTTCATAATAATTCATGACATAGTTGAAAGTTCTTTTTGTATTAAGTGATATTATGATAGATACACATTTCATGTGGTGGTTCAATATCTTATGTGATATTTAGGAGAGTCAAAGTAAGGTGAGGAATAGTGAGATTATGTACAAGTTGATATTTTAAGAATTTGTCAAAGGTAAAAAAATGAAAATACCAAGATCTAGAAGCTCAAAAGATAGCACAAGAGAGACAACATTATATGAATAAATGATTGATTTAATATTTGATTAAATATAATATATACCCAAATCAATGAAATGCAATGTATATGTACCTCAATATATAGGTAATGCATGGTAACTAGAAGTGATGCAAGTGATAACATATTAACTAAACAAGGCATAGTCACACGTCTAGTAAAGGTAGTCCATCCTCCATTGTGCAACAAAGTATGTACAACATGTGAAACAATGAGAGGATGATAATGTGATAAGAATACAAATGTGGAGCTCATAAATAATGAGGTGTGAGATGACAAATATGTGCAAGTGTATTTCTTCTACACCATGTGCTAAAATAAAATGTGAATTCCTACACATCTCAATGCAAACTAATATGAAAATGCATTATTCTAAGTAAACTTGTGTAAAGTGTAATTAGCAATCTTTAATTGAAACAAATAGTAGTCCCCCCTTTAAGTGAAACTTAGGGGAATGCACTTAAGATTACCAAATCTAGATGATAATGCATGATGGGGGTACCCATATACAATATGTAAGTACAAAAACAATGCAATATCTTATAAAGTGGAGAAAAAGGGAAAACCTCATGAGAAAACCCTCCCCCAAAAAGAGAGATGAAAAAAAGATGCATGCATGGATGGAGTATTGACATTAATGTTCACACACACACACACACACACACACATCTATATATACATACATACACATACATATAAATATAAATAAATAAATATGTGTGTGTGTGTGTGTGTGTGTGTGTGTGTGTGTGTGTGTGTGTGTAAGTAAGACAAAAAATATGTGCATTCTAGAGGTTGAATTTATCAATGAAGTTGGGATATAATAGGTTGAGCTATGTGAGCTTAGAATCATGTTTGGGAATGTGATCAGATATTCTACATGTGTGTTTACATATGCTTTTGATGATTGTTGGTTGAGTTATAGATCATTTGGTGAATACTATTAATAGGCCAATGTACGAGAAATATATCACAATATTTTGGCTATATGTAATGAGAGAGATGGAATTAAGATGAGAGAGATTAGATCATAGTTGAAGACATGTTTTTGATGACATATTTGTATTATCATATCTTTATGGGGTAAAAGTACAAAGTTGTGTCACCTTTCAAGCTGACTAATTAGAACGATTAAATTTGAGTATTTCTATCTAAAAATCAATTTTGTTCAAACATATGATCTAGATAAATTCATTCCAAATAATTTATATATGGTCTCACACTTTTCTAATTGGAAATGTCTATTAAATGAATGTTTTATACTAGTGTTAGTGAACAGATTGTCCTTTGAAAAAATGCGTGCAAATTCGACCCTGAATGCCTAAGTGAGAGGATAGATCAACACCAACAGTTGGATAGGTTATTGTGGAATTGATAACCTTCCTCTAAATTTTTATTGGGTAAAACTCCCCATACAAGATATTCAATGAATTAAATGTGGGTGCTTTTACCAAAAAGCATGAAAGGATATCAGACATCTACCCGTAAATACAATGTAGATGCGAAAACCTACACTACGACATAAAAGAGAATAAAAAACAGCAAATGATGCAAAGTTCATTTGCTGAATGCTGCATTATGTAACAAGGATAAAACTGTGTCTTTCATCTTCTTGGGAGAATTAAAATCAGAGCCTTGTAAGATATTTAGAAATTACAACATAATAAAGGAACAATGACATCGGACTGTATCTTTTCAAAGAAAACTGAAAATGACTCAAAGTTTGAATTCAGTGGAAGGAAAAACACATTATAGCCGAAGTTAAATGTATTTAACCTCCAGCCTCCCTTCATTGACTATAAAGGTTACAAAGCCTCTTTCACACATTACAATCCAACCATCATTCAAAGAAAATAGAAATTCTTTCCACCATATTACATGAGATATCAAAAAATTTAACCCTATCTCAAACACACAGTTCTGAAAAGAAAGGAACTATGCCCATACTCTGCTTCTCTCTGCCCCTCAAGAAGATGAAACTATTCTGTCAAAATTTCCTCCTTCCTTACCTGAAGCCCAAAGTCTACAGTTTGGAAGCCAGAAGAATTGGAACCCCCTTCTTGTCTTTAACACCAGCATATTTAACCTGCTCTTTCCCCTGACTTTTTAGTTATGTAACTGAATCTTAAAAGATCCTTATTATTTGTCTCCCTTTTCCCTTTTAATATTTCCCGCAGTTGTAATGTTTTTCTCCTAATAAAACATTAGGCAACAAATCTAATGACATATGCCATTAAGGTTGAAATACAATATATAATCTTTCCTATTTCGACTATAGGCTTGGGGCATGCGAGAATATGTTTTGACACAATATATAGTATCATTAGATTTGGGTGCATCCACATTTATAATGAAACTTTGGTTTCACATAAATCAAGAGCCCCCCTTTTGCCCCATTCTTCAATTCAATGTTTGATGTTTGAAGAAATCTTCATCTCAGAGGCCGAGCTGGTCATTCAAACCGTGAAGGTTGTTCGGATACCAAAACTTCTATTAAGCTACAACCTGGCATATGAATGGTCTTTGGACTTGTCGAACACTTGGTGTTTATCATGCCCAGTAGTAAATTTCTACCCGTAGCAACACTGGTAGGGCATCTATGGTAAAGAAGAGCAGTCCTGGCATATCGAGTATAACATGTTTCAAAATCTTAGTTTCATTGTTTTGCACACTATGATGGAATACAAAGACCACATAGCGAACTCTATTCACTCTCAGCTTCAATATAAATAAGTCAATTTTGGCAAGAGCATTTCATCCCCTCTTAGAATTCGGGGTCTGGTCTCTCATTCTATTTCATAGTCGCATCACAGAAACTGATCTTTGCATTCACAATTACTGTCTGGCCTATCTTAGTATTCATACTTAAATGCTTTATATGTATCTTTAACAACACATATGCTGTTGATTCTTAACTCTGGGATTATGCCCAAGTTTTATTCGAATTCTACTATGTATTGAATTTGAACGATGCATATTGTCATTAATATCTGTCAGCTCGAATAGGGAGTGATATAAATTCCGCTCGAAGCAGCTGCCAAGTCAAAATCCCATCAAAATTTGTTGCTCAGGTCGCAGTCATATCTGGATTGTCGATGATATATGATATGCACGTCTATATGATGTTTTGTAAACCATTCATCTATGTATATTAAAGACTGACGGTTAGGTTTATATTGATGCATGCATACACAAAGAATTTCGACTGAGCATGAGCTCCAAGATTATAAGATTTAAATGCAATATCCGCATTATATGAAACAATTCGCAATCAGCCTCCTTTTTGTATAAGCATATAGATAATGCTTTAAGTCCAAAACTTATTGAATCAACATCCTTTTATCTGTACCCTATTACCTTTGACTTGAAGGTCTTCTTCACGTCTGGTACTATATCCAATGGCTGCCAACTGTCTGCGAGGAATAACTCGCGTGTCATTTTCATAGCTCACTGCTAACTGCTTACATCTGCACCATATCAGTTGATGTCTGCATGTCTAGCACAATTTGTATCAATGTTTCAACCACATGTTTGCATTTACCAAATGTGTAATCATGCTTCATGGCATTTAAAACCGAATCACTCCCTGACTGCACTGGCACATGAAGAAAAGAATAAATACATGGGTGCCATAATATTTTGGCAATTGCTTCCAAGTTTTCAAGAATAGGAGGGGGATTTGTCATGCCAATTCGAAGTATTGTACTCCTATCAGGAAGAAGCTAGGTCACGGAACATATCAAAATGATTATTTCTTTCATTTGTGTGTATACTTTCTTGCATTTGCCTGTCAAATAACTGTTTATCACCACTTTCACGTGGAGATTCATAAAGATGTTTTCCTTGGACCTTACTACCATTTAATTCTTCTATCCTTGAGATGTCTGATAAGTACTTTAATAGTTCATGGCTATTTTATTAGTGGAATCCCTTAAAATGAGGGGCTTTAGCACACATAGCAATGGAAATAGAAACCGAACTGATGACTTCAGACTTCATGTCTTCCAACTGAGAGCCACTTTGTGGTGCTAAGCATTTGAATTATTACGCTCTAAATTTTGAACTGTGGCACTTGAACCTGTTTCAAACGAATTGAACCATTGAGAAGAACCTTGAAGATTCACTATGGTGATACTTCATTCTTTGGCTGAGGAGCATCTCCAAACTATGAACTTTGAATTTCTACACTGAATTACAGAACTTGATTGTGTGATTCTAGATTTGAATTTGCATGTTGAACCAACGAACCAACTTGGATCTCTGAACCATCGAACCACTTTGAACTACTTCGAACTGACTTCGAACTTCAGTTCGAAGTGGTTCAAAAACTCTAAACTTGAAGTTTTAAAACTGTGCTCATATCGAGTGCTAACAACTAGTTTGTATCCAATTACTAAAGAAATATAATTATTTCAGAAAATTGGCATTTCAATAACTCTTACTACTTTTTATAATATTTTTTCAATAACTTATAAACACCATTTTATAGAGCTCAAAGTCAATAATATTATCATATAGAGTTTATAGTGTTTTAATTAGATATACTTTATTATAATTTAAAAAATCTATAAGCATGCATTTTAACACTCGAAAAGATGTCAATTTTGAGAAAGAAAAAAATATTAAATCATATAAAAAAAAAAAAAAATTTATATGATGTTCTAGAGGAGAGACTCCTCTTCTAGAATGTATCATTTTTATTTTGGTCAAAATATATTTGTTTTGAAATATGTGGTGGGAGATGAAAACTATCAATTTTAGGTGAGTTGAAATTTGAATCATTAAAAAAGACAAAATATAGGTCTAAAGCCAATTTTTATTTTTGAATGTTCTAGATATATATGTTATCTATAACATAGTCTGAGATCAAAGGGAAATAAATTTATTTCCATTTAGTTTTGTGGTGGGAACTAAACCCCTAATTTTTAGCATTTTTCAATAGCTAAAAAATTCTCTATAAAAATTATGAAAATATATCAATTCTTATTCCAAATAATTGTTAAAAATTATAATCCTAAACTTGATCAATTTCTACACATTTTATTAGTTTGCATCATTTTCAAATTGTAAATAATAATACTAGTTTTATATTATTGAAGGTGGTCAGTTATACTTTTGTTAGCCTTTTCTTTTACAAAATGGTGACACGGGTTTTTGCTTTTACCCTATGATCATTCTAGGGAGGTCCGTGAAGTATAGTGTGTGGTATACATTCATTGGCAACCAACTCTTGTATTGGCAGTTATTTTGAAAGTTGTAAATTATAATGTAACATGTGGGAATCTTAATGTAATATCTTAATGAGTTCCTATGTAGTTAATTGTACTTGGGGAAGATCAAAAGGATGAACTAATTAGTTTTTAGGACTAGGTATAAAGGAAATACGTTTTCCTTTATTGAAATCATGACATGCTATTGTATTATTTCATATGTGGTCAAAGGATGAGGATTGAGTTCATATTGATTTGGGAACTTCAAAGGAACTATATTGGAAATTGAGTTGCAGTTTTGGTCACTTCAATCTTTGGATTTGTTATCCAGAAGATCTATTATATAACAATTACTGAAGCAATTTGGGCAATGGGTTTAGTTGTCTTCCTTTATGCTCCTAACAAGGCTAGAACCTTCTTAAAAGGGTTTAAAGTCCCATAACATGGTCTAATGTCCTGATTATATTATAATTGGATCATAACAGGGTCACATCATTTTCAAAAGGAATTTTTATCTTAGTATATGTTATATTATGGGTTCCATCCCCACTGGGGTTTTCCCTTTGATCAAGGGTTTCACTAGTTAACAAATCATCATGTCATTGTATCATTGTACATATTTTATCTCTTGGCATTGTTCATTGTTTTGGTTATTGAAGTTGGAAATTTAATATGTTAGATTTAAGTAGTTATTGGCACACAACTAATTCACTATCCACCTCTTAATTATGTTAGTAAACTTCACTTTTTAATAGATGTGTTTTTTGACCCTATTGCAAGACATATTGTCAATTAGTGACAAAAAACTTAAGTCATTCAGGAAGGTTAGTTAATACTGCAACCAAACTTTCCTCCAGTGGCAGTCACCATGCTTCAGTGTAGCCTGAGTAGAGAGTGTCTAGTATTAACTGAGCACCATCATATGGGACATGTATCTCCATATAAATTGAGTTAGTAATGTGAATCAAGCTAGCGGTGTTCACTGAGTTCTTAGAGTGAACCAAGCATCCAATTCAAGCAAGGCATCATAGTGTCACCTAAGTGCATGGTATCACCCAATCATCTAGTGTTACCCGAGTGCCAGAGTATCACCCGAACTCATTTAATTGCCTAAGCATCAACATAACACCTAAGTGCATAGTGTGACCCAAGCATCAGCATTCAGCCGACCTAAGCATCAGCATTCAGTTGACCTAAAGATGTAATTTTATTATTGTAATTGAACCTCTTGTTTTGAAGCTGACTTGGAATGAAAATATTATTTGATGGAGATACAATAAAGGTGAATTGTTTTTTCTAACATGAGATGTGAAATACATGAATGATAGAAATATGTAAGCAAGTGGAGCATGTGAATATGCAATACAAGAAGAAAATAGAGTAGATTAATTAGTAGGTTACCAACTACTGGAAAGGGCGGAGTAGAGACATATCTATCATAGTTTTTTTTTTTTAAGGCAAAAGTGGCTAGCCACTATACTATTTATTAATCCGATTCAATGAGATCAACTTGGAAAGAATCAATGAAGAAAACCTAGCATCATCCCTAATGTTTACATATATTTAGATATTAAGAGCAAGCAATTACAAAGGGTTATCACCCAGCAGTGTACCCCTGACGATAATTAAATCTAAACTTCTACAAAATTGAGATACAATAGCTTTGGCATGAAGTACTTAGACATAAAGCTACAACATACAAGAGATAACACCAGATGATGATGACATAACTTGAAATGGACCCTTAGAAACACTGCCTTTCAGTCCTGCCCAAACAAATACCATACCACGACTAGAAAAAACCAAATCCATCAAAAAGAATTCCCAAGCCAAATCAAAATTCTGAACTATCTCCAATCCAATCAGAGTTAATCGCACCAATTGAATCCCAAAAACTTTGTTCAATTGGTTGTAAATTTTTTGACGGTGCATTCAGCTATATGGATTTTGAAACATTAGAATCCTTTTACAATTCAATCATGGCCAGGCCCACTAACTTAATTCTTTCCACCAATTGCACACCCATTAATCTTGGATTAGATGGCAGAGTATGCTTCAAATAAATAAAACTACAAGTATCTATAGATTTCTTCATAGCCTCAAAAACAACATAAAATTCATGTTTTTGTAGAAGTTGAAAATGTGAAAACAGACCACCAACTAAAGCCATACCACTCCACAAATCATACTTCTGCATAGCCATAGTCAATTTATTATCCACTAAGAAATGTGGAAAGATTACCTTTCAGGCCAAGGCTTGAAGCCTATTCGAAGATTGCAAAAAATCTATGGCATTGGATAGAAATATAGAAATGACCTGAGAAGGATAGAAAAACACATGTGTCGATGGATGGAGAAGCTCTTCACCAATGATATGCCAGATGGTTGTTATGATCGTTTGTGAAGGCATTATGAACATTTGGTTCATCACCTCATCCGTACCATGACTGGGTAACACAGATTCCTCTAATGATGGCGGCAACCAGATGCAAATTTTTTTTGGCATGACGAGATGATGTTGTTTATGACACATTTCGCAAGCCAAAGCAATATCCCACCCACAATACATCTTGAAGCACAATCTCAGCTCACAACATAAATTTGCCTAATTAAGCATTTGCAGGATGTTTGCGAAAGTGTGCAATGAAAGATACATATAGGCAACTTCAAAAAATAATCATACTGCAACTTGTCATTTTCCATGTAGACTGTCACCAATTTTGTCCTTATCATGCCTGGAAATGGTACTAAAGATGATACTCCTTAATGACTCAGATTTCTTCGCATGAAGCAATTAGAACATAGGACTTCAAAATTGAATATCGTCAGGGAACAAAAGATTTGGAGCATAGAAAATGTACTTTAGAAGTCATCTCATTACAAATGCACTTAAGAAAAATATGCAGCATTAAATTCACTTTAAAATGACAGGGCAACTTGGCACCTAATAACCTCCTCTACTTTATATGACACTAGAGAATAGCTTAATCAACTTAGCACTTGACCAACCTAACAAGCCTGAGCACTCCTTTCTACTACAGAACTTGGCACCTGATAGATTTAGCACCTTAAATAACTCAGCTTCTGATTTAGGACTCAGTTACTCGGCACTTAGTACTAAGCATTACCTTTATACCTACTCGGCACTTGAAAATATCCTATTAACTCAATAATTTTGAAACACTCGGCACCTGAAGAACTCATTACTTGCTGCTTGAATAACTCAGCACCAAAGAAATTTTGTTTGGCATCTTAATAAACTAGCTCAACTCGGCATTTGCAAGTTACCTCAACAACAATAATAACTAATAAGTTCGACATCTGATTTAAGGCTCAGTTCCTCGGCACCGATTACCTTAATGCCTACACCGCACCTAAAAATCTCCTATAAACTCGACAAATTTGAAACACTCAACACCTGAAACTCTCGATACCTGCTACCTGAACACTCGACACCTAAAGAACTCAGCACCTACTGCCTGAACACTCGGCACCTAAAGAACTTTTCTTGGCACGACACTTGGAATTTACCTCAACATTCAAATTTTACCTGCTAAGCTCAACACTTTAAACATTACTACTAGTAGAAGCTTCCATGCCATTATGAATAAGATTTTTTAAAGCCTAATGTTGCTCAAACTTTTCTCGGCATCTTAATAAACTCTCCCATAAACTCGACAATTCTAAAACACTCGACACCTAAAGAACTTGGTACCTGCCACTTGAACACTCAACACCTGAAGAACTTGGTACTTGCTGCTTGAAAACTCGGCACCTGAAGAACCTTGCTTGGCATCTTAATAAACTGGCTCAACTCAGCACTTGGAATTTACCACTTTAAACATTACTACTAGTAGAAGCTTCCATGTCATCATGAATAAGATTTTTTAAAGCCTTATGTTGCTCAATAAAAGGTAGAGAGTGAAAAGTAGAAACATTAACCCCAACACAACCCAAATTTGATAAAAAAAATTTGCAACTTTATTCCCTTCTTGGTAAATATGCAAAATGAAAACATCCAAACATTCATCAAGGAGTCCAAAATTTTGATTCAATACATATTTGAGTTTCCAAGAAATAATGCGCCTTTGTATACAAGCATCAATAATAATTGATGAGTCCCCTTCTATATGTAGCCTATTGAAATAGCCTTGCTTAGCTAATAAAAGCTAGCCAACAAGGCATGAGCCTTAGCAATGTTATTTGTGTCAATAGGCAAAGGGGATACTATGATTGCTACAACCTCTCCAGAAGAATTTCTAATACATGCCCCTAAACCTGAAGGACCTAGATTTCCTCTAGAGGCTCCATCAAAATTCAGTTTCCAAAAACCCCATGCTGGGGGTCTCCAAATGTTCTTCTGGGGTAAGATATGTGCTGGTGAAGGACTTATTTTCCACCCATTGGGAATAAATAAAAATTTCCATTCTTGAGCAATTTGAGAATCCCAATGGGTCACAATCGGATTAAATTTAATCATTTTCAAGGTAGAATTAGTCACTTCCGAGATAGATCTTTCAATACCATTCAAAACAATTTCTAATAGAAGGAATTCCTTTCTAAAAATGCACTTATTTCTTTCCCACCAAATAGCCCAAACGACCAAGGCTGGGATACATTTCCAAAGGTTTGCAAACAAAGATTTTTGGTAGAGAACTGGCCAGGCTTGAAAGAGATCCCAGAGATTATTTGGCAAGGGAGTATAGTACTTAAGCTTACTCAAAATAAAGCACCAGCATTGGTAAGAAAATGAACATGTAATGAACAAATGATCCACAATTTCATCCTGTTCCCCACAAAGAACACATAAATAAATGGCATAGCAAGTTGTAGTCTACTCAATCTGTCACTAGTTAAAATCTTGTGTTTTAAAGCCAACCATGAGAAACAACCTCTTTAGGAAGAACTACCGGATTCCAAGTAGATTTATTCAAACCGTTCTACTGCAAAGTTTTGTACCCCTCTTTCACTAAATAATTACCATCCTTAGCTAGAGCCCAAAAAAGCCAATCTTGGACTTCATAGAAGTAGACTTGCCTTGAACTTAGAATGTTTTGAAATTGATTAATTTCCTGGGATGAAAGAGGTAGAATATTTGGATCTTTCCAAACTATTTTCTTTGAAAATTCAGAAACATATTCCACATATTGATTCAATTGGGTCCCCCAATGGGTTTCAGCAACTTGAATAATGTTCAAAGGAATCCCAGTCTTAGATAGGGCAATTTGACCATTGCAGGAATCATTCCAAAAATTAATACTTAATCCATTATTGACTTCCCATGAAATATAATCAACTATTATTTTTTGAGAAGCTATCACGAAGTCCCAAATAATTGAGCCTTTTGGAGGACTAGAAATCGTTAAGATTCTAGAAGGATCATTGTTATCTAGATATTTTTTGCTGCATAATTTTACACCACGTGGACTGAGACTTAGAAAACATGTGCCAAATCAATTTCCCACCAAATGCTTCATTTCTATAGGAAAGATCATGGATTCTTGCCCCTCCAACATTAGGGGCGCATGACATATCTTGCAAAGAGATGAGTGGAATCTTTCAAGACTCATCCATATTACCCGACCATAGGAAACCTTTAATCAATTTATGAATCATAGCTAGTACTTTGGGTGGGATCTTAAGGACAGCAATAAAATAGTTAGGGATTGTAGCTAAAATTGATTTGATCAACAAAATTTTTCCTGCCAATGACAACCATCTAACTTTCCAAGATGCAATTAGACTCTGAATACGCTGAATAACTGAAGACCAATACAAGGATTTATTTGAACCCATGAAGAAAATAATGCCAAAATAGATTGAGGGTAAAAAGTCTTTTGAAAAACCCAGTTTCTATTTAATTTTATCAAAAACCATTTTGACAATGTTGAAAAAATAGATCTTGGATTTCTAAGCATTGATAATCTGACCAGACACTGCTGAATAAAGATCAAGTGTATAAAGAATATGGAAGGCTTCCTGAACATTTGACAAACCAAACAAGAGAGTATCATTTGCAAAAAGAGAGTGTGTGATAGATATGTTTGTACTTGAAATGAGAGCTCCTTTCCATTTATTTAACCAATGTTGATGTGAGATGGCCCTACTAAAAGCTTCAGCCATAATAATAAACAACACTGGAGACAAAGGATCCCCTTGTTGGATCCCATGTGTGGAAGGAAAAAAACCCTCAGGCTTCCCATTAATGACCAATGAAAACCTAGCCCCCGAAATACAAGTCTTAATCCAATTGCACCAACGTTTTGAAAAACCCATTTTAGCAAGTACTTGCAACAAGAATTTCCAATAAACTCTATCATAAGCTTTCATCATATCCAGTTTGATAACAAAATTTGAAGTCTTATTTAAATTAATAGAGTGGAGAACTTCATGAGCCACAAGAGCCCCTTCCATGGTTTCCCTTCCCAAGACAAATCCACCTTGCTCTGGGGAAATAATACGTGGAATAAGATGCTAAATCCTAAGATATATAGCTTTAGTAATAATCTTGTAGGATAAATTGCATAAGTAGATTGGCCTAAAATCCACAAAAGTTTGGGGATCCCTCACTTTTGGAATGATAGAAATATTGGTAGTGTTAAAATATTTCAGCATGGTTTTAGATCTTCTAGATTCTTCCACAACCGCCAATAAATCCCATCCAATTATATTCCAGCAACTTTGGTAAAACAATGTAGTAAAACCATTCGGCCCAAGAGCTTTGTCAAGTGGAAACGAAAAGACAACTTTATGAATTTCTTGAATGGTAAAGGGAGCCATCATAATATCATTACCCTATTCTGTTAACACTTGAGGAATGGAATCAAGGAGTTCTACAACTTGTGATGTAGTAGGAGAAGGCAAGACATCAGGTGCAAGAAGATTCTTAAAGAATTTGACAGCTTCATTTCTTATAAGATTTTCATTTGATAGAAGGTTACCAGAGGCATCTTTGATATAAAAAATTGTACTGTTAGTCCTTTTTTGCTTTGCTAAATTGTGGAAAAACTTAGTATTTCTATCCCATCCTGAAGCCATAATTCTCAAGATTTTTGCCTCCAGTACATCTCTTCTCTAGAACACAGTTCCTCCCATTGTTCTTGCAGATTCTTTTGAGAAGAGTATGTTTCTTCATTCATGCCATTTGAGATGATCTGATTATAAAATTCTTCTAGCTGGTCTTTGACTATAACCTTTTGTTGGAACACATTTTTGAAAACTTTTTGATTCCAAATTTGAATTTGAGACTTGCTATATTTCAATTTCATTGCAAACTGATCCATTTTCCATCCTTCCATTGGAACTTCATTCCACCATTGATGAATATTGTGTAAAAATTGTGGATGCCTGAGCCACATGCTTTCAAATTTGAAAGAAGAATGAAAGTGTTGGTCAGAACATTCGTTATTATAATTGAGAATTAGCGAGATAGGAAAATGATCAGATCCTGGCAAGGTAAGGATTTTTGAAGAAATATCTGAGCAACTCAACTTCCAATCTTTAGATAAGAAAAACCTGTCAAGATGAGAAACAATATTGGCAAATCCAGACCTCTTGTTAGTCCAGGTAAATAATTCATTATTAGGATGAACATCCATGAGATTGTTATTATCTACAAATGCATTAAAATCTTGTAGCGTTTTAGGTGGGGGGATAATACCACCAATTTTTTCTAAATGAGCTAATAAAGTATTAAAATCACCTCCAATAACTACTTGTTGTTGATCTTTCATTTGAAGAGAATGTGTGATAGAATCCCATAAACATGCTTTATCCAACATTGAAGCAGGTCCATATACATTAATTAGGATAAAAGAAATATCAAAAGCTGTTATATGTATCAACTACCAATTACTTTCTTGTCGAAAGAGCTAAGAATTAACTGAAAAGGGATTCCAAAGAACTGTTAAACCTCCAGAGGCACCCAAACCTTGCATATGATAGGCCTTCCATTTTTTCCATCTTGCAATGGTTTTCTCAAAATTGTTTCAGGATAATTTGGTTTCCTGCAATAAAATAATATCTACCTGCAAAGAATCAATGGCTTGTTTGATTCTTTATCTCTTGTCAGAGGCATTTAAACCTCTAACATTCCATGATATTTTTTTCATTGGAGACAAGGAGAACACCTAGTTCTCCTTGTCGATCTTCTGATAACAGTAAAACTATCATCCAATGTAGTTTGAATACCTGCTGCAATTTTTTATTTAATTTTGGAACCTTTCTGTCTACCTTTGGCCTTTGGTGTTTTAGCAAGAGGAGTTGTTGTAGACAGGTTTTGCAATATAGATAAAGGCTAAATTTTAAGGCTATCTTGCATTTGAAAATCTTGAGGCTGAGTTTCTTGAGGAGACAAAACTGTAGACTTTTGCACTAGTTGATAAATATTGGTCTCTAACCCCAAGGAATCTCCTACCACTGAGCTTACAATTCCTGCACCAGAATCCTGAGGTAAAATTTTAAGAACTAACCGATTGTCAAATTGGTTAAGAACTGTCTATTTTTCAAATGCCTAACTTGGGATCAATTTATTCAAAAACTAAAATTCTTGAAGCAAGTTGTCAATACAGGTGACTTATAATCTTCAGCATGCAAGCCTTCCTCTTTGGCAATATCAAAAATGATAGAGGTAGTAATTTTAGAGAAAATTTGATCACAAATAAAAGTCAATATGACAGGAGATGGATAAATAGAAAGGCACCAAATGGGTTGCCTTAATATTGAAAGTGAAAAACTTCTATTTTGGAAAGTGATCAAACTTAACGACTTTGAAGATACATAATGTGGAAGGTCTACCAGGGGAGACAAGTTTGAGCTCACATCTAAAGAGGAATCCATTTGAAATGGAGGGGCATACTCCAACATAATAAGTTTACTATTGCAGCACACACTCTTGAATAAAGTGAAGAGCCAAAAAAATTGTTGAAGAAAAATCATGAATAAATCTGACAAAAATTGAGCTGCATGTGGATTCTCTTCATATATATAGCTATCTTTTGAATAATCTTGGCTGTCTATCATGGAGACTATTTTCTTGACCTCAGAAGTATTATAATTCATCATTATTATTTTCTGAAAACAAACATTAGGATCTGAAGAATGATCTGGACAAACTTGTAAGACATCTTGTTGACCAGTTTAGCACATATAACTGAAATGACCAAGATTATCTTGGAATTTTAGAATCACAGAAGGATCCTACACCTTAATTGACTGTATCCATTTTCTCCATTTGGATATGAGAGCTATAGATTGAGGAAATGATTTAAGCATATCACTCAATAAACACACCCTGACTTCCAAATGAGGGCATTCATATGGAATCAAATCACGCTTCAAAAAAATACCCAACTTGTTAGCTATAATTTCCAATATCTCAGGATCATGATATTCCAAAGGCAGAGAAGGAAAAGAAACCCAATATGGAAAGAATTGGATATTTATATCTTCAGGGTTAAAGTTTGGAATCCACAACATGGTAAATAACCCCACACCCTAATAAAACCAACCCTTCTGCTTGTTTACAACATCTCTTTCTTCTTTCGAACTAAAGATAGAAATAAAGAAATTGGATTCCAAATCATGATTAAAAATATCTATCAAGCCAGACCAGAAGTTGAAAGCCCAATTCTTGATATCTAAAAAGGATAACGAAGCAGAAGAAAACTTATCTATGAGAGCTTTTTGCTAAAGAGTAGAGATCAAATTTTGTAACATTTGATTTGAAAAAGTTACATGCAACTATTGTTGTGAGGAGTTCAGAGGATCTTGCTCCAAATTCTGGTCCACATGATTTTGAGGTGTCTCTTTATTGTTATCCTGTAATTGTGGACCCTGTAATTGTGGGCCATGACCATGTATAGAGTGTTGAGGTTGTTGATCTACCTTACCCTAATCTTTTTTCTTCCAAATCTTTTTTGGTATGAAGGGGGCTCTATCAATTGTTGAGACTAACTTCTGTCGAGCTAGACCTTTTTGGATCTGAACAAATTGCATTTGAATAGAAGAGTCAAGAGGAGCACCGTCACATATATCAAAAACTAGTTATTTTTTGAACACCTTTCTATTGTGACTCCTTTGTGCAAAGGTAGATTTGTGTCACACAGTCACCTTTACAGGTAGTATTGAATATGGATCTGAAATATTATGCTGCTGAAATGAACGAACCATTGAGGGATTATTGTGTAAGAAATTGTCCCACCCAAACGAATTTGGTAACTGAGATTGGTGATGATGACAGGATGATTCACCCTTTTTTAAATAAGGGGAAGTCCCAGGTTTAGAAAGTGGAGGGCGGTTAGATGTTAGCTGCGACTAACAATCATGAAAACAAGGATTAATGAAAAATGGTTTTGCAGGTTGAACAATTGCTTTCCCTTTGAAGATTGACTTGTCAATAGTACTCAAAACCCTTTTGGAATTAATATCTTTGAAAGGGCATCTTTGAAATGGAAAAGGGTTTGATATGGAGTCGAATGGTTGTACAACTGGTGTAGCGGAGAATATCTGGCTGAAATCATAATCTCGAGCCGGTTGAACAAAAGGTGTAGATGAGAAAATGGAAGAAAATTTATGGCAAGCTGGATCAGAACCAGTTTGATAAAGGTGCTCCAAACCAATCAGCTTCTTCTCGTGTCTATGTGTAGGTTGTTGGAAACCTATAGACTATTGATGATGAACCAGACCGCCATGAAAATAATCCTCATTCCTATTTAATTTTTGCTCCAACCCCTTGCCCTTGTCCTCCAAACCCTTGCTCTTGCCCTCAGAACCCTTACTCGTGCGCTTAATATCTATCATAGTTAGGTAACTAAAATTTTCAAAGGATCTATATCAAAAAATCAAGTTGCAAACAAGGATCATCCTCTTGATTACATCCTAACAATTGCATTAGGTAAATCCTCTAACAAGGTGGACCTAAAATTTCTTTGTAATATCTCTTAATAGACTACATACTTTATTGTATTGTAAAATCCTTTCACAAGGTGGACCTACCAGTCCTTCATACTCATAACAAAGTAGATCACTAGAAGTGATCAATTGTAAGCCCTAATAGGCCAACTTTACTATTGTAGTAGTGAGGCATTTTAGATGTGATCCCCACCCCAATTTTACCTTCTCCTTGGAGGGTTTCTAGGTTACCAAATATTTTGTCAAAGTGTTATGGTGTTGATTTTTGTATTGCTTTATGTTCTAGGCATGACAGTAGATTAGACAATCTAAATAAGTAAAGCAAGAGTGTTCCAAGTGAAAAGTTTTTAGTGGTTCTTGATCCACACCCACCCCCTCGCCCCCCCTCTAAGTCACCTATAAGTCATTAGATTTCTAAAAATTGGTATTGGAATCTTAACAACTTTAGAGTAAAGATCTAAGGACATAGAAGTGTTTAAGTTAGAGAAAGCTATTGAGAATGACAAACTAGATTTGCATATGGTTACAGAACAAGTCAAGAAACTCAAGAAGCAACTCACTCACTCTCTAAAAAGAAGAAAAAAATTAGTTATGTAGATGAATGAAAATCTATACATAGAAGAAATAATAGACTTGGCCTCTGTAGAGAAATAAGTTCAAAAGAAATAGATGCAACCATAGAAGACCTACTAGGAAGGAATACCATTCTATAAGAAGTAAAAAAATTGAAAACAGAGCAAGAAAGTCACTCAGTCAAGCCATGTGAAGTCATGGAAAAAATGACAAAGTGGTGAATGACAAAGAAATGGCAGATGAAGATAAAAGATTTCTTGCAACAAGATTGGAAGAAAAGACCAATAAAATCTAATTGCTATCACAACATCAGGCAGGCATAGAAAATCAACTAGATGATGCAAATCATGAAATCACCAATCTAAGAATAGAGAATGATAGACTCCAAAAAGATCTAATCTAATTGAAAATGAACTCAATGAAAGAAGGTTGAGGTCACAAGAAAGTGTGAATCAATTGTATGAACAAACTCTGAATAGACCTAAAGGCACAACTAGCTTAGGATATATTGATCAAGGATAATCATCACAGAAAGGTACAAAAAAGAACAAACGGCCTACATGTAATAACTATGGGAAAATAGGTCACACAAAAAATGTTTGTTGGAGTAATACTATACAACCAAGTTCAAAGGTTATTTGTATAATTATAATAAGTATGGACACAAGGCAAATGAATGTAGAACCATGTCAAAGTTTTAAGGAAATTCTTTCACATGTCACAAATCTTTAGAGTGTAGATCAAATCAATGGAATCCAAATATCAACACAATGGAACCAAAAAAAGAGAAATTATTGGTTGGGATTAAAACACATGGCAAGATGTCATCTATTTGGAGAATACAACCACATTGGAGTAAATTATGTAAGAACTCACTTCAAGATAAGATATACTAATTTAAGATGTTACGTATGCAAAAAGTTAGGTCATTTGGCAAGAAACTATATGAATCAAGCTACAAAAAATTCTAGTGAAGAAAACAAATGAATCATAAATGGCTAAGGACATCAAAGGAAAACACAAGGAAAGACAATGAAGCTATTGTCATCTGAATCGAGTGAAGCATCCACATCTAACTAAGCCATATAGAGATGGCTAGAATTGTGAATCTACAAAAGATCCTACATCAGTTCCAGATTAGCAAGAAAGTACAATCCAAATCCTGCATACTAAGATGCACTAGGAAAAGTGGAAGAAACTAAATTTTAACCAAGTTGAATTTTAGTTATAACTGAGCTATGAAGCATCGCTAAGTCAAATCGAATTGGAAACCAGTTCTAACCAAGCTTCACAATGGACAATTCATGCCAAGCTCAAGTTTGAAGACCTAACTAAGTCATCTCACCTACCAAGTACAAAGAATTTATTAGGCCCTAAAGTTAAAATTTTTATAAAAAATGGAATTGAGATTTTACTCTTTCACCGCGAGTTTAGAGATCTATTTGAGCAGAGTGATTTTTGAACCTCCAAATGATCAAGAGTGAATTGTTGTGTTTTTGAGAAAAAATTTAAAAGTACATGGTGGGAAGGTTATCTATCAGGGAAATCCCTCATTTAGTGAATAATGGTATCCAACTCTAGTGTGAATGTGAATAAGGGTTATAATATGTTGGTGAAGAATGTTGTCTACAAGGCACCAAAGTTTGAGCTTTATCCTACAATTGCTTAGAAGAAAAACCCCATGGAAGCTCCCTCAATTATCACTCTAAAGGTCTTGTCGATCCATAATATTAGGTCATTTATCGATGCATGATTGAAGATTTGGGTTCTTTCAAGTTAAATGAGGCATATAGTGCAATGTGTGAGAATGAAATTTTAAAATCTGAACATAGACATTTGGAAGTCAAGGGTTTGACTCATGCACTGTGTAACATCTACATTTTCTAGGTCTTAACTAATAACTAACATATTAAAGAAATATAGATATTACTTCATTTTTATAGGAAGACAGTTATATCAGTTACGTTCAAGTGAATGAGATTAATGGTTATAATCAGTTAAATAAAAATTTCATAACTAACAATTGAAAACACCATCAATGAATTTACTATGGAAATTAAAATCTACATACCATGGAATTTGAAACCGAAATCAATCTAGGGATGCCAAGGCTCATGTTTCTATATTACATTAGACCAAGTTAAGTGGTCACTTCTTTTTTGAGTGATACAACTTCATTTTTTTATTTTTGCATTATAATTATAGAAGGAAGTACGTCCATGAGAAGTCTGCATTATAATATCAAAGAGACCAATCTTTCCTTATTGAGTAAAGAAAAAGTATTATGTTGAGTTGAAACATCTTTCTTTTATTGTTGTGCGTCATAACAAAATTCTACTTTTGCAAGTCTTAAGATTCTTTCCTCAAGCCATAAAAGCTGAGATATATTGACTATGTAATTAATCATACACTAGCCAAGGATCAGTGAATTAAGTTGGTTTACTTTGAGATTTAAATACCTAGGACTCGCCCAACTAAATGGCCAAGGAAGAGGTGAAGAGGTGATAAAGGAATCTGAATTAGCATGAAAACAGAATTAGATGTGACATAACAATTATTTATTATTTTAAAAGGAATCATTTAATAGCTCATGCATGTCCAATTCATTCTCTGTTGTCAAGTTGAGTGGTGTGTTTAAGTACCAAGATGCTCAGTGGTTGACAAGGTGTTATCTATTCTAGGTAGGGAGGGCCTTTCTAATTAGAGAAAGTGTGGGGATAAGTTTGAGGTCCGTTAAGCCCCTGACAATGTTTCCTCTCTTCACAAGATGTTAGGATGTATATCAGATACAGATAAGTTAAGCATTCAAACATTTATTGGTAACAAGTATTTTTACTTTTATTATATTTATACAAGTAGAAGTTATGATGGATTAATTTATATCATTGAATTCAATTATTTCCTTTGATGTAAGCAAGCTTTCTTGTTAATGTAATTGGTAACCAATTAGATCAGATGATCTTCCAACTAAATATGGAATATGTCTATAGGATTGTTATTTCAATCTTTCATTTATAAGAATAATGATTATGAGCATATCTTCTAATCTTATGTTATTGTCATAGTTAGCAATAGGAAGAAAAGGAATGAAATAGAGGTATCTAAAGTCCCAAATGATATAGTAGTATCTGATGTCCTAAATGATATAGTGGTATCTGATGCCCTAAATGATATAGTGATATATGATGCCCCAAATGATACAGTGGTATCGAATGCCCCAAATGATATAGTTGTATCTAATGCCCCAAATGATACAGTGGTATCTAATGCCCTAGATGATTCAATGGTAATTGATGCCCTAATTAAGACAGTGGTATGTGATGCCCTAAATGATCCAATGATAATAGATGTCCTAATTAATACAGTGATATGTGATGCCCTAATTGATATAGTGATATTTGATGGTAATCATCATTTGATTTTGATCCTAAGAGGTATTTGTGCACTAACCTAGGTGTTTGCAGAAGCATCCCAAGATTGATTTCAGTTTTGAATTCCACAGTATGTAGATTTTAATTTCCATAGTAAATTTATTGATATTTTTTCAATTATTAGTTATGAAATTTTCATTTAACTAATTATTACCATTAATCTCATTCACTTGAATGTAACTGATATAATTGTTTTCCAATAAAAATGAAGTAATAGTTGTATTTCTTTAATATGTTAGTTGTTAGTTAAGACCTAGAAAATGTGGATGTTACACACTGGATATGCCACATTAAATTAAGTGGATCAGATATGTTTAGAGTAGGGTTCATGATATGTCATTCTAGCTTGAACAACCAATGAAGATCACAAAGAAGATGATTCATCAAGTCACAGATTATCCTATGCTAGATAGACCTAAAACCACCAAAACCCTAGCTCGAGGTGAGCTTGTGAAGAAATCCCTAGCTAGATAAACCTAAACAATATTACATACATGGAGATCAATTTTGGAATCCATGCAATTTTCCACAAGATCCATAGCTCAAGTAGACCTAACAACATACCCTATGAAATGGGTTGCCTAGCATACAAGCTTGTGAAGAATAATATATCTTTTGACCTAGCTGAGTTTTAGTTGATTCAATTAGGCAAGAACATGGAGAGAATTCAGGCATCAAAGAAGAATGTTCATAAGTTTGGTTCTCTTTTGGTATGTTTATTTTTCTACATGTAAAAATTATTTCCTTCTAAAGGCAATGTGGTCTGGAGCAAGAATAGACCTATCATATATTAGATCAATGAATTCATCAATGAGTTAGGAGATATTTTTTATAGAATAATGAATGCATACTTTGAGAACTTTAAGAATAAGATGAAAAACATATATAGGATTCGTCAACAAATGGTTGAGTAGTATGAACAAAATATTTTCTTCCTAATTGGCTATGATAACACTCATATTCAATTACTCATACCTAGGATAGCATGGGTAAGGCCTTTGGGATATGAAGTAAATATTAATTATACAAAGGACATAATTGAGGCTCTACTGAATGAGCCATCTCATCCTAAGGCTAGTTATTTTGGCACCTACGAAGAGGCCCAAACCAAAATATCTCTAGAAATAGAGATTCCTCAAATTTTAAAGAGAGGAAAGAAAATAATGGAAAATATTTAGAAGAAATTTGACAAAAATGATGACCCTCTTGTTAGAAATAATAGTCCACCAAGATGGGGGGGGGTGGAATCAGTTATCTAATTAAAATATTTATCAACATTAATTAATCTAAACCATTCAATCAAAGTAAATAGAAACCACAACAAGATGCACATACATAATTACACCAAATTTGTTAACTAGGGAAACCTTGATTAGAGGGAAGAACTCAATGGAGATGGTACCCACAAGATGATTTACTAATATAAATATTCCTTGTTAGAGGATAAACCCTATTAGGAGTTTGTTACAATATTTAGTGCATATGAGTTCCTATTAGAAGACTTTGAATCCCTATTAGGAGATTGCAACCCTATTAGGAGTTGTGCCAATACTGTTAAGAGTTGAAGAAGATAGAAGGACCCACTATCCAAATAGCTTCTAGGGCAAGACCTTTGAACTTCACTGTCCAACCGATCTCTCAATTATTCCTTGCAGAATAATTATTTGTACTATGCTTTATCCTCTTTCCTCTATCCTATCAATCAGACCAATCATTGTCAGACGCTATAGACTAGGTCACAAACCTCGGATCCAAATACCAAACCTTAGATCTTGAAATAAAACCTCTGCAACAAATTTTTCTCCAACTTTTCCCTGCTCTTTTATGTTTTACTTAGCGATAACATTAATCTGTCACCTTGTAACTTGAATAACTTTTTTTACGTGTAATATTATGATGAGTGAGCTTATCCATGTCATCTCCAACATGTATTTAACCTTTCTTCTCAAAAATAAAACTTTTCTAAGAAATATAACAAGTTTACCAGAACATGCTTCTATAAACTCTATCTCAGAACAATCTTCACCAAAAATTGTGTAACTACATCTAGACTTAATATCGTTTGCACTTGAGGTTAGCTATATATACTAGACACTTAGTAGTATCTCCCATTATCCTTTCTAGTGAAAATACTCAATGATATGTTTGTACCAACTTGATCTTCATGATTGTTCTTCTGTTAGATACCATAGAGAATTGCTATGTTGACATCAATGACAAACGTAATCATGAATGTAACATATCATCATAATAATGATCTAATCATGTTTCTACAATACTCCCCCATAGGAATATCATCAGAATTCATGCTTCCAACAATCTTCCACTTTGGCATTGATGGCAACATAGATGAAAACAATCTAGTTCCAAGAATACCAACTGTTAAATATTGTTATCCTTTCTTTTCAAATCATCTTTATCAATCATATTGGCTTTTGTGTTCATAAACTTCTCCCCCATTGATATACTTCAATGTGCTCTATATCAAAATGTTTTTCCTGTAATCTCTCCATCATTGACATCAATGTCAAAGGTTTCAACAACCATCTATCATTGCATCCTGTCAATCTCTGCAATAACTGTCTCTGACCTACTCAAGTGTTCAAAAACACTATTTGAAAAAAAATTCTATCAAGAGTACTAGATGACTCTTTCTATCACAGATACTCCCCCATATAAGAAGCATTAGCATTTAGTATAGACAAACAATATTTCTCTGTACCACTAGACTTATGCAATCTTGCATCATATACTTTGATGTAGGTAGGGGCATAACCCCTAGCATACCTCACAAATACTCAAAAGTCTCTTTGGGAAGAGGCTTAGTGAAAATATCTACAATTTTCTCTTTGGTACTTACATACTCCAATCTCATTTCCTTTTCTACAACTTTCTCTCTCAACATGTGATATTTGATAGAAATATGCTTAGTCTTAGAATGCAACACTGGATTCTTAGACATATTCATTGTGCTTGTGCTATCACAATGTATGACAATAGGTTCATTGAATTCTATCCTTATATCCATCAACATCTGCTTCATCCAAACAACTTGATTACAATTGTTCGCTACTGCAACATATTTTGCCTCTGCTGTACTTTGTGAGATACAATCTTGCTTCTTTCTTAACCAAGAAACCAATCTTCCTCCAAGAAAAAATTCTCCACCACTGGTGTTCTTTTTATCATACATACTACTTGCCCAATCAGCATTAGTATAAGCATATAAACTGAAATCATTGGATCTATCATACCGTGCATTCCAAACACTATTGTTCCCTTCAAATATCTAAATATCCTTTTAACTACTACATAATGTGCTTCTTTGGGATCAGCTTGAAATCTTGCAACAATTCCAACTGCATTTTCTATATCTAGCCTTGTGTGAGTCAGATATTGCAATCCTCCAATCATAGATATCTACTTGTTTTACTCAATAGTAGGTGTCTCATCCTTTGTAGATAAATTATGTCCAGTTATTATAGGTGTTCAAATTGGTTTACATGTTTCCAAACCAAACCTTTTCAATAGATCTTTCAAATACTTAGTCTAAGAAATAAAGATTCCTTATTTATCATGCACAATCTATAATCCTAGGAAGTATTTCATTTCCCCTATCATGCTCATTTCAAATTCCTTCTTCATTTCTTCTACAAACTTGTCACTTTCATTATCATCTCCTCCAAATATGATATCATCAACAAATATTACCAAAATCAACAATCCATTATCTATTTCTTCCAACCTTACATACCAAGTTCTGAGTGCTTGTTTTAAGCCATACAATGCTTTCTTCAATTTGCATACCATGTCCTTGTCATCTATTAAAGGAAAAAATTTAAGTTGTTCTATCTATACCTCATCTTCAAGTTCTCCATTCAGAAATATTGACTTGCATTTGATACACTTTGAATTTGTTATGTGCTACATAGGCTAAGAATAACCTTACTACTTCAATTCTTGCCACACGAGCATAGGTTTCTTCATAGTCTATTCCTTCTTTATTTGAGTAACCCTTACATACCAATCTTTCTTTGTTCCTTACAACTTCACCTTGTTCATTCATCTTGTTCCTAAATACCCATTTTATTCCTATCACATTCTTATCTGCTAGTCTAGGGACCGATTCCCATGTCTCATTCTTCACTATCTAATCCAATTCTTCTTTCATACTTTGCTTCCAATAGTCATCTTTTCATGGCTCATCTACATTCTTTGGTTCTACTTGAGATAATAGACATGGTTCTTCATTGATTCTACTTCTTGTCATCGCACCTCTATCTTTGTTATTGATGATCTTCTCTGGTGGATGATTCTTTGTCATATTCTTACAAAAAGTAGGAGTTGTTATCTCAACTCTTAGCTTTGTACTAGGTTCCAAACTTTGTTCCTACCTTTTCTCACATTCATCCTATAAATCATTGCTAGTCTCAAGGAATAATTCATCATTCCTTGGTTTAGTAACAACATTATCATCATCAAAATTGTAGTCAACTATTCTTTCTTGTATCCTAAATTTCTCATCAACTCTTACACTTGCACTTTCAACAATAGTCTTAGTTCTCAGATTATAACATCTATAAGCTTTGTTTTTCAATGAATAACCAAGAAACATACCTTCACCACTTTTAGCATCAAATTTACCAACATCATCATCTCTTTTGATATAACATTTGTTGCTAAAGATTCTGAAATATTTAACTGTAGGTGAGAGACCAAACCATAGTTCATAATGGGTCTTGTTTGTGTCTTTCCTGACCTATACTTTGTTCATAGTGTAAACTACTATATTCACAACTTCTCTCCAAAACATCTTGGATACATCATTCTCAGCTATTATAGCTCTTGCTGCTTTTGTTACTAATCTATTTCTTCTCTCTGTAATGTCATTTTGTTCAGGGGTTCTAGGAGCTAAAAGTTCTCTTTTGATTCCATTAGCTTCACAAAAGATGTCAAACTCATTTGAATTAAACTCTCCTCCTCTGTTTGATCTTAAACATTTAATCTTCATACTTGATTCATTCTCAACTCTATTCTTGAATATCTTGAACTTGTCAAATGCCTCAGATTTTTTTAAAGAAATGCAACCCACATCATTCTAGAAAAGTCATCAACAATAATCATAAAGTACCTTTCACCAAAGAATCCTTTAGTCATTTTAGGACCACTAAGATCTATGTGTACAATCTCCAAATTTTATGTAGTAGTAAACTTCTTGTTGGGAAAAGAAGCTCTGTTATGCTTTGCCAATACACACTCCTTCCAAATTGTGTTAGTAGGCTTTACAATATTAGGAAAATCTCTAACTACAAACATATTACTAGTTTTCACAATGCTGTCAAAGTTGATATGAAAAAATCTCTTATGTCATAACCAACTATCATGTACCTTCACAACCAAACATGTCATTTCAGTGGGATTCAGCTAAAATACATTACCTCTAGATCTAGTTCTTGTTACAATTACATTTCTATCTTTATCTCTAATCATGTCTGTCTTCTTTGTGAACTGCAATTGATAACCTTTATCCACTAGTTGTCCAACACTCAAAAGATTGTGCTTCAAACCATCAAGAAAGTATACATCCTCAGTGTTAGTCTTACCATCAAGAGTTATAGATCCAATACCTTTAACATGGCAAGTTGAATTGTTTCCAACTCTGACAATGCCTCCATCATAACTTTTGAAATCAACAAAATTGTTCATATCACCAGTCATATGATGTGAATGTAACCATTGTCAATTATCCAATTAGATTTCTTTTCAACCTATGATATTAAAGCCATTTTCTCTAGAGTTTATTTTTTAATAGCCACAAATCTCATTTCATCATTAGTGGAACTTACTAGTTGTTAATCATACTCATCTTCTTCATTGACATACAAACAATCTCTATCTCTTCTAAGTTTGAACTTTCCTTTATACTTTTTCTCTCTTTTAGGACACTTAGATGCATAATGACCAAACTCATTGCAAGTCCAACATTTAAAGATTTTCTTATCATATTTTTCTCTTCTTTCAAGAAGGGCTACTCCTTCTTCTATCTTACTATCCTCAACAGATCTTCTACTACAAGCAAAATATCCTCTAGCACTTGTGCTCCTTGAAAGATTAGGTCAAATGTTTAGGGCACTGAAAGTAGGCTCTATTCTAAACAATTCTCCAAATTGTCTAAGCTCATTCTCAACTAGTCCAAGTCTCTTAAGTAATGTTTTCTTGGTAAAATTTTTGGCACAAAGGGTCAAAATTTGTATCACTTGAGCTACCTACTTAAATGGTGTGTTAAACTCTTCATCATCTTCCTTGGTTCCTACTTCAAATATGATACCTGTAGCAATTTTTGATATTTTGCCTACATATGTTCTTATAGATTCATCTTCCATCATTTTAGTATCTTGAAATGCACAATTCAATTTTGTAGCCTCATTTTCTTAGAATGTACATCACCTTCAAAGTTATTTTCCAAAGCTTTCCAAACCTTATGATAAGTATTAAGTGTTTTTACTTGGTTGTACTCTAGTTTAGGAAGTGTAGACATTAGTGCTTCTCTAGATCTCATGTTTCCCATGAAAAGTTATCTCTGTTCCTTGGTACAAGTTTCCAACTCATCTTCAACAATAATTGTCTTTTCTGATTTTGTCAAGATCCAATATCCTGGAACCATACACAACAGATGTGTCTTCATCTTTTCCTTCTAGTTGTCATAATTTTTTCCATAAAAATTCATACTATCCTTTCTAAATATGCTAGCCATGGATCTCCCAAAATTGTTAAACTTTATCTTCAAGGACCTGCAGCTCTGATACCAATTTTTAGAAATAATAGTCCACCAAGATAACTGAGAGGGGAGCGAGGGTGAATTAGTTATCTTATTAAAACATTTATCAACCTTAATTAATATTAACCATTCAATCAAATTAAACAACAAAAAATAACAAAATGTACATACACAATTACACCAGATTTGTTAATTAGGGAAACCCTTGATTAGAGGGAAAACCCCAGTGGAGATGGTACCCACAAGATGATGTACTAATATAAATATTCCTTGTTAGAGGATAGACCCTTTTAGGAGGCTATTATAATATTTAGTACATATGAGTCCTTGTTAGGAGATTCCAACCCTATTAGGAGTTGTGCCAACCCTGTTAGGAGTTGAAGAAGACAAAAGGACCCATTATCCAAATAGCTTCTAGGGAAAGACCACTAAACTTCACTATCCAACAAATCTCTCAACTATTCCTTGCAGAATAATTATTTCCACTGTGTTTTATCCTCTTTTCTTTTTCTTGTCAACTGGACCAATTACTGACAAACCTTATAGACTAGGTCACAAACCTCATATCCAAATACCAAACCTTGAATCTCAAAATAAAACCTCGGCAATGAAGTTTTCTCTAACTTCACTATGCTATGCTTATCTCTGCAACTCAGCGTTCATATCTTTTCTCCTCTTTTTTGCTCTTCATAATTTCTTGTATAACAAAGGAAAATTTCCTTCCTTTGTACCAAATCCATAAAACAATTCCCTTGAGTTGGCTATTATAACACCTTATCAATTAATTATTATAGGACCTCATTAAGAACACATTTTACTTAGTGATAACATTAATATGTTTCCTTGTAACTTGAATAACTTTTTAGAGTGTGTAATATTATGATGAACGAGCTTAGCCACATCATGTCCAACATGTCTCCTTCCTATCTTTAACCTTGATTCTCAGAATAACAACTCTACTAAGAGATATAACATGTTTACCAAGACATGCTTTTATAAACTCTATCTCATAATAGTCTTCACCAAAACTTGTATAATTACTTCCAAACTTAATATCTTTTGCACCCAAGTTTAGCTACATATATTAGACACTTAGTAGTATCTCTCATTAACCTTGCTAGTGAAAATACTAAATGATCTATCTATACCAACTTGATCTTTACCATTTTTCTTTTGTCAAATATCACAAAAAATTGCTATGTTGATATCAATGACAAACATAGTCATGAATGTAGCATATCATCATAATAATGATCTAATCATGTTTCTAAAATACTCCCCCATAGGAATATCATCATAATTCATGTTTCCAACACCTCTTATGCTCATCGACAAAAAATAGGAGGATGGAGAAGAAGAGGAGGAAGAAGAACCTCCAAAGAAGAAGGGCAAAGCGATCAAGAGTGCACCAATAAAAGTTATACCTAAGAAGGTAGCTACTCCTGTGATCACTGCCAAGAAGCTAAGGATGAAATTGAAGCTTCAAGAAGGTAATGATGAAGAGGAAGAAGAAAAGGAACCTATCATCCAACTGAAGAAGCCCCCATTATCCTTTGAGCAGCAATTGAAGAGATTGAAGGAAGTGGCATGGCTAGATTCAAATATATCATATATGAATCCAGGAGCAAGGAGGAGGAGAAATAGATAGAAGATTCTTTAGTAGAGAAGATGGAAAGATGAAAATATGATACTAATGAGCTGAAAATCCAAGCTTAATAAATCTTAGTTAAGGTAGTACCTCAAAGATGGAGAAATGCTATAAAAATAGAGAGAGACATTAGAGAATAGACATTGAAAAATGTCCATGCCACACTTTACTAAAGAAGAAATCAAGAAGGCCATGATCAAGCATGAAAACAAGAAAACTCCTAGATTTGAAAATATTTGCAAATTTTGTCAAATAATATAGAAGAGGTTGTTCAGTCCACAACAAAGTTTTGGATAACTATTTTTAAGGAAAAGAACACGGAAGATAAGGATGCAACATTAGATTTATAAATAATTGAATAATCATATTGAGAGATGATAGTAGCTCTAGTAATAGCCTCTCTACCCACTTCTCCAAGGCAAGAAATTGTTCCATCAAACACAGAGAAGACATAGATTAAAGAAAAGGAGAAAGTTCATTCTACATTAACCCAAGTAGCAACCGAGCAGCAGACGTTGACTACCTTTGGGCCAAGCATAGCTAAGTAGAAATCATACAAGGATGAGAACATGGTTGACAAAGGAAGTACAGAAGAAACCAAGAGTCAACTGAGTGGTGAAGAGAAGAAGGATGAATGAAAATAAATTATAATTTCTCTGAGTGCCAAGGGAAAAGAAAAAGAAAAGGTTACAAAAGAGATTGACCTTGATAAAGAGATTCTGATTCCAAACTAGGATCAATCTAATCTCTCTGCTGAACAAATGGAGATTTTGAGAGAAATATGGAGGAAAGGGGCTCAAAAAAGGAAACTCAAGGCAAAAAGGGAAAGAGGAAAGGTTCTTGAAGACATCAAGGACATATTCTTGGATGTGATGCAAGTTTAGGTAAATGATGATGTAGTAAGGCTTTGGGTGTCCTTCCAAACTCCAACAATGGATTTGATAGGGCTATCTCAATCCTTCAAGGATTTTTTGGGTAGGATCTTCTAAAGACTCCTTCCTTGGTTCTCTCTCTTCTATATACAAGAACTCATCAAATTAGCCCCCACCTTAGTCCAATTATAGGGCTCTCCAAGATACCCTAGTGTCCCACCAACACACCCACACCCTTGCTATAGGATGTTTTCTATTCAAGGTGTCCAAATCTTTCCAAAAACATCAAATTAATTTTTTTTCCATTAAAAAACTTGAGTTTCACTCTTTTCCCTATTTTGGCTCAAGAATTCTAAGCTTTACCCCAAATAGACCTAGTAGAATTAGCCCTCCTAATTAGAAATTTTGCAAATTTCTCAAAGTTGACCTAAATAAGACCCCAAAAAAATTGATATTTGGATACCCTTTTGAGAGAAATATAAAATTACAAATAATCCCATCTGGGTTTCATACAAAAGTTTCCTAATTAAAAACTCTCCTTTTTAGACTTAAATTTAGGGTTCTAACTTGGTCTACTTTGTTTCACAGAAAAAACTCTTCACAAAACTTCCAAACCAGGTTCAAAACTTCCATAATGGTTTTTATTGTTCATTTAAGGTTCCAAACCTTGTATCTCAACTCACAAGGTTACCCTAGGCATGTTTTTCCTCTTATAATCACTCAACATTACACCTGTTCAGACATAAACTCACCATTTTGGCATCACAGCCAAGGAGGAAAGGTTGGAGAACTTATTTACAATAATTATACCATCACTTCTATCCATTCACAATTCCATAGTCGATTAGAGGTTGTGGATTGCTAGGAATGCATTAGGAGCTTCAAAACCCTAGTTGCTAAGAAAGCACAAAATCAAAGAAAATGAATGCAATCTATAGTTCTAATATACTATATTGATTCAATTCAATTCCTTGAATAAGTGAAATAAATCCAAGGAACTAATTCAATCACTTTATCCCACAAACCAAAAATTTGCTTGGAAAAGTATGGATCAGCAATCTAGAAAGCACAAAAATTGATCCAAAACTTGTCTTCTTGATTCCAACCCAAAAGTTTGGTACTCACAAAAACATATACCATTATATAGCTCATTTGGTCATTTCCCAACCAAATTTTTCACTTTTTTATGCATTCTTGAAAACTTTTGCAAGAAATTACAAAAATTGCACTTTGCAACATTTTAGCAACTTTTTGTAGTTTTATGAAATTTGACTCTAACTAGGTATGAAATGATTCCAAATCATGTCTAAAGACTAAAGATTACCAAAAATGGTCAAATCCAACCTTGAGTCAACCTTTGACCAAATGTTGACTATGTTTGACCAACCTAGAACAACCTAGACAATCAAACACTAGGTGATCTTTTGGCCTCCAAATGAGTTCACCAACCTATCAAACATTTCCCCTAAGGTCTCTAGGCTCAACCTATCCCAGTTTGTTTCCCTTAAAGATTATTACACAAAAAAATTGATAATTTTACTAACCAAACCTCTTGTCTACCTTGTGCTCTTGCACCAAATGATAAAGCCCCTATCATTGAATAATTGATTGACATTGTATATAAAATCAATAAAGATTTAAATGGTTAGGAAAAACTTCTACAAAGGATAGAAAGAAAATTTGAGAATCAAGTTTTGGAAAATGTATCCAAGAATATTGTCATTGATCAAGTGGAATTATCCACTCTTATTGCTACATTAGAAGGAGTTGTAAATAATGTTGTCTCTTTATTTGTAGAATTATGTGATACATCAAATTTAACCAAAGAAATAAAGGAAAAACTAACCAAGATAGATGAAGACTTAAAGAATAGTGCTAATTAGCGAGCACTTGACTTGAGTTCCAACTCCAATAATTTTGTGAAGGTTAGATTTTTGATGGATTTACAGGTTGAACTACTAAGGAAGAAATCCATGATTAGGGAAACAATGACATATATTCAAAGTATGATGCATCCCCACATGGATGTAATGCAAAAATGTATTGCACATGCAAAAACACTAGTATATGATACAGATTTCTCAATTTTAGATTTCATGATGGAGTTATCATCTGAACTTCAGATTGAACTACACATTTTGAAGGTATTGAAAGAAAATTGGGATAAAACTATGTCTCTGATTTTTAAAGTGCATCATGATTTCCTCAATAAATTTTTGTATAACCTCGTAAAGATATGTTTATGGTATTTGTAACAAAACAAGGGGGAAATATAGAGGAAAATGTATAGGGGGAAACATTTATGTATATGTAGAGGAATATGTACAAGGGAAACATATATGTATATGTATATATAAAGCATATGTACAGACAAACAAAACCAATTTTGCAAAACCAAAATCCATTTAGTTGTGACCAAGCCCAAGTTTTTCAATTTAAACCAAGTTGCAAACCCAAGCATATGGAAAGGGGGAGTTTGACTGAAATTTTTTATCATGAGTTTGTGGATTGATGACATAACTACACATGATAACTAATTTTGTCACTAATGGTAAATGCAGGTATTGTTGACCATATGGCAATACATATAGTCAATTAGTGAAAAAACACTTAATTCATTCAGGAAGGTTAGTTAATACTCCAATTGAAATTTCCTCTAGTAATCATGCTTCAGAGTAGCCTGAGAAGATTGAGAGTATCCAATATCTAGTATTAATGGATCACAATCATATGGGACAGGTATCTTAGTACAAATTGAGTCAGCAATGTGAACCAAGCTAGCAATGTGAACCAAGTTCTCAATGTGAACTGATTTCTTAGTGTGAACCAAGCATCTAGTTTAAGAAAGGCATCACATTGTCACCCAAGTGCATGGTATCATCCAAGCATCCTAATGCATGATCATCTTGGGTTTTCTCGATGGCTACTTTAGAGTTCATGGGAGGAGGCTCAATAGTTTCTTTGGAGAGTTCTTAGACTGATACTCAGTTGAAGAAGACATGCTTGGTAGAGGTTACTTGGTCATCTCTTGGAAGTTCTTGCTTGAGAACTTGGTGGATGAATGGACTTGGTGATCCTAAAGGTTCTTGGTTGTTGAAGGAGCTTAACATAGCTTGGGGAGACTCAAAATATATTGTGGCTCAGTTTACAATAGGAACCCAGTAGTAGTGTTTCCCAAGTTAGCTCAATCAATGAAGGGAGCTTGGTTATGCTTAGTGAGTTTATGATACTCTGTGGTGGTTTCTGACACTCAGTCGTGTCTTGGTTTCTATGTTGCTAGAGTTTTTTTAAAGCTAAATTTTTCACATTTAATTTAGGTTATATGTATTTAATATATGTTGCAACCAACTTGTGGCTTATGCATATATTTAATGGAAGGGTTTATTTTAATTTTTAATTGCTACGGTGACTTTTGGCTTAGTTGGGTATAAGTAGGGGGTCTTGTGGAACCTTTACATATTCATTGAGAGGAGGGAGTTAGATTCATTTAGGGAGAGTGGATCCTAAGTTCAACGTGGGGTAGATGAACAGTGAAGTTTTCCTAAGTGTGTGGACATAGTGTTGAATGTGAGGCAGTTTACACTTGGATCTTGGGTGATGTTTGAGAAGGGCTAGTAGTTGAGGCTTGGGAAACAAGGGGATTTATTGGTGGGCTTGTGAGCACAAGTTTAGATCTCCTTGAAGGTTTCTACCAGTGTTTAGATCTGGATTATTTAGTGTTGGGATCGGATCTTGAGGGATCTTACAGAACTATTTTTGTAATTGCTATTTTATTTGGCCAAAACTCAGAGGGCCTTATAGTAGGGCACATTAAATGTAAACAGTTATTTCATGAATAAAGAGTTGCATTTGGTATCAAATTGTGTATCTTGTGTTGTGTTTCCACTATGTGGTTATTTGCAAGAATCTAGATTACCTCCAGTAGGGGTACCCTCAGATTCTCACTGCATCAGATTGTATTAGGGTGCAGTCATTCATAAGTGTGTAGACCAAGCACCGAAGTTGAGGCAACTTGTACTAGGACCTTGGGTTGAGAGAAGTTTATGTAAGAAGATCTTGATCTAGTGGTGGATTCTTCTTTTTGGAGTCTTAGATATCTTGATTGTAAGGTGGTAGATCATGGTTCTGACTTGCAATTGTAGAGGACTTAGAGATGGATCGATGGATGCGAAGATGGAAGGATGGTCTTCTTCATTGAAGGTTTGATCTAGTTGATGATTTTTCATAGAGGGTATGTGAAGATCTTGGAAGATGTATCTGAGAAGATTAGACCCTAGGATGATCGTGAATCTTTGTGATGTGGTGGAGAAGAGGCTTTCTAAGGTATCTAATTAGTTTGAAGCTATTTTGGCTAATCAAGCTAAGGACGAGATGGGGTGGGCATTTCATAGATTTTTTTGAGTTGTAGTCTACCGATCTGGAAGAGAGTTGTCTAGCTAGTTAGAAGACTTGCTCGAGAGAAAAGATGGCATATAAAGGTTTAGGTAAAAGAGGTTGGTTTTCTTGATCAATTTGTGGGTTTGATGTAGAACCTGCAGAGCAACTTGAGGTTTTTGGTGAGGATATTCCTAATCTTGTTGATGTTGGGATGGAGATTGGTTTTCATGACTAGTCAGTTGAGACTGATCATGGAAATTGTAGAGTGCTTTACCATGGAGGACCAGGTTTTCGAGGGTGATGAGTTATGTGTTGCATAGAATCTTGTTGTGAGCCATGAGATTGTTAGTGTTGAGAGTTTGGCATATGTTGTTGATGGGTTACATATTGTAGCTGATATAGATTTATTTGTTGTTGGTGTGGATTCACTATTTTTTGATGTGGATGAGGGTTAATGAAGCATCTTGTTCATTTTGTTCTTGGAGTAAGCATGTTGATTAGATGGTTGTGATTCTAGTGTTTGATAGATGGACACAGATGTCGATGATGTGTAGATTGGTTTTCTTGTCCTTGATGGAGTGAAAGCCTTTGGTGAAGATGAAGATTTTATAAGATCTTTTTTTGGGCAGCAAAGTGTGGGACACACTTTTATATTTACCTAGGGAGAATGATGCAGGAGCATCTTGGGTTTTCTTGGTGGCTACTTTAGACTTCATGGGAGGAGGCTTCGTAGTTTATTTGGAGAGTGCTTGAACTAATACTTGGTTGAAGAAGAGGTTCTTGCTAGGGGTTACTTGGTCATCTCTTGGAAGTTCTTGGTTGAGAATCATTTGATGAATGGACTTGGCGATCTTGGAGGTGCTCAGTTGTCGAAGGAGCTCAACATAGCTTGGGGGTACTTGGCTTATACTATGGCTCAATTTACATGAGGAAGTCAATAGCATTGTTTCCTAACTTAGCCTAGTCAATGAAGGGAGCTCAGTTATGCTTGGTGAGTATCTGATACTTGGTGGTGGTTTCTAAAAATCATTCATGTCTTGGTTTCTGTGTTGCCTGAGTTGTCTGTAAGCTGACATTTTGGCATTTAATTTGGGTTGTATGTGTTTAATATATGTTGCAGCCAACTTGTGTCTTATGCATATATTTAATGTAAGGGTTTAGTTTAATTTGTAATTGATAGGGAAACTTGTGGCTTAGTTGGGTATAAGTATGTTGACATTGCAGTCAAGTTTGTTATTAGTGATGCACACTTATTTAGACAATTAGTATCTACCGAGTTTATTGAATAGTTAATAGTATTAACCAAGCACTTCAGGCTTTATTGAGTTCTATAGTTGCTATTGAGTTCAAGGAACAGGTTTTATTTTGCGCTAAGTAGTTTCCATCAGGTTGGTGATTATCAATGTAAACTGAGCTTCTTAGTATTTTTTGAGTTTCTCATGCAAACCAAGTCATGCAGTGCTTATCAAGTTCATAGTTATAGTGATGTGAATCTAATGTTGACCAAGCCACTTAGTATTAACCAAGTGATTCAGTTTATACCATGCTCGTAGTGATAGGATTGACTGAGTTATGCAGCGTGAATCAAGTGATTTAGTTTATATGTTGAGTTTCATAGTATTCATTGAGCCACCAGTGTAGACTGAGTTTAGACTACTTAGAAGTGATTAGTATGGATCAACCTTCTATGTCTACCAAAGGCATAATGATGCCAAGCATTGACAGTGGACACCAAGTATCAGAACCTCATCAAGCTAGTCTTCAGAACCTGAGTTCCCGTAGTTGGGTTGACTTTGTGTATTTTGTATAAACTTGTATTGTAGCTGACTTTATTGATTTGTAATTTGGATTGTTATATATTTAATATATTAGATCACATCCAAAACACGTATGAAAAGTAATGTAACAAGCAGAGAAAAGCAGAAGTGTGAAGTGCAAAGGCTATAGCAGTATAAGGAGTAGCAAAGATTTATCTATCATAGCAAGGTGATAATTACACTCAAAGGAATCTCATTTAGCAAACCAAGTTGCAGATCAAAGATTAGCTACTTTTTGGGCGTTCATTTTGAATGAGGTCAATAGTAGGAATCCATCGTGTAATTCCTCTCTTGAAAAGAAAATCTTTTTAAGGATCCACTCCAAGGTTCAGTGTTTGTCTTGCGACGTACCAAAATTTTCTCAATAGAAGATAAATGTGAGTGTTCACAAGGAGGCCTTTGCTAGTTCTAAAAACTCTTTTATCTTGGAATCAAAGTAAAATCTATTTTCTGTCTCAAAATATCACACAAAAAGGACAATATTTTTATATTTTTTATTTTTTAATGAATGCAATTTTAACAATGCAGCTAATATGAGGTCCTATTTTAATAGGGGGTTAGCAAAGAAAATAACGAAACTGAAAGCAAACAACATGAAATCAAATAACTTGAAATTGAAATTCCTAAACAGACATAAGCTACAGAGCACAACACGTTGCAAATTAAACCTTCAAAGAAATCAGTAGGAAACCAATGAAAACAAGAGCAACGCTTCCTAGAATCCACTGATGCAATCATCAGTGAGAATCTTTGACAAATCGAATGATGTTTCACTCTTCATCAAATTGGAAGGCCACGAAAAGTGCACTCATGCGAGACAAAAAGCTATGTAGACACAATCATGTGATCTCTTCTCAAGTCATTACGTCAACGAAATTCATATATCTATAGCAAACACCAAAACTAAAAGATCACACAACCAGAAATAATGCAATAAACCTTTGGCTCAATCACAATCTCATGAATAAAATCCACAAAAAAATGACACATTTAGGCAAGAATAACTACACTCTAAATGCTAGCACCAAAAGCATAATTTAATTGCATAATAATGGCTTCCTTTGTTACATTTTACAATGGGGTATTTATAAGAAATCATCTCCTCAATTTGTGTTGAGAGTGAGAGATATCTTGATGCAATAAAATGCTTTTAAAACATTTAAACAAACTAAATATATACAAACTGATAATCTAACTAGTGCTTAGAGGGACTCCATCCATATTTTATTAATTAATTGGATGCATGAGTTGTTTACATGTCAAAAACAATGAAAGCATGAGAGAGAAAGTAGGAGGAAGCCATCAGTCAAAGTAGAAGTGCATGGAGACACCAAAAATAGAAGTTGCCCCTTCACTAGGCGTGTGTCAGAGTTAAACTGCCATCATAATGCATTCCTGATGCATGGAAATTGATATTTTTGGAACTGGTAGTCAACTATCGATGCACCTCTGAATTGCGGAGCTGCGGACCTCAACTGGGTCAAAAATCTCAAAATTTTACTAAGTGTCAAAATTGAAATTCTGGCCTCTGGGTTTTGCTCATCTTTATCCTAAAGATATGTTTGGATGTTTTCCCTTGAATTTATCTATAATTTTAGTAATCTTAGTAGCATCCAGAAGATCCAAAACCTCATACTTGTCTTTGACCTTCTATCTGTAGTTGTCCACCTCAATTTGAGTTTCTGCAAAATCTCTGAGTTTGGTGTCCAACTCTAACAGTGCTTCCTCTGTCCTGAAGGCTTGTCTAATGTTTTCATCACTAGATGCTTCCTCTAAATTCTTTCTAAAATTTTCCACAACTACCTCAACTGGTAAAAGCTTCTCTCATTCTTCATCTTCAAAAATGTCCAAGCAGGTATCACTGTACAACTTTTCTACTTCCAAAATTTTCTCTTGGGCTTGGTCCTTGAGCCTATGTATCCCATCATGCAATGTTTCCATCACTTTATTTCCATCTGCAATATTTTCTATCCAATCATCTATCATGTCTAACTCTTCTTTGGTATATACATCAATTAGAATGTGATACCTTTTCCCTTTTATGGCTTGTAGAGTTTGTAAATCCTTGCTCCATACCTGTACCTCATCCATAATACTAAAGTCCTACCTCAAAATTTCCATGATCTTATCAACATTCTCTTGTGTAGCATGCAATAACTTCAGACTTCCTGTGATTATAGTAACACCCCTATCCTCAAGGCTGTCTCGCCAATCCTGACAAGCTCTCAAAAATGGACTAAGCCATACACCTTCCCCTTCTCTAAGAATGGTATTCAAATTCTCCTCAGGGCATTCAGAATCAAGAGGACCAATAACTTTAGCTAAATATCCCTTTAAGATCTCAACTTGCCTTCAAAGTGTTCTAATTTCAACCTCATCCTGTTCCATATGGTTGAGAACCTCCTTGACTCCCATAGTCATCATCTTTCAGGAAGTATCCCATGTAGGCTTTCCTAACATGATATCTTTCACTTCATAGTCCTGAAGACTAACAACTTCTTCATCTGTACCTTTCAGAGGGTGAGCCACTTGTGCAAATAAGTCCTGGTTCTGGGTACTAGTAATGAACGCAAATGGTGTTGCATCATGTAATGGAGAGTCAGGCTTGTTCAAAATCTCTGCAATGTCACAAATATCATCCTTCGAAGCATGGGATTGATGCTCGGCACTCCTCATTATCTCTTTCCAAAACCATCTTGGGATATGTCTTTCTATAACCTTGGCTCTGGATGATGAAGGGATGTGTTCAACTACCTTCTTCCCTCTATCACTCTTGCTTGGAGTCTCCTGTTGTGAGGGTTCTTCTTCTGTAGTCTCAGTTTCTATAGATCCTATAGTTTGATCCTGAACTTCTTGAGAAGGTTATTGAATAAATTCTACTAGATGTGCCTCTTTGGATGGCTCATCAGTAACCCTTGGTTCTAGTTCTCCTTATAATGATGATTCCTTCTGAACATGTTCTTCTAAACTCGGAGGTGGAGGTGTCTCTGAAACCTTATCTACCAAAATAACCTAAGGTGAAGATGGGGGAGTGAGATGAGGACCTTGTGTCTTAGGTGGCATCTGCATCCAATCTTGCTATTGAAGTTCACCTGTAGGAGTATCTCTAATCTTATCTCCAACCAATTCTATACCCACTGGCATGAAATCAAAATCTGGGATGGAGAGAACATCATCACCTAGCTCCCTTTGCTCATTCACCCATCATTGTACTTCATCTTCCAAAGAAGAGAGTTCTACCATTTCAGATTGGGTGGGTGGTGGGGTATTTGTGACACTCTTCCTTCTTTCCAATTCTATAGCTTTGGCTGGAGCCGAGTTCTCCTTTGTAGAGGCACTTGCTCCTCCTCTTCATCTAACTCTGTTTCCCCTTCATCTGATTCTTCATCGAGAATAGTTTTAGGAATAGAGGGATTAGGCACTAATATTTTACAAACTCTTTGCCTCTTATTCATTCTAACCTTGATCCTCTTTTGTTTCTGTGGAACCATAGGAGAAGCAGGCTCTTTATGCACCAGATGAATGGATGTATCTGGAATTTTTGCCTCTTCTTATTGACTAGACAAAACTAGAGGCAATGGAAATTCAACCTAGATATGAGAATCTCCACCATCTTGGGATTCTTGGGGAGTGGATTCCTGTCACTGTGAAGGGGCCTATTCTCCAACATGCTTTTCTTGAATCCTCTAAGGAGAGGCTCTCTTCCTTTTTTCCTTTTTCTTCTCTAAAGGATGGTAGTATCCCACTGGACGATCAAGCTAGTAGACTATTTTTGGCCTGATAGGAGACTGGAGTGCAAAGATAGGAACTATGACTTTCTTCCCCTTTACCTTTTCTGGGCGAGCGTGCGCATGGAATATCACTGTATCTGAAATTGGATCAAGTGGAAAGGGTTTCTTGATCCAACTCTTTGTCATTCTAATGACATGTCTTGCTCGATGATTAATATCATCTCCTTCCTCTCTATCAATTTTTGCTTTTAGAATGGGCCTCTCGCTAACTTTATCTATATTGAATAAGGGATCTATTAGATCCTGAGAGTCTTTTAGCCTTATCTCATCCAGGATGGTCAAATAGAGAGCCTTCTCTGCTAAATACAAAGTCATTCTACAATAGTCCCTAATACGAACGTCATAGTCATTTGTGGCATTCATCCAATGATCTTCAATGGCATCCCCATAGTAGAACTCTTTTCCTACCAAGTTTTCTACTTTACCAACATTGTCGAAGAATGGCCAAGGACAGTTATATTCTTCAAGAGGATAATTCTTCCATTCCCACTTGAAAGTCAGGATATCCTACTTTCTCTTTACCTGGTATGCTCCTATTACAAAAGGCCAATCCCAACAAGGCCTCCATTGTTTTTTGATCCTCTCATAAGCTGACTCAATCTGCCAGGAAATTTCTATTAGAACCAAGTTGTCACTTGGGTACCTTGGGAGTTTCTTTAGATTGATGGAGGCACCACCAACTCGAATGTATGTGAATGTCTAAAACTGGATGAAATATGCACTAAGAGCTGTGATTTGCATCTTGGCTTCATCGGACAACCTCTTCCCATAATCCCCTTCAATGAATCAAATGATTGCAAAGATGAAGGCATCGTTCACAATTCCGTACTCCTTGCTTTGCGATGAGAGCTTCTTCTTCACCAGTCGAGGATAGACTATATACGGCCATGCATTAGGATCCTACATATTGCCCTTCTTGTACAATTCGAGATAGTCAATTGCCCTTGCTGCAAGTAGATATACCACATAAGAAGTCATATAGAACTTCTTCTTGTCCTTTACTATTCGCAACTGGTCACGCAAGTTCTCACTAAGTGTGGTGGCCCAATCCAGTGGCATCTTTGCATGTCTGATGGTCTCAATGAAGTTGACCATGAATGGAGCGAGATGACCTGGTGCAGGCAATCCCATAACTCTGCTTAGGAGAATGATTGAATATCCAATGTCATTCTTCATGTATCCTCGAGTCATATCCTCTTTGCTAATTTTCTTCCCCCAAGGTGGTTTATCAATGAAGTATGAGGAATATATGATGTCAATGGCCTCCTGGTAATGATCCTTATGCCACCTCTCAGCTGCTTCATATGAAAGCATGATGAACTGATCGGCTCTAGGTAGATGAAAAGCCCTCTCAATATTATCAAGTCATAGATCCAAGACCACTTTCCCAGTGATGCTCTTCACCACCCTTTCATCAGGAACAAAATGTCGAGATAGGGTCATAATCAATTCAACTGACTGCATAGTCCCAGGATGTGATGTTGCATTTACTAATCCACAATGGATTAGGGTTGATCTCAAAGATGATCTTTTGGTTGGATTGTTACAAACTCTCAAGAACTCTCCCAAGTCCATGTGTCCAAGTTTTGTGTCTTTGATCTCAGAGTATTCATCGTGCAACCATGATTTCAGGGTTACACCTTGGAACTTGTACACAATTAGTTTTTTTGTTGATCCGGATGTGGACACCATCTGATTATATTACTTGCACATCATGGAAAAAGAAAACATGATTAATTATTGTATATCAAAGAAAAATAATGTAAAAGAAAAAAAACGTCCCCCTTGGGAACTTAGTTATTTGTTTTTTTTTTTAAATTATATATATATATATAAACTAATTAAACTAAAATTAAATTTAAAAAAATGAGGTGTGTGGATGGAGGAGTGGTGGTGCACATGGCTAGGGTTTTCATGAGGGCAGCACGTGCCTTATGTGTGCCCAAAAGGGAAGCACGAGCGGCACCGCATGCATCCCAAAGGGGCATGCATCGCATTGTATGCATAGCCCAAAAGGGTGCACATGGCGCTACACCACACACCTAAAAGGGGCAAAGCAGCCCTGCCACGCGTGCAGCCCATAGGGGGCGCTCGCGACGCTGCGCTGGGAGCCCAAAATGGGCATTTCCATGCCCACAGCCCAAAGGGGCATGCAACGGGGCACGAGCGACGTCGAGCAGGCACCGCATCACATGCACCCAAAAGGGGGTGCGAGAAGCGCATCACTCAAGCGCAGCGCTCGCCTATCCTAAAGGGCGTTGCATGCTGCCTCCCATGCATGCATGCTGAGAAGGAGAGAAAAAATGGGGAGAGGGGGTGTCTCCATACCTCTCCCTCCTTGCTCTTGTGAAAAATGAGCAAGGCAATAAGGGAAGGGAGGGTTTTATAACCCTCTCTCTCTTTTGCAAAGCACGCCGTGCCTCGATGTGCATGAGCGCGAGATAATTTTTTTTTTTTTTTTTTTAATAAATTTAGACTCTAAAATTTCTTCTCCTAACTCCTGAACTATGAGTCCGGGAGTCAAAAAGTTAGGGGATCCCCATTCTTATTGAGGAATGGGGCATGTGTTGTGGACACCACAACACCACTATTTCATCCTAATAGGTGGATTAGTTAAATCCTTTCACAAGGTAGACTTAACAGTCTTTTGTAAATCTGTTTGCTGAGTACATACTTTATTGTATGTTTGTAAATCCTTTTGCAAGGTGGACTAGCAATCCTTATTGCTCATAATAGCTAGATTATCAGAAGTGATCATCATAAGCCTTAATAGGCCAAATTTATATTGCACTACTAAAGCTTGTGGGTATCATCCACACCCCAATTTTACTTTCTATTTGGAAGGTTTCTAGGTCACCATATTGCGTGTCAAAGTGTTATGAATGTTTTAAATGCTTTCAGTTTCTCATGCATTCAATTAGAATAGAATACACATGAAGGATTAATTGGTAAATAAAGGATTAAGTTTTATAAGTTACTAATTCACCCCTCCCCTCTTGGTAACTTAGCCTAGCCTATCATATATATTTCCAAAAAATTAGGGGGTCATTTGGAGTCTTTAGGCATTCATTCAAAGGAGGGAGTCAAATTTGTTCAAGGAGAGCGAATCCTAAGTTCAGTGTGGACTAGTTGAAGAGTGAAGTTTTCCTTAGTGTGTGGATAAAGCGTCGAATGTGAGGCAGTTTACACTTGGATCTTGGATAAATTTTGAGAAGGGTTATTATTTGAGGCTTGGGAAATAAGGGGATTACTTGGTGGGCTTGCAAGTACAAGTTTAGATCTTCCTTAAACATTTCTACCAATGTGTGGATCTAGACTAGCTAGTGTTGGGATTAGATCTTGAGGGATCTTGTAGCACTATTTTTGTAATTTCTATTGTATTTAGCCAAAACCCATAAGGCCTTATAGTCAAGCACATTGCATGTAAACAATTATTTTATGAATAAAGAGTTGCATTTGGTATCAGATTGTGTATCTTGTGTTGTATTTCTGCTATGTGGTTATTTGCAGGGATCTAGATTATCTCCAATAGAGGTACCATCGAATTCTCGCTACATCACATCTAGTGTTACCTGAGTGCTAAAGTATCACCTGAGCTCATTGAATTGCTGGAGCATCAACATAACACCTAAGTGCACAGTGTGACCCAAGCATAATCATTCAACTAACCTGAAGTTATAATTTGATTATTGTAAAGGCAGAATGAAAATATTATTTGATGGATCTATAAGAAAGGTGAATTATTTTTTTCTAACATGATATGTGAAATACATGAATCAGAGAAAGATGTAAGCAAGTGGAGAAAGAGAATATTGAATACAAGAAGAAGATAAAGTAGATTAATTAGCAAGCTACATAATAGTATAAATGGTAGAGCAGAGACACATCTATTGTAGTCAAGTGATTAAAATCTTCAAAGGATCTATATCAGAAAATCAAGTTGCAAACAAGGATCATCCTACTAATTGCATCCTAATAGTTGCATTAGTTAAATCATCTAACAAGGTGGACCTAACAATTTTTCATACTCCTAACAAAGTAGATCACCAAAAGTAATCAATTGTAAGCCCTAATAGGCCAACTTTATTAATACAATAGTGAAGCATTGTGGGTGTCATCCTCACCCTAGTTTTACCTTCTCCTTGGAGGTTTTATGGGTTACCATATATTGTGTCAAAGTGTTGTGGTGTTGATTTCTTTATTGCTTTATGTTCTATGCATAACAGTAGATTAGACAATCTATTAAAGTAAGGAAAGAGTGTTCTAAGTGAAAAGTGAAAAGTGAAAAGTGATTTACACCCCCCCTAGTCACCTATATTTCATTACATTTCCAATAGTGTCACCATTTTCTTGGTTCATGAAGATAGCACAAACTAATCAAGATCAAGCCCAATAGAAGAAGGTGAAAAATAAGGAACTGATTGTAATCGATCCATCCAATAATTTGGTTCAAATCCAATGAAAAGCATGCCTCCTAAAAAATTGAAATACTTAAAAAGAAGCAAAGATTCCACCCCTCAATGATGAATGTAAACCCATGATAGATGCTCCTAGCTCAATGTAGAATTTGTACCAAGGAAACTAAAAAAATATTCTCCATTTAGGAATGAATGGTGTGATATGTGTATCAAAGAATCTTTCCCAATCTCTATGAAAAAACTCTTGAGATATATGATGTTTCAAAAACTAAATAAGAATCCCCAACACATGAGTATGACCAACTAGAACCGTGAAATGTGTCATACCAAGTGAGGCTTGAGAGTCATGAATACAAATCTCTGAAGACTCAAATGTCATCTTAAATTAAGCGAACCTCCTCCAATTATTATATCAAATGATCTACAATCATGTCAAACTTGAAAGAATGATCAAGTAGAGAATGATGTGGGTCAGAGTGTTCCCTCATAATAATTTAAGAAGGATCACCCTTACCAAAGAAAATATGAATGTCATCCATAATGTCTCCCAAATCCTTAATGTAGGAATCCAAAAATAAATTTGTAATGTATGTCAAGAAGCCATTCCAAGAAACTATAATTGGAAGACAAAGAATGTGCTACTACACTAAATCACCTAAATCCATGATTGTGTGATTGAAAGCATCATCAAGAACAACCATAGATATGATGTCAATAGGATACGTAGGAATATAAATTGGCATCATTGGATCATCACAAAAATTAATTTTCCATAAGGTATGCTCATCATAGGAAATGTTATCTACAAATCATCAAGTAGAAGGAGATAATTGACAAATGGGTCTTTTGGTAATGGAGGGACAAGAGGATCTCCAAAGTGTTCCCAAATAATAATCCAATGTGTCTAGGAACTTAATAAAGGTTCTATCTTGGTATCAACTTCAAAGAAGAAATATTGACCAAGGCTATAAGAAATCAATCCCTAGATATACTTCTTCTTTTTTCACTCCAAGACAAATTTTTCAACTTTGACATGGGCTTAGGAGTGGGTCTAGAAAGATTAGGCAAGACTTTTATCCATCTACAATATGTAATGATCCACTTTTCCCATGATGCATAACTATTCCTAGTAAAAACTAAAATTTCAGGATGGATTGTATATTCCACAACTTTACGCTTGATGTGCTTCTCTCTTGAAGGAAATTGAGACTAGGAAATCATTGTACCCACCAAAATGCAATAAATCAAAGAACCCTGCACCATCCCCCCCAACAAAAAAAAAAGAAAAAAAAAAGATGTTGGTGGAACTTTAACTTAGTGTATGTACAATTTCCACTTTCTCAAATTAGCCTAGGTAGACCTTTTATTTTGATAATTACTACAATAAATATGAAGCTATGGTTGCCTCAAAAAAATAAGACATGAAAACTGTAAAGAAAGTTAATGAATTGCAAATCCTAAAATAGGCCAAAATTGACCAAACTTTGAAAATACATGTCCACTTAGAATTTCCCCAAACCAATATTAGATCTAGAAACTAGAAAAAATGCAATTTCAAAAAACAATTGCACTTAAAAATGTGTCTTTTTGAGCCCAAATGAAGCCTCTAAAGTTGTGAAAATTAGGATTTATTAGTTTTAGAAAAAATCAAGAATAGAGATCCATAACAACTTGCACCAATGTTTAGATCAATAAACTCTACCCCAAAAAAAAATATTACTCAAAAAAAGGAGTCCAAATGAGTGATATATTGTTTTTTTTTTAAAGTAACCTCTATAATTATTTTTCTTAAATCATTGTTGTCACCCCCAAAATTCAAATGACTCTAGATTTGGCCTTAGATGTCCAATTTGGATGAAACAAAAGTTAATTTAGGAGTTTTTAGGCCTTCTCAATATGATACCAATATTTAATTTCTACCAGTAAGCTCCAATCGTGATGTGCAATAAAATGATCTCTAAATAGGATATGCATGAACATTTTTATTACTCTAATACCATGTAAGAATTTTTCTTAACGAAAAGAGAGAAAAATTCCAAGATCTAGAAGTTCAAGCAATAGAACAAGAGATAAAAAAGGATATGATCAAATAATTGATTCAATATTGATCAAACAAATCAAATGAAATATAATATATATGTTCCTCAATATATAGGAAATGAATGATAACTAGGAGTGATGCAAGTTATAACCTATCAAATAAATAAAGTGTAATCATGTGTCCACTAAAGGTGGATCATTGTCCTTTGTGCAACATGTGAAACATGAGAGGATAATAATGTGATAAAAACAAAAAGGTGGATCTCATAATCAATGAGGTGTGAGACAACAACTATATGTAAGTGGATTTCTCCTACATCATGTGCTAAACTAAAATTCGAACTCCTAGGTGTCTTATTGAAAACTAAAATGAAATTGCAGTATCCTAAGTAAACTTAAGTAAAGTGTAATTAGTAATATTTAATTACACCAACATATATTTATTGCACACACTTTAGATGCTAATAAGGATAAAGTAGAGAGTCAACATGTACAAAAAAAATTTACTAACTTTAATTATGTCCACATAAAATAGTAAGAAGGTAATGAACATAACCAAAAATACATGAACACTCATATTTTATACATGGAAAATCTAAACTAGGAAAAACCATAGTGGGAACTTGTCCAAAAATAATAATTCATTGATGTATATAGTTGTAATTGCAATCACCTAAAACTGGTCTAGTAAACCTAGAGCCCCTAATTTCAAATAATTATTTAGAAGACTAGAAAATACCTGATTGTGCATCCTTCAAGTTGAATAATTAATAAATCATCAAAATTTATCAAATAAATCATCAAAATACAATCAAATCAAGCATAGAACATCAACTCCTAAGTCTAAAAGGTTATTTTCTATGATTCCCTTGTTTATTGTATTGAAGGTCAATCCACCTTTTTAATAAAGTGAAACCATTCTCATGTGTGCACATAATTACAAAAAGGATCTAATAATAACAAAAATATTTTAAATACATTTTCTTCCAAAAAGACAAAAATAATATTTTGACCTATAAAGTGGACTTGCATGGATTATGAATGGGAGAAAATTAACCACTCATGAATCTTATATCTTGATCACTCATTGCCCTCCAAAATATATAAAAGGATTTCTTACCAAAACTCAAGGGATCCCTCTTTCATAGTAGTGTTATAATGTTAGTTTTTCTTTACGCTTTCATTGTACATGCTTATTAATGATTATGTTAATTCATTCATTACTTGTATCTATTTTTCATTATTTGTAGTTCATGTTACTTATTATCATAGAGTAAATGCATACCAACCAAGATCTTTGAGAGGTGAATGCAATTAATACATCCAAACTCAATATAATATTCCATTTTTTGGGTGACTAGCAATGGTGAAGATCATAAGATATGATAGCCAAGCCCATTCCATTGTTCAGTCTAGCAAGGAAGTAATAAATCTATTTATTTTGGGTTTTAGTTGTTAATGTTAGTTTCATTCATTTTTCACTAACCCCTAATACATTTATTGATGTATTTAAGTGTATGTGTTTAATATTGGAGCACTAATATTTTCAAACATTTTTGGCACCCATCATGGGGTTAAAACAAGTTTTTAGCTCCAATTTGGTCTTTCGAGCATAATTTACAAGTAAAGACCTTGTTAATTAGGTATGTGCAAGATTGTGGAATGCCAAAAAGAGGCAATGTGAAAAGAATCTCTTTTCACTTGTCAAAGAGTGCACTAAAAATCTTCTTGAATTTTTAGTAGGCCTAGGTGTTAGTACACCTGGCCAAAGAAAAAATCATACCAGAAGGCTAATTCAATATTCTATTTTTGCCAGTAATTTACAAAGGAAATAAGCTTGTATTTAATCTTTTAGTTGGAAAGCCACTCAAGTGGATACTCTTCAACTCCTTATCAAGGATCTCTATGGACTCTCTAAACTTTTCCACACCAATGTATTCACTAATACAATCTACTCCTGCAAGTTATACACCTCAATTACTCTTTGCTCCTAACTAGACTTAATAGAGCTCACCTAGGGAAAGTGATTAAAAATAGAAATAATTTCTTTCTAGGCTAGAAAAAAATCTCATGGACCCTACTTTCAAAACCCCATTGGCCATGAAATTCCCATGTTGAGGTTTCAATGTAGAGCCATTTTATTAGACCAAACCCTAACCAGTCCAGTAAACTATGTTCAAGAGTTTGAATTTTATTTACACAATCAAAATTGTAGAATTCTAGCCCCAAAGAAAAAAATAAAGAAAATAAACTACTATAACTAATTATAGTGAAAAACTTGAGGAGTCAATACATTTCACACAAAATGTGTCAGTTGCAATGAGACTATGATATGTTTACCAAAAAATAGTCATTGTATTGATATTGTTCAAACTTAAAAAATATCACCCAACCATTGGAAAATGCCATGGAAGGCCTCAAATATCTCATACCATTGTGTTTCAACTATTGGTTTGGACCTATAACAAATTTTGGGTGAAATACACATCCTTGTAAAATGTTGTCATGCAACATTGCAAAGCTGAAAATGTCGTCATGAAAACATTTTTGCAACTTGAGAAAATTTTCACTTCCTTATACAAAATTATCACCTATGAATGTACATAATGATGGGTTATCTCCCCCTAAACATTTCTACCATCCAAACACATCATTTTATGCATATCTATGTCATTTTCCATCATTTTCCCAAATTTTGCTTACATGGAAACTTTTGTGACAAGTTTTACCCAACTTTGGTGATGACACACAAACACATTCATTCCTTCACAAAATTTCGTATTGGACTCTTGGCTAGTCCATATTTTCATCATGACCCTTATTGGGTCTTACACACCAAAATTTGAGGGTTGAAAACACATAACCCATATGTTCTCTTGCACTATTTTCCTTTATTATTTTTACTATGGCTAGGAAGATAGTTTGTGTGTTGATATCTATTATCACTTTGCACTTGTAAATTAAAGACATTTTCATTGGGGCTAGGCATTATCTTTCTTCCTTCTGTTGAAATGAGAGTATTGAAGTGAATAAGATTGTTGAAACCTATCATGGAACAATCATCATTTTTCACTGATGTCAAACCTACTACTTGCTAGTGAGACAATTGCTTACCTTGGTCTGAATGCTATCATTTGTTTGATTGATGAAGAGGATTTGAAAAGAAAGGATAATAAGAGAACCTAGAGAAAGGTTGAGTTATTTGGTATATAAAAGGATCACTAAGACCAAGCAAAACATTGATGATATAGTGTATTTTTTATCTCCTTAAGGCAATAATGAAAGGATACCTAAGAAAATACTAGAAGGGGGCTAAGTAAAGAAAAGTTTCTACTGAGCCTGACTAACCAAACAGTGCAAACCATACAAAGTTAGTGCATGTTGAGCAAAAAATAGTTGAAGCCGAGCAGCATGAGTCGAGCACTAGTAAAGACTAGGGGATGTCGAGAAACCCAGTGTTGGTCAAGCATTAGAACACAGTGTTTTTCGAGCAAATAGAGTGTTAATGTCAAGTGCTAGGAAAATGTTTTAGATTGAATATTTAACAAATTTGAGCCAACAAAGTTGATTTCTTGAATTGTGTGTAGTGTGTAGAAAATTTCTATGATGAGCTGGTGGCACATATTTCAAGATAGCAATATGTATATGTTTAAGATATTGAATGTGTAATGCCTACCCCTAGTTTAGTTTCATCTTTCTTATAGGCTTCTAGGAGTAAGCCCAAGTCTAGGGGGAGTGGATGTAATGCCTACCCCTAGTTTACTTTTCATATTGGATTGTCGGATTCTTTTAGGCTTATTTTATGTTTATGGTTATGATTATCGGTATTTGGTTACCAGATTTGATTAAATGTTATTTCATACTCGGTTGATTTATGTGATGAGTTACTTAGTTATTTCATGTGTTCAAGATTATTTTGATAATGTTACATGTATGCTCATATAGTGATTTCATTTATTTCATGATGTTAGTTAGAGGAATGATTTATATGCAGCTTTATGGATACTTACCCCATACTTGCATGTGTATGGTGTACGTGTATGTTTTACTTTATGACTGACGTTCCTAATGTGGTTGAGGGAGGGAGTTGTAGTCACTTGCTAGTCAGGATCTACATGATGTACATCTCCCTGCCATTGCCTATTTAGTTTAGAATATAAGAGTATGTACATGCACATGGATTTTATGTAGATCATATGTACCAGGTATCGACTTCCCTGAATTTCCAGGATGAGCATACCCTATTGCAGTATCTCAATGGTATAAGTGGGAGATAATTCTTGAGTTCAAATCCTAACCTAGGTCAGTTGTCCTAGACAGTAGGACAAGTATCTAAGTTGTTTACCCATATGAATTTGTCAAGTGGAATGAATTTGTGATTTTGATCTTGGAGTTTGATTGTGTTCTTTGTCTTCAGTTGAGTTTTCATATTTTGGTTTTGTGAGTTTGTTGTGTTTTTTAGTTATAATTAAATCAAATTAAAAGATAATTTAATGATTTAATTTAATGGAAATTTAATAAATAAAATTCAATATTTAATTATATTTAATTAGTTGAGAAATTAATTAAATAAAAGAATTAAATTTAAAGATTTTATTAAAGTTCTAATTTTGGTATTTTATATTTATTTAATTTAATAATAATTTATTTAGGAGTTTTTATTTTAATATTAAACTCTAAATAATATTATTAGTTAAAATAATTAATATCATATTAAAAGTGTCTCATGATATAATAAGAGAGAGAAAACATCAATTTAATAAAGTTTATTTTAATTAAATTGCATAAAACTTGTGCATGAAATTTAAAATAATAAAATAATAAATGAAAAAGGGTTTTCGTTTGATTGCTCAATCAAAGCCCTAAGTTGGGGGAAAAGCTCTTTATCAGGAAATTAGAGTTCATTTTCTCCACAAATAGGTTTGTAGGAGCCGATTTCTAAGAAGAGGGTTTTTGAAAGGAAGGAGATTCTTGTGTGTTATATGCATTCATTGTTTTAACATCATATCTAGGTAGGATCTTGTGGGTTTGTGTAGTAGTTGTTCGTTCTTGATTTCTCCATCTTCTCCATGTTTGTGAACCTGTTTTTAGAATTGAATTGAATTTGAAACCCTTGTATGTGATTTTATCATTCTTCATTTGAGAAATCTCTATATATTAATTGAATCTAAAACCCTTGTTTGTTATATTATTGATCTTCATTTTGAGATCATCTGTCTGTAAATTAGAAATTGAAACCCTCACGTTAAAATTATTGCTCTTCGTTTCTTGATAACATCTATGAATGAATTTAGTTTTAAAACCCTTGTTTGATGAATTGGGGATTCGTAAATGGATTAGTTGAAATCAGGATGTGGATTTTGAAACGAAAACCAATTTATTTTTTATAGATTTTGACTGTTTGGTTCAAGTTTCTATACCAAGTTTATATAAGAAAATGTTGTAATATATATATATAATTACATAGTAATTAGAAATTACTATGTATTTTACATTATTAAATATAAAATGGGGAGGGTTGCCCTTTTATTTAAAAAAAATAAATATAAATAATTTATAATGTTTTGGGTGGGCAGGGGCACCACTCCCCACCCCCTTACCTCCTCCTCCTCCTTTCTTATTTTGGCAGCAACCTTGGTTTAAAAGACAATTAATTAAATGTTAATGGTGGGTGGGGCCACCAACCCCCACCCACCTTCGTATCTCACCCACAGCGAAAACTGTTGTTACACAACAATACTACTGTGAAAGTAGCTAGTACTACTGCTAACACAACAGTATTTTGTTGCGGCAGCTTTTGTATAGGTCGACAGGCCTTTAAACACATACATTTGTCTATTAATGTTTTTTGTTAATAAATTTTATTATATGTTAATTAAAATATTAAATGTTAGTAGTTATTAAATGCTTTAAATATATTAAATTTTATTAATTATTAAATATTAAATCTTATTTAATAATAATAATAATATTATTATATTATTATTAGATTAATAAATTAATATAAGTTATTTTATTGATAAATAAATAATTATTATCTATTAATAGTTCAATGATTATCGATTTAATTTTAATAATATTTAACTAAAAGTTTTTGATTAATTTATTGTTAAAATGTATTTTAACAGTATATTGTGGTTTGTGAATTGGGGGAAATTGGTTAACTCGAGTTTTGGCTGAATTCAATGTCATATCTAATTGACTTTTAATAAGATTTATGAATCTAGATTCTTGTGAACTCAAAAACTTTTGCAAATGAACACTAGGGAAATTTTATGATTCAGAAACCTTAGTAATTATTATACTTTGAGAAAATGAAAACGTGAACCTTGTTTGAAATAAAAAACACTATCAACTATAATACTTTGAAATGGAAAACTGTAACCCTGTTTGTTTATTGAATCTTGTGTTTTAAAAATGAAAATGGAAACTTGAAAACCTATAGTGAAAATTGAATTGTTGTGTTTTCAAAAGTTAATGAATTATGAAAGTTACTTTTGTATGTAATTTATATGATGTGTGGTTTACTGATGTTGGGTTTTTGGGTTGACTTAGTATTTTGACCAGTCAAGATTTTAACCAGAGACTTGGGGGTTTGTTATGTGATGTCATGATGATGTTTTGTATATGATCTTTTATACCTGACCATGGTAATGTGTCATGTGTGTTCTATAACGAATTTGTTCAAATGGTTGTTATTAATTTCTAGTATCTCTTGTGTGGAACTGAAGTGAATGGTCTGACTTTTGTAGTATAACCTTTTGAGTCTTTGATTAGTTATCTTTAGATTGCTTCCTAGTTGCTTGCATAAGACTAAAGTGATTATGTGATTTGTTCTTGGTGATGTCCTTTTATGACATGGATTTTGTTTATGTGTACTTGGTTTTGGATCAATCATGTAAGGATGATTCTATTGGTGAAATATGTGAATTTTGATCAATGATGTTTCAGTACTTTTCAGTTGCTTGTTTAAGAACTGATGTGTGGTTTATGGTCATTTGAGATCTTTTTCTTTTGTTGAGCTTAGGGTAGGTTATCTGTATGTCATGTTGGGAAGTGGCTTTCAATGGAGGTCAAGGCCTTAAAGAGTCTACCGAGTAACCCATTGTAGGTTATTTTAATAAGTGATAACATTTCATTAAATGGGTTTAAAATGAATTAATAAGGTATTGGTACCACATAAAGTCACTAGGGTGTCTGAAGTCCTAAGGCACTACTAGGGTAACCGTAGAGTTGACTTGTTAGTATGCCTTGTCTATACTAAAGGATATTGATGCCACATAGAGACACTAGGGGGTCCAGAGTCCATAGTGGTTGTTAGGGTAACATTAGAGTTGGCTCATGCGATGACACTTACCCACTTGCATAGTAAATTTCCTACATGTCATTGTTGCCTCTGGGCTTAGTTGATACTTGTGTCTTGGTACCCTTGGGATAGTTTTCATTCAGGTGATTCTTTGAACCTAGATGTTGGTTTTGACTTGTGTTTTGTTATCCTGTATGGGACTTGAGTTTATCTCCTCAGTGCAGTGGGAGTGAGCCATTTAGGTTCCATGAGGTTAGGTGGTAGTGCATTTTCTTAAACCATTGAGATTTGATCGTTGGATGTCATTGCTAGTTGTACCTATACAATTGATCCTTTCTTTCTAATCTTGTATTTCTATTGGATGGTTATATCAAGTTATGTTGTATTTGATTATCAATGATCTTATGAGAGGTATTATATTCATGATGTATATTCTTTTAGCTTTTCATATCCTATGACTTGTATAGTGGATGATTGTGCATTTTTCTTATTGCCAAGTGGCATCCTGTAATTGTATATTATTTAAATAGATTCATACTTGTAATTATTCCATGATGTGGATTTTGGTGATGTGTTAGATTTAATATTATTAAACTTAAATGTGATTCAATGTCATGGGACTCTTAGGAGATGTAATATATTTATGATGGTTGTATGTATGTGAGTTAATGTTTCTGCTATATTTTATCTCTTGTTATTATTTATTCTACTATATTACATATGTTGTTGTTTATTATCTTTCAAAAAAAAATGTTTAGCAAACTTAGTGAAACTTTAGGTTAATTTCTTTTGGTTTCTTGGCAAGGCATTACATAATGGTCAAAACATGCATAAGGATAAGTTGCAGTATTGAAAAGTTTTATTTGTACATTTGGACCTTGGATAACTGATTCCCCCCCACCTCTCAATTATTCTAGAGTATTGATGATTCTGCTGAAGTAAATCAAACATTATATGGGTCTATGATTAGCAAATTGCAATATTTAGTTCATAGTAGACTTGACATTTCATTAGCTATTGGGATTGTTGTGAGGGTTTTTGCAAATCCTAAGGAGAATAATTTAATTGTTGTTAAAAGGATCATGAGTTAACTGAAAGGAATAGAAGACTATGGTCTATATTGCAAGAAAAATGACAATTTTGAATTGAGAGCCGATACAAATGTTGAATGGGATGGAAACATTGATGATAGAAATAGTACAAGTGGTGGGGCATTTTTCTTAGGAAATAGATTAGTCACCTAGACCAACAAGAACCAAAATTATATATCACAATCTACTTCTGAAGCTAAATATGTGGCTGCTATAGTGAATTGCACAAATGTGGTATGGATCAAACAGTTACTCAAAGGAATGAAGGAGGAAACTATTGAATATGTGGTACTCTATTGGGACAATACAAGTGTTATAAACATATCAAAGAACCATGTGATGCATAAAAAGACAAAGCACATTGCAATAAAGCATCATTACTTCAGAGAGTTGGTTCAAGACAAAGAAGTGAGAATGGGATATGTGAATACAAAAGAACAGATAGTTGATATATTCACAAAGGATTTACTTAAGGATGCACATGAATATCTTAGAGATAAACTAGGGGTGATACCCCTATCCAAACCTACTTTAGAATCAAGAGTGTTGCCATGCATCAAGTGAGTTAAATGACATATTTTACAAATTGATGCAGTAGATCTCACTTTATGACCTGCCTGAAGTAAGGAAGGAGTTGAACCAAAAGATTTATAGTCACATGCAAGGTGAAATAGGGAGAATTTGATTTGATTATATATGCATGTATAGATGACAAGTCTTTGGTATTGTTGTGAAAGAGGGAGAAACTTATGTTAGATAAAGAGGGAGATATAAGGCTAAGGGAGATATAAGAGAAAGAGGAAGAGCTTACTGAGAAATCAGAGGAAGAGATTTGAGATCAGAGGAAGGCAACCATATTGATAGAGGGAGAGATTTAAATACATGGTATTAAGTTTTTTTTTTTTTTTTTTTTTGGGGGGGGGGGTGTATTGTTGTTTGTATTTGTTTGCCATCAATGCCAAAGAGGAAGATTGTTGAAATAAGATTGTTGGAGTGGAGAAGATTGATGAAACCTATCATGGAACAATCATTATTTTATCACTGATGTCAAGCCTACTACTTGCTAGTGGGACAATTTCTTACCTTGGTCTAAATGCTATCATATTTTTTATTGATGAAGAGGATTTGAAAAGAAAAGATATCAAGAGAACCTAGAGGAATGTTGAGTTATTCGATGTATAAAAGGAGCACTAAGACCAAGTAAGAAATTGATGATATATAGTGTATTTTTTATATACTTAAGGCCATAATGAAAGGATACCTAAGAAAAGACTAGAAGGAGGCTAAATAAAGAAAAGTGTCTTCCAAGCTTGACTGAGCAAACAGTGTAAGCTAAGAAAAGTTAGTGCAAGCCAAGCAAAAAATAGTTGAAGCCAAGTATAAAAGTTCAATATGTGTCGAGTTAGTATGAGCTGATAAAGTGAAATCTAGTTGGTTTTGAGTAAAAATAGTGAGTATGTGTCGAGCACCAGTAGAGGCCTAATGGATGTTGAGTAACCTAGTGTTGGCCAAGCATCATAACACATTGTTTGTCGAGAAAACAGAGTGTTAATGTCGAGTGCTAGGAAAATGTGTTAGATCAAAGATTTAGCAAATCTAAGCTGACAAAGTTGATTTCTTGAATTATGTGAAGCATGTGGGAAATTGATATGATGAGTTGGTGGCACAAAATTATAGATAAATTTTTTTGAGGCTAATTCAAAGAGGATTGTAGAGGAAGTTTCTAGAAGGGATAAAATGGAAAATTGGATAGATTCATTGAATCTTACCTAACCCTAGAATGGGTGATTGAGGTTAACCAGGAAAAGATCTAAATTCTCTATTTATAGAGATAGCAGGCCAGAAGCAACAATTGTCATGTGCTAGAACCTAAGGAAGACAAGAAGTCTAGGATGTTGCTTCATATGGTGGTCGAATAGAAGAGTCTACAATTGGCATACAAAGCAAGAAGACTTAAGAGGATGAATGCTTGAATTGTGAACAAGATGTCAAAGACAAAGAGGATGAATGCCAAGAAAAATGGAGGACTGAATGTGAGATCCGTAATCTGCAAGTGAGTTGTTATTTTTATTAGATCAAGTCCTACTATTACTCTCTAACAATTATATTAGTTTGGATAAATCCTTTGGATTAAGGTTGACCTAATAGTCATTAGTATATTCTTTAATAGGGTGGCATTCTAATGGAATGTTCTAAAGTCCTCTAACAAGGCTCACTCCTAATAGGGTGATTGAAATCCTTTAAATAGGTCATATTAAATAGTGTGCATTTAACCTTTAACAGGGTTGTCTCCTCATAGAGATCACTTTAGAAGAGTGAAAAATGGTAGCATGTTATTGGTAGTTTTTCCCAAATTGGGTTTCCACATAAAATCCTTGTGTCAAAATGTGTGATTCATTTTGTGGTTTTGCATGTTTACATTTCTGCAAAGTTATTTAGACATAGGATACCAATATGCATATGTTTAATATATTGAATGATCAATGAATGCGTAAGGATAAGTTGCATTACTAAAAAAAATTATTTGTACATTTAGACCTTGGATAACTAATTCACACCCACCCCCCTACCCCTCTTAGTTATTCTAAAGTATTCCAACACTTTCAGCCTGGACAATTTTCTTGACATAGTCACCAGTCTTGGGGGAAGTAGTTTATTTCTTTTAGACACCGAACTATTATGTTGGCATTGAAATATTTGCATTTTCCAAACCACAAATCTTCTTACATTAGATGATATTATACCTAGAAACTTTAATCACTTCATGTGTATGCATTTTTCCTATTTGGAGTGGCACCAATATTAAGAAGATTTTACCTATTGTTTTGGTTGTTATCTACTATCTGATGTCTAATTATAGACTATATATTGGTTGTGAGTTTCTTGCCCTAAGAACCTTCTATTGACAACCCAAACTAGGTGCTTCTTCCACTATCTATACTCACAAGATAACATGAGTCCTTATGCTTGGGGATGTGACTATTTAATGACTATGTGAGCATCGTAATAAGTTTGTGGTATTGTTGCAAATCTTCCATTCTAAAAATCCACAACTTCATATTATCTGAAACTATTTTAAGTTATGTTGCAACAATAACCTTGGAAAATTTAAGTTTATAATTTGAGGAAATTCAGAGTGGTCTCTAAAAAAGTTGTTTGTGCAGAAGTTATAACATTTTTATTCTTTTGAGCATTATTAAATTTTCACATTAATTATTAAGTGCAACGTACAAACTATTTAATATTCTTGCAACATTAATCATACTGTGTTTGTTGGCATTGGTAATTTGTGAATTAATTGATTCTCTATCTGCTATTGAGTATGCTCTATCAAGTTGGAGGGGATTGCATAGTATTTAAGACTTCTAATATATTTATACTATTTAGTATAGTCCTTGAGAGAGCTAAGCAAGTGTCTTACACTGATAATATAGCTTTCTTGCAAAGTATCTGACGAAATGTCAAACATATAAAATTGTAAATAAAATTTGGTGTTTGTCTAAGCCATAACTAACAAGTATTATTACTCACTACGAACTTAATTGACAAAAAATAATGCAATATATCACATGTTGGTTGAATGTATAGATACTTTCTTGTTATTTGTTAATCTATTAATATACTTGTGTTTTCAATTCACAAATCACTCATGACGGTGGCTAATATGTTTAGGTTTGTGAAAGAAGCAACTAGAATTAGTTTGGTTTAGGAAAAAGTAATAGGTATGAAAATAGCAAGGTGAGATGAAAAGGGGTCACACAGAAAAATAAAATGTGTAATCAAAGGAGGATAAGACATAACTATTGGACACCTAAACATATTTATGAGATGGAAGGCATTCCTATGAATGTGATGACTATTATTGTGAAAATGTAATAAATTGGGGGAATAGTTAGCATATATCGTAAAAATTAGAGAAATGAAACTACAAAAAATATGGGTGTATGAGTGATGCAACATATATGGAATTTGGGATAGCTATACAAAATTCATAGGAACATGGTGGGTAGTATGGATAGAAACTAGAAGAATTTGATATATATGGAACATCATATTGTGTCTATTCCATGTCATTTAATAAGTGTCATAGCATTGGGAACATCAATAATAATAAAAAGTATGTTATTTATCTTCATGTAAGTTAACTACCTTATAGCAAAAAAATATTGATTATTAGTGATCTCTCATTGCTAAAATAATTTTCAACAATTTAATCATGATCATGATAATCATTTACCATTTTCTTAAAAATAAATAGACGTGAGATAATGATACGATGTAGATGGTATAATATTACCACATGGTGGTGATAAATCATGGTTTAACCAAGAAAATATATGGAATATAAGGCTTAGCATAATTTGTTTAAGAAATAGTAAATTATATCTTTAAAAAAAAACATGAAGAGTAGGAATGAAAGTTACAAGTACATTTAAGTGTAGGGAAAACTTTTGTTTAAGAATACTAAATTAAACTAAAATAAAACTAGGCAGGAGTGTACAACACAATGGGAACTTGCAAGCCTTTCATATGAGTAGTTTGGTTTAGATGAAATTAAGATTTACCTATAAATTTTTGTAACTACAATATTAATAATGTGATATACTCCCAGAAACTAGAATTTGGAGAGAGATTCTAATTAGAGACCCATTCAAATGAATATATAGATTTAACTAGCTGTAAATTCTTGAACGCGTTGGAGATTTTTAAAAAATTAATGAATATTATTGGTACATAGACTACAAATTTGTAAGCTAACATCAAGTACTATGTGTGTATAATTTCCATATTCTTTGTCCTATAAGATAATAGAAAAGAACTATGAAATTTTAAGAAAAAAAAAAATCACATAATTAATTAATATTTATATAAAAAATCTACAATAAAACTAAAATTAAAATATTTAGAAATTTAAACATACATCTTCTGTAACCCACTTATTCAAGAAACGACACTGCATGTACACTTTTTGAAGGAATGTAAGTGACATAACAATAGTAGGTATGAATGGCAGGCCTAATCTTAAATATTCTTGGCCCTGGTCCGCCTTGTTGTTAGGCTGACAAGATAACTCCATAAGGATTCGCCCAATTTATTTGACCAGTATATTTGATATGCCATGAAGAAAAGCATTTTTGTCTTCGTATCGTATAATTTTGAAGTCCAAAAGTAGAGACAAACCTTCTACAGTTCATCCCTTCTGAATCCAGTTCAACGAGAATTAAAAACAATCTTTCTTATTTCAGGAATCTTAGACTACAAGAGATAAGGTAACATCAGCTTCATGGCGCAAAACAAAAATAAAATCTACATAATAAAAACTATTATTATCTAAATGCCATCCTGACTCCTCTGAATGCCCATTAAATAAAATATTCAGTAAACAGTAAACAATTTGATTTCTACCGACACCATCTAAAAATATCTCATAAAATATACTATACTAGAATTTTTTTTCTATAAAAAGTTAATCAAAGTACATACTTCTTCTGGGTTCTCTTTCACCCAATTAAGAATCTATTGCAGGTTAAGTAGAAATGAAGAAGATACAAAAAACTGTGTATAACTTTTGAATTCGAATGATTATCAATACTTCAAAAGAAGAGAAGTAGAATAGATATCATAAGGAACCAGGAAGGCTTGAACAACATAAAAATACCATTAAAAACTTTAATACCTAAGATTGAAACTCATTTATCCCACATCTGGGTATGTCATAGAAAAATCCTGCCACCATTGGATGCTGCCTTTTTCTTGCTATCAGATTCCCAAGTGAAGATCCTGCTATGCCTTGCTGCTTCTCTTTCTTTGCCATTTTCTTTTTGCTGAGGAGCTGCCAATTTGGGTTGTTCTCCGTCACCATCATTATCAGGAAAGGAGAGAGGAGACAAAAGAGGAATAGCTGTGCTCTTGATGAACAAATCAGAGGGCTGAGGAGGCTTCAGTTTCAATGGCGGTGGTGCACGCTTTTGCAACCGATTTCTTTGCTGCGCAGATTCCATGGAAACCAGACTATTTTTTTATCCAGTCCCACCTCACTCCAACCTCCAGTTAATGCAGGAGTTAGTGAGTTGGTATTTGCAGGGTGTTGTGGTTATTTATAGGGCTTTTACTCTAGCTATTATTTCTGTTTGCAGGGGAATCTGTGAGTTGATAATGGCAGGGTTTTGTTTATTTATAGGGTTTTTTCTTAAACCATCAGTTACTATTATATCTTATTGTTGGCAGGGGAATCTGGAGAGTTGAGAATACGCCAATTTGAGGTGCAGATGGATCGCGCTGGTTGTGCCTGAGATCCACTAGCGTTTATTTTACAAAAGTGTGGACTGGCTTTCAGCCTTTGGTGAATGTGAAATATTATAAGGTATAAATAATGGTGAAGTTTATTCTCAATCTTGTTTCTTCTAGGTTAAACTATAGGAATGGAATTCAGATATGATGTGTGCTAGACACTACCTTTTATGGATTGTTTAGTGAGATGATGTGTGAAATATTCTGAAACATGTATGCTGTCATTAATAAATTTGTAAAAAATCATAAATGAAATATTGATAAATAATTGTGAGAGGTAATTTTGTGGATCTCTTTATTTTGAATTAAATATTCAAGAATAAAAGTTAAATATAGAGCCAAAAGGAATTTGATTTTATGATTGAAAAAATAAATGTTTTTTATAAAGATTATAGTATCTAATAATTTTTTTCTTGTTATTGACTTGGTGTAATAGTTGAGTTGTATTGTTATTGTGCTTGTCATCAAGGCCCAAACTTATAGCTTGTTCATAGTTCCTAAAAGAAAATATTTAGCCCCAAAAAACCACATAAGAAATAATAATTATCCAAGAACCACATAAGAAATAATATAAGAGTATGTGTCATTTTGGTTAATTTGTATATAACAAATATTTTAAATGATTGCTATCTAGCTAGTCACATGTAGACCTCCCAACATGTGTGCCCAAAATATCATATAAGATTATTAGAGTAATTAAGATATCGCCTTGAATATCTCCAATGATGACTTCTTTTTTTTTATGTGTGAAAATTTTTTTGATTACAAATAATTTATGTAGGTTGTGGAGTTAACTTATACTCTAACATGATATCAAAAGATCTAAGGTTTCTTGTTTATTTTGTAAGAGATAATATTTATGAAGAAAAATTGACTCATCTTGAATAATTGCAAATGTCGCCATTAGATCCAAAATGACCAAAATCTTATTTGAATTGACACTTTTTTGTCAAAATATGAATAGTTGATTTTTATTTTTTTAATGACAATTTTTTACATAAAATCAACTAGACAAACAAAAAAATTACACTTTCGAGAAAATTATACCTCTCCATTGTGTTTAAGAGGCCCACAAACCCGTAAAATAAATACTTTCACTTAAGTCAAAATTAAAGATTGAAAGATTGAGGCAAATCTTTTGAAGGTTGATATGTGTACTCCAAAAATTGTATTATATGAATTCCTATGATCATAAAGGTTTTAGGTTTCATATTATCCCTATAGATTGTTAAAGAAAAAGGTATAAACATTCTAACTTTTCATCACTTTTAAGCAATTATTTAATTTTTTTTTAAATTAATCTTCGACAAGCTCCATTAAGAATGAGTATAGGCATACATTGCATATGTGGTAATGTCATGACCTACATATCCAAGGGTTGTTATAGCCTCATAAAGAATGTTCAAATAATTTATATTATCCTAAAATCACCAATGCGCCCTATTTTCCCCATCCTAGCCCCTTCCACCTATAGAGAGATTAATTTTTCTTTTGGTTATAAATTGTAAATAATACATTAAAATTGGGCAAAAAAATATCATTAAAAAACTAGTTTCAAGTCCATTCTAATGGTGCAATTTTACCTATATTTTTGCTAATTGTTGTTATTAAAAGTAAAATTTCTAGATATTTGTTTTCTATTTCAAAGATCAATTTTTTTTATCATGATTTTGAATCCTTTTTTTAGTCTACCACTAGAAACATATTTCAAATCTTTTAAAATCCATTCATGCACTTTTATGTAATCTACCCGATGTATATTGGATAGATTAGTTTTTCATATGTTGGTCAGTCAATTGGACGATTTGGCTCCTAGAATGAATCTATTTGCCTAAGATGACATTAATATATCTATTTCATATTTACTAAGGTTGTTTGGAGTTCTTTTTTTTTTTTGGAAGTATCACAATTTTTTTTCCATACTTCTATTTTCATCTTAAGAAAGGGTAATTATGATTCTTGGAACAAGGACATCCTAAAATGTCTCATTTGGCTTCTTGTTTCAACTTATTAATATAGAGTCATCCCTAAAATAACTACACAAAGTGATAGATGTGCATGGAGGATCATCATTGACCATGTAGTAAGATTTAAATTTGTCTAGTTTTATTTTATATTATAAATTAGACATTGATTTTGCCTACACACTTTAGATCCACCTTTGGGAGATAAGTACAAACCCCCATATACCTCCCTTTTCAAAGTATTTTCATTAGATTACCTCATTTCTTATGTACATATAAACTATATATGACCTATGATTATGGTAATTTTGAGATGCTTTAGACTATCACAAGTCTTTGACCTTTTTATAGATTAGAGTTTCATAAACCTTAGTTCTCACTCCTTACATTGAGAAACCATCCACATATTATCTTATTACCAATAAGCTTAAGACTGACACATGTATGACACCAATTCACTTAGGGTTCGTTTGGTTGTAGGAATTGTCGAATGTGACATTCAGTGATGTTGGAATAAGCCCACTTCTAGAATTTGCGCATTCTTAAAATAATTTTTGGAATAACATTTGGACCTACTTGGTTGAACTGAAAGAGAAGTTGAAAGATGCATCTTCTATGTTTGGCTCCAAGAATTGAAATTGGAATAAGATTTTTTTTAATTTTAATAATTTGAGCATCAAACGAAATTAACGAGTATTTTTAGAGTTGGGCTTTCTCAATACATTTGAAAAAAATATGTTCAAACTCCTAGACTATGCTTTTTTCATTGACTGTCTCACCACATTTCACCAAAAAATAACTTCCCTCCAATGATTTGACTTATGCAACTAGGGCCAGACCCAACGAGATATAAAATTTGGTTTTAAAAAAATGGAATAGGAATAGGCTATTCCTATTCCACCTTTTAAGTAGGAATTCTTCTATGCTCATTTTGGGCTAAAATTAGAATTAATAAATTCTAATTCTACTTTTCATGTTTACAACCAAACATTGAATTTCAGAATTCTAGTGGTCAGATTTTCCTATTCCCATTGAATTTTGACTACCAAACGGGCCCTTAGTATCTATTAAGATATACATCATCTTCCAAACATAACTATATGTGAGTCATATGTTACAAATATATCATCATTTTTTGTAAAATAGATGTGATTGAAGTTATGGAGGGATTGCTTAAGGGCATTTACAGGTCCACCCATTTTTTTCTAGAAGCAGTTAGTATGTTCATCTCATATTTAACATCCATGTAGATTTTTCTATATCATTTTTTGTTAGTTCCTTTATTGTCACCTTCTAAATTGATTGGGCATGTACCTAGTTTGTTTGTCACACCATCATCCTTCATGGGAATTATGGATTTTAAGTGGTTTATAAAGGCACACATCATTTGGATTTAGAATCCAAGAGCCTATAATCAATAGATAGTTTATGGAAATAACTTTTTAATCTTTTATGGAAATAACTTTTTAATCTTTAATGGATTTATTTATTACTAATCAATGAAATATTGTATATGGATAGTGGATCATGTTCTATATTCAAGAATTTATTAGTGACACAAAAGATACTTCTCTATTGGTGGGTTGTTGTCCTCACTTTATATCTTCTACAAAGAAAACATTTGTTTTGATAGTATGGGAAGAAATATTTCAAAGCTTACATAGAGTTAAATATTTCTAATCTTCTCTTAGTAGCATGGGACCATTTCATTTATCTCCTTTGGAGAGGGATTTTTCTCTATCTGGTTTCCTTTTTCATCTAATTGTGAGAGAGTTCATTTCTTGGGTACCTTTTCAGGCTTTGAATATGGGACCTATCCATGCATGGATATATTTGTATTCATAATTAGCTTATGAGATTCTCACTATGTTGATCTTAATGAGGATTGTTGGATTAATTAGTATATTCAGTAGTAATTAAGTAATCAATAAATTATTTAATTAGATCCCTTATTATTTTCTTAGATTTAAGATCAAGGAGTTGCTTTAAATTGTAGATGAAGTTAGTTTTAGGTCAATTTGCATCAAGCCATATGATCATACACTTTTTATAATATAACTAATTAGAACATTGATTCCTAATTAACTAATTGATGATTAATTAAGTTTAAGTCCCTTATTACTTTGTTAAACTTAAGGTAATCTTAATGGTTCCCTTTTATTATATATGAAGCTAGTTTTAGGTCAATTTGGCTCAAGTCGTATATTTCAACTCTCTCTCTCTCTCCACCCACATACTTATCTAGCATTTATCATGTTCTTCCCTCTTTGAATGTGATACATATTTTGTTTTTAGAATATTTCTGGGAATTATGTGGTTTGTTAGGAAAATGGTTTCTCAACCTTGCAATAAAAGTTACCATGACAAATGAGCACTGGGAATTGTAATACCCTCTTACAGGGCATAAGAGGATGACTATCCAAACATAGGGTTCACTCTTCATATGGGTTTTAGGGGTAGCACCCATAAAATCACAATTTACATATAATTAATCATTGTAAAATTTTACTATTTATAATTAGATCACAGATCTAATGGTGGATACGTTGTGTGTGTTGTTTGGATCAAAAGACATCCCTATTTTATAAGGTCGTTGCATTATGATTGTGCATTGTCAATTTAAGGAAGTAATTAATATTGGAATTCATGTATATAGTCGACAAAAATCAATCTATTGGGATAATGTGAGTAAAGTATAAGCATTGTAATTAGTGTATAAGTTATTTAATTGATTTGGATTTAATAGTGCAAACTAAAATGAAAATATCACATAAATAGTGGATATATCATGGAGAGGACTAGATTAGGTAGCATGGAATGCTACGATTTGAAGTTCAACATAATCAATAGTTCACATATCTTATTGTAATTGAAAATGATTTTTCATATTCTAAGCTAGTGCTTAGCTCTTTATATTAGAAAAATAGTGTCTCATATAGATTAGTACTTATAAATAGATTTGATTATATTCAACTATAATTCAAAAGAACTTGAAAAATATAAGATAGACTTTGATTTGTCCACCTCATGATATACAATTCCATCTAATAAAATTTGAACTTAATATGAAGCTCTTCATTCTCCACTACTTATCCCAAGCCTATAAACATTTTTCAATACCAATCTCAACTTTGTTAAATAATTTGTTCACCTCAATAATTTAATCAATTGCAAGTTAAATAATAATACATTAAATTCCTTTCCACATAAGCATCTTCTAAGTACAATCAATTCTATGTTGACCGACCACTTTTAAAACGATTCTCATTTGGAATTCAACAGATGAACTTTCTTTTCGACGTACTTTATATGAAAAATCATTTAGAATCATAAAGAAAACTTCCCAACTGAGCATCTATTAAATAATAATAGCAAAGATTACGCCTTTGAAGAATCTTGGACTGCAATTAGACTTAAACAGATTAAATAACATGCGGTATCATTTGTGACTAAAAAAAACTAGTTCAAGATTCCACAAGTAGATGTTTTCAGTCCCACGCGAATGGCTTCACAGATTCGCCATTTGACAAGACCATCTAAATTCATAGAAACTGCAACTGATAAATACTCTTATTCTCAGCGTAACAGTCCAGCATACCCTAATGTAAAATTTGGCGTAGCTATTCAAAATAGAAATCCAATATTTTTAAATCTTTTCACATACATATTTTACAAATGTTCAATTGGTATGAGAATCTGCTAATATGAGGTGAAAAGAAGTTACTTTAAACTATTCCATCAACTTGGTTTCTTGACAATCCATCCCGGGTTTGTTGTTGTGGTGTGCAATCAAGTTCAAGGCTCCATCAATATGACAGAGACTCTTTATAACGCTTATTGGTTGTGAAGTAGAATAAATAAACTTATATTCATGTTTCATCGACGAATAAATATCAAGGAAAGAATATAGGGAAACAACTAGAATCACATTCCGCAAAGATGTGAGATCATGTGGGAAAAGTTTTAAATGCTTCCTCAACTTGTATCCCTAAATCCCTGCTCTCTCGTTTAGAGGTTTTCTAAGTGGTTAATGGGTCAAAATATTCTTGGTTGTGGGCATTTGTCCTCCCCATGGAAGATTTATGGAACAAAATGGCTAGCTTTTGAAAAGTCTATGTATGCATGTGCTATATTATAGAGGTGGAAAGTATCCATTTAGAAATTATTAAGATATTTGGTTTATGAATATTGTTAGAATTCAATATGATCATTTGGTGTATGTGAATAAGTTTTATTTAAGTGATAGCCTTTCTTATGTAGAAATATTTTCTACAACAAATTATTCCATATTCTTTTTATCGCATGTTCTTTGTAGGTATTGATATTAAAAAAATTGTCATTTTCAAAAAAATTATGTTATCATTTATCATTTATTCCTTCTCCATGTTTTCTATGAGCTGTTAGAAATATCTCATGTACATGGTATTTTGATTTTGTACAATTTGGATTCCTTTTTAATCTTTGTCACTAGATTACTTTGTTCGTATCATTATATTGTCATGGATGTACATCTTTTTGTGCCCATATATTAAAAATTGATCGTGTGATTCTTTATTAATGTGAGAAAATTATATATGTACATGTATACATGTACATATATTGTTGGTGTAATTAAGGCATTTTACCTTAGTTAATTCATACCTAGGTATTAATTAAGTTGGCTTACAAACAACATATGAGTTTTCTAAATATTTTTCACTTTAGGTGGTGTGATCATAATATCACCTTCTACTTTGCATTGTGCTTAGCTTCTATAATAAGATGTTGATTATTAGCTATATTTTAGCATGTGTGAGCTTCCACTTAATTGATTTGATGCTCATTGGACCATTACATTGATATTGTAAGTCTTGTTATGATTCAATTTCTTCAAATCTCAAGGTAAGCATTTATTTGTAAGTGCGATGTGTTGTATTATTTCTCCTCTTCATTCATTTCTTAGTTTGTATAGGCCCTATCATACCATTGTTGGTATTACGGAAGACTAGGGGTGGGGGAGGGGCACGGTTGAATCAATGTTCTATAATTTTTAACTTTCTCAAGTGATTCTTTTTTTTATTATCTGGTAATGGTCCAAAGACTAGATTATTTAATTAATTTATAATTATTATACTTTAAACTAATTATTATGTATTAAACTTGAGTAGACTCAAACTCAAGACCTCCCAGATGAGAAGCTCATAATTTACCATTGTGTTGCAGGATCTTGCATTCTCTTATGTGATTCTTCAACAATAAACTACATATAATAAAAATTAAAATATTGGAACATAAACAAGAATCTACAAAATTAAAATGATTATGATTATGAAAATACTATTAAGGTAAAAAAATAGAGTGGAGATAAAACCTACAAGCAAAAATACTATGTAGAAGTACATAACCCTACTAAAGATTTACGGGGGGGGGAACAAACACACATTCAAGCACACTACCTAGAGCTCACTACTGAAATAAAAAAAAGGATGATTTGCTTCCTTAAAAATTTATGGAATACAATCCATAAGTAAATTGAACTGGATTGTAGCATGAGGAAGGAGCATCTTGGGTTCTTCAAAATCTTGTAGCAACCATTAAAACTATTTGTTTTTAGTTTATTCCTATTTAATTTAGTTTAAATATATTTATTTTAATATCTTTCTTAGTTAGCTCATTTTCTCTTGTGAAACTCATGGTACATTCATAACATTATGTGTGATCTTAATCTAGGTTCATACCTTGATTGATTTCATCTAATTAAGATCTCTTGGATTCTTGGCTCAAACCTAACTATTCTTCACTATCACCATCTCTTTGGAGTTTTTGGATCTTGTGAACTATTTCCTTAGTGTGTGAATCTATTTGGATAATCATTAAATGCTCCTAAACTCGTGATTAATCTACCTCTAGGTTCACACTTCATTTTTATCAATGTTGGAGGAGTACTTCACGATTTAGACCATGACCTATATTTGGTATTAAAAAAAAATCACCTTGCAATATGTGATCATTTTTAGACAAATTGATGTATATAATTTTTATATATGTTAGTATTAATGAGGTCAAGATTATTAGAGGGGGTCAATCAAAATCTATCAAATCTATGGATTAAAATCAAACTTCACAACTTAACTGATATCATTCATCATGAACATAAACTTGCAAATGAAAGCATCAACAAGAAACCAACTTAAACAACCATCCACAATAATGAAAAGGTGATACCAATATTTTTTTCTCAAGGAAACCCTAGGAGTAAGGGAAAACCCACTATGTGAGTTAGTACCCATGAATATGTGCTCTTTTGAAATGTACCTTATAAAAGGTTTAGCCATGTTATGAGTCTTAAAAAATGTCTAGTTAAGAATAGACCCTATTAGGAGCCACACAGTTAAGGGTTTTACCTTAGACATCTTAGAATCTTTGATCGGTTAGGATATGTTGACATTAAGGTCAATTTGTCTATCAATGAATCAACACTTAGTCAAAAGGTTACAAGATGTATAAGGGACAACATAGACTTATCTATCACAGCTAGGTGATCACTGAAATACAAAGAATCTCATTCAGTAAATTAGAGTTACAGATCAAAGATCGGCCACTGATTCATCCTAACAGGTGCATCAGTCAAATCCTTTAACAGGGTAGACTTAACAGTCTTTTGCTCAATCTCCTAATAGAGTGCATACTTCATTGTACATTTGTAAATCCTTTAACAAGGTGGACCTCAGAGTCCTTATTGCTCCTAACAGGGCAGATCACCAAAAGTGGTCAATTGTAAGCCTTAACATGTTAAATTTATACTGCAATACTAAAGCTTGTGGGTATCATCCCCACCCCAATTTTACTTTCTATTTGGAAGGTTTCTAGGTCACCTTATCTTGTGTCAAAGTTTTATGAGTGTTTTATTGCTATTATTCTTTCATGCATGCAATTAGATCAAAATAATATATGAAGGATTAATTGTTGAAATAAGATAAAGTTTTATTGGTTCTTGATTTACCCCTCCCCTCTCAGTAACCTAGCCTCCTTATATTTCCAACAATTGTTATTAGAACTACTTGTTTTCACAGAAGAAGTTTGACAGCTTGAGATAAGATCTGAGGCAATGGAGGTATATAGGCTAGATAAGGCTATTGAGAATGAAAAGTTGGATCTAGAATTGGCCATTGGAAAACTCAAGAAACCAAAGAAGAAACTCTCTCAATCATTGAAAAGATTGAAAGATCATGTAGTACAAATGGATGACACTCTCTACATTGAAAGAAGTATTGAAGACTTATGTCCAAAAAGAAATTCAAATGAATTTGATGCAGCAATCAAAGATCTAGTGGAGAAGAATTATAATCTTCAAGAAGAAGTTAGAAAGCTAAAAAGAGAGAAATAAATCCAATCAGTCAAATTATGTGAAGTTGTGGAAGAAAAAAGACAAAGCCAAAGAAGTGATAGAATAGAAGGACAATGAAACTCAAAAACTATCCCTTCAGCAAGAAAACTTTATTGAGCAACTCAATGATGCAAATCAAGAGCTTATCAATCGAAGGACATAGAATGAAAGACTGTAGAACAATCTCGACATTGAAAAGAAAACCATTGAAAGAATGATGAAATCTCAAGAAAGCATGAATCAATTGAATGAGCAAAGTCAGTATAGACACAAAGGTAAAGCTAGATTAGGATATACTAAAGAAGGTGAATCATTTTAGCAAGGAGCTCAAAAGAAAAAAAAAAGGCCTACTTGCAATAATTGTGGTAATATAGGTCATAAATTAAAAAAATGTTGGAGCAATGGTAAAGAAAAACTCAATGGAAAGTGTTATAGTTGCAAAAAGCATAGACATGGAGCAAGTGAATGAACAGAGAAACCTAAGTTTGAAGGAAAGTGTCACAATTGCAAGAAACAAGGACACAAATCTTCAGAGTGCAAATCTTAAAAAGAAGTGGAACCCAACAGAACAAATTGTGAAAGAAATATTTGGATGGGATTACAACACTTAGTGTAGATGTCACCATTGTGGTGAGCTTGGACACATTGGAGCAAACTATGTGAAACATCACATGAGGAAAAGAGATACTACAAAGAGATGTTTTATTTGTACAGAACTTGGACATCTTGTCAAGTATGAACACAGGAAGAATTGAAGATGAAAAGAAAGCCAAAGTTGAAAATATTAGAAAACAAATGAGGCAGCAATGGGTATCAAAATCTCCTAAGAATGCAAGCCAAAATCAAAAAGATCACTAGAACTGTGATTCAGAAGAAGTCATCTATCATCAATTCCAACTAGCAAGCAGAAAGATCCATATCAGCATTCAAGATGCACGATGATTATTGAGTAATGGTAGAAATTCAAGACCTTAACGAGAAAGGTCGGGTTGCAACACCTTACTAAGCATGGTCGGGTTACATATCATTTCATATTGCAGATGTCGAGTTGGTGACTCTACCGAGTACTAAGGTCAGACCAAATGGTGGTAATGTTACCAAGTTTTGAAGTTCTTTGAGCTAGTAGTTCTTATCGATTCAAGAGACCTTACCAAGTTGAAGGTTTCTTCCGAGCATTAAAGACAAAAGTGAGTGGACGATAGTCTCTCAACGAGCAAGTATGTGTATGAAGCATTAATGGTAATTAAAAAGAGGAAATATGTTAAAAGGAAGAAATCAAATTTGCATTATTTCACCATGTATTTTCAAAGCACAAAGTGAAGAGTGAATTCAAAGTTTTCAAGCAATTTGAGCAATTATTGTTGAAGATTCTCTCATTTTCAAAACTATACCGAGCGATGATAGCTTTGAGTAGCAAAGTGAAGAAAGGATTGAAAATGTTGGTTCGTGGAGTGGATTGCAATGCTCCTACATTCAAGTTGATTCTAGCAATTGCAGAGACATTAGACCCCACTGGAGTGCAATCACAAATTCCACCCAAGGTACTTCTTGTCCATGATATCCATTCGATCATTGTTCTGTTTAAGAACTTAGAACCTTGGAAATGAACGAAGCATTCAATAAGCTATGTGTAGATGTCATTCTCAAACCCAAGCACAATCATTTGGAAATGAAGGGCTCAACACATATTCTACATATGCCAAAGGACTTTTAAATCATATGGATCATATTTATTCTGAGTAGAATTCACAATGGGTAGTTGTGGCTAGATCACCCTATCTTGATGATAAAGAATACATAGAATCACTAGATTGCCAATGTTGAACAAAGCTAAGACCACTAAAACCCTAGGTTGGGTAGAACTGACAAAGAGGACTCTTGTCAAGTGGGACAAAAGAGGCATGAAGCTTAGTGGCATGACAGACATGGAGTTGAATTTTGGAATCTATGTGATTTCCCACAAGATATGCAGCTCAAGCAGGTTGAATAGGGTGTCATGTGAGGTTGTTGATCTGGAAGACAAGGTGGTGAAAAATAACCTGTCTTTTGACCTTGCCGAGCTGCTGTGGATACAATTCAACAAGAATATGGAAAGCATCAAAGTGTCAAAGAAAAACCCATGTAAGTTCAGTTCTCTTTTAACATGTCTATTTTTATTTGTTCAAAAGTTTTTCCCTTCGAAAGGATCTGTTGTATGGAGAAAGGATGTTCTAGTTTTTTACCAGATCAATGAGTACATAGCAGAAAAGGGTGAGAATTTTAGTAGCATGATAGATAATTACTTTGTGTCATTCAAGGAAAAGATGCAAAGTAGATTTAGGATACCTAGGAAGCTTATAGAAGACTATGAGGAAGATATTTGTTTCATGATTGACTATGAAAAAGTATATATTCAAGCAGTTAGACAAGTAGTTTACAATTCATGTCGAGCTACACATTATCTACCAAGCATTAGAGATAGTTTGCAATATAGCCCAAGTGTAGTAGTGTCTACCAAGATATTTAGTGAAGTGATGGAGACTCTAGTGTTAACTGAGCTATGTAGTGTTAACCAAGCTCTACAGTGTCTACTGAGCTCATAGTGTTAACTTAGTGAATCTAGTGTTAACTGATTCATGCAGTGTCAACTAAGTGATTCAACAGCTACTAAGTTTCTCAGTGTTCACTGAGTCATATAGTTTTGACCAAGTTTGAGCTACTTGAGCATTGATCAATATGGAATGGGCTTCTACTTCAACTGAGTGCTAGAGTTTTCTAAGCATTGACATTTTTTTCCATGTATCAAAACATCACCAAGTTTCTTCAGAACTCGAGTTACAATAGTTGGGCTAACTTTGTGAATTATGATGTATTTGGTATTGTAGCCAACTCCATAAGGTAATGAACTGGATTGATATATATGTAATGAATTGTATCATATCCAAATATGTATATGAAGAAGAAAAAATGAGTGTATGAGTGTGAATTCAAGAAGGCTACAAGTAGTATAAGGGACAATATAGATTTATCTATCATAGCCAGGTGATCAATGCAATACAGAAAATCTCATTCAAAAAATCAAATTTTTAGATTAGAGATCAGCCACTAACTCATCCTAATAGGTGCATCAGTCAAATCCTTTAACAAGGTAGACTTAACAGTCTTTTGCTAAATTTCCTAATAGAGTACATACTTCATTGTATGTTTGTAAATCCTTTAACAAGGTGGACCTCACAGTCCTTATTGCTCCTAATAGGGTAGATCATAGAAAGTGGTCAATTGTAAGCCTTAACAGGTTAACTTTATAGTGTAGTACTAAAGCTTGTTGGTATCATTCCCACGCTAGTTTTACTTTCTATTTGGAAGGTTTCTAGGTCACTATATCTTGTGTCAAAGTGTTATGAATGTTTTAATGCTTGCATTCTTTCATGCATGAAATTAGATCAAAATAATATATGAAGGATTAAATGTTGAAATAAGATAAAGTTTTATTGGTTCCTAATTCACCCCTCCCCTCTTAGTAATCCATCCTACCTTATATTTCTAGTAGGATCAACCCTACAAAGGGAGTTATACGCAAGCTAATGAGTCACCTTAATAAAGGATTTACAAGAAATATATGTTAAGATCTACCCATCTATAGGATTTTCTTGTAGAAATTTTTAGGGATCAACTATTAGAAATAATAGTCCACCAAGTTAACTGAGGGGGTGGGGGGGTGAATCAGTTATCCAATAATTATCAACCTTAATAAATAATCTTAACCATTCAATTAAAGTAAATAGAAACCATACTAAAATGCGCATACACAATTACACTAGATTTTTTAACTAGGGAAACCCTTGATCAAAGGGAAAACCCAAGTGGGAATGATGCCCGCAAGATGATGTACTAATATTAATTTTCCTTGTTAGTCCCTGTTAGGAGACTTTGAGTCCTATTAGGAGTTGTAGAACGAAAAAGGACCCACTGTTCAAATAGCTTCTAGGAAAAGAACACTGAACTCACTTCCAACTGATCTTCCAACTATTCCTTGTAGAATAATTGTTTGTGCCTTAATTTAAATTCTTTCCTCTATCCTATCAACTGAAGCAATCACTATCAGACCTTGTAGACTGGGTCACGAACCTTGAATTCAAATATCAAACTTCGATCTCATAATAAAACCTCAAAAATGAAGTTTTCTTCACCTTCACTATGCTCTACTTATCTTCACATTCCACTCTTTGTGCTTCTTGAAATCATTCTATCATTCCTTTTATGATAAAGTAAAATGTCCTTCTTTTATACCAAATCTATAAAACAATTGCCTGAGTTGACTATTACACCTTCTTAATTAATTATTATAGGAACTCATTAAGAACATGTTACACTTAGCGATAACATTAATCTTTCGCCTCGTAACGTGAATAACTTTCCATACATGTGACATTATGATGAGAAAGCTTAGTTACATCATCTCTAGAATGTCTTCTTCACATCTTTAACTTTGACTTCTTAGAATAACTAACTTTGCTAAGAGATATAACAAGTGTACTAGAACATGCTTCTGTAAACTCTATCTCATAACAGTCTTCACTGAAACTTGCATAACTTCTTCCAAAATTAATATCTTATTCTTTAGAGGTTAGTTGCATAGACTAGACACTTAGTATTATCTTCCTTTAACCTTGCTTAGTGAAAATGCTCAACTATCTATCTGTACCAACTTGATCTTTACCGTTGTTCTTCTATCAGATACCACAGAAAATTACTATGTCGACATCAATGAAAAACACAGTCATGAATGTAACATATCATCATGATAATGATCCAATCATATTTCTACAATACTCCCCCATAGAAGTATCAATAGCATTCATGCTTCTAACAAGCTCCCCTTTGGCATTGATGGAAACATAGATGAAAAACATCTAGTTCCAAAAATACCAACTGTAAAAGATTGTTAACCTTTCTTTTCAAATCCTCTTCATCAATCATTCTCCCCCATTGATATACCTATATTAGATACAATCTCTTCCTTCAATGTACTCTATATCAAACTATTTTTCATGTTGTAATTTCTCCCCCATTGACATCAATGTCAAAAGTTTCAACAACCATCAATCTTTGCAACAACTATCTCTGACTTGCTCAAGTGTCCAAAGATACTGTTCAAAATAACATCCAACAATAGTCCTAGATACTCTATCCATCACAAATACTCCCCCATATAGGAAGCATCAACATTTAGTCCAGACAAACAATAGTGCTCGGTTACACTAGACTGGTGCACTCTTGCATCATCTACTCTGATGTAGGAAGGCGCATAACCCCTAACATACCTTGCAAATACTCAAAAGTCTCTTTGGGAAGTGTCTTGGTGAAAATATATGCAATCTTCTCTTTGGTGCTTACATACTCCAACCTAATTTCCTTTTTTGCAACTTTCTTGCTCAACATGTGATATTTGATAGAAATGTGCTTAGTCTTAGAATAAAACACTTGATTCTTAGACATATTCATTGTGCTTGTGTTATCACAATGTAGGACAATGGGTCCATTGAATTCTATCCTTATATCCTTCAACATCTGCTTCATCCAAACAACTTGATTACAATTTTTTGTTGATGCAACATATTCTGCTTCTATTGTACTTTGTGAGATACAATCCTACTTCTTGCTTAACCAAGAGACCAATCTTCCTTCAAGAAATTTCCATGAGTGATGCTCTCTCTAGCATCCATATTGCCTACCGAATGGGCATTAGTATAAGCATATAAAGTGAAATCATTAGATCTGTCATACCACAATCCAAACTTTGGTGTTCCTTTAAGGTATCTAAATATCCTATTGACTACTACATAATGTGCTTCTCTGGGATCAACTTGAAATCTTGCAACAATTACAACTACATTTGTTATATCCAGCCTTGTTTTAGTCAAATATTGCAACACTCTAGTCATAGATCTGTACTTCTTCTACTCAACAATAGGTGTCTCATCCTTTGTAGATAACTTATGTCCAGTTACCATAGGTGTTCCAATTGGTTTACATGTTTCCAAACCAAACCTTTTTAGTAGATCTTTCAAATACTTAGTTTGAGAAATAAAGATTCCTTCTTTGTCCTATGTAATTTGTAATCCTAGGAAGTATTTCATTTCTCCTATCATGCTCATTTCAAATTCCTTCTTCATTTCTTTTGAAAACTTTTTAATTTCATCATTATTTCCTCCAAATGTGATATCATCAACAAATATTACCAAAATCATCAATCCATCATCTATTTCTTTCTAGTATAGATTATTGTCTCTCATACTTTTGCTAAATCCAAGCTTTGTTAAATGCTTGTCCAACCTTGCATACCAAGTTATGGGTGCTTGCTTCAAGAAATACAATGCTTTCTTCAATCTACATATTATGTCCTTGTCATCTATTAAAGGAAAACCTGTAGGTTGTTCTATGTATACCTCTTCTTCAAGCTCTCAATTTAAAAATGGTGACTTGACATCCATTTGATACACTTTGAATATCTTATGTGTTGCGTAGGCTAAGAATAACCTTACTCCTTATATTATTTCCATGGGAGCATAGGTTTTTTTATAGTCTATTCCTTCTTGTGGTGAGTAACCTTTACATACCAATCTTGCTTTGTTCCTTACAACTTCTCTTTGTTCATTCATCTTTTTCCTGAATAACCATTGTGTTCCTATCACATTGTTGTCTATTGGTCTGGGGATCAATTCCCATGTCTCATTCTTCACTATCTGATCCAATTCTTCTTTCATAGCTTGCTTCCAATAGTCATCTTTACATGCTTCATTTACATTCTTTGGTTCAACTTGAGATATCATACATAGTTCTTGATTGATTTTGCTTCTTGTCATCACACCTTTATCTCTACTTCTAATGATCTGCTCTAGTGGACGATTCTTTGTCATATTCTTACCAGAGGTAGGAGTTTTTATCTTAACTCTTAGCTCTATTGAAGGTTCTGAGCTTTGTTCATGCCTTTTCCTCCTTCATTCTACAAGTCATTGTTAGTCTCAAAGAATACTTCATCATATCTTGGTTTAGTAGCAACATTCTCATCAATAGAATTGTAATCAACTACTCTTTCTTGTATCCTAAATTTCTCATCAACTCTTACATTTATACTTTCCACAATAGTCTTAGTTCTTAGATTATAACATATGTAAGCTCTGCTTTAAAATGAATAACCAAGAAACATACCTTCATCACCTCTAGCATCAAACTTACCAATATCATGTCATCTCTTTTGATGTACCATTTGCTACCAAAAATTATGAAATACTTAACTGTAGGTGAGTGACCAAACCATAGTTCATAAGGGGTTTTTTTTGTGTCTTTCTTGATTTGAACTCTCTTCATAGTGTAGATTGTTTTATTCACAGCTTCTCTCCAAAACATCTTGGATACATCATTCTCAACTAACTTTTCTCTTGTTTCTTCTGTTACTAACCTATTTCTTCTCTCTACAATGACATTTTTTTTAGGGGTTCTCAGAGCTGATAACTGTCTTTTGATTCCATTAGCTTCATAAAAGATGTTAAACTCATTTGAAGTAAACTCTCCTCCTCTATCTGATCTTAAACATTTGATCTTCATACCTGATTCATTCTCAACTCTATTCTTGAATATCTTGAACTTATCAAATGCCTCAATTTTTTCTTTAAGAAATGCAACCCACGTCATTCTAGAAAAGTGATCAACTAAAATCATAAAATACCTTCCACCATAGAATCCTTTAGTCTTCATAGGACCACTAAGATCTGTATGTACAATCTCCAACTTTGTTGTAGTAGTAAACTTCTTGTTGGGAAAAGAAGTTCTAGTATGTTTTTCTAATACACACTCCTTGCAAATTGTGTTAGTAGGCTTAAAAATCTTATGTAAATCTCTAACTGCAATCATACTACTAGTTTTCACAATGTTGTCAAACTTTATATGACAAAATCTCTTATGCCATAACCAACTGTCATCTACCTTAGCAACCAAACATGTCATTTAAATTGGATTCAGCTGAAATACATTACCTCTAGATCTAGTTCATATTCCAATTACCTTTCCATCTTTGTCTCTGATCATGCATGTCCTCTCTCTAAACTGTAAATGATAACCTTTATCCACTAGTTGTCCCACACTTAGAACATTGTGTTTCAAACCATCAAAAAAATATACATCCTCAATGTTAGTCTTACCATCAAGAGTTATAGATCCAATACCTCTAACGTGGCACACTGCATTGTTTCCAACTCTGACAATGTCTCCATCATGACTTTTGAAGTCAACAAACTTGTTCATATCATTAGTCATATGATATGAAAAATCACTGTCAATTATTCAATCAGAGTTCTTTTCAACCTATGATACCAAAGCCATCTTCTCTAGACTTTCTTCTTTAATAGCTACAAATCCTATCTCATTATCACTAGCACTTACTGCTTGTTCATCAAAATCATCTTCCTTGTTTGCATACAAACACTCTATATCTCTTCTAGTTTTGAACTTTCCTTTATACCTTTTCTCTCTTTTAGGACACTTAGATGCATAATGACCAAACTCATTACAAGTCCAACATTTAAAAAATTTCTTACCATCCTTTTCTCTTCTTACCAAAAGGGCTACTCCTTATTCTATCTTTTTTCCCTCATCAGATCTACTACTGCTAGCAAAGTCTCATCTAGCACTTGTGCTCCTCGATAAATTAGGTTGAATATTTAGTGCACTAAAATTTGTTTCTATTTTGGTCAATTCTTCATACTATCTAAGCTCATTCTCAACTGCTTCAAGTCTCCCAAGTAATGTTTCCTTTGTAAAAATTTTGGTACAAGAGATAAACAACTGTATCATTTGAACAACTTGCTTAAATGGTACAAGTTTCACCTTCAAAACTATTTTCCAAAGCTTTCCAAATTTCATGAAAAGTATTAAGTGATTTTACCTAGTTGTACTCAATTTCAAGAAGTGCAGACAATGGTGCTTCTCTATCTCTCATATTGCACATGAAAAGTTCCCTTTCTTCCTGAGTACAAGTTTCCAAACCACTGTTAGCAATAATTGTCTTTTCTAATTTTGTCAAGATCCAATATCCTGGACCCATACACAGTATATGCGTCTTCATATTTTTCTTCCAACTGTCATAATTTGTTCCATCAAACTTCGGACTATCCTTTCTGAATATGTTTTCCATGGATGTCCCAAAGTTGGTAAAATTTATCTTCAAGGACCTGAAGCTTTAATACCAATTATTAGAAACAATTGTCCACCAAGATAACTGAGAGGGGTGGTGAATCAGTTATCCAATAATTATCAACCTTAAATAATCTCAACTATTCAATCAAAGTAAATAACAACCATACTAAAATGCACATACACAATTACACCAGATTTGTTAACTAGGGAATCCCTTGATCAAAGGGAAAACCCCAATGGGAATTATGCCCACAAGATGATGTACTAATATAAATATTACTTGTTAGAGGATGGACCCTGTTAGGAGTCTATTACAACACTTATTACATATGAGTCCCTGTTAGGAGATTCCAACCCTGTTAGGAGTTGTAGAAGGTAGAAGGACTAACTGTCCAAATAGCTTATGGAGCAAGACCACTTAACTCACTATCCAACTAATCTTCTAACTATTCCTTACAGAATAACTGTCTGTACTATACTTTAACTTCTTTCCTTTATCCTGTCAACTAAACCAGTCACTTTCAGACCTTGTAGACTAGGTCATGAACCTCGAATCCAAATATCAAACTTTGAATCTCATAATAAAACTTCGAAAATGAACATTTCTTCACCTTAGGACCTCATTAAGAACATGTTACACTTAGCGATAACATTAATCTTTCGCCTTGTAACTTGAATAACTTTTCGTACATGTAACATTATGACGAGTAAGCTTAGCCACATCATCTCTAGAATGTCTTCTTCACATCTTTAACTTTGGTTTCTCATAATAATAACTCTATTAAGAAATATAAAAAGTTTACCAAAACATGTTTCTGTAAACTCTATCTCAAAACAGTCTTCACTGAAACTTGTATAACTTCTTCTAGACTTAATATCTTATGCTTCCGAGATTAGTTGCATATACTAGACACTTAGTACTATCTCCCTTTAATCTTTCTTAGTGAAAATTCTCAACTATCTACCTATACCAACTTGATCTTTACAGTTGTTCTTCTGTTAGATACCACAGAAAACTATTATGTTGACATCAATGACAAACATAGTCATGAATGTAACATATCACCATGATAATGATCTAATCAAGTTTCTACAATACTCTCCCATAGAAGTATCATCAACATTCATGGTTCCAACATTAACAACTACCACTAGTACATTTGACCCCATTTTTAGACCAAAATTTTTGACCATCTATTAAAATGGGGTCAAATTGGTCAGAATAGACAAGGAAAAATGTCTTTTTTTTAAAATCCATGCCCGTGTTGGTCAAAATTTTGACCAACGTGAGCTTGTTATGTTAAAATCAAAAAAAATTATTTCACGCGGGTTGTGAGTGGAACTGTAGTTGGTCCATTTGGAGGACGGGCTCGTGGGCTGCAAAGAGTGATAAGTCCTTCGATTGGAGTGGCTAATGCTAACCCTCATCCAAATCCTCATAGGCAGGGAAACCCTAAAAAGCTAAGAACTCCACCTACTTTTGAACCAAATAGTTTTGTGGTCATTCTTGTGAAGCCTGATATTACCAAGACGTTGTTTGACCAAGAAAATATGGGGATTAATTTTGAGGTGTATGAAGACATTCTTGTCGAAACCAGTGGGAAAAATGTGCCTCCTCTGGTAAGCACTTTTGTAGAAATCGATCTAGGCGAGGCACTGAATCTCAATATAAAGCATTGCAACTATGTTAAGCCCACTCCCGTGTAGAGGTATGCAATACCAATCTCGTTGGCCGGTAGGGATTTGATGGGTTGTGCTCAGATTGGATCGGGTAAAATAGTTGCCTTCTATTTTCCCATCATTTCTACCATCATGAAGTGGGCTTAACTTTAGCATATAAATTTTAAGCCTCTCTTATGTGTGTCTCTCTCATAGTCTTTGTACGAGGTGAGTGTGGTTTGGTGGTGCATTGTCTACAAGGTCTCTATCTGAGGGCATAAATAAATACAGTGGTTTCTTGTAGAGGGATTCTGAGCATTTCTAGGTTGTGAGGAAGATGATTGGATGATATGTTGCCAGCAGGAATGCTTGTTATTTTGCCTACTTATGTTTCTCACTAGAATTTATTCCAAAAGAGGGGCAAATCATTATTAATAGTTGGAGATAATTAAGGGTACAGAGTGCTAAGGGAACATGACCCTCATTAATATCTGGCACTTGTATTGCTTAATAGTAACTGGAGTATTTTCTGTAGGTTGTCTGCTGCTTCAGGCTTATTGGTTTGCTCTGAAAAGCCTGAGGGAGTGTGGATTTTGAAAGAGGGATTAATGGGACACCATTCTTGCTGCAGCAAATAAAAGGTGAGAAGGGGATTGTGGTCTCCTGAAGAAGATGAAAAATTGGTTAAATATGTTACCACCCATGGTCATGGCTATTGGAGCTTAGTTCCCAAGCAAGTAGGTTTTACGTTTTCCACAACATTAATTTTTGGATCTTTTCTTATAACTTTTGAAAATATATGGTGCCCACCTTGAGTAATGGCCACCATGTAATAACATTTTTGCTAACAATGATGGTGTCATTGAACAGATAGTGTTGGGTAAATTAGAGAAGTTTGAGGAGTATGGAATGCCTTGCTAAAATAAAGATTTTTTAATGTGTTTTAAGTCTGAGTATGCTAGAACATGACAATTGTTTCTTATGTATTTTTCAAACACGCACACCAAATACATCACAAGTTATCATGTCAAAGGAAACATGCTATAGGCATTAGAACATTTTAAGATGATTGTATCATGTCCAGTTTTATTTTTGAACTCCTTAAAGGTCCTTAGGTAATTGCAGGTCAGTTTATAGATTCTTTTATTTTTTCATCCTTGTTGATAGAGTAATTCATTTCGCAAACATTAAAGGCATGAGTTGCTACATGGTAGATCAATTGAATGACGGGTATTTTGTGGTTACTTCACCATCGATCTGGGTGTGACTTTTTTTCAATGCAGTAGATGTTCATGATAAAATAATCCATTTTTCTAATAGCTGCTAAGTGTTTGATGAACTTAACAATGCATGTTTGGAAGCTCTTTGATCAACTTAATAGTGCATGTTTGATATCAATGTTTGGGGGAAATAACTTAAGAAAAAAAAAAAAAGTGTGTGTGTGTGTGTGTGTGTGTGTGTGTGTGTGTGTACATTTATGCAGGTCTACAATGATGTGGAAAGAGTTGCAGGCTAAGATGGATCAATTATCTCAGACCAGATCTCAAGTGTGGTTGCTTCTCTCTACAGGAAGAAAGGCTCATTATTGAGCTTCATAGAATCCTCGAAAATAGGTAAACATAATTTTAAGGCATGTAGAAACCATAAATAATTCCATAAAGGAAAAGGATTCCAGCCTAGCATGTATAGAAGATATAAAATATTAATTGTGAGCTGGATTATTTCTTGCATTGCTAGAGGCCTGTATGATTTACTCTGTGTTCTTTAGATTTGTATATCTACACTTGTCTTTCCCATCAAACTCATTCTTTGATTATCATGAATAACCTTCTTTTCTTTGCACTTAGTTAGAGCAGCATCTTATTGTTGGATTAATTATCAACATTTTCTTTTGAAATTCGTGAGATTGTCTCTTATGTTCAATAAGTCTAATAATTGTATCAAGCAATGACAGATCTATCTTTTGATACAAGAACAACTACACTTGCAACACTCATTAAGTAGATAGTTTGTATATTACATGTAGCATATAAGAAAGAAGCAAAAGATAATAGTGTGGTATAAATGGATTTTATATCTACATTAGACTACTTATTGGAATTTAATTCAATGTAGAGGTTTTATTATACCCCAATTCTTTCTATGATGGTTAAAATTTTGTGTGAGATGCCTACTTACAATGGGCTAAAGCACCCATTCAAATCCTCTATTTTAGTAATCAGCACTTTGGGAGCCATACTCTTACTTATATCAAATCATGTGGTTCTTTCTATTTGAGGGATAATAGCTTTATCCTATAAACTCAAACATTGATCTCTATACAGATGGGCGCAGATAGCAAAGCATTTGCTTGGGCGAACAAACAACAAAGTAAAAAATTTATGGAATTCATGTATTAAAAAGAAACTCTTGGCCCAAGGAATCGACATTAATACCCACCAGCTTATTAACAATTGCAACAGTAGCAACATGACATAGTCCCAAAGTACCAAAAATTTATTAGATGGACAAGGTGCTGTTAGTTTCATGGGAGGCCATTTATCAGGATCAACATTATTATAATGTTCCTCCAAGGTCACATGCAGGAAGGAGCTCATTTCCCCTGGCGCTTATTTTATCCCCAACCAGGGAATTATCAATGCAGGTAAGTTTCACAAGTGATCATCATATTCATTTCATGCATACCATTCAGGAATATACATTTCAGTTGAATAATGTCTTTTGTCTTTTCATTATTTTTATTTTTTTGGTTTACTTAAAGGTATTTCCAATTGACTTCTTGTCTTCATTTTGATTAAGTTGTAAATGATTTAGATTTTAGTTACAGCACGTGTTCTTAAATTATTTCAAGTAATTTGTAAATGGTTTGCTACTGTATACCCTCGGCCATCTATTTCAAGAATGTATAAATGAGTTCTAATTATTATTTTTGTTTTACCTAACGGTATTTCCAATTGATTTCTTGTCATCATTTTGATTAAGTTGCAAACAATTTGGAGTTTAGTTACAACATGTATTCTTAAATTATTTCAAGTAATTTGTAAATGGTTTGCTACTGTATATCTCTGGTGTTATGGTGTTTTTGATATATCTATTATTTGTTAATGTTATTCTAGCAGGATTTTCCCTCAAGTAGGAGGGCTTTCCCAGTATATGTCTAGTGTTATGGTGTTTTTGATATATCTGTTATTTGTTAATGCTATTCTGGTTCATAAAATTTAACAATTATGTCCTTGCCTCTCATAAAATTGTTCCCACTTTTTTCTTTGTTGTATCTTGGTATGAAGCCATTAACATTCTAACTACATTAAGACCAACATCAAATATGAAAGAATAACTTTGTATAACTAAAGCTCCAGATGTGATGTGAGAAAAAAAGACATTAAAATTTGAGATAACTTCATATGCTAGCCAATGAGACAATGATATCAGCAAACTAAGATTCTAATTTATGTCCATCTATCTACTTGATCTAATTGAAGAGTATACCATTTAATTGTTCTTTCACACTACTGAATGCAAAAAATGCTTAATGGATTGGAATAAATGCTTGTTTTTCTGATTATGGCTACAAAAATTGAGCTCTCACTTATTTAATGTTGTTGATTGTTATTAAAGGGTATTCAACTTGAACAAACACCTTAGTATTATTAATGACTACTATATTATGTTGTTGCCTTACTATATCTTGAAGTTGGATCTTAATATTTTTGTCTTTGAGCCACTGATGCTTTCTTCCTCAAGAAAGGCATTGTTATTAAGCTGAGATTTAGCTCTATTAGTGGGTCATGCTCTTCTTTTGGTTTAATTTGAACTCTAATTATGTTATTGGATTAACCTGAGGTGCATGCTTTTTGTCAAGCAAGACTATCTATTTTGCTAGACTGAACTAGAGCCTTTGTATCAGAAAATACTCAAATCTAGGCTCTAACCCTGTTATGGGAGAAATGAACGGTTTTGGACTAGATTGACTTGCAACCCTTTTATTAGTCCACACTCCTAACCACACTATAACCTTGTTATTGAGCAAGACTAAGCCATGCTAGTTTTTTGTATTGAGAATACTTTGGGAGATGAGGTAGTTGGAGTGCCAAATAAGTGGGCCTTAATGGTAAGGAGGGTTAAGATGTGCTAAGTTTATGGATCTATTTTGGACCTTTGGTGATATATCTTTTCTGCTGCAATCTAAATCCCTACAGACTTTTTAGTAGCTTTTAGATCTTTATTTTATTTTTGAGCCATAAAAATTGCATGCTAAAAACAATTTCAGCCTACAAATATGAAGGGAGTGTGTGTATTTTTATCAACAAATTTTTTCTTGATGACAAGAGGTTTCAATGTAAACTAGTATAAGTAATGCATGTCTTAAATTTTCTAAATTGCCAATTCTTAGGTTCCAACATCTCCACATATTTCTGTTCATCTTATTTCACTCATTATTAAATAGATAAAACATGAATTTTTTAGCATCTGTACATGAAAGATTTTGTCATTTGCTAAAAGTCCAATAGTTTGATGGTCCAATGTGCTAGAAAAACAAAATATTGTGAATTTCTATTTTAGGATTCATTGGTTTGTAAATGATAAATTCATAGATTATCAAAGATTGCTTTGGGGTAAGTGTAAATATAGCCTCAAAATGTTTTCACCAATTTTAGTGAACTAGCACAATTTTACATGCACCCAGTGATTGTAAGTGAAGTCTTTTGAACATTACAATATCAATATTTTATTGCATATAGAAATAAAATATTGAGGCTATAATATATGTTTGACAAAATCCTTGTTAGCTGGACAGATAGTGGCCTTGGAATCCTTCATGAACGCTGTAAACAAAAGGAACCTCTGTGGATTGTTCTTGAAGTGTCAGGAATGATTAATCTTTTGTCTTATTTGAGAGTTTCCTCATACAAGATAATTGATGGACATGGGCATCAATAAAGCCGGTGGGCAAGAGCTTAGAGTTAAAAGAGTGTGAACATATCATTACAAACAATTTAGAATTTGAAGGTGGCCAAGGGCCTGATGTTGATGGAATTCAAATAAAGCCAAATTCACGGCATATATGGATAGATCGTTGTAGCCTTAGTGATTAGGATGATGGACTTATTGATATCACATGCCAAAGTACTGATATAACTATCTCAAGGTAAAGTAGCATTTTTTTAGTTTGGTCTAATTCAAGTAATGCTTTAAAGAGCTATCAACTACCATAGGACCTTGAAAATAACATATATATTAATAGTCTTAATTATGAAACAAGCATATATAACTGCATTTCTACTATGCCTCTAGTTAATTCGTAGATGCTTGTCTTGGACTGGACAAACCTATAATTGGATCTTTGTTTGATAAAATGTTTTCCCTTATCATGATCTAGCTTGCTTCAAAAATACCCTGGGATATAATTATTATTCAGTCTTCTTACAATCATAATTGATTCGTACTTTCAGTAGCCTATATGCTATATGCTGATATGATGAGTATAGAAAAAAATAAGGCCTTATCCTCTAGCTTGGGTCTTATTTGAATTTTTCTATTTAAAGCCGAGTTTCTAGATTTTACAACAACAATATCAACGGCCCTGCTAAGGCCAACTTCCCACCTTATGGTAGAGATTTTCCTGGTTGGGTTCCCACTATTCGATTCACTAATGGAAAACTCACTTCAGATTATCTTGGTATGCTTCGCTTATCAGTAGTAAAAATATTGGATTTCAGTGTTCTAGATCATAAACTATATTCATGTTTAAAAAATAAATGATCTTTATATCTTGTACATGAACTGTGTGAAAAAATAGATGTTTATTTAGTGCATATCAACTGTCTTAAAACTCCTATCTTTATTTCTTGCACATTAAGTGTTGTAAAAAGCTCAATCTTTATTTCTTGTATGTGAAGTTCTTTACAAGTCCAATCTTTGAAGACTTTGTAATATGTATATGATAATGCCTCCAAATTTTTTGGCCTCTACATATGCTCAGCATATGTTATGCCTAAAAGATTATTTTTTCATGACACTACAATGATTTTTTCGTTCTGCTTGGGTTTATCTTTTTAGCTCTGCTTGAAATGATTCAGCTCACTACCAACAGATATATCAAATTTTAATGTTCAAATCTATAGATCATTTAATAATCGACATCCTTTAATTTTTTTCATATTATCTATTTTCAAAGTCTAATCTATGTAAAGTTTGTAATATGTACTATTTGCATGACGCTCCAAATTGTTTTGTTCTCCATGTATGTTCAGCAAATGACAATGGTTGAAAGAATTTATTTTTCAGGTCCTCAAATGCTTTATATAGTCTACTTGAAATGATTTAACTTGTCACCAGTACAAATGTCAATATCCAGTGTTCAGATCCATAGCAAAACTGCCACCTTTAGTTTTTTTTAGATGGTCTGTTTTAAAAATCTAATCCTTGTATTTAAATTCAAAAACTAGCTGTAGTGGCTGAAATATTTTCCTTTTTCATGTCATCAAACGAGTTTTTATTCCTACTTGAAATGATATATTTGCTTCCCTTGTAGTATTGATCATGTGGAGTTGTTTCTATAGCATCTGCACTGGGCATCAAAGAAGCAGTTCTAGCATATCTAGATAACGGTCTCTCCTCAGATGATTTTCTTATAGGAGTAAGCTTCGCTTCAGCTAGCTCTGGCTATGATAATTTTACTGTAGAAAGTGGGGTAGGCATAAATAAGTCTTTTTAAAGCATTTCCATTTAAGAATTAAAATGGTTACATTACCAGTGCATGTAATGTGGGTAATTTGTTGTTTGGGCTGAGAGCTTTTATATTTTGTGGGGGTTGTGCAAAATGTGATAGCATTGTGGAAGAAAGTGCAGTATTTCAAGGAATATACATCTTGAATAACAGTCATTGTTGGGGTAGAGCATGCTTCAAGTATTGTAAGAAATGTGCTTTACTACTTGGCTGTAGGGAATGTTGATTGGGGTGTTAGTTATTTCTTCAATATAGGAAATGCTAACAGTAACCGTGCTATGAACTATACCATTCCTCATTATACAAATCTTCTTATTAGGAGTGTTATTGGCTCCATTATGGTAAGATCTTCAAACCCTAACCCTGCTCCATGTTCTTTCATTGATGGTTGTTATTGGTGTTATTGATGTGAACTGTCATGGTTTTGACTGACTTGATGACGTCGTGTAATTTTCAAAGTTTGTGATCTAATACTATCAATCTATTAGGATGGTAGTTGTTTCACTTTAAAAGTCCTAAGCTTTTAATTTTTGGGGGCTTGCATTTAATTTGCATTTATGTGGTATGGTTAAGAATTACTATTCCAATCTTCAGAGCATCGATTAATGACTACAATATTACTAGTTTTAAAAGGCCTCACATGTTAGAGATATAGATAGTGCAAATTCATTTGTAACATTAAAATGGAATTGGCTATGAAGTATCAAAATGATTCTGGATGAGACATGTACATTTAAAACGCTCTTTCTATTAACTTAGAAAATGATAGAGATGTTAAGGTAAAAGCTTTAATGCTCTGCTTTCACCATAGTCATATCTTAGATAGGAATAGTGTTGCAATGCATTATTTTGTTTCATTATGATATCATTTGAATTCAAATGAGTGGTATTTAAGTTGAATTTATGATTCTATATTTCAAAAAAGTAATAGGGAAAAGAATCTAGTACTTGAGTGTATTCCAATGGTTGTTGAGTGTATTCTAATGGTTGTATAGTTGTTGTGGCACCATTTTTCAACTTGTTAAAATGCAGTGAGCTGTAGACAAGGGCTTAGCATGTTCTTGAAAAGGACAATTGATGCATCTTCATTGCAGCCCTTTAATTTCAAAGAGTTAATTTGAGTAATCTTCACCAACTGTAGACTGCATCAAGACTAGGATGTCACCCATCCCAATACAAATCTGACTACCAAAAATTATGTTCAGTTTAACTTCTTAACTCATATTATGACTAACTGAAGGCTTACCAAAATGATTGGTTGTTAAGTAGAATAAGGTGTAGTTGTGTATAAAACTTAAATTACTGGCACCCTTTTTCCAACTAGCTACAAATATGTGTGTCATGTAGACGGTGGGCCTGACATGTTCTTGAAAAAGAAAATGTTGCAACTCATCTGTTTATGTTTTCTTATCTTTATAGTCTTAAGTAGTCTTCACCTACAATAAACTAACATGCATTCATTTGTGAATTGAAAAGGAGTTTGGATTTATATCTTATGGACAGTTCCATCAATTGGAAATAATGCAACTACAATACTCTATCAGAGCTAATTTAAACAAACTGACCATTATTATTAGTTTTTTTAGGAGTTGATTGTGTGAATAATTTTTATTATTAGTGTGTCAGATTATACTACTTAATACATCATCAGCATTTCTTCTACTCCTTTGCATTTACATCTTGATGATGATCCAAAATGTTGATGATAGAAGATGTTCACACAATAAAATTCAGAAAACAAACTAATAATATTGATGAACTGTTGAAATTGAATAGCTCTAAAAAGACCATTTTAAAGTATCAAACAACATTCTAATGTCTCTTGGTATACATGATGTGTTAGGATCTTTTATGTTGCCATGTCAAGTTTTTTTAGTTTTTTTGTGTATGGATATTAAGTGCTTTGCATATTTTATTGGTCTTCTGTACAAGTGTGAATGCATTTGGAGCTACCTTTCTACACATCTTGAATATGAAAATGGTATTCTTCTAAGAACTCAAAAATGGTAGGGGATAGACTACAATCATGTTTAGCTTCTATGTTATAGTACTTTTTGATGGGTTATATCTGCCAAATTTTACGAACATTGGATTCCCTATTAGCCAAATTCAATATTCATCAAGTTTTCTTGTAACATATACATATAATTAGAATTGTCAATTTGAATACCTTTGAAACAATTTGATAGCCAATCTATCCAACAAATAAGTTCCAACTCCTTAAATTTATCTAGTATGTAATGCAGGTGGTTGGATCGAAGGCCATAGCCGACTCTCATTGGCACTAGAGTCCAAATGGCCTATTCCTGCATGTTCCTGATGAAAGAACTTGTATTGTACTTATTGGAAGGTTATGCAATGCACACGTGCCTATAGAAACTCTTCCTATTATGAGCCATGTGATTGTTGCATGTTCCATTTGTTGTCAATTATAGCAAAATTGTTCATTGTTTATGTATTCACATAAAATCCATTGATGTTGAGATGGTTATTTTGACAATGAGGGATAGAGGATGTATTCTGAATCCAATTACATATACCACACTAAACAATAAATTTTTTAGCAGTTACACTTGACAATAAAATTTTGGTCCAAAATATGAAAACTTTTTTTGTCAAAACTTTTTATTCTACTATTAATTAACTATCAATTTAGTCAGAGAACTCTGTAGTTTTAATTAGTGGTAGACACATATATCTCTTCATTGAATCCATGTCTAGGTTATGATTATTTCTATGCAATGGCATAAGCTTTGACACTACAACTTAAGAAGTTAATCCCAATCAATCATAGGGCATTCAATAGTCATTCATTTGCTGCGCTTGTAGGCAAATTTTTTCTTTAAAGATCTATTTTAAGTTTTTATCTTAACCAATGGAAGGCATCAACTCCTTATGGAAATTGCCTTTTAGGTGCCTACTAAAAATGGTATGATTCTTCAGAATGATGGGGCTCCTGCACAAGCAGCATAATGATCTCTTTATGGGATATATTGGATTTTGCCCAAAAATAACAAGTCCCACAACACAAGTTATTTATAAATAGTATTCTATATATAAAATGCGTAATTGCAATTCAATTTAGAGAAAATTGTATCAAGGATTTATGATCATTATACAAATGATATTGAAAACATAACACCCTAAATTCACTTGTATCCATTTCACTACATACTTCTAATAGCTGACCATATTAGGAATTCGATGGAAAAGCTTGATAGGATGCTGGGAGAGTTGAGACTGTCCTCCTCAACTAAACTCAAGGGCACATAATGAGTGTCCAAGTCATATGGCCCCTTGGGCCACGAGAATGGTAGGACGTCTATCATCTTGTAGTTGTCATAATTAATGACAGAACTAGTACTGGTGCATCTTTCTATCAAACATTTTCAAATTGATCCCAAATATGATGTCTGATGGAAATCAGATAAATAATTATTAATCTTATGTTCCTTGTTAAGAGGATCAGAGATATTCTTCCTCAACCAAGGCCAAGGGCATGGAATGAGCCTCTTAGTAGAACCCTTAGTCCATCCATCTCGCGATTAGCATACTTGACAAGGGAAGACCATTACTGTTGCATCTTCTTAACAAATTTATATGGAGATTAATAGAAGAATACTTGCATACCAGTTACTTTTTATTATATTCTTTATTGTTGTTATTTTATACACTAATTCTTTTCTAATTCAAACATGATAGTTTGATTTCCACGAGGTTTTGCAAATCCTCAAGAGCACAAGATAGATTGAGCATCAATAAGTAATTGTGAAAGATCCCCACCCTAACCCGATCCAATTTTTCCATTTTGTTTGGTTTCATGTATGTTTTGGACTCCTAGGAATGGTGATGTTTCTGAGTTCGACAATTCTGATCTGACTTTGGCTGAGTTCAGTTTGATGCTTGTTTATGATAACACATTGCAAATGATTAAAGGAAATAACTATGCAATGAATCAAAACATGTACAGCTAAATGATATGGAAAAATATGAGTTTATTGTTTACTACTAAGACTGAAAAGAGAGATTACAAACCTATTATGAGTCACAAATCAAACTGTAACAATTCAATCCATAGGTTTTAATGTCATATAATCAACATGTATCACATCCAGATGTTAGCTAGCTATTGTAGGCTTCTATAGACCACTTTGGGACTAGTAAATGACCACTTTAAGGTATGATATGAATTATGATCTACAACAAAAAGACTGATATTATCCTACACGGGTTTGATATGCAATTTCCAGCCATCATATTCAGTGCCACGAATCTAATATGCACTTTCAGCCACTATATCCCTTCAGATATGGTAAGTTTGAATGACACTATAATTTGATTTTTTATTTTGATTCCAATATTGAAAACTAAGAACTCAAATGACTAGTACATTGTGATCCTGTTAGACCAAACATCTGGAACCAGATTACTTGAGCATATTAAAAATTCACACTAAATGATATTTCTCATCAATGCTTTGGCAATATAAATTGCAGAACTAACTATAAAGAAGCAAAGACTGAGTCTCATACTCAATATTAAGGCATTGTTATATCTCAAATCACATGTATAGGAACGAGAAATGTTACAGTTCTGGATCATCTATATTGAAAGTATATGTATATTTTGTGAAATGCATCTTTAGATTTCATTCTTCAAATAAAAAACCCTGATTATTCAAAAATCTGTAAATAATCACCTTAAAGATGCAATTTGCAGGCATTGGAGAGTTTTGTCCTATGTTGTGCCAGAGATGTGGCTGTTTATTGTGATACGATTTTGGAACTTGCTCTGGACTACATAATCTATGATCCAAACTACATTGATAATATGGAAGAAGATACAGAAGAGAGTAATGGAGAGGAGGATGAGTATGTTAAAATTGCTTAAGAGAATTATTTGCTTGAGAAAATTTAATTTTTGCACAATGGTGTCTTTTATTTTCATGTAATTATGAATTTTATGACCAACATGTGAATACTATTATGTTGATGTAGAGAGAGTGCTAATGAATATAGCGATGATGAGGATATCAACTGGAAGGTTTTGAGGGTAGCAGCTAAGTGTTTGTCTGTCGTGATAACATCTCATCCAAAAATGCTATTAAAGTTGTATGAGGAGGCATGTGCTTTGAATCTTTCTCAATTGTTGTTGGGAGATATTTATCATTTTCATAAAAGTTGACTCTATTTGTCCTATACATTTGCCATGTTTTTGGACCTTTGTGTGCCCAATAATTTTGGCTTAGTGTCTCTTCAGAATTTATGGTTTACCTCTAAAGAGTGACAAGAATGGCCCTTTGTCTTTGTTAGAGTCAAGAGGATACATAAATTCCATTCTCTTGGCATAAGACTAACCTGCTAATGTTATGCACAAATAGGAATAAATTGAGTTTGAAATGATATATATCAGTTGTTATCTCATTTCAAAATGTGGTTAGCTTTAGGAATTATTTTATAAGATTTTATATGAAATGATTGCTAGCTAACACCTGCCAAGGAAACATAACTTGCTTCTTCCCACAATGAATTATGCTCAAGGTTTTGGAATTGTGAAATGTAGCCCAGTTCTTTATGTGCCAATGGCAATACTGAGAATGCTAAGAGATGACATGGTTACTCTCGTTGATGTTATTTCTTTGTTGATAAATATATCTATTGCATTTTCCTTGGTTTGTTAAATGGGAAGTAATCTAAGGGGAGAACACTTCATTATTTTTCCAAGTAAGTGTTTTTATAAATATAAAATGATAGCATTATTTAGACTTGCACAATACACCAAATTTTTCTTTGCTTCAAGTGACTTGGAGGGGTGACTTGGTGAGCTGACTCGATGAGCCGACATGGCGAGTGGACTTGGCGAGCGAACTTAAAGAGTCAACTTGGTGAGGTGACTTGGTGAGCATACTTGAACAGTTGACACGATGAGTCGACTTTGGGAATAGACCTAGCAAGCCAACATTGTTAGCGGCCTTAAAGAGGCGACTTGGTGGGGCAGATTGGCGAGCCTACGTAGAGAGCCCCACTTGATGAGATGAGATGGTGAGTCAACTTGGTGAGACGACTTGGAGAGCTAACTTGGTGAGCAGACTTAAGGAGTCAACTCGTTGAGGTGACTTGATGAGTGAACTCAGAGTCAACTTGGTGATCGTACTTGAACAATCGACTTGTTGACATGACTTGGTGGGGTGACTTGGCGAGCCCACCTAGGCGAGCATACTTGAACAGTCGACTTGGTGAGCCAAACAAGTGAGTTGACATGGTGAGTGGGCTTAGAGAAGTAACTCAGTGGGGCAACTTGGTAAGCACACATAACAAGCCAACTTGTCAAGGCAAGGTGGTAAAACCATTGGTGAGTCGACTTGGTGAGTTGACTTAAAGAGTCGACTCATTGAGGTGACTGGGTGGGGGTGACTTGGTGAGCTGACTTAGGGGGCGGACTTGGTGAGCGAACATAAAGAGTTGACTTGGCGAGCGTACTTGAATTGTCAGCTTGGCGAGCTGATTAGGGGAGTCAACTTGGTGAGCTGACATGGTGACTCAACGTAAAGTGGCAATTTGGTGGGGCAAGTGGGGGTGACTTGGTGAGCTGACCTGGAGAGTTGACCTAGGGGGCAGACTTGGTGAGAAAACTTAGAGAATCGACTTGGTGAGCGTACTTCAATTGTTAGCTTGGCGAGCTAACTTGGGGAGCCAGTCTGACAATCTAACATGGTGAGTGCACTTAAAGTGGTAACTTGGTGGGGCAAGTTGGCAAGCTGACTTAGCAAGGCCACTTAGAGATGCAACATGGCGAGCTGACTTGGTGAGCAAGCTCGATGATCAGACCTAAAGATTGACCTTGATAAGGCACTTTGGTGGGGTGACTTGATGATCGAACTCAAAGAGTCAACTTGGCGAGCATACTTGAACAGTCGACTTGGTGGGGCAAGTTGGTGAGCCAACTTAGCAAGTCCACTTGGTGAGGCGAGATGGTGAGTCGACTTGGTGCGGCGACTTGGCAAGCTAACTTGGTGAGCGGACTTAAAGACTGACCTTGATGAGGTGCTTTGGTGGGGTGACTTGATGAGCAAACTTAAAGAGTCAACTTTGTGAGCGTACTCGAATAGTTGACTTGGTGACATGACTTGGTGAGTTGACTGAAAGAGTCAACTCATTGAGGTGACTAGGTGGGAGTGACTTGGCGAGCTAACCTGGAGAGTTGACCTAGGGAATGGGCTTGGCGAGAAAACTTAAAGAGTCGACTTGGTGAGTGCACTTGAATTGTCGGCTTGGCGAGTAGACTTGGGGACTTGGTGGGACATGCGGGCGAGCCGACTTGGTGAGGCAACTTGGTGAGCTGACATGTCAAAGTTGCAAAATCAGATTTCATTATCAGAAAGATTGTCATTTTGATGCATGCATTAGTTTGTAGTTAATAAATTCTTTCTTAAATTTATTCTTTTTTAAACCCCATTCTAACTATTTAAAGAAGAGAACTGTGTGCATTTTGACCAACCATCCATCATATGGAACTCATAAAAAGTCTTATAACTTGCAATTGACATGTCTTTACTTCTACCACTACCATTATTAATCAGTACAAGCCAAATTATCATTCTCTGATGTTGCCTACTGGTTAGACCATTGCAATATAGTGTAACAATGATATAAAGAAATTTTTGAGGAAAAGATTTCAGTTCTATACTAGAATTGTCCACTCATATCCATATGTTCCTAACAGTCCCAGAATGGTTGCCTTGAAGTCCCCAATTATTGGCTTCCATTATCTAATAGAAGCTTGCTCGTTATAACTAGAAGTAGATTCAACTCCAAAGACGAGTCTATTTTTTTCTAATTCTGGCATGTAGCTTTAGGAGAACAGCAACTGAGTGGTAAACAAAAAATCTCTCCCCTTTCTCAGGAAGGGTTTCTCCATCAAACATGAATGTGGCATTCATCTAGCTGGTTCATATTGCCCCAGGCCATGGCCAAGAAGATTTTTTGACTGGCATGACATATAACTTCTAATATTATATCCTAGATCAAAATCTGGCCAAACTTTTGATGGATGCTTATAGCTTATCCCAAAGCTCTCATTCAGCAACTGTGAGATGATCAATCAAGAGGAAACAGTTGAGAGCTTAGAGTGACACAATTTTCAGATGATCATATGAAATGAAATGGGCGTGGGAGTAGAAAGAAACTAGAAAGACATTGTGTATAGATGAAGGCATGAAATGGATGGTTTTGGAGCACTCAACACAGACACTCAACATTCAATACATATCATCATTCGAGATCAAATGGGTGTATGGGAGTATATGCATAGTGAATAATAAAGGAGGGACTTGAACCCTCCCTGAGGCTCATAGTTGTTGAGGTCCACTTCAGCAATGGCCCTTCCTGTGAAATTTCCATCTAAAACCTTTCTAATGAGATAATGTGTTATGAGCTCTTCATCAGTGGGATGGAACGTGAATCCAGGAGGCAGTTGTGCATCACCCATATCATGGTTGATATGGGTGATGCACAACTGCCTCCTGGATTCACGTTCCATCCCACTGATGAAGAGCTCATAACACATTATCTCATTAGAAAGGTTTTAGATGGCAATTTCATAGGAAGGGCCATTGTTGAAGTGGACCTCAACAACTGTGAGCCTCAAAAAAAAGTTGACCAAGCACTGGTCAAAATTTTGACCAATGCCTAACAATTTTCTACCAAGCATTGGTCAAAATTTTGACCAATGCCCATTAGTTTTCTACCAAGCATTGGTCAAAATTTTGACCAATGCCCTACAGTTTTCTATCAAACATTGGTCAAAATTTTGACCCATGCCTTGCAGTTTTCTACTAAGCATTGGTCAAAATTTTGACCAATGCATGGCAAAAAATGTGCTAGTAATTTCAAAATTTTTTGACCAAAAAATTTTTGACCAATGTGTTGGTCGAATTTGGTCAAAGTTTGGTCAAAAACTAGGTTGACATTTCGACCAATAAAGGTCAAAAAATGAGCCCAAATGTACTAGTGTATAGTGATTTGTGAATCTAGAAATACACTTTTTCTTGATCATATCCAATTTATCTCAACAATACACTAGTACACAGTCATCTCAACAACAACACTTGATCAAAACCCTATCACCTATAATTTATATATAGGATTTCATAACACACCCCTTTATATAATTTATTACATAATAGTTCACAATTTCTTTAACTGATGATTTAAAATCATTCTCGCTCAATCAAAATATGCAAAGCATAGTTAAACTTTTAGAAAAAATTATTTCATACATGAGTTAGCCACAGATTTCAATGGAAATAAATCAAATGCATAAATTCATTCACATTCATCACTGTAGTAATAAATAATCACCAAATATCATCTAATCATGTCATCATGACAACTAGTAATCACAAAAATCCACTACAACTAATAAAATCACAACCACTCACTAATCTGGAATCGACCCATTCATACTTGGTCAAACATTTTGTCGTTCATCACTCATTGATCTTCTATAGCCAAAACATACATGTTGTGGTAGCCCATTCCTTCAATGATCATATAATATTGTAGATAGTCAAGTTGATATGAACATACTATGACCACATCACTTGAATCAACAAGAATTTGATCGCAGGTAATCAAATTATTCACTAGCTATCAATGTGTGTTCTTCATTCCTCTTCTTATTTGTCCTTGTGTACTTAAATCAATTATAACTTAATCCAACTCCCTCATAAACATGCCTAGTCATAAAAAAACATATATACAAACATCTGTGTACCATCAATTTTATATTGTAAATAGGATGCAACATCAAATACTACCAATTAGTATATTAAGAACATAATCAACAAAAAAATAACTAATGTGCCATCATTGACAATACAATAATAAATCTTCCTATCATCAAACCTCTACCAAATGTTAGTCATCATTATTGCATCGGTTATTCCAATAATCTCCACCTTTCTCATTGATGCCAACTCTAGAATAACTGATAGCATCTTTGATCTGAGCTTCTCCCCCTTAATGGGTACATCCTTTTTTTTCTTACCAATTCTCTTTCCCTTATAATTTATGCATTATCCCCCCTAAAGTATTAGTTTTCTTTTTATTTATTCTCTTCCCCTTTGAAAATAATGTCAAACGTGTTGCAAATACAACTAGATCCTACCTCTTACATACTCAAATGTATCCTTAGACAATGCTATTTTGAAGATTCTGCAAGGGGCTCCTTGGTTGGTATAGTGTACTCCAACTTTACCTCCTCATACACTTGCTCTCTCAAGATATTATTCTTTTCTCTCTCAAGATATTATTCTTGATTGAGATATATTTAGTCTTTGAATGCAGAACAAGATTTTTAGAAATATTTATTGCACTTATATCATCTTAGTAACTTGTTATCAGTCAAGTTACCTTTTCCTTCATACCTTCCAAAAATTTCTTCATCCAAGAAATTTGTGTGCAATTTTCTCTTACTACCACATATTCTACCTCTTTTATACATTGTGATATGCATTTGTTTCCTCATCAAGGACACCAATATTTCACCAATAAATAAAGTGTCTCCAAATTTTCTCCTCCTTTCATTAAAATTTCTTTCCCAATCAACATGAGTAAGTACTCTCAAAGAGAAATCATTATTTTGAGCATACCATAGACCATAATTTGCAGTCCCTTTTAGCTATCTCAATATATTTTTTGCTACTACCATATGAGACTTTTTTGGATTATATTGAAACCTTGCAACTACCACAACTACTTTTGAAATATTTAGTCTATTATAGACTATATAATATAACTTATCATTCATTGGCCTAGAGTGATTCATGTCTTCTACACTTATCTCATCATTATTGGATAATTTACACCTTGTCACTATCAGTGTTCCAACTAGATTTGAATCCTCCATTCCAAATTTCTTCAATATTTACATGATGTAGTTTGACTGACTCATAAAGATACCATCTTAATTGTGACATCTATGACCCAACAAATAATTCGAGCTCTCCTATCATAGACATATCAAATTGTTTCTTTATTTCCTTTGAAAAATAAGAAAGTGTACTATCATTGCCTCCAAAAATGATATCATGTATATGTAGACACCTAAATTTGATTACATTTCTTTGATAATCCTATTTAGTTATCTCTAAAGGCATCATTAATTAAATTCTTATTTAATTAATCCTTTGCCATCCCCTAGCTGATTAATTTAATTAATCATCTATAGTCCTAATTGATAAATCAAATAACCTATTATTTATCAATTAAATCCTATTCTTCTATCTAATTTCAAAATCCCCATTTATTAAATAAACCTATTTGATAAATAAAACCCTCAAATCTAAAAGCCCCTAACTTATTCCTAAATTCCCTTTTTAGCCTAATCCACCCCATCCACCCATACTAACTAAGCTTAGTCACTAACTCACCCACCCTCATGAATGCCATCCACTTGCAAATCTCTAACATCCCTAATCTAATCCTAAACCCAACCCTAATCCACCCCCTAATGTTGTCACATTCCCTAAGCAAGCTTAAGACTTTCTTAAGCCAAGGAAAGTCAACAATCTCAACTCCCTCCAAAATATCCCAACCACCCAACAATGAATGCTCTTACAAAAGCCATAAAGACTCTTACAAGCTCTTACAAGCCATAATGAAGGGTCTTTATGAAGATATTATCCTTTGAGCCTCCTTTGTTGACTCATCCTTCCCCTTTCCTCCATCCACTCACCTTGTGACATGTGTCACTCCCTGATTGGTGCTAAACAAGCACAATCCATGTGCTCCCTTTTGAGTGCATCCTAGCCCTCCTTAAGCTTTCATCTTTCCTTCCATCTTAGCCCTCCATCTCTCAAGCCCTTAGCCTATAAATTGAATCCCCTCCCAAGCCATTTCAATCACAATCCATCAAGTAAAGTTATAATGCCATTTTGAAGCCAAATCCATACTTTTGCATGCATCCATACCAAAAATCTCAAAAATCTCCATTGAAGCTAGTTTGAAGCTTGAGCATACATCCCAAATCCTATCAAATAGACTCATCCCTAAATCAAGTGACTATCCTCATTGGGAGAGCCATTCCATGGCTCATATTCTCATTTGAGGGTTTCACTTTGTCTCTCATATATGTTATGTCTTTTATGCTAGTTAATGCTTTATTTTCTTAATAGATTAGTATTACTTGCTAACATATTTCTCATATACATTTTGGCACGCCCGGTGGGACTCCACTGTGGGTCATTTAATCATTCATTTTCATCTATATGTTGTTTTTTCTAACCATCTAATGTTTCTTGTCATTTGAGTGAGTTGTAGGGTTTAATATTGTTCTTGCAGGTTAAAGGAAGCATTAGGGAGGAAAAACGAAGCTTCAAAAATCAAATTTCAAAATTTTTTCTGAAGAAAATCTGTGTGTTTTAAACCAAATTCTGTGCAGTGTCATCTCTGCAGATCCACATCTCTGAATGGTCGACTGTCGTCTTCGAATCTGAAACTGTCATCTCCGAAGTAAATTCTGTCGTCTACGCAAATCAGCATCTCTGCATTTTAGCATCTCTACCTGGCTTTAATCATCGTCTCTGCCTCTAACCATCATTTTCACCTGGCAATTTTCTCATTCAAAATCCACTCTGTCGTCTCCGCTGCCACCATCAGTCAAACTGTCGTCTCTGCCGCCGCCAGCAAACAAACTGTCGTCTCTGACATCGCCAACTTATTCTATCATCTCCGCCTCTTCCTCTGTCGTCTCCACAGATTTGTGTCTCTGCAGATCAACGTCTTCGTAGTTTGGCATCTGCGCCTGATGAACTGTCGTCTTCGCCTGTCACTGTTGCACTTTTGCTTTAAAATCTTTATTTCCACACTTTGTAGTTATTAAAAAAAAAAGAGTATAAATCAAAATTTGACTTTTAGTGGTTCCGTAGGATTTAGACCATTTAAAGCATTTTTACGGCTAGAAAAAATAGCAAAAAAAGTTTTTAAAAAAAATTCCATAGTTAAACTTTCCTTTTGGAAGATTTTGGGTGACTAATCAATTTTCTTTTTTTGTCTTATTGCAGGTTGGAGCAACAAACTCAATCATGTTTTTTTAGGTTTTTCATGGAATGAACTTGCATGTTTAAACACGTTTTTCCTTTGAATGTATGTTGCTCAAACACAATCTTGAATGCAATGGTTTGAAATCAATCTTTCTTGGAATGCATGCTTAAAACAACAAATCCAATCTTGAATGCCAAAGATCAATTAACCATTGCAATATCTCACACTTCCAATTTGGGCTTAAAACACTCTAACACAATCCTGAATGCCTAACAATCAATGAACATTGCATGGTTTTGATGCATCTCAATGACGCTCGCTTTTCTTATGTTGACGAATTCTCGATTTCCATTATGTTGACGACGTTGTCAAGTTGGAATGAACATTGCATGCCATAATCACGAGTGTCTTCAATCATAGCTTACAAAATCTAAATCATCAAATGGAAAAGAACTCTGCTTTTTAGCCCAAAGTCATCTGAATCTTCTCTCCCCTTGTCGCCTTTGCAGGCCATCTTGGGTGCATAAGACTAGGATCCAAAACCTTGTTTCTCTTTTAGGAGGCCTACTTGGGGATTTCATCACCCCTTGGGACAACCTCAACTCCAGCATTCTGGCGGAGTATAAAAATTGAGAGGTGAATCGAAAGACACCTCTCTTGGAATCAAGATTTTGTCACTCGGGCTAAGCCTCGAGGAACTTTATACCCTTGAGAAGTGAAAGAGGAGAAGTGGGTTACTGCTCCTCTCGGCTGTGTGACATCTTTTTGGTTTCATCTACGGATATGGGCCTCACGTACCTTGCGTATATCGAGGACTCCCTAGCTAAACCAAATTTCATCCTTGTAGAAAGCTTCCTAGGATGTTGGTGTGTTTGACGTGCTTGCTCCAAAATTTTGTCTGCTTGTTTGTTCATAGCCTTTGAATGAATGTTTGCCAACTTTGGTCAAAATCCCAAAAAAGCAGAAATCTCCCAGCTCAAGGCATACTTAGCGTAGTCACTGCCTCATCAGAAAATCATCCAAGCTCCCCCGCTGCAATCAAATCTATCTAGTTCCTTGCTTTAGAACAATCTCAAATCCAAAGTCTCTCCAAATCATCCCCCCCAGCCAACTAGAAACCCAATCCAAAATCACACCCAAGCCTTTAAAGAGTTGTTGTCACCTTGCTAGATTTTGCTATCCAATCAATCCTACCAATCAACAAACCTTACCAAGGTTATCCCTCTGACAGAGCATTGTCTAGGGTAACCCAGCTTTGTCACTTGTATCCCTCATCACCTTGAACTAAAGGTTGGGATCCACAAGTGGTCAATCTCGTGTTCTTCCTAAAGGATCATTAGTCTATCCTTAAGTTGACACAATCTCCACCAATTCTGCACATAGGAAAGCAAAACTCTCACTTTTTGATAGCATGCCCTTGAAATCTTCCATCCACAGGAAAGCCAAAAATCTCTAGCCAATCCTCCTTAGGTCTGTCATACAGCTTTGACTCTCCCTAGGAAATCTTTCATCAGCCAATCCAAAATCTGAGCTTAATCCAAATTCGACCATGAGCTTCCGTGTTCATCCATATGCAAGACCCCATCCCCATCAAACTCATCGTCAAAGCATGAAGTACCAATCCTATCATGATGTGTTTGGTCGTATTGTCCTTGCTCCTGCCACCTCCTATTCCAATGATGATGAAAATCTTGTTGACTATGAAGGGTATCTTGAGAGCCTTAGAAACATTCCACCAACCATCCCCCAAAATCCAAGAGTTATTCCAAACTATCTAGTCATGCCATCTAATATCCCAGCTTCTCCTCCATCACCCAATCAACCAAGCTTCCAATCTTCCACCCCCATCACACTAGCTATTCCTGTCAATTCACCTCCACATCCAACACACAAGTCTCCAAGGAATCTCCTAGAAAAAATACAAGAAAAATAGCCTCCAGCAGTTGATAAGCCATGTCATCCAATCCAACCATGTGAAGTAGTCAGTAATGAAGCTTCCCCATCCATAATGTCATCTCCATCTCCCATAACTATCATCCCCATACCATCCATCAAATTGCTTAAAATCCTTCCACTTCCCACAAGCATCAAAATCCCACCACCTATCAAATCCCTTCAAATCCTATCACCTCCAAGCATTTCCCAAATCTCCCATGATGACCCTTATGCATCCATCTTCTACTCACCCATCTCCACTACTGAATCTCCCATCTATCCATCCGCTGCCTTTGAAGAATCCATCCCTTCACCTCCTATCGCACCATCCATCCCAATCCAATCCTATCAAGATCTTGCCCAAAAGCATGTTGACATCCCCCAAAGCATAAACGAAGATATCATCGTATCATGTCTTCCATCCATAGTGCAATCACCATCCCCTCCATCTCCAAAAACTCAAGCCATACCTCCTCTACTGAAGGATTTCATCCCATCAGCTAAATCAAGATCCTATCCTACCATCTCCTCCATTCCGTACTTCCATCTTACCACCTATCCAAGCTACTCCACCATCTATAATCTACCCTCTTGGTTCACTTACATTCATCCATGGTGGCCTCCTCTCAGTAGAAGAATTAAGAACAATATCTCCCCATTGCAGTACATCTGATAAAACACTTCCACCACTTTCTGCAAACAAAAAGTATCCTCAGCTAGTTCAAATTCTCAATCGATGGCATTATCAAGGTCAAGGTTTAGGACCACAAGAGCAAGGAATCATAAAGCCTATTATTGCACAAAAGAATCTAGGATTTCATGGTCTTGGATATGTATCCAAAGGCTCACCATCTAAAGGTGTTGGTACACCACACCCCCAAACCAAGCCTATCTCTAAGCCCACCATGCCAGCCTCCCATCACTCCTTCAATAAATCTTATGTCATCCCCCCTCCACCATCTTTGCAACCAAAAACAACCTACCATATGCCCCCTTCATCCGCTAAATCCATTTTGGGTCCCTATGTCCCAAAATCTACCATCCTCCATCCTCCTATTAGCCATCATTCAAATCCTATTCCCTCCATTCCTATGCAAGATCAGAAAAGGCACATATCGAGGCACATCATCCATCATCATCCCCCTACACGCTCTTCCATATCCTCTCCATCTCACAAAGCTTCTCCTAACCATCTTCCCAAAGCTTACCATAGCAATTTGAATGCCAACTTCAAAATGCATAAAGCTAAAAATCCACATCCTAGGAAATCATATGTCCATTCTAAAATACATACTCCAAAAAGGAAAAATCCAATCAAAGAATGCAAAATAATGCAAACGCTTATAAAATGAAAATCGAAAACCATGTGGATCCCAAAGAAAAAAGTTGAAACCCAATGCATAATGGCATCTGCCATTGCCCAGTGACTCATGTCCCCCATCTCCTAACTCCATCTTGGGTGCCTATATCCCCAAGCACGCTTCCACAAATCCTCCATCAAGCCCCCGTCTACCATCTATTCCCCATCTGCTCTTTTCACACCCGTCCCAACATGTGCCAATGTTGATCCTACAAGCATCCCCATCTCATACTCCTTTCCAGCCTTTTCATCCCTCCATCTCCTACCATCAATCCCATCTAATCCAATCTATTGCATAAATCACACATCTGGTGTACCAACAGCTAGCAACAAAATTGAACATTCCAATAGCTAGTGAAAAATCCTAATAAAAAAGGCCAAAAACAGCTGAAGAAAGCCAAAATCATTCTAGCTAAGTCCAAAGTCAAAAAGTCAAAATAATAAAGAAAAATAAAGCATCCACTGGTGAAAACTTGGCAATTCAAGCACCTTGGACAAGTACCATGATGAAAACTTGGCAAACAAGCATCATGCGTAATCTCGTCATCTCCAGATTAGCCTATCACCCTCATGCTTTTGGTCATCTCTTGACATCCAACTCCATCTTCCAATCTAACCACCTATCCTCCACCCTCCATCTTCCATCTCACACCATCCACTTATCTCCTACAGCTTCAGCCAACCATCATAGCTATCATCCATCTCCCTAGCCCCTTCAGCTTTTTCCATCCAAGCTTCAATCCTATCACATCCATCGTAAGACATCCTTCCGCATGTCATCTTCCGACTGAGGGCATTGTATTCCTTGGAAACCTTGTCTTTTCCATCCTCCCTTTTCACTGGTATCTAGCTCTAGGCTATCCTCATGCAAACCCAGTGTCATCTCTTTATATCCATCATAATCCTAGCTATCTACCATCCTATCTAGCCATCTCATCCTGCTCATCTAGCTATCCTTCGTCACAAAATATCTCATCATCATTGGGATGCATCCTCCCCAAATCCATATCTTCTGCTATCACCCCATCCTTAGCTTTCGCATCTTACACAGAATCAAACCATCCCGCTATCCTATCATCCTAAGCTTTTGCCTACTTGTAACTATCTTGGTCAGCTTCAGCTTGTAAATATCTTGGTCTGTCAGCTTGTACATCCTCTTTAGCTTAGTGCCATTGTATTTATCTAGCGTTTGTCTTAGTTCATCCTTGATCAGCATCTTGCACACATTGCACAACCCTTGGTTAGCTATTCCAATGCATCCTTTAGCTAGATCTCCTGTCACCAAAGTGTTATCCTTCTTAGTTCAGCTTGTTAGACGCATCACTCATCTCGATCCACCAGCCTAGGTGCTCTCCGATAGATCCTTGCAGGATATAGCTTTCCTCGTGTCTGATCTTGGTCCGTTAGTACCTCGTCCTACCCATCTCGTTGGCAAATGGCTCTCTTTTGGAATTTCACTTTCTTTGGATTTGGGATCTTCCCTTTTGGGTCTTGAAGTATCTTTTCCAAGCAATCTCCTTGTTCCCTCCTCAAGGTTGCCATGATCTTCCATATCATGGTATGTTGCGAATGGGGCAATTAGAGCGTAAGGTCTTGATCAAGTCTTTCGTTTGTTTTTCTTTTCTGCTTGTGGGTTACCCAGTGTCAGTTCTGCACTGCTTCCTCTAGGATTCATGTGTGATGTTGGGGCAACCCTTGAGTGTTTGTTTCGAGTCAATTTGTCAGTCCTCTAAACAGTTGGTGAACAGGCCTTGATGTTCTTGGTAACCTTGGCAATTAACCAACAGTCCTATAGCAAATCTAGTGCTCAACTACATGGTGGTACTTCTTTTTGAAGTATCCCCCCGCTCAAAAAGCTTCAATGAAATCCCTTTATCTCCGTTATCCCCCATCCATCTCCAGCATCCATCTCTCCTACCCCAACTTGTGCAACTGTATCTCCTTGAATCAATCATCACCTTTAGCTTTAGGGATCCACAATCCTAGTCTTAGGGATCCACCAATCCAAATCAATCCACCAAGCCTCATCTTTCGAGATCCACAATCCTAGTCCTAGGGATCTCCGAAAACCCATCTTCCGCCAATCTGACTCTTTCAAATCCTGTTGCATTAGCTTTTTAATCCCCTCATCCATCTCTCCATCCTGGATTCCTTTTATAGCGCTCTGCTCCTTCATCCTCCCCCCAATCCCAAGAGTCTTAAGCTTGTTTCCTCTTGTGCCCCTGATTTCCCTTTATCATCCTCTCGTAGTGAGAGTTTGAGTTAATTCAGCCCCTTCTCTTTGCCAACCTGTGTCTTAGCTCATCTCAGTTTCTTGTACTTTTCAAGAAGCCGTCGAGCTTCATTTCTCTCTTTGCCACCTTCTTGAGGGGGCATCATCTAAAGTCTAGTCTCTCCTCTTCTTATCTGATACTGGGGCAACCTTGTTGCTAAAACATCTTCCTCATGTCGTCTTTATTCAAACTTCTTTGAAATAGTGTTGTCTCAACACTATGTCAAAGAGGGGCAAAATGTAGACACCTAAATTTGATTACATTGCTTTGGTAATCCTATTTAGTTATCTCTAAAGGCATCATTAATTAAATTCCTATTTAATTAATCCTTTGGCATCCCCTAGCTGATTAATTTAATTAATCATCTATAGTCCTAATTTATAAATCAAATAACCTATTATTTATCAATTAAATCCTATTCTTCTATCTAATTCCAAAATCCCATTTATTAAATAAACCTATTTGATAAATAAAACCCTCAAATCTAAAAGCCCCTAACTTATTCCTAAATCCCCTTTTTAGCCTAATCCACCCCATCCACCCATACTAACTAAGCTTAGTCACTAACTCACCCACCCTCATGAATGCCATCCACTTGCAAATCTCTAACATCCCTAATCTAATCCTAAACCCAACCCTAATCCACCCCCTAATGTTGTCACATTCCCTAAGCAAGCTTAAGACTTTCTTAAGCCAAGGAAAGTCAACAATCTCAACTCCCTCCAAAATATCCCAACCACCCAACAATGAATGCTCTTACAAAAGCCATAAAGACTCTTACAAGCTCTTACAAGCCATAATGAAGGGTCTTTATGAAGATATTATCCTTTGAGCCTTCTTTGTTGACTCATCATTCCCCTTTCCTCCATCCACTCACCTTGTGACATGTGTCACTCCCTGATTGGTGCTAAACAAGCACAATCCATGTGCTCCCTTTTGAGTACATCCTAGCCCTCCTTAAGCTTTCATCTTTCCTTCCATCTTATCCCTCCATCTCTCAAGCCCTTAGCTTATAAATTGAATCCCCTCCCAAGCCATTTCAATCACAATCCATCAAGTTATAATGCCATTTTGAAGCCAAATCCATACTTTTGCATGCATCCATACCAAAAATCCCAAAAATCTCCATTGAAGCTAGTTTGAAGCTTGAGCATACATCCCAAATTCTATCAAATAGACTCATCCCTAAATCAAGTGACTATCCTCATTGGGAGAGCCATTCCATGGCTCATATTCTCATTTGAGGGTTTCACTTTGTCTCTCATATATGTTATGTCTTTTATGCTAGTTAATGCTTTGTTTTCTTAATAGATTAGTATTACTTGCTAACATATTTCTCATATACAGTATAAATACTATAGAATTGAGTACCTTTTCTCCACTAGATTTTAAGTAGGCATTACTATCCTCACTTATTCCAATAAAATCAAATTTAATCAAGTAAGGATGTAATTTTCCCTACCATGCTCTAGGTGTTTCTTTCAAACCATATAGAGCTTTATGGATTTTTCATACCTTGTCCTTGTTCTCAATCAATGAAAAACCCTTAGGTTTTTTTTATGTAGATTTATTCCTTAAGTATTCTATTTAGAAAATCTAACTTGACATCTATTTGATGAACCTTAAATTTCATATGAGTTGCATAGCCAAGCATTATTCTTACCCTTTCAAGTCTTAAAATGAGTGTAAAATTTTCCCCATAATCTAGTCCTTTCTCTTGAGCATAACATTTTCATACTACCCTTTCCTTATTATGAGCCACTTCACCTTATTCATCGAGTTTATACCCAAAGACCCATTTAGTAATAATAACACATGATTTTTTTGGGTCTAGAAACAAGTGTCAAGTTTCATTCTTGTCAATTTTATCAAATTCTTCTTCCATGGCTTTTATCCAATAATCATTCTTCTATGCCTCTTTGAAATCAAATATGTATTCTCTCTAATGTTCCTTCTATTAAGTACTCCTTGCATTGTTATGGCCAACAATCTAATTAGTAGAATTATTTATCTTCACATGTGTTGGTATCACTTTGTCTGAGGTCAACTCATTTTGTTCTTTCCCTTTTTTCTCATCTCATTGCACAAGTGATTATGAAATTTATGGTTCTACAAATTTCTCTTTATTATGTAGTTCATCTATCCCTTTCTCTTTTGGTTGAGCATAAATGATTTCCTACATGTTCTTAGTCTCATTGTTCCATGAAACATGTTGTTAGTCTCCTTGTTACATGATACATCAAATTTCTGAAGCTATTCATCAACTTTCATATTGGAACTCTACATCATCTTATTAGTTATTTTATTAAAACATGTGCATGCCTTAATTTTAGAAGAATAACACAAGAGGATACCTCCATCACTTTTTTCATCAAAATTTTTAGTAAAATCATCTCTCTTGATATAACATCTACTTCTAATTTTTTGAAATAATTGACATTAGGTTTGCATCCATATCATAAATCAAAAGTGTCTTACTGGTTCTCTTCATTACTTTACTTGATTAATTGGCCCTCTAGGGAAATTCTTCAATATGTTCCAATAGTTATTATCTTTATGACCAAAATTATTATAATTAAATATGTTTAGTGTATTCCTATAAACCTTAGTAGTATGACATGACTCATGAAATATTGAAAATGTAGGGGTAATAGATCTAAACTTGAATTCTCTTGGAACATGTACAACCTTACTACAATAGTAGAAGATTGCCTTATACTTTTTCTTATCATGACTTGAATTGTTAGCCTTTTATGGAGTGTTACCTTCTTTCTTTGGCTTATGTGATCATCTAGATAATTCTCTGCCTTCACGTTTGGCATACACAAGACCATGAATATTACCATGTCTTCTTTGGTTCCTTAGTTGTTCATCCATTTTTTTGAATCTCTTTAGTGCTTTATTTACAACCTCAAGTTCTTGTAGCTTTTCATGTTTGTTTTCCAATTTTTCATTTAATAAAATATTTTCAATTATGACTTCTACAAGATCATCATTGGCTTGATGAAAATGTTCATAAAAGTTTCTAATTTATTTCTTAGCTTTGAAAAGTGTTGCAAAAGAACCCAAAAGAACTTTTTAATTTCTGATGTGTTTTGAGTGAATTGATGTAATTAATCCGTTTGGCAAAAAATCTATTGTGATTGTGCCAAATAAAAGCAATTTTGGCATTGCAATTCCTAAGGTTGCATTGATGCAACTAGTAGGTCAAGTTTAACTAGGGTAGAAAAAATTGATTCCAAGGGTGGTTAGCCATGCTAGAGGTCATATTTGATACTTATATGGCTTAGGTGAGGTGTTTGAGTTAATGGGACAATTTTTTCTAGGTAATGCAACAAAGTTGTCAAAGTTGTTTAAAAGTTTCAATGTTTTTGAAGTATTAGATATCACCCAAAAGAAAGGGGGGCTGATCAAAGTACAAAAAGGTTGAACAATAACCATAAGTCACCTCCCACTTATCTAACCGATACTAGTTTTATACTTTAAAAAAAATAAAGACTAGCTCCAAAACAGAGTAACCCTTATCAACAATCCTATTCCTAAGAAGCATATAATACGAACAATTATACTAGCAACAAGGATACTTATTATGGCTACTAGTCCAGTTCATGATCATATACATAATAAAAGCCCCATAGGGCACCAGGTTAAATGGGATCCAAATCATAGAAACCAAAAAAACCAAAGAACCAGGGGCTAGTTGCCTACTATTTCTCCCTATTCTGAGCGTCCTTCTTTTCCTCAGGCCCCTTCCTATTCAAATCCACCCCTCCTCTTTGATGGGTTTATCAAGAAGTGTCTTCAACCAATCCTCCTCTAGGAAACCATAAATGGAGCAGATATTTTCTCTCTCTTTGCCCATATCTTTCTCATCCTTGTTTACCTGCAAAAAATAGAGAGTGGTGGTAGTAGAGTGCATGACCTTTGTGGTGAATTATGCCAAGGCATCAATTTTTTGGCAAATTCCCATATGGTTATCCATAAGATCCTTCATCAAATTCTCCAGCCTCTCTAGTCGAGCCTTGTCATTGCTCTGACCATGGCTATGTCTCCCTTTCTTCCCCCTACCTTTGAGAGTTTCTTTCATGGGGGAGGTGATATCCTCCCCCATGCTTCTATTCAGGAATGGGATGACTTCCAAGGTTTTGAAGATATGTAAGGAGCTAGGTGGGCTAGGTACTACCTTCTTCCTAGTATCTAGGTGTTGTCTCTTCCTTTTGGTAGGCTTTTTCTCACTCTCAATGGATTTAGAACTAAAGTCTTGTTTAGAGGGGGTTTTGAATTTTTTCATTTGGAGTCACTTACTAGCTCTCCTAGTAGTTTGCTTACTCCTCCTTGTGTCTATGTCAAACTTAATGAGACTTATGTTCACAACATAACCAAGGGTTTTTTTTGGCTTTTTTAAAGCTTGAGCTAGGGCTAGGGTCCATGGAGACTTAGGGAGTAACAGTAGCTAGCAGGTTGATAAGAAGCGGAGGGTTTAAGGCAATGTGGTATTTGTAAAGTTTGTTCATGAAGCCCTGGTGTATGATATAAAAGGGTTTGCCTTCCTATTACTTTTTCCTAGCCTTAAAAATATAGCCTTTCATGGAATATAGAATAAGGTATGGAAAGGAAATCACAGAATGGTTCCTGAAATGGTTGAGAATGGGGAAGTGGTAGTAATAATGTACTTGGAACTGATCTTCAAGAGTAATATACCTCATAATGGAACTTGACAACTTTTACATTTTTTTTTCAAAAGTGAAAGAATGCCATCTATGACCTGACCATTGGTTGGAAGGTACTCTAAATAATTGAAGATAATACAAAATCCTTGAAAAATTGAATTTGGACAATTTTTTATCAATCAAGATAAGATGTTGAGCAAGTTTATCCTATTTTTTTGAGTTTTCTATGCATTTTTCCATACTATTTTTTATTGTTACATCATCAAACCTAATGGAGTTTATAGTGGTGTCAATAAACTTTTGTTTACAATTTTTTTGAAGTCTAAAAGTGATTAGGTGTGCATTTTTTATGATTTTTTGTGTAGGTGGGTTTGAAACCCTCCAAAATAAGGGTTTTGACTAAAAAAAAGGAAAAAACCTAATATTCTATTACTAGAATTTTAAATTATTTGGTGGAATGTTTGGTATACATGTATATGATCTATTTTTGTTAGTTTTAGGAAGATCTTGATTGATTTTCTATTTTGTATTTGATGCCTTGGGTTGATCACTTGGTAGTGGTGAACCATGAAAGCTTTGGAAAATCTTGTAACATGATTATTTGAATTTAACAAGGTGATCATGTAGTGAAATGGTGTTTGAAAACATATGGTAGACCTTATCCAAGTATTATATTTGAGATTTTAATTCATTATGGTGAGTTTGAATTCAAGATGTCAAATGATCTCAATTAAAGCTTGAGAATCCTAAAAAAGGGGATATTTTGGGTTGGGTGGGTCAATAATAAAACCTAGATTCAATTCTTTGTTATTGTTAGAAACACCAAAAATGGGTGTCTTAAATGTTAAAAACATCATACACTTGTTCAATTAAGTTCATAGTAAAGGTGGAAAAACTAGAAATGGAGGCCTAATTCAATAGGTTTACATATCACATAATACATGTCATTCCCTTGGGCCAAAGGAGAAAGGAAAAGGAATTATACATGATTGATCATCTATGTGGTGTAATAGAGGAGAGATATTGCAAACATGGGAAAAAGAAGAATACCCTTGTAGACAAAAATGTAGTTTTTAAGGTGCTCCTTAAAAAAGGTAATGTTTCCCTTTTTGGCAATGATGCTAGAGTCTTCAATATTAGAAACCCTTATTCTATTGGGGGTGTTTAAGGATTTTGGATGATGAAATTATTAGTAGTATAAAAATGATATCTAACCAACGTACCTACCAAAATAAGAAGCTTTCTTCAAGAGTCCCTTCTAGTAGTTTACGAAGGAGTTGAATTGGCATAATGCCTTAATGGTAGAATCCTTGAGTGGGAGAGGGAAAAGGAAATATTTTCTAGGAAAAGGGAAAACCTTCAAGAAATAATGGGTATAGGGATACTAGAAATATAGGATTCTAGGGTCCTGGAAAATTGGTACACAAATTCCCTCTAGGCAACCTATCTGGTCATCAGCTTCTGGATCAAAATATTGAAGCCTAATATTGATACCATGTGATCATGTAACATGAATTTCATACACTTATTAGATGATTTTTCTAAGTATGTACTAGTGGCCACATTAGTTAATTCATGGATGGATAGGTGGTTTTCCCTAATAGATTCTTTACTCATCAAATTGGAACAGTGTTCAAAGTAGAGAATATGCCTTGTCAAAGATTTTGATGATAAGGTGATGCGTAATCTCACCATATTATAGTCGATACTCATGAATCCAATAAACTGTGCAATCGCCTAAGGTAAGTGATGAAATATGTAGACTTCCATTTGGAGGAAGTCATAGGCCAAGTTAATTTTATAAAGGAGATAGATGATGATGTAGTCTGGGAAATTATTGAGGCTTATGAGAAGTTAAAGGAAGGATGGAAGGTTGTCTCCCCAACCCCTCAATTATTTTATTCTTTGTTCTATGGTATCTACAATTCTATAATCTAGAACCAATAGTCTGTATTCATGTATTCTTTATGATGAAAAGTGTTGATACTTTATTTGAAGCTAACCATCTATTGTCCTAAAAGATGACATAATAGGTTCCTAATAGTGATGGTCTAACATAAAAAGTGACAAAGAATTTCTACACTTAAACACTTTTTGATGCACCAGTAAAGCATCTAACGTTACTTTTACATGGTAGTACTAGAAGAGTGGCAGCAACACTGCATTTATGGATAAGGAAGCTTGAGGATAAAGTACATACTCAACCCATTAGATGGTATGAATGGAAATCCTCCTTGAGATCCAAATCTTTGGATTCTTTTTTCCCCTCTTATTTCCCCATTCTTTTTTGTCCCTTTCAATGATGTAAATAAGGATTACTTGCAATTTTTGCATGCAGTACATGTTAGAATATATAATCCACCAATATAACTCAAAGGGCAGGGGGGATGTGAATCAGTTATCCAACTAATATCAAAATTATCAACCTTATTAAACTTTAACCATATGAGTCATATAATTAGAAACCACAAGATACTCATACACAATAACACCATAAATATTAACTAGGGAAACCCTTGATAAGAGGGAAAACCTCGGTGGGGATGGTACCCACAAGATGATGTACTAATATAAATATTCCTTGTTAGAGGATAGACCCAATTAAGAGTATATGAATACATTTAGTACATATGCATCCCTATTAGGAGACTTTAAATCCTTGTTAGGAGATTCCAACCCTACTAGAAGTTGTGCCAACCCTATTAGGAGCTATGGAAGATAGCTAGATCCACTGTCCAAATAGATTCAAGGACAAGGTCAATGAACCCACTATCCAAATGATCTATGTATTATTCCTTGCAGAATAATAGAAATGAATAGTACTTCCTTCCTTTTTCCTATCAACTGGACCTCTTCTCCTTTTGATCTTGTAACCAAATCATAAAACTCGCATCCAATAATCCCTTGGATCGCTTACTTACATTCCTTAAACACTCTACTCCTTTTTGCACTTTGATCATTTTGCATGCTCCAATTACATTCCACTCCTTTACAAACAAGGAAAAAATATTTCATTTATACCATATCTTTAAAGTAGTTCCTTGAGTTGGCCTTGAGGCTTTCCCAATTAATTATAATAAGATAATTAATTAATTACAATTACAATAGCATTGTTGGATCATAGTCTATATAAAACTTCACACGTGTGATACTAGGGCTTGTGCACTTGATAAAATCACCAACAGACTATCCTATGTCACTACCTGATTGTGCATATTCTTACTAAATCTCACATGTAAGATAGTGAATAAACATTAGGAACTACTTTTCCAATACTCTATCTCTGAACTGCTCTTTATAAATTAGGTACAACTTTTGTACGTCTTCAAGTTAGACTCTGTGCACTTGACCACATCATCAAGACACAATGTAGAATATGTCCATGACTATGAATCACCAAAAAATCAAAACATTTTTTGTACCATTAAGATCTATGTCTTCTATTGAACCTGTCTTTACAGAAACCATGCTATGTTGACATCAATGACAAACGCATTCATGGATGCAACATGCCAATGCTCTACAATACTCAAGATGCTCCCCCAAAGTAGTATCATCTGAATTCATGCTAACAATCTCTCCCTTTTGCTTTAATGGAAACATAGATGAAAAACTTTCTAAGTTCCAAGAATACCAAATAGTGTTTTGATGTTGTTGCTAACCAGCATCAATTGTCGACACACTAAAAAAAATCTCAACATAATAGGTGCATACTCTTGCTTCTTTGAAAACAATTTTTTACTTCACACTAAACAACTCACAATACATTAGGTGTATATTCATGCTTCGTTACGTGAATCTTTCTAAATCTCCCTAAAGAGATATCTCTCCCTCATTCATACAGTTCTTCTCCCCCATTGCTTAGGAGATTTTTTTCATGCATATTCTCTCCCCCATTGACATCAATTTCAAAGGCCTTAATGTTACAATATATTGTTACATACCAATTACTAATAGGCTTCTCCAAGTCTTCAACCAGCTTGAGTGTCCAAAGGCATTTTTCAAAACCAAATACCAAGATTCCTCAATAACTAGGCTCATCACAGATACTCCCCCATATGGGAAGCATCGTCATTCAATCTGGTCTAACAATAGTGCTTTGTACCACTAGCCTGATGCACTCTCTACATCATCTACTTAGAAGTAGGTAGGGGCATAACCCCAAGCATACCTCTCAAGTACTCAAATGTATCTTCAAGAAAAGGCTTTGTAAAGATAGTTGCAATCTTATCTTTAGTACTCACATACTCCAATCTGATCTCCTTTTCTGTTGCTTTCTCTCTTAGCACATGATATTTAATAGATATATGCTTAGTTTGGAATGCAATACAAGATTCTTAGACATACTCATTGTACTTGTGTTATCACAATAAATGATAATAGGTCCTTCAAACTTAATTATGATATCCTTCAACATCTGCTTCATCCACATAACTTGATGACAGTTATATGTTACTACAACATACTCCTTAGGATCAACTTGAATTCTAGCTACAATCCCAACTACATTTTCTATATCTGGTCTAGTGTGAGTCATATATTGTAAACCTCCAATCATGAAAATTGCACACCTTTTCAACAAGTCTTTCAGGTACTTATCTTGTGAAATGAAAATTCCATCATTGTTCTGCACAATATGCAATCCTAGAAAAAACTTCATTTCTCCTATCATGCTCATTTCAAACTCATTCTTCATCTCTTCAACAAAACTTATCACTTGCTTCATCATTACCTCCAAATATGATGTCCTCAACAAATATTACTATTATCAGCATACCATTCTCAACTTCTTTCAAATATAAGTTACTATCTGTCATACCTTTAGCAAATATAAGCTTTGCCAAATAACTGTCCAACCTTGTATACTAGGTTCTAGGTGCTTGCTTCAGACCATATAAATATTTCTTTAGTGTGCATACCATGTCTTTGTCTTCTGATAAAGGGAAACCTTCAGGTTGCTCAATATATACCTCTTCTTCAAGTTCTCCATTTAGGAAGGTTGATTTAACATCCATCTAATAAACCTTGAACTTATTATTTGCTACATAAGCCAAGAACATCCTTACTACTTCCATTCTATCTATAGGTGCATATGTCTCCTCATAGTCTATGCCTTCTTGCTATGAATATCCCTTGCATACAAATCTATCCTTGTTCCTCACGACTTCGCCTTTCTCATTCATCTTATTTCTGAATACCCATTTGGTTCCCATCATATTCTTGTCTTTGGGTTTAGAAACTAACTCCCATGTATCATTCTTCACAATATGATCTAATTCTTCCTTCATTTCTTGAATCCAATGATCATCATTACATGCTTCAACTGCACTCTTAGGTTCAACTTGAAATATCAGACATATCTCCTCATTTACTATGTTTCTTGTCATCACACCTTTTTCTTTTCTTCCAATTATCTACTTAGGGGGTGATTATTTGTCAGATTCATGTTAGGGGTAGGAGTTGATAACTCAATTCTTATCTCATCTCTAGGTTCAGATCTCTACTCTCCTCTTTGCTCAACAATTAACACAACATTCTGCATATCATTGTTTGTCTCAAAGAAAACTTTTGCATTCTGTCTAACAATTCCAGAATTGTCTTCTTCACCGTCTGAATTATAATCTACCATATTTTCCTTAGTTCTAAACTTTTCATCAATTCTTGCATTTGCACATTCAACTATTATCTTAGTTCTATAGTTAAAACGTCTGTATGCCTTATTTTTTAATGAATAGCCAATAAACATACCTTCATCACTTCTTGGATCAAAATTACCAATTTCCTCATCTCTCTTTATATAACATTTACTCCCAAATATTATGAAATACTTAACTACTTAACAAACATAAACACTAGAAAATGGGAAAGAAGGACTAATGAAGCAGGTCTGCATGAGCATCCACCCACATAGTCCAACTCAAACTACCCTCCATCCAAACAATATTCTTTTAGTTCTGAATTTGTTTGAGCAAGAGGATAATGTTGTTAGTGGTGTTTTAATTAGTCCTCCTAACTTCCTTATTCAGTTTCTTAATAGTTTGCTCAAAAAGCTAGAAGTTGTCCATATGCCTCCTCCATAAGTGTCCATCCTTGATCTCAATGGATAAAAAAGTGGCGTAACCAATCTTGAGAAGTCTTTTAAATTTGTCTTTATCAACCTTCACAATAATATGAACCTATAAAAAAAAATTAAAAATTAATGTGTGAGACTTCGAAAAGACTTGGTAAGAACCCTAGGAGTGTTCTAAAACCTTTCCTCATTCCTACATTTCCAAATCTGCCATAGAATGTTAGAAGAAAGAATGTTCCAGAAAAATTAGTATCCTTCTTAATCCCATCAATATGACCAATAATAATTTCAAAAATATTAAACTTGGTAGGAAAAGAGATACCAAACATGAGCCAAATCTCTTTAGCAAAGTTGCAATCAAAGAAAATATGCCTCCCAGTTTTTGGAGTTCTACAAATAGTTTAGATATGATCGTAGTAATCGGGAATTCATAAAACAAGTTTACTGAAGAACAAAGATAGTATTTGAATTTGTAGTAGATACGCATTTAATGTGCAGTCCAATTTGAAATGATTTAAGGATCGTGAACAAGATTATGTGTGTCATTTGTTCATGCAAAGTATCCTAAGAAAATTGAAGAGTGATTTGACAATGATTTCAAGTGCAAAATTCTTGAAGTGCATAGTTGCAGAAACCCTAAAACATGATTTTAAGGTATTTTATGGAGCTAAAACTAAGTTTTTTAGTGCATACAATTGAATTGCAATGGCTAGTTAGATAGTTTATGTGAGTGAAAGGCCATGGTATGTATTCAAGAAACTTCTATTTGTTTCACTTATGGATGACTCGTCAGGTGCATTTTTGCAAGTTCTGGAGAATGTGCTTCATGTTGAAGATATCAAAAGTTATGTACATCATAAAATTGAGAGCATAGGTGATGAAGATATACACAAGGACTTAGGGACTATGTGTAATAGTAACCTATCCTTGAAGTCTGATTACATGTACCTAAGCGAGTTGAATTTGGTAAAGTATATGTTTTAAATGGAGTTTGACAACAATGACTGGACCTGAATCATTCCAAGTAGGGTACATGATGATATTTTCTAGTTAGGTGATGCACAAGTTGAAATTGATAATGACCTAATTCATAAGGTCACATGATTGAGTAAAAAGGGATGCAATCTCGTAAACGAGGAGAGTGTAAGGAAGATGGTTGACACAAACCTAAATACAAGATTTGATGGAAGGAACATGAAGGTAGATTCAATTCAGGATGAAGAAGTGAAATTGTTGAGTAAGAAATTAGGGTACAAGTTTAACCACAGTTCAAGGGTTAACTCAGTACCAGCTAGATATTTACATGTAGCTTATGTAATAGAAATTCAGGGAAAACAAGTATATTTGTGTGAGATTATCAGATTGTAGTTGTTAGATAACATTGCAAAAGTGAAGAAGACCAAGAGTCCAGTCTTTAGATTTGAGTCCTTACTGACTTATTTGTTCTTTTATGAAACAAGAAAGTTCCCAAGCATGACAAATTGGGATAGAAATGAGTGTGCAATGAAATTGGTGACTTAATGCTACAGATCAAAGCTGGAGAATGTCAAAGATAATGACATTGATAGAATGATGAAGAGTTTCTAGACTAAAATGAAATAGAGGTACAAGATACCTCCCTCCATGGTAGAAAAGTACAAGGATGATTCATGCTTCATGGTGGAGACATACAACACATGTATGGAAGCTATGGAACCAAGGGTTAAGTTCATAGAGCCCATGGGATATGATATGAGTGTAGAGCTTATAGAAGGGTATGTGCAAATCATACTTCAATTAGAGAAGGAAATTGAGTGCCCTAGATGGGGAACCTATGATGAGAAGATGAGAATAGTTTATTCTAAACTACACAGCAAGGAAAGCAAGAAGAAACTCAAAAAAGTAATTGATTCCATCCTTAAGGAATCAGGTATGACCTGAGAAGAGTTCAATGAGGTGAAGGGAATTGCAATAGAGATGAAGACAAGTGGGTAGTCTGAAGTGATAGCAGCAACTCCTATTGTTGTTGCAAGACCTTTAGAAGACATAACCATTGCACAACCATGTGTGCAAGCCCCTATAGCACCATATGCAACAGTTGCACAAAGTGCAACCAGCAAAGTCAAGAAGTTATCAACCTAGAAGGCAATTAGAGGTGGAATCACCTATTGGTGAACATTAAGATAGAACTTGCACCATCCACCAAGAAAAGGGTCAAGCAGACCACTAGTAGACCAAGAAAGAGATGAAAGACACTGCAAGTCAGTGATTCTAAATAATTTTTGGATGAAGTTGAAGATAGGCCAGTGGAGCAACAAATGCACGAAGGCAGAACTTCAATAGGCAAGAAAGCATGGAAGCCAAAGGTAGAAAACCCCAACATGCAAATTGTTAATGATGACAATTTTGTACAGTTGAACAAATATTATAGTTTGTACAATAATATGGATAGAAGGCAGTTAGAGAATGCTATAGTAAGGAATATGATATTACGAAATAAGAGGTTTGATAGCATACAAAGTAAGATTCCAAAAGATCTACTTAATAGGTTGTTAAACAAAAAGAAAAGAGTGTTAGAAGAAGACAACAACTTGAGAATAACTATGATAAACAAGTTGTGTAAAACTAACTCCTAGGAGGACTCAGATAGAATTTTGAAGGGTATTGAGCCCTTGCTGAGGAACAAAGAAGAGAAAATCTTCTAATGGGAGGAAACTATGAAGATGTTAGGAAGGAAACAGAGGAGGCAACTATAAAATTCATGACCTTAGTGCGAGAGGTGAGTGCACATCCCAAAGTTGAGAGCCTAGTGTATGTGCAAGCTAGTGCATCTTCCAATGATGAGGAAGAAGTAGAGGAGAGACAACAAGTACTCTCACCCCTGCACATTGTTATGGGTACTAAATCCATGCACGTGGACAATACACATATAATTGTGGATGCAAAGGAAAATCCTTTTGCAACATTTGGCCAAACCATTGTTGGCAATATCACAACATATACCAGCTTTGATGGTGATGAAGAAGAGAAAAAGAAGGAAGAGGCTGAGAAGAAGAGAAAAGAAGTAGAAGAAGAAGAAAAGAGAAGGAGGAGGAGAAAAAGCTACAAGAAGAAAGGAAGAAGCACAAGCAAGAGGTAAGGAAGAAGAAAGAGCAAGAGGAGAGAAAGAAGGAAGAAGAAAAGAAGATGAAAGGAAAAAGAAAGAAGAAGAAGAGCAAAGGAAGAAAGCCAAAGAAGCAACTGAGAATTTGGAAGAAGAGAAGAAGAAAGTCGAGGAAGAAAAGAAAATTGTAGTTACATCCACTCTAGTTGTAACTCCTATGGTAGTAGCAACAATAACAACAGTAGTAGTGGCATCTAATGATGATGATGATCAAAAGGGATTGATAAGCTCATTGAGAAAATTATTTGAGAAGAACAAATGAGTAAAGTCTTTGGAGAAGACACTAATTGAAGTCTTGGATAGAATGCAGAAGATAGTTACCATAACTATAGCCATTCCAGACTTGTAGTCAAAGGCCAAAGAATTGGTGAAGACCTCTGATGAGGAATTCACATCTCTAGCTAAGGTGGCGTCAGCACAAAATTAGGCCAAACATGATGCAACATTATTTGACACAGTGTGCACAAATGTGAGAAATGATTTGAAGGCACTAGATGTAAGCATCAAGGAACTCAGGAAACACATTGATGAAGGTAAGAAGTTGTCTGAATAGTATGCGTTGTCATACAAGTACCTGATAGACTTTGAGAGTCAAATAAAGGGAAATATGAGTGAACTTGAAACACTCACTGCAAAAGCACAACTCCCAGAGACCATTATTGAAGAATGTGGAATAGAACTGGAGAAGATCCACAATATGATCAGTGGCTTGAATTAGATAAGGAGAAGGCAACAAAAAGGTTATCTAATCTTAGAGAAGCCTTATCTCCAAAGATCGACATTTTGTAGAGGAAACTGGAGGAATGTCTTTTACCAAAGCATTCCTATGACAAGTTTGCCTATACTGACTTGAGCACAGTTGAAGTAGCATCATATACACTATGCACACTACTCAATATCTCTGATACGATGAAAGAGAACTTGAAGAAGGAAGTGGATAGGCTAAAACGTGTTTATGCAGATTGCTTTTCTAGAATAACAAGTTTATCAACAGTAGACCACCTAGTTTTTGGATATAATATTTGACACCTTTGGCATTGATGTCAAAGGGGGAGTAATATGTAAAGGAAAATTGTATGTATGTATTATATATGTAAGGGGGAGTACACTTATGTATCAATGTAAAGGAGTGATAAGGAATGTAATGATCCATCAAAACATGAATAAAATTGTTATGTTTTGAAGGCAATTTTGTGTAGTTACTTTTATTTGTTTTTGTTATGAATGACATCATTTTGGGACTCAAAATTTTTTCCAAATGTTTCCATCAATTCCAAAGGGGGAGATTTTTGGCAATATGATCCAATAGATATCTTGAGGGTTGTCATTTATGGAAACATGTATTCAAAATTTTATTTATGCATTTAGAGTTAGAAAATTGTCTAAGTGTTTGATAGTTTGCAATAGCACAAAGACAAATGAGATGTGTACAAATGACTCATTGAGAGTTGGCTTATGCATAGTTGAGGAAATCTCTATGATAGTGTCATGACGATGTGTGCCAATGCACAGATGTGTTCGGGTTGTACAACATGAGTTATGATTGAAACACCAATATGAGTATTTGACAGAGCAAAACAAAGCATATCAGAGAATTGAGTTGCATGACTTAAGGAATTATTTTGGTAACAAAATAATTACTAATTCATGATGAGCTAACTTTGTGGATGTTAATCCATAATTTATTTTATATTATGTCAAGCGTGTGAAGACATGAAGGCCAACTCACCAAAGATTTACTAAGTTGTGAAGTATAAGTAGAGATATTATCTTGCACAGATAAGTGTGTGATCTATGTGATATTTGTGATTGATGTGAATTTGATGAGATGATATGCAAACTATATATGATGTATGATCAGAGCAAGTGCAAATTATAGTTGTCAAAAAGTATTGTATGTATATCTATTGTTGTGAATAATTTTATTGTATAAATGCACGTTAGGGTAGTGGGCTCTTCTTTCATACATTGTATTTGACCTACCAACTCCTAACAAAGTCGAGGCTTCTAACTAGGCCTAGTCCTCTAACAAGGACTTGAGACACTATATGTACTTCATAGACTCCTAACAGGGTCAATATCCTTAACAAGACTCTTTTGTTTAGTGGATCATCTAGTGGGTATCATCCCCACTGGGGTTTTCCCTTGACTAGGGTTTCCCTAGTTAACAAATAATGGTGTTATGAGTTCTTTATGTTGATAGTTATATTTACTATTTAGCATCATTGGTTTACTTTCATATGAAAGTTATAAAGTAATTAACAATATTCATTTGTGGGAAAAAGTTTGTAGAATATTGATTCACACTGCCCCGCCCCCCCCCCCCCCTCAGTATTATCTATTTTTAATAGACCAAATCTTGAAAACAAGTAAATATAGTGGATTTTTTTGAAACTTTCAACCCATGACACAACTATCCTCCCTATAAAATATGTTTTGAGTTGCATGCATGCAAGGAGTTGGTGGTACAAGATGATATATTTAAAAAATGTAGAATGATCATGAAATAATGTAAGATAGTTTTTTTGTTTAATGGGAAAAAATTTCAAGAATTGAAGATTACAACATAGATATGAAATTAACTTGAATAATTTAAGAAATATGAATATTGATTAAGAAATGTGTTCAATAATTTTAAGGTTTTACAAGTATTAATAATTAATAGTCATTTTTTAACTGATTAAAAAAAAATTATACTCGTCTTCATTTTCACATTTCAAAGCAACAAATAATTGATTTTACTATTAAAATAAAACCTATACAAGGATTAGGGTTTAATATGGTTTACTATTAAATTAATCTACTTATTTATTTAATTACATATAATTTAATTTAAGTCTATAAAGTTTGATTTACTTCTCTAAAGTTAGATTTAATTATTTGAATTTTTTTGTATTATATATAAGGAGATCAAAATACAACAATTCACCAAGGTGAACAAAAGATTCAGAGGCAAAGCCTCATCACGAGAGTATCAAAGAGTATAGTTACAAACATAAACACTAGAAAATAGGAAAGAAGGACTAATGAAGCAGGTCCTCATGAGCATCCACCCACGCAATCCAACCCAAACTGCCCTGTGTCTAAACAATATTCTTTTGGCTTTGAATTTGATTGAGCAAGAGGATCATGTTGCTAGTGGTGTTTTTATTAGTCCTCCTAACTTCCTATTTAGTTGCTTAATAGTTTGCTCAAAAAGTTGGAAGTTGTCCATATGCCTCCTCCATAAGTGTCCATCCTTGAGCTTAGTGGAGAAAAAAGTGGCGTAACTAGTCTTGAAAAGTCTTTTAAATTTGTATTTATCAACCTTCATAGTAATAGGAACCTGCAAAAAAAAATTAAAATGTGTGAGACTTCGAAAAGACTTAGTAAGAATCCTAGGAGTGTTCTGAAACCTTTCCTCATTTCTACATTTCCAGATCTGCCATATAATGTTAGAAGAAAGAATGTTCCAAAAAAGATTAGTATCCTTCTTAATCCCATCAATATGACCAGTAATAATTTCAAAAATAATAAACTTGGTAGGAAAAGAGATACCAAACATGAGCTAGATCTCTTTAGCAAAGATGCAATCGAAGAAAATATGCCTCCCAATTTTTGGAGTTCTACAGATAGTACAATAATGCATCTCAAAAAAGTCCTTTCTAATGGGGAGTCTATCAAGAATTAACATCCATTTAAAACATTTAATTTTAGGATCAATTGTGCTTTTCCACCGCTTATCAAAGTACTTCTTCCAAGAGGAAACATCAAGATTAGTGTACCAAACTTTATTGACATGGCTGATGATGGAATCATTATAATCAATAACACTGTAAAAATTGATTTAACTTCTCTTCATAAATCAAAACTAGCACTTACACAACTAAGAGGTGCAGGGAGAAGCCGATAGGTAAATAGAAGAAAGACTTAAACAAATTTTATAGTAAGTATACAAAAATATAAGTATTTACACATCTATCATTATAAATTATAATTTTGTACATTTTTTATAATGGTTTTCATATATTTTGGCTCCTTTGAATTATTATCATATACTTTGGATCAATTAAGACTAGACAAAGATCTTGTCATCTTGAAATTATTTCTTCTATATCAAAGTTAATATTATTTTTTAGTTGAATTCAAATGAATGATTGAAAAAAGATGTGTATATGAACCTTGTAGAAGAAGAGAAGCATTGGCTAATAGTTCATATCAATTGTTACTACTGAATAAGACAATTTTTAAATTATTAGGAAGAACAATGAAACAAAATAATGAAATTCTTATTGCCACAGTATTGAGAATTGAATAGGTGCCCATGAACCAAATTAAATCCTCGGATTGGTCTTTCATATACAAAATTATGTTCACATTTACTGTACAATAACCATATCTTGTCAATGTTATCTTCTATCATGGAAAACAATATAATTAATGTTGAAATTACAATAGTAAAGGTAAACTTCTTTGGGGTGGGGGTGGGGGTAAATCAATAGTTTAAAGTTGGACCCATAAAAAATTTCACCACACATCCATCTCATACATTCAATGAGTAAACTGAAACAACATGTAAAGCATATACATCTAAATCATGTAAACACATAAGCAATCATACACATATGACACAAGATATGATTACCCAAAAACGCTCCAATGAGAAGGTAAAACTTGGGTGGGGATGACACCCACAAATCTTCACTACTACAATAATAAAGTGTATACAATGAAGGTTACAATGTTTTGACCATGAAACATGATCTACCCTGTGAAAGGTATGCCTTGTTAAAGGCTTACAAAGACTATTAGGTCTCACCTTGTTAGAGGATTTCAATAGCCTGTTAGAAGTGTGTCTTGCTAAAGGACTTTAACTTACAACTACATAAGCACCTTGTTAGAGGATTTCATATAGCCTGTTAGGACTACTCTGTTAAGAGATTTTGACTGAAATCACCTGTTAGAATGTTTTAGCTTTGATCCTATGGTTAGCACTTGCTTGTTTGATAATAGATCACCTCTAAATTGATGTCTCATTGATCCTTCTCGATCAAATGTCTCTTTGTTGTATCCTTTTCCTTTCCTCTGTTCTTCTCTAATTGATTCTGCAATGTTGTTTCACTTCATAACTTCTAAGACACCATGAATGCTTTGTTTGCTCTCTCTTCACTCCTTCAATTCCTTACAAACTCACTAGAGATTTTAGGGTTTTTCCTCCTTAAGAAGACTTAGTGAGTTAGGGTTAGGTATAAATCTATGACTGAGATTCATCCATCTTGTCGCTTAATCCTTCCCATTTTTTGATTGGATGCATGTAATTGCATAGGGAATCCAACTAGAGATTTTTCCTTATCTCCAAAATATCAAAATTCAATCTTAACTTAGCTCAAAAATAGTTTACATAGTTGTTTGTGCCTTTACAAACAAATATCTCAAAATTGTCTTACTTAGCATTTTAAATCTCTGGTGCTCGACATAGACTAATCTCTCTGTTGTAACTTGGCCCTTGTATTGCTTGATATCCATTTTTTACTTGACTCCCAACACTTGAGTGACTTGGGACATGAGTGGTTCGACACTCACTATGACTCAACATGGTCTAACATATATATGTTGTGCTCGACATGTACTACTAGTTCGGCATGAACTAAGTAAATAACTTAAGTGTGTTGAAACTCACTTGTCAAAACCAATTTGAGATCAACAATTAAGAGGTTTTTTCATACCTTGAAACAAGCTTGTATTATTAGGGAAAATGGACAAACTAACCAAATTGCCAATCATATATATGATAGTGAATCAAATGGATGACCTAATGTTGTAGATCTAGAGGAGATTATTTGTCACTTATTTTCTCATCACATCATGTTACTAGCTAGTGTAGTTTTACCCCAGGAATTAGGAATCATGACTTATCTACGAGTACATGAGCTATGTATACAAAAAAAAAATGTTGAAATAATTATATGTTATTAAATTATAATATACAATTGAACTAAGATAAATTTAATATAACATGTTTGAAATCAATTGCACATTTACTATCATCAGATAAATACAAAATAGTCATTAATTAAGTTATGGAAAGTATATATATTTTACAATTACAAAAGAGGCACAATTTATTAATAAGCTCTACTATAGAGATTGAATGAAAAATATAAACCAATAAATTTATAAATAATAATAGTAAAATTGATTAAAGAAAAAAAAAGTAGTCATAATTATATTTATAAAAAATAATTATTATTCTTATTTTTAAAAATAATTATAATCTATTATGTAAGTATGTGTAACCTAATAGAGAATATTTTTTACTTCATTTTATTATAGAATGTTCCCTATTTCTTTTGGCCAAGACACATACTATTTATAAAACCTCCAATGTTCCCTGTTGCTTTTGGCCTTCCATCGATGTATACAACAAGTCTTTTACTTTGATCATTTTCATTCCATTGTAGATAATTTGTTGACAGTGCATACCCAGACATTTTTTTTTATATTGAACTATCTGCATCCAATTATTATAATTGTAACAAGGTCCTACATACTCCATCAATTCAACAACTTTGTTATAATTGAACTTTATACCATCCATGGAAAATAGGCCCAAACCATGTAATGATAATGGAGCTATGCGATATATCCTCTCGTTACGACAAAAATCAGTGTTAATTGGAGGTAATTCCTTGGGTACCCATTCTTTCTCAAGATGTGTGTACCTCAAGGGAATCTTGATGCCTCCCTTTGTCTCGTCATCATAAGAACATGACTGCCCTTGAGCAAGGAAAAATTGCATGCATTTGTTGAATTTTCTTCTAATATTTTGACCTATAGTTTGTCTCTCTTTCATAGACCTACTACATGTCTCACTATTCTCTTCTATTCATGCATTTCGCTCACTCAAGAAAGACAAATATGATAGATACCTATTTGGTGGTACCTGTAGCCCATCAAATGAGAGATATAGTTAAAGGAGTGAAACATTTTTCTATAAAATGAGGCTAATATTGATGAAGTTTTCCTAAAGTTAATGTTGAAGGTAAAGAGAAAGTAAGCATGTAATAAAATTATACCTCCTGATCCATGTCACTTTGTATGATCCTTGTTAAAGGGGTATAGTTTCCTACATATGTAAACCATTTGTCTTAAGTTAGTCACAAATTATATGATACTTATGTTGAGATAATGGGTGTTGCACACATTGCATAATATTGTTATTTGTATTATTTTATTTTATTATGTAATATTGCACCTAGATGAGCATGCAACATGGAAATATTCCCATGGGATATACTTGATGATTTGTATTGTAACATTGTGATAATATTTCATGTAATTATTTAATATTGGGGAAAAGAATTAAATTTCCAATGTTAAATGTGGGGTTAATGGGTTAGGTAGCGCATGGTTTATGTAATACCAATTGGTGGTTTTGTGGGACTTGCTACTATATAAGCAACCACAAGGGTAGTTTTTGTATGAGAGGAGAAGATAGAAGAGAAAATGGGAAAGAGTTGAGTAGGACAAGGCTTAACAGGTTAGCCAAGGGAGAATTTGTGAAGGTTGGAAGCATGGCATGGGATGTGTGGATTCATGCTTGTTCACATGGATTGCTTGGTTGTGGTTATGGCTTTGAATAATACATGTTGATGGATGCTTTTGGAGGCTGAATTTTTGCTGAATAATACATGTTGATGGATGCTTTTCGAGGATGGGTTTTTCCCTCAATAAGGGTTTCCCAAGGTATATCTTGTGTCACAATTTTTGCAGGTATGTTGTCTATTCTCTTGCATGTGGAATTTTAATTAACTATTTGTTTCAGATCTATTATGGATTATGTGGAAACAATTATATTTTTGTTGCAAGTTTCCTTACAAGTGGTATCAAAGCTATGGTTTTATTATTGTAACCCTAGATTGAATCCATAGGAATGCATGAGAGGATGAAAGAAAGGGTAAGATATATGGGTTGTTTATTGCAGATCTGAGGGTTTTGAGTTTAGTGTTATGATGAGATATTGGTAGATTTTGGGCATGTGAAATTTTTAGACAAATGGATTTTTTGAATGTTTCATTTGAATGAGGGTTTTAGGGGGAGTTTGTAGAAATGACCTTCTGGGTCAAAACAAACCTCACCATTAGATCCAGGTCGACGTTTCCATAAATTTTGATATTCAATATGCCCTAGTTTGGCCATGTTCAGAGGAAATGAAAGAGTTTTTTTAGTTTCATCTTGTGATGGCTATCAAATTCAATCCTATCAAAATTGTTGTTACAAAAAAAAATCGCAATGAAAATGAAAAAAATACTATCTTAGTAAAACGGCCATAACTTTCTCTCAGGATATCGGATTTTAGACTTCTTACAAGTGTTGGAAAGCTAATCCATAGCACTACAACTTGGTGTAGGTTTGATTCTATGATAATGAAATTTTGGCAAGTTTTAAGAGCCTACAATTTAGATGTTATTTACTTTGAGCATAGATTAGGGCATAACTTGGGCATACAGAGTTGAATTTTGGACTTCAAGTAGTCAATGAAAATCTCTTGGAGAGCTCTACACATTGGTTCAAATTTGGTGTAGGTTTGGCATGGTTTATTTGGAGATATATATTAATTTCAATAGTTTATGGTATATATTGACTGTGGTAACATTGTAATTTTATGATATTGTATGTTTGGAGATTTAAGATTTGATGTCATTGTATACTCAGTTCATATTTCATATTGGTCTCATGATGATATGGTTATTAGTGTTTGATTTGGATATGTATGATGACTTGTTGGGTCTACAAGTTGTGTAGTGTTGTAAGCGGTCTATACTTACAGGTTGCATTTATAGCTTGGTTATGGGTTGTCTTTGCCCATTGATCTTTCATTATTGATGCATATTCAAATTATTTGCTTGGATGTGGGTTGTCTATGCCCTAAGTCACATGATTTGCTGATTTTTTTCTTCATGTAGAATGGATGAGATGTTATTACCAAGTATAGTCATGGTGAAGGATTATGGTAACTATTTTATGCTGACAGGTTGGACATGTTGAGGGATAATTGCTCAGTTCATGGATGTGATCATGGTGCCATAGATTTTGGCATGAAATGATTAGATATGTAGGTACATCCTTGATGTTCATTGGTTTTGATTCCTGATTTAGTTATGGTGGCGTATCCTCTTGGTTGAGGATCATAATTATTTGGTTTCTTTTGAGGAGCTCATGATGTGTACTTTGAGTTCTTTGATGATTTGATGCCTTGGTTAATTCTCATGCTTAGAGGATAGTTTTTCATCGTGATATCATGGATAGCTTGGATACATGATTTAGTGGGAGCTTGTGACAATGATGACGTGACAATGTAGGATTGGTTCTTAGTTTGGTTTGTATCTTCTTAGTTTGGAGATCTTAGCTTTACTTGATACTGACACTTCAGTTATGTGAATGTAGACCCAGAGGATCTTCATGTAGGAGATGGATTTTATGATGTCATGGGTGACTCAGTACCACAATTGAGTGGGAGTTGTTGGCATTGATATATTTATTGAGTTTTTATAGATGTTAGAGGTTTGTCTTAGATCCTGTTGCTGCCAAAGCATCTTTGACATTTGCATGGTGCACTTGTTATCTTCATGGTGTGTGAAGATGGTTAGATCTTGAGGACTCATCGGGTTCTTGGTTATCTTCATGGTGTGTGGAGATGGTTCTCCATGCTATGTGGAGATGATTTTCTTTATGGTTTGTGGAGATGGTTGCATCTTGAGGACTAATGGGGTTCTTGGTAAAGGTGTAGTTTACGCTTTCATTTGACATGTTATCCTTGGAGTTAGGATGGTTTCATTATTATGTCATGATATACTCTTGATACATGTTTAAAGTTTTGACATGTTATAGTATGTTCATATCAAACATGTTATCTCTTTGGTTGAGATGGTTTAGATCATGTTGTCATGTTTATGTTCATGAGGTCATGGTTGGAACTTTAACATTGATCTTGGTTTAGTTTCTTGGTATTGAGTACATTGATCATAAGCTGAATACTTTATGATATTGCTATGTTGCATTTGGATTTGGCATGGATTGATTGGTTATAGGTGCTCGTGGATACTTAGAGATTTTGGTGATGTTGATTTCTCCTGGATCAGAGAAGTATTGTTGGAATAGTTGATGGTTTTAGCAGGAAGTCCGAGGGGCATTCACCTAATATGGACTTAGGAGGAGATTGTTCTTAGTTGAGTCTTGGTTGGAGACTTGGATATCTTGATGAGCATTCTCATTCCCCACTCTTGGTCTACTTGATGATTTTGCTACTTGAGAGTTAGAGCCCATTGTTTCTCTCAGGTGCATTATGTTTATGCTTGTCTTTCATGGATATGGATCTTGAGCTATGGTACATGATTTAGTTCTAGAGGGTTCATTTGAGAGATGGTTTAGCATTGGTTATCTCCACTTGCATATGTTGTTATGCTAGTTGAGTTTAGGAGATGGTTTTATATTGGGCATATTCCTTGGATTAGGAATGGTTTATGAGTTTGATATTCCTGTGAGAGGCTTACATCCACGATTATTTTTATGGTATGGTTTGGGTGTTGTTGAGGCTTCTTGTTGGCATTGTATGGAGGAGATCATACTTGCACAGTTTACATCTAGAGGTAGGTGAGACAGGTTATGATTTGCATGGTTTATCTTTGGTCTTGGTTATCTTCCTAGATGTTCGGTTTTGCTTACATTGGATTTGAGATTGGTTGGAGATTTTGATCACTGGTTTGTTCTCATGTATGTCATGTGAGAGATGACATGGTTATATTCTTTTATATCTTTCCTCTATTGGTTGTGGAGAACTTGGGAGAGCATTGGAGATTGGTTATAAGAGTTATTCTTGCAGGTAATTGGTTAATGTATTGTGGATGTCCTTGAGACTACATAGATTCACTTCTTTGAGATGTTGTGAGTGGATTGGTTATATATTTGATATTATCTTTTGTAGTGGGTGTTGTTTAGTGTGGAGCCTGATCAGTCCCCAATTGGGAGATTGCTAGATTGTGGTGACTGATCAGGAAAGTACTGTACATACTTCATAAATAGTGGGGTTTGGGGCATCGCCCCGATTTTTTTTTTTTTGGGAAGTAGCCGACATATTATGGCCGACATGTTATAACCCTAAAGCGGTTTAATACTTGTATAAAAAGGGCTTAGGGTTGGGTATTTTTTATATGTGGTGATACGAAATTGGTTCTTGCGGCGGTATTGAGCTGTAAGGGATTACGGATTGTAATCAGGTTGTAATCACTAGATTGTAATAAGATCGGACTTGCTGTTTGGTGGACGTAGCCCAGGGATTGGGTGAACCACGTTAAATCTTGGTACCTTGTGTTCATTTCTGTGTGTTCTATTATTTTCTATTATTGGTTATATTTGCATGTAGTTTTTTTTTATTTCTGTCTGTGGTTTATCCTAACAAGTGGTATCAGAGCCTAGTTGTCTTTCAGTTATCCTCTGCAGGAAAGTCTCACGGTTAAGTGGGAGTCTCACAGTTGAGTGGGAGCGATGGCAGATGAGGGTAAGTTGAGGGTTGATAGGTTTAATGGGCAGAACTTCCAGTTATGGAAGATGCAAATGGAAGACTATTTATATCAGAAGGATTTATGGAAGCCGTTGGAAGGAAAAGCCAAGAATCAGGGAACTATGTCAGAGGCTCAATGGGATCTTTTGGACAGAAAGGCACTCGGAAGCATTTGGTTATGCTTGGCACCATCAGTGGCATTTAATATTACAAAAGCAAAGACGACAGAAGATTTGATGAAAACCCTAGCAACACTGTATGAAAAGCCCTCCGCTTCAAATAAGGTATTTCTCATGAAGCGTTTATTTAATATGAAAATGGAAAAAGGTGGATCTGTTGCAGATCATTTAAATGAGTTTAATACTATTACTAGTCAATTATCTTCTGTGGGTATCAATTTTGATGAAGAAATTAGGGCTCTCTTGATTTTGTGTTCTTTGCCCGAAAGCTGGAATGGCTTGGTAATGGTGGTCAGTAATTTTGTTCCTGGATCTAGTACCCTAAAATATGATGATGTGATCGGTGTTATTTTAAGTGAGGAAACTCGTAGAAAATCCTCAGGTGGATCTACATCAGGAAGTGCTTTAAATGCACAAAGCAGGGGCAGAATGACTAAAAGAGGAAGTAACTCTGGAAATCGTGGGAAATCAAGAGGAAAGTCAAAGGGGAGGAGGTCTCAATCGAGAGGACCAAATGATTGCTAGTACTGTGGGAAACCAGGGCACAACAAGAAAGATTGTTGGACTCGAAAGAAAAATGAAGGAGATAAATTAGATGGAGACAAAGAGGCAAATGTGGTAAGTAACAAATCCGAAGAGGATGCTTTGCTTCTGTCTTTAGAGAGTGTTGATGATTCATGGGTTTTAGATTCTGGTGCTTCTTTTCATGCTACACCTCATAAAGGTTATTTCATTTATTATGTCCAAGGGGATTTTGGGCTTGTTTATTTGGGGGATAATGAACCCTATCAGACTGTTGGAAAGGGAAAAATTAAGATTAAGTTGCAGAATGGGAATCATTGGCTACTACATGAGGTAAGACTTGTTCCAAAACTAAGTAGAAATTTAATTTCAGCAGAGCAACTCGGTGATGAGGGTTGTGTAGTTACTTTTAATGATAAAAATTGGAAGGTTTCAAAAGGTTCCCTTGTAGTAGCAAAAGGTGTGAAAGTAGGCACCTTATATCTTTGTACAGGTCATATTGTTCCTTCTACTTTGATTGTTTCAGAGAAAAATGAATATTCAGGAACAATTACTGCAGTTGAGCAGGGAGAACAAATAGTTGTTGTAGATTCTGATACAGCATTGCGACACAATAGACTTGGGCACATGAGTGAGAAAGGTATGAAAGTACTTCATTCAAGGAAAGTTTTACCAGGTCTAAAATGTGTGAATATGGATTTCTGTGAAAGTTGTGTGTATGGAAAACAAAAGAGAGTGAGTTTTGTAAAGACGGGGAAGGAAAACAAAAAGGAGAAATTAGAGCTTGTGCATACAGATGTATGGGGACCGGCTCAGGTATCTTCCCTTGGTGGCTCTCATTATTATGTTACATTTATTGATGACGCAACTAGAAAAGTATGGGTTTATTTCCTTAGACAGAAATCTGATGTATTTCAAACTTTTAAGAAATGGAAATGCTTGGTTGAAAATGAGACTAGTAAGAAATTAAAATGTCTCAGATCTGATAATGGTGGTGAGTATTGCAATCATGAATTTGAAGATTATTGCTCCACTAATGGTATTCGTAGACAAAAAACTATTCCAAGGACTCCACAGGAAAATGGAGTGGCTGAACGCATGAACAGGACTATAATGGAGTGCGCAAGGAGCATGAGGTTGCATGCTGGGTTGCCCTTACACATGTGGGCAGAGGCTGTCAATACTGCAGTATATTTGATTAATAGAGGTCCCTCTACTCCTTTGGGTTGTGGTATTCCAGAGGAAGCATGGATTGGTAAGAAGGTGAGTTATTCTTTTCTCAAGACCTTCGGTTGTGAAGCTTTTGCTCATATAGACTCTGAAAATAGAACCAAGCTAGAAGCTAAATCAAAGAAATGTGTCTTTGTTGGATATGGCATTAATGAATTTGGCTATAGGCTTTAGGATTTTGAAAATCATAAAATTATAAGAAGTCGGGATGTCATATTCAATGAAAAAGTGTTGTACAAAGATCTGTTGCAGCAACATGAGAAGAAAGAAGATGATTATGTAGTGCTGGATGATACTCCAAAAGCTGATGTTCCAGCCATTCCTCATGATGTGCAACAACTGCAACAACAAATACCACACACACCAGTGAATGTTAGACGGTCAACAAGGCCAATTAGACCTCCACAAAGGTTTTCTCCCTCTTTGTATTCTATTTTACTTACTGATGCTGGTGAACCTGAAAGTTATAATGAAGCTGTGCAGGTGGATACTAAGATTCAGTGGGAGTCTACAATGAAAGATGAAATGGACTCTTTGCTGAAAAATAAGACATGGGATTTGTGCAAGTTGCCTGCAGGTAAAAAGGCTTTACAGAATAAATGGGTTTACAGGTTGAAAGAAGAGGAAGGAGGTAAGAAAAGATTTAAGGCCAGGTTAGTTGTAAAAGGATTTGCATAGAAAAAGGGAATTGATTTTGATGAGATATTTTCTCCTGTTGTTAAAATGACTTCTATTCGTACTGTTTTAAGTCTTGTGGCTACTGAAGATTTGCATTTAGAGCAGATGGATGTTAAAATAGCCTTTCTTCATGGTGATTTGGATGAAGAAATATATATGGCTCAGCCACAGGGTTTTGAGGTCAAAGGTAAGGAGAACTTAGTGTGCAAATTGAAGAAAAGTTTATATGGCTTGAAGCAAGCACCTTGGCAATGGTATCTGAAATTTGACAGTTTTATGCATGAGCATGGATATAATAGGTGTCATTCAGATTACTGTGTTTATTTTAAGAGGTTGGATGATGATAGCTACATTATTTTATGTTTATATGTTGATGATATGCTTATAGCTGGGTCTAACATGGATCATATTAAGGGGCTGAAATGTCAATTAGCACATGCATTTGCTATGAAGGATTTGGGGGCAACAAAACAAATCCTTGGTATGAAGATTTGCAGAGATAGGAAGAATAGAACATTGACGCTATCTCAAGCTGATTATGTTGAGAAGGTGTTGCAATGTTTCTCTATGGAGAATGCTAAAGCTGTCAGCACACCTTTACCTGGTCATTTGAAATTGACTAAGGAGATGTGTCCCAAGACACAGGAAGAGGAGGATAAGATGTCCAAGGTACCCTATGCTTCAGCTGTAGGAAGTTTGATGTATGCTATGGTATGCACTAGGCCAGATATTGCACATGCAGTGGGAGTCGTTAGCAGGTATATGAGTCATCTAGGATTTGAGCATTGGAATGCTGTCAAGTGGATTCTCAGATATTTGAGAGGAACATCCAATAAGTGTTTACACTTTGGGGGCTCTACTACTGATTTACAGGGCTATGTTGACTCAGATTTGGCTGGAGATATTGATACCAGGCAGAGTACTACAGGTTATGTCTTTACTGTTGGTGGGGCAGCCGTGAGCTGGGTTTCTAGGCTACAGAAGATTAATGCTCTCTCCACTACAGAGGCAGAGTATGTTGCTGCTACAGAGGCAGCCAAAGAGATGATATGGCTTCAATTCTTCTTGGAAGAATTGGGACATCCTTAGAAGGATAATTATTTGTTCATAGATAGTCAGAGTGCCATTCATCTTGCTAAGAATTCAGCTCTGCATTCTAAGACCAAACACATACAGTTGTGGTACCATTTCATTCGGTCAGTTTTGGAAGATGGACAGTTAAAGCTAGAGAAGATCCATACCAATGAAAATCCAGCAGATATGTTGACAAAGGTTGTAACAAGGGAGAAGCTGAACTCTTCTTCAGCTTCAGTTGGTCTTTTAGACTAAATGTGAATAAAAGAACAGCAGAGTCCAGGTTGGTTTGATCCAGTGGGAGCCCCATGCGGTAGTTGTATTGCTACAGGATCAATCTCCAAGTGGGAGATTGTTAGATTATGGTGACTGATCAGGAAAGTACTGTACATACTTCATAAATAGTGGGGTTCGTTTTTTTTTTTTGGGAAGTAGCCGACATATTATGGCCGACATGTTATAACCCTAAAGCAGTTTAATACTTGTATACAAAGAGCTTAGGGTTGGGTATTTTTTATATGTGGTGATACGAAATTGGTTCTTGTGGCGGTATTGAGCTATAAGGGATTACGGATTTTAATTAGGTTGTAATCACTGGATTGTAATAAGATCGGACTTGCTGTTTGGTGGACGTAGCCCAGGGATTGGGTGAACCACGTTAAATCTTGGTGCCTTGTGTTCATTTCTGTGTGTTCTATTATTTTCTATTATTGGTTATATTTGAATGTAGTTTTTTTAAATTTCTGTCTGTGGTTTATCCTAACAGTGGGAGCTTCTTGGTATATATGTGGTAGGTATTTCTCTTGAGGCTTGTGATGGTAGGTTACAGATTGGATATATTGATGATGTGAGATTCACTTGGTATACCTTTGGAGGTATGGATAGTTGGATGGGTTTGGCACTTGTTGTGGGTGCTATTTTTAGCTATGAATTTATATGATTACCTTTGGATAAGGTTTTTGTGCTTGACATTTTAGTTGGTACAGGATTTTATGATTTTATGTATGTTCGGTGGCAGTAACATAATAGGAGGTGAGATCATTCATGTTTGAGATGCTGAATACTTTAATTTTGTTGTCGAGTGCCAAGATGGAGCATTTTGTGTACTTTCATCCATGATGGTGGATGTGCTAGGAGGGATTGTTTTCGTTTTCATTTATGTGGCTACAGATTGACCCTATGCAATATATACAACAAGTGGGAGATTATTGAGATAATGGGTGTTGCAAACATTGCATAATATTGTTATATTGTATTATTTTATTATATTATATAATATTGCACCTAGATGGACGTGCAAGATGGAAAGATTCTCATGTGATATACTTCATGAGTTGTATTGTAACATTGTGATAATATTTCATGTAATTATTTAATATTGGGGAAAAGAATTAAATTTTCAATATTAAATGTGGGGTTAATGGGATAGGTAGCACATGGTTTATGCAATACCACTTGGTGGTTTTGTGGGACTTTCTACTATATAAGTAGCCACAAAGGTAGTTGTTGTATGAAAGAGGAGAAGATAGAAGGGAAAAAGGGAAAGAGTCAAGCAAGACAAGGCTTGACAGGTTAGCCAAGGGAGCATTTGTGAAGGTTGGAAGCATGACATGAGATGTGTGTATTCATACTTGTTCAGACGGATTGCTTGGTTGTGGCTATGGCTTTGAAGGCTTCTATGGTTGTATTGCAATGGTGTTTTTGCTGAATAATACATGATGATGGATGCTTTTGGAGGCTAGGTTTTTCCCTCAATGAGGGTTTCCCAGGGTATATCTTGTGTCACAATTTGTGTGGGTATGTTGTCTATTCTCTTGCATGTGGAATTTTAATTAAATATTTATTTCAGATCTATTATGGGTTATGTGGAAACAGTTATATTTTGTTGCAAGTTTTCTTACAACTCATGCTACAAATTACATAGAACATAACATGAACAATATGCATACATCACAAAAAAAAATAACATTGTATATTTTTTAATAGGTTACCTCTATAAAAAACATATTATAAGTAATCAACACCAGGAATTGAGCATCATAATAAATATTTCAACCTAATTAAAACCTAACACATTTCCATTGATCATCTTCTTCATCCATTTCATCATAATGAACATCATCATTATCACCATCATCATCTAAATCATCAGAATGACCATTGTCAACATCATGATCATCACTATGACCATCATCGCCATCACCATCACCATCACCATCACCATCACCATCACCATCACCATCACCATCACCATCACCATCACCACCATCATCATCTCTATTGTCGCCGTCGCCACCACCACCACCACCACCATCATCAACAATGTCATCACCATCATCATGAACATCTTCGCCATCATCATCATCATCATCATCTCCTTCTTTATCTTCGCCATCATCATCTTCCACTTCTTTGGTATCTTCTTCTTCAATCACATTATAGTTTACTGGTCTTCCTCTTGGATCGTATCTAATGACAAATGACCAACCTAGTTTATGTGGAATGCCAAAGTAAAACACTTGCTCACATTGACTTGGAAGAACATAGGGCTCATTTCCAACTGGCTCAAATGATCTTGTATTAATCATTGTAAATCCATTATCATGTTCAATAAAAGTTCTATTAGGATCATTTTGGTCCAATCGCAGCATGTACCATTTGACAATAAATAAAACTAGTTTGAAGAAATTAAAGTCACACTCAATTATATCGTCCAAAATGCCATAATATTTATTTTTAGATTGTTGAAGATGGATCTCATTTCTAGATGAAATATTGGTGACCTCGAAGACTACAGTTATCTCAGAATCACAAGTTCTATTAGTCTCGTCCACCTTTTTTATGCAAAATTTATGACCATTGTAGTACATAACTTTGTGGTGTTTGACCTGTTATTTTTCAAACATGCCAAAATTATGCATCCATCCGTGAGTTGATATTAAACAAATGGTTATGATAGATTAACTTATACTTACCTTCATGCCTCTTAAACCATTTGCTAGATCAATTACCATTGGCGTAACGTTGGGATCTTCGTTACAATGAGCTTCTTTAACCAATGAAGCAACACCTGCCCATGTTAATGAGCGACCATTTTGTTGAGATCGTTTAATCCATACCATCATCTAATAAAATATTGTTTGCAATATACAAATGAAGTACATCCCACTCACGAGAAACTGTATAAAATAAATAGACCAGTTAAAACAACTTATATTGATGATGGATAATAATTAATTAACTGTGATAACATCTTATAATTACCTCTCACTTTCCTCAATCTACTTTTCCCCATCAAGTACTCCCCTTTGAATCTATTAATGGAGTTGAGAGCCCAAATGCAATCTACATGGATCTTTGATGCAAACTGAGAAGATATTCACAAATGTACACCGTGGTTTGGTAGATCATATATCTCTCGACCACAGAACCCTTAGGATGTGCTCTCTATCGAACCAAGCCCTTCAAAAATTTCAAGTGCCTCTCAACTATCGACATTGCTCTAATTGGTACAGGTCCACACAATTCGATCTCCTCAACTAGATGTATGAGGTAGTGTTCTTGTGGTGCATTGAAAAAAGTTGAAGGTAGACACTTTTGCATCTCACACAAAAGTTGAGGAATTTTTCTCTTCCATTGCTTTATGTCTTTTTTATCAATTTCTTTAGATGACAACCACCTAAAAGATATTCATCACGCAAAAACATATTAACAAGACAAATAACACTTCTATACAACAAATCTAACAAATAACACTTCTTACCTCAAGTATTTCTCAAGATCATATATAACATGTTTGACACTCATGTTGTCAATGTTATGTGGGCAAGATAGAGGTAGAACATACTGCAGTAATAATAAAATGATCTTTTCAATATATTATAAAATAAAATAATTGAAAGTACATAATGTTTTACAAATTTATTGTAAATAGAGAAGAACATGACTTATCTTGACGAAGGTATGGCAATCATGCATTTTCAACCCTAATCCAAAATCACATTTTTTTGATATTAGACTGCTTATGTTTGCAACAAATCCTATGAGAAATTTAGTTTTTTTTATGGCATCAGTTTGTTGATGCATTAATAACTAAGGAATGACACTCGTATTAATCTAGTTTCTAATATTGCTATTTGATTCAAGGAAAAACCTCAATACATGATTGGATTCATCAATGTCATTGCAAATTTTGACCAATTTTTTTTTGTCACACCTTCCATTCAATATTTTTCATAGTGCCTCTATTACATTCTTTCCAATATGTGAAGCATCAAACAAATGCACGATTGGGAGGTGCTTATAGTACAACAACCTACTAAATTGTCTAGGATAGCTTTTAAGTCCTTTTGGAAGTTGCTCATCAATGCCTTGATGAAATTCATGAACATCAATTATATCATTACTAAACAAAAGACAATATCCAAATTTTAATTTCATACGAAAACCTGCATCAAATGGAATGACATTACCTCGACGATTTATTCTATTGTATTCCAAATTCCACATGTGAGGTCTTATTCTTTGTGGCTTTGATGTTGTCTCTTCTCTCCCATTGAAAAGATATTTTTTGGCAATTTGATACTTATAATTTTTTTGGAGAAAGTGTCTATGCTCATCGAACACCTACTTTCCTAAACTTTTTGAATGACAAGATTTCATCTTTGGACCACAAATTGGACATGCACATTTTCCCTTTGTCTGAAGACCTACAAGATTGTGTATAACTAGATGACATGTGTACTATAAGATTTATATTTAAAATTATCACATGCAACATAAACATACAATGAAAAATGTGTTAGCACTATTACATAACCAAAAATTTGCGTTAACAATTTTATATACCATAAAAATGTGTTAGTCCAAGGGCGTCATGTATTATCCATACAAGCATTGCACATAATTGAAATTGTCTTTTACTAATTGGTCTAGAGATGTTGTACATAGTGATCCCATTCCATAACTCCAACAACTCATCAATCAAGGGCTCAATATATACATTCATATCTTTCACTTGGTACTTACCTAGTTGAATGAACATAAACAAAAGATAATTATTATGACCATTTTGATATTGTGTTTATAAATTAATTTAGATTACTATTAAATGGAAAAATACCTAGTACAATCATTTCCAACATTATGTGCTCCCTCTTTACGAACATCCAAGGAGGAATGTTATTGTTAATTACAAAAATAGGGTAGATCGAGTAAACAATTCTCATCTCTTCAAATGGATTGACACCGTTTACTGCCAATGAAAGCTTTAGATTATGAGGCTCTTCTTTTAATATTGGTCACCTATATTCTATGTCTTTAAATGTAGAACAATCCATAGGCATTTACATAATTTCATCTTGACTTCTATTGTGTACATGATAATCCACAAATTGTGCCAAACTAGTACACCTAAATAATCGTTGTAGACGTGGAATAATGAGAATGCATCAAAGAACCTTGTGAGGCACCTGTTTGTTTATTTGATCTTATTGATATCCACTAACGTGACAATTAGGGCACTGCATTGCAAATTCATGTTGTTTATGATATATAATATGATCATTGGGACATGCATGCATTGTTTGATACTCCATTCCAATATCTTTCATAATGGTCCATAATTCTCGGTAAGAGCGAGGTAGAATGTTTGATGGTGGTAACAAACACTCACCTATCAACCTATGGAAAAATATTGTTAATATAAAGAACATTAATGGTACACTAACATAGAAGATGACAAAAATGACACTATACCTTAGCATGCGTGAGATTGCTACATTGGATATACCATTCATAACCTTGAAGTTTACCATCGACAATACATTGGAGAGAAGTGTTGCTTGGGAGCCTTGGTGCAAGGCCTCATATGCCTTTTCAATTATAGGTATATCAAGGTTCTCTTCATCACCATCATTAGATGCGTGACTATCATCATCTTCTTCAATCCTATTCTTTGGCACATTATCAGTTGCACCAATACCAACATATTCAATTGTGTTCTTTGCCTCAGGATCATCTTCTTTCATGGGAGCATTACCTTCTGCTTCAATATTCACACCTCCATGTTCCACCAGTTCGAAATCCACATTCACAAAAGGATGAAAATCCTTTCCCCCTTCAATGTGGTCATGTTGTCTACAATATCTTTGAGTTGTTGTGATTAGAATTATTTGATTCTTTAAACCCTTGCATTTTTTGCAAGGAAAAATAACATTTTCCATCACCATTTCATTTGAATTGAGACTACAATCTAGCAATTGTTGCCTTATTTTATTCTGGGTTCATATTGTTAGGCGTGGACTTTCTTCATGATCAAATATTTGAGCAACAAAAGTATATCAAATATAAACATACAATCATTAGTAGTATCTTGTATATAATCCATAATAATAAAATAATAAAATATTACTCTCTCTTTAGTAAGGATGGCATCTAAACAAATCAAAGGAATTATACTATATATATATATATATATATATATATATATATATATATATATATATATATATATATATATATATATATATATATATATATAAGAAAAGCATTCATTAAAAGAATATCACTATAATTGTTGGTGCCTGAAAAGCTATGATCCCTATTGTTGTTAGCTTTGATTGGAGAATATATAGAAATGAATCCATACCAAACCTACAACTAGTTTGATTTAACCCATAAGAAATGATCATACCACAGTAACATGTGAAATTGTTGTACACATAGATGAGAATGAAATAAACATCTACAATTAAAGCCTTCGACATTCACAATTGTGAGAATTCCTTATCATCAACAATACTATATATTGGGATTGATTTTGAACAAAATTTATTCGTTTATGTATGTTTTCACTCAAAATATGTTGCTACCACTTCTCGTCTTACAACCAACCTTAACAACACCATGGAAGGAAGTGTTGAAAACAGATTGACATAAGTATAAGAATATGTTTCAATCATTGTTTTGTCACTGATGTACTACTTGCTGGTAAGACAACTTCCTAATTGATTTGAGTACTATCATTTTTTTGATTGATGAGGAGGTTTTGATCAAATGAGATAACAAAAGCACCTAGAGGAAAGCTTGAGTTATGGTAAGAAAAAGGAGTACAAAGATCAGCCAAGACAATGATGTTATATTGTATTGAATATCTACTTAAGGTTGCAAAGATTGGATACACTAACTGAGTTAAGAAGAACAAGTAAGAAGAATTGAGTCAGTCAAGCTTGACTGAGTGGATAGTAGTTGTCAAGCAAAGTTAGTGCAAGCCACGTAGAAAATCAGTTGGAGTTGAGCAAAGTGAAAGTTCAGTGTATCTCAAGCGATACAGTGTAAGCCGAGTAAAGTTTAGTTGATGTCGAGCACTAGTAAACTTTAGCGTTTGCCAAGTGATCTTGTTGAAGATGAGTGGAAGAACAATTTGGAAGCTGAGTGACAATATATTGATGTCGAGTGCCAGTATTCATGTTAAATCGTAGATTTGACTAATATGAGCCGACTATTTTGTTTTCTCAAATTTTGTGAAGTGTGTGGAAGATAACTATGATGAGTTGGTGGCACAAAATTCATGGTAAACCATTTTGAGGCAAATTCAAACAAGATTGAAGAATTTTCTAAAAGGGACTCAAATGAAAAGATGAGTAGATTCATTGAATCCTACCTAATCCTACCTAACCCAAAAATGGATGATAGAAGTTGAACGGAAAAAGATCTTAATTTTCTATTTATAGAGATGGTTGGTTAGAAGCAAGGTTGGTCATGTTCAAGAACCTAAGTTAGAAAAGAGGTCTAAGGTATTGCTTCATTCAGTGATCGAATAAAAGAGAGTGTTATTGGCAAGGAAAGTAAGAAGGCTTAAGAGTATGAATGCTTGAAGGGTGAACAAGCTATTAGAGATGAAGTGTGTGAAAGCCAAGCAAAATGGAGGACTAAAACAAATATCTATAATTTACAAGTGAGTTGTAATTTGTATTCAGCTCAAGCCTCACTGTTACTTTCTAATCATTCTACTAGTCTAGGGTAAATCCTTTGGATTAAGGTTGACCTAACAATCATTTGTAAATCCTTTAACTAGGTGACATTCTAAGTGAATGATCTCAAGTCCTCTAACAAGGCTCACTCCTAATAGGATGATTAAAATCCTCTAACCAAGTCACATTTAACAGTGTGTATTGTAACCTTTAACAGGGTTGGCCTTTTACAAGGCATCATTTCAAAAGAGTGAGAATGAATAGCATGTTACTGGTGGTTTTTCCCAAATTGGGTTTCCACGTAAAATCCTTGTGTAAAATGTGTTATTGAATTTGTTATGTTTCATATTTACATTTCTACAAAGTTATTTTGACCTAGGACAATAATCTACAAGTTTAAGTGATTGTATGATGTAATGGATGCATGCATGAATATGTTTTATGGATATGGATTCACTAAGCTTTGAAAAGTTTTATTTGTAGACCTGGACCTTGGATAATTGATTCACCCCCCCTCTCAGTTATTCTAAATAATTCCAATAGGAAGAACTATGGAAGAGTAAAGACAATGATTTATATGAATGAAAAGGTTGTGTCGTTTATGTGATGGAAAAACAAAGGATATTGAAAGGATGTAAAGACAAGGGCACAACTATAGTAATACTATTAGTCTTTATTAAGGATGTAAAAACAAGAACCAACAAGAAGTTAAACTCAAGAACTTTGATGAATAATCTATCAATGATGCTTCATTATGTAGCAATGAAATAGTTGCTATAATAGATTCCATGGGCAAATTTTAGAGTAGCTTCAACCACAAGACAAAAATGATCAAGGGTCTTCAAAAATTAGAATGTGTTGTACTTGTGAAGAGAGAAGATATGAGACAAGGTTGCCACAAAAATTTTAGTTTTTACAAGAGCGGTGATATGTCTTCACAATATCATGAGGTAACAACCTTTTCACATGAGGATGACAATAAGCCAAGAGATACTAGTTATGAAATTTCACTTGATCGAAATCATTCCAATATTGTTGAAGATGTTGGTTTGATTGATAACATTTGTAATGAATAAAAAATTGAGTTGACTTCGATGAATAATGAGGGAAACTACAATGCACCTTGAGATTTGTCACCAAGTCTTTGTAACATATTAGTTGTTTATTTACTGGTTGATGATTCTATTGCTTGTAGAGGGAAAATGTAACACAAGAACCATTCAAATAGGTCAACACAAACTTGATTGAGTACAATTTTCTCCAAAATCAGCATGCTACTGTTGTGGGTTGCACCCAAAAAGTTTCTCAAATATGCTCAAGTATTTACCACTATATATCTATCATTCCAAACAATTGTAGTGTTCCACTATGTGCTTCTATAAATCTATTATAGATTGTTCCAGTATATACTATTTTATATTTATCATTCAGAATAAATATAATGCTTATGCAAAATGATTATTCAAGATTCCAAAAAAAAAAGTGCCAATACAACAAGAATGATTTATTGTCCACAAAACCTTGTAATTTTCAATAAAACACACTCAATCGAAACATATCTACAATAAAAATCATTTGGAATTTTGATAGTTTTCTATTGTCCAAAAAGCCTTGCAATTTTCAATAAAACACTCTCAATTTAAACATTTCTACAATAAAAATGACTTATAATTTTGATACTTTATAAGACTCCCAAAGCTTATGCAAAATGATTATTCAGATGCTGGTTGATATTCATCATGAGAAGCGAGGAGTGCAAAGGGAAGACTTGATGTGCAATGTATAATAGAAACAAATATTTTGATTTCTTGCTACTTACTCTATCTAATTTTGTTTTCAAATTGCTTTACACTTAGATAAATACTAATTTGTACATATGTTTAGATAAGAAAACTGGGGTGATTCTTCTATCAATTTAAATATATTCTACTTTTATTTGTCCAATTCTAATTGATGTGCAATATGTAGTAGAAATAAATATTTTGATTGCTTGCTACTTACTGTATCTAATTTTGTTTTCAATTTTCTTTACACTTACATAAATATTGATTTGTACATATCTTTAGATAACAAAACTGGGGTGATTCTTCTAACAATTTAAATATATTGTACATTATTTTTTCCAATTCTAATTGATGTGTGAGGATCAAAGATGATTGGTTCTCTTATTTTATCTTGAAGAAGACATGAGGTGACCTTAAAGTTGACTTATAAATAGAATGTTATGGGTGAGACATAACAATATATGATATGTTTTTCATATTGTTGTTACTACTTGGTTTTTTGCCAAGGTTCACTTAAACCATTCTTAGTCATACTCCTCCTTTTAACAAAACATCACAATAGTTCACACTACATGCTATGGTGCATGCACTATTACTGGAGTACTAATTTAAATTAAACTATCACACAAAATATTGAAAATAAAGATTGAAAACATAACGACACACAACAAGACGATAACACACAACAACACTTATTACTATTTTGTATTTACATTGAAAATAAAGACTGAAAATAAGAAAAGTGTCATGGATTTTAAACTATTTTATTTGTAATCATATTTAATAATTAATGCATAGGCACGTTAACACAAAATAGAATAGTAGAAAGCTTTAGCATGAAAACATAGTGTAGTTTTTCAAAACAACGTAACTTTTTCGAGTACCTTACAAAATATCAACATTAAAGAGCATTTATTTTGTTATGCCAAAGAATAATATCTTTGACTTAGATATTTAATTGTCTAAGATCTATAATTACATTTAAAAATCATAGTAAAACCTAATTACTTTTGTGGAATTTAGAATAATTTATGTTGTTCCAAATTATATTCAATAAATCTTTTCATTTATAAAACTTATGAAAGTAAAAATTGGTATTATCTAAAATTTATATTTACATTCAAAATGGAGATTGAAAACATATATTTGTCATAGATTTAAAACTATTTTATTTTTAATTATTAAGAATTAATCCATATTTTAATTTACTAACATCAGGAATATTATGATTTATAACTTCTATGTTTCTATGGGGAATATTATGATGTATCCCTCTTATGATTTATAACTTCTTTCCTATTTGTTAAAAGTTTAAAAGTTGCATGAATATCGTATACTGCTCTGCATGTAAGACTGTCACCACTCCATAAGTTTATGTAAACAATTGTTATGCTTTTTTGATACAACCCTAACCATTGTATAACATAAAAAAAAAGGATGAAATGTCTATCTATTTTTGATATAACCCTAACACCTTGAAAAAACTATATATATATATATATATATATATATATATATATGGATGAAATTGTCATGTGTTTTCGATATTTACCTAACTGCTCGATTAGATTATTTAAATGTAGAGGAAACTGTTATGTGTTTTCGATATTAACCAACTGCTCAAAAACATTATCTAAACATGGATAAAACTATAACACATTTTCGATAATAATCTAATCACCCAATAACATTCAACAAATGACATATAAATGTAATGAAGTCAAGGAGTTCCAATCAAACTCGAAAAAATGATTGCAATGCAAACAAAGCTCAAATATCACATTTGTCCAAATGAAATAAGGCGTACGTTATGTGCTAACGATAAAACATGAAAACACAAAGTACATCATCCCAATAACAACAATAGGAACTAGGATAAATGCTCCAACATAACTAAAAGGTTAGACATGCAACATAATAACTACCACATACAAACTATAAAACATAACTGTCAATTACAACATAAATATTGATATAGGCATGATATTAATTCGCCCTAGGCCACCACTATGTTGGTGGACGTATAGCCACCAATATATCAACAATTGCAAAGTTCTGAACCTTGACAAAACTCCTCGCAACACATCCTCTCTATACATCCTCAATGCAAGCCTCATAAATTATCTCTCGTATTGGGCAATGATATCCTCATCTAGGACCTGCACAACATCATCTTTAGTAGATAACGTATCATCCTCTTCCTTGGATGTCTCACTAACATTCCCATCTATCGTAGGATAATACATGCAAGGATTGAAATAATTTTTGAGCCTACTATTCAAATGTCCTTTGTCGAGGCCAAGAATAACATTATCCATAGAATCTTTGTTGAGTGGATTTACAAAATTAACAATTAGTTCAACAACCTTCTCCCTGGATGTAACAATATCCATGCCAAGAGGAGTTAGTAGAGTGGCATAAACAATGTCATCACACCAATGTTTGTTTAGTGGGACAAATGCTTCCACCATTGACAAAATTAAATGAAGCATATCATCGGGCACCCTGAAAAGGTTCTGAATCTGTTGTGAGATATTGTTGTCACAGTTCATGTAGCTAAGGGAAACAAAAGAAGCCATTATAACTTCCTTTGAACAGTGAGATTATGCACTTTAAGCCTCTCAATTGGTCCTGAACCAAGTGCATTGACTGTCGATGAAGAATGGAATTAAACTATTTCTATCTTTTCATACTGAAATATTCCCTAAAGTATCATGCAAGGCATGATCAAAACATTTTCAAAATTAGAAAAAGCGTAAAGATTTATCACCACTGCTAATATTCCATTAGTTTTAGATTTATATGAACAACTAGGATAGATGGGACACACTAGTCTCTACACAATCACTCCATGCCTAAGTCTCATTGATAGATAATGATGGCACGCAAGATCGTATAAATTCAAATGTTTCATTCGCTCGTTTGCAGGATCACTTCAATGTAAATTGTTGAAGGTTGCGATGATGTAAAACACTACTATTTGTTGTGATGCAGGTTAAATGACATGAACTTGCTCACACGTTGCAATAGTGTGGTACAATTTTCATCGTGTGTTCGCAAGTAAAATAAACATTAAATACAAAACAATGCTATTTGCATGTTTGACGGTTCACTTAACATTCATTTCTTAGAGGTCATGGTTACGCGATCATTGCTTTACCGTTTAACCATGAGATCCATGATTAGGTGATTGAAAGAATATGTTGAATGAAAGAATAACACTTCTATTGATGAATGCTTACGATGAAATTATCCCAACAACCCGTAATAGTTTAATGTTATTGTGCGGTGAGAGTAATACCAAAAATACATATCCATTTTGTTGTTCAATTTACAAATACAAAAAAAAAGTTCAATTTACACATTTGTCTTCCATTTCAATTGAAGAGTCTGCTGACTAGTCGAATTATAATTTAAATTATAAAACAAGTCTGGTGACTAAAGTTTCATAGCAAGGCAAGGTTTTGTATCAAGCTAGGGTTTTGTTCATGGATCCACTATTCTATGAAAGATTTTGTGCAAAAATCTTTTGATCACATGTTCATTTAACATGCAACTATGGAAGGCCGTAAAGACACGAAATTGCATTGTGCGTTGCTATGCAAGATCATGCAAAACACAAATATGGATGGTTGCGAAGATGAAAAAGTATTTTGTTTGGTGGAATGTAGAATCGTTTAATTTAAATTATTGAAGGCATCAATAGTGCATGATCATTGAAAATTAAATTATTGAAGGCCGCGAAGGTGTGAAACTATATTGTTTGTAGGAACACAAGATCATTTAAATTTTCCATAATGGAAGCCCATGAATGTGCAAAACTCTTCTCATCATTGTTGCTCTGGATCCTTAAATTATAAATATGGAAGGTTGCGAATGTGCGAAATCCTATTGTTCATTGGAACACAAGATCATTTAAATTAATATTATGGAAGCCCTAGACTGTGCAAAACACTATTGTTCTGTATTCTTCACAAGATGTTTTAAAATTAAATTGTTGGAGCCACGAAGGTGATAATAGTCATTTGTAGGTGCTATTACCATTACTTATTAATTTGTTGAGTGCAGAATGATATTGTTTGTGCTTTCACAACTTTAATTAATGTTCAATTGTCTGTGGTTGTAATGGTGCCAAGCTTGCAATTCACACGTTTGCGAGCTCCTTTAACAATAAACAGTGTGACCCATGAGCATTCGATATGATACGTCGAAGGAACAAATAGTAAATCTATCAATCGAGGCCTACAACATGTTGAAGGAGAAATAGTAATTCTATCTCTATGTCGAAGGAACATTAAATCGTAACATGTGGCAATTGTGCGAAAGAAAGGATACAGCAAAGGACTTGAAATAAATGTTTTATCGATTCCATCTTACAATGTGAATGTACGAACAAGATCGGATAAATGTTTAAATGTTTTGTCGGCTAACTATGGTTAAATCATTTTAAATGTTTAACTCTGCGGTGAAGTAACAGTAATGGCTAATCGGAGGTACATAAACAGTTATCTAACTTGATGCAACTTTAATAGGCCCATGAAACCACATCGAATGAGGTTACTTTTCCAATATGAATTCATACGAAAATAGTGTAACTCCATTACTTGGCATCTATACGACTGTATAATTAATAAAAAACACAAAAATCAATTATCAATTCAAGGAAACATCCGTCAGACATGCCCACAAGACACTTAGGGAAGGACACAGAAGGACCAGGTACCACTATGATGCAACTTATTTGCACCGTAGAAAACTAGGCTAAATCCTGCCTTGCCCAAACATGTACTTATTCACTGTCATTTCCCCACAACTAACACCATAAATTTTGTTTATGTACTTCACTTTCATTTTTAAATACATCCTCTATGTGTTTTAATGATATACAACTTTTATATTTGTTTTTTAAAATAAATTAATATTTGAATTTATGTATTCAGTTGAAAAAATAATTCTATATATTTTTATATATGGTATTTTTATTTAAAGGAAATAAATTTTGGCCAATAATTTTATATTTAAAAACAAAATAAGATGTATAAATATATTTTTATTTGAATGTAAATTTTTTAATATATGATATAAAATGTAATTATTTTTATAAAGTATTAACAATAATTTTAAATGTATAAATCTAATTAATTTTATAATCAGAAAATATTTTAATCTTAATAGATTATTGTTTTAGTTTTCATTAATAATAAAAGGATATAATAATAATTAAAAATTAAAAATGACTAGGCAAGAGCCTACAACGCAATGGTAAATTGCGAGTGAGTTCGAATCTTCTTGAGATTAAGACATAATAATAATTAACCTTAACAATAATAAAAATAAAATGAATAATAAATAATGTAGGCTTCGACCGATTACCTATCAAAAAATAAATAAAAATAAATGACTATATTTATAAATCTACTTCAGTTATAAAATTAAAAACATTTTAAATAAAAAAGTAAATTTAAAAAGATGGAGAATTTTAAGTAAAAATTATATTTAAAATAGATTTGGGAGAAATAAAAATAAAAATCAAACTTGTTATTGTTTAATTGAATACACTTATTAATTATCTATATTACATTTTAAATAAATATGTTGTTTTCTTTTATTAGTATCATATTTTTGTTTTGGCTAACTTCACCTCAAAAAATATCAATTCATTTTTTTTTGTTAATAATAAGTTAGGCTGATATGTTAATAATATATTTTTATTTCTTATTTGAATTTACTATTATATAATTTATTAATATTATAACTTCAATTTAATACTATATAATATCTCAAAAAGGCAAAATTAGATTCATATATTTAATAAATTAAATTTTGAATTCAATTACATGTAGATTTTATAATATTTTTTCAAAATATTTATAATACAAAATATTTTAAAACAATTTTTATCAAAAAGAAAAATTAACATTTAAATTATGTCTAAGAATTATAAATTTTTTAATATTATATGACAGCTTTAATTAAAAATAAAAACTTCCTTTTTAAATACTGAAATGACCTTGCCTCCGAAGTTTTTTGATTAAGGAAAACACGTTTTAATGGGCCCTAAAACACTTACACTTCTAAAAGTAAAACATAGAAAAAGTGCTTAAAGTATCAGAGAAACTAAAAGCAACAAACTGAAACAGCCCCCCACAGAGAAACATGATATAAACTAGACAAAAATAGGGGAGTAGAACAAAAATCCAGGAGAGGCCCAAAAGCCAAGAAAGCTGCTCAGGGAATTTCTTTGAGTATTTTCGCAGCTTGAATTTCTAGCTCAGACATTTTTCCAACCACCTCTTTCATATCAAACATATCTTTATTAGGTTCTTGGATGTCCTTCTTCTTTGTGCTGGATCTGGTTCTCTTCCTCGAGCCATCCTCAAGAGATCTATCTTTGGCTTTGTTAGGTGAATGGTCATCCTCCTTGTTGCCCCTGAGTTCTTCACTTTTGTTGATGAGCACCTTTATGTTCTCATTACCCTCTTTGAGGATGTTGTAGCTTTGCTTAGTAATATTTTACATAGAGCCCTCCATGGTTTGAACCCTACTCTTCACTTTCTCCACTTTGTTATCCATGTCCTTATCCTCCTCTGTTTTCCTGTTCTGAAAATTGTAATTATCCCTTTCCAATCTAAGTTGAAATTAACATAAACTTTTTAAAAAATTGATATAATAGTTTTATTTTATGAATTTAATTCTTTTCATTTAAAAAAAATAAAAAATATAAACATATATCAATAGATAAGATATGATAAATATATGAATGTAATTTTTCAATAATAAAAATATAAAATAGTCATTAATAATACTTACAATTTAAAATATAAAATATAATATAATTTTTTAAATTAAATTTATGAACTTGATATTATATCATATTTTGAACTAAAAAAACTCATCTTAAAATGCTTGAATTTTTTTTGACGTTTTTATCAACTAACAATAAATCATTCATTTAAATACATAAATTGAAAAACAAATAAATGGCACAAAGGACAAGGAATTGGCACAACATTCTAACTACACATTATTTAATACTTTTTTTTTTTTCATTTTTTTTACATTTTATATCATATAACGAAAAAATTACATTCAACTAAAAATATATTTATACATCTCATTTTTTAAAAATAAGAAATTATTAACTAAATTTTATTTTGTTGAAATTAAAAAATCATATATAAAAATAAATGCAAAATTTTACCAACTGAATACATAAATCCAAATATTATTTTATTTTAAAAATATAATATAAAAAGTTGAATGAAGTACATAAAAAGTGTAGTTGTGGGAAAATGACAGCGAGAGTCAGTGCATCGTTGGGCAGGGCAGGGCAGGGCAGGGCAGGGCAGGGACTTCCATGAGATGACATGCCATTAAAAAAGGATGTATGTATCATGTATTTTTTCTGTACTGGCAGGACGCCTCGCCTTTCATACATTCATTTAAACGTGACAAGTGAAGATTTACTGCAGAAACTTGGTGTGCATTTACGTCCTCTTGTACGACATATTTAGCAGAAATTTTTAGTCACCTCATCTGTTTTCTTTATTTATATCCTTCGAGCTTATTAGTCTGTCTGTAATTGTACGTAATGCGTCTGGGTAGCTGTTAAAAGCTCGGAGATTTAAGGTTTGTAGAAAACAGAATAATTATTCTTTGTAAAACATTTTCACACTTCTGCAGCTTGGATTTATATGGAAAGACAATTCAGTACAACACATTACAATGGTAAGGTATCTTAATGTAGTTGAGCTCGCATGAATCCATCTCTTAAATTTCTTTCACTACTACATCTTTTAAACATTTTTTAATTTTCATTTCTTGAAGGTAAGCGTTGAAGATTGCGAGGACAGTGATGAAGCAGCATTTACTACAGTGGCCCGTATTACAGAGAAAAGAGACTGGCCGAGTAACATGCGCAGCGAGGTGAATTGATTATCTGTTTCACGTTACTCTTTTAGCATGCTTGTGTGTATATAGCTTCAGGCAAAAATATTTCATGTAAACAAGTGCGGGCAGAAATTGCAATTGTTCAATGAAATTTGCGCATGAAAAGAAGCCATACAAATGAATTTAACTGGCTGCATTGAATCTGTTTGCAGCTGAATCATTTTATAGAAGGTAATGTAATTGGACGAACCACCTGTGATAATAATGTACAATTAATGGCGAGTAAGATTTTGGCCGCTAGACGAATTGATTTATATTAATAATTTGTCTTTCGAAGGTCAGCTTCCGTTTGTCTTCCCTCAGGTGGTTTAGGTTTACTGGGGCAGGGGAGTGTGTGTATATATATATGCCTTAGCATTTGAGAACATGTCCTAGAAAGTTGCTTTAGGGTATGTTTTACTTTAAAATTCTAGTCAATTAACTTGTATATGACTTTTCTAGGGAGATTGTTTTGCTATTGACGTTTCCCTAGGGAGACTATTTTGCTGTTTACCTAGGGAGATTTTTTTCCCTTCATGTTGTTCAATGTAGTGTACATTCCTACGCACCTTTGGCTTTGAACTTATGGCGTCTGGATTTGAGCCTGCGACCACCTCTATGGACAATACAATAACTTCACTATCAGGCTTTCCCAGGTAAGTTCTGCTCTTACCCCATTTTTCGCAATACTTGGACTGTTGCTTAGAATTGCAGTGAGAGTCGAGGGAAAAGGTCTTTAGGCACCCACTTATTCCTAAGGCTCCTTGGTACTTGACAGGAGATTAAGCAAATTGCGGTAAAGACTTTAGAGCCTTTGGCATTTGATTGACTTTAGAGCCCCTAGGCACTTGAACAATTTAAGGAGGAGATCCAGTTGAGAGCATGTGACTCGACGGGGTTGACAACCAAGAGTGTCATTATTTTTATTACTTGAGGTCCTTTTGTTTGACATAACTTCTGGATGAATAATGCCTATTATTCTAATTAAAAGATAATATTACATGGACTAAAAAAAAAAAAATTAAAAAAAAAATGGATGGGAATAGTGTGGATTCAAAATAAGCCTTAAGGTAGACCTGAACTGTCAGAAGTGAAAGAACCAAAACAGTGTGCAGGTAATCACACAGATTTCATTTTCATATTTGTCTTATTGACGGAACTTAACTAATTTATTAGTAGCTACTAAGAAAACATAGGAACGTTTGCAGGGGAAGAGTCTACTAACCTCCTAAATATAGTTGTTCTGGGGGAAAATCTAGAGGGATTTTTAGGATTACGGGAACTAAATGTTTTGGTAGGAAATTGTTAAAAAAAAGGGATCTGGTGGCTGCAACTTGTCGATTAAACATCTAAAGGTGTGCTCAAGTTTTTTAGGCACTTTCTTTAACAGTTGCTTAAATTATCATTTTTAATTTGGTCCTGGGAAGGAAATTAGCATTCCTGTTTTTGTCATGTTGATGGTGTTGTTGGTCAAAGTTGTAGGTTCCAATTTTTTTGAAGTTTAGTTTGGTTTTGGTCTCAAATTTAAAGTAGCAGCTGACAACTCATGAATAAGCGGGGATAACTAAGGACCAATTGATAAGGATGGGTAGTCCCTTCTGCTTTTGTTTTTGCTAGGCAAAGAGGGGTATTCATTGAGGTGCTAGATTAAAGGGAATCAAAGGATCATCCATTGCATAAGAGAAACACCTATATGTTATATTTCTAATACAAGTGCTTCAAATATTTATCAGGCAGGTACAAAACCATGTAGGAAATTTAAAGATGTGTCTGGTTAATCTCTAATGATATTCACCTCTTAGTATCCCTTAAAGTAAAGCTTGTAGAAATAGTTGAGACCGAACAATGTTGGTGAGACTCATCACTATGTTTGTTGGAAAAAATTATCTCAAATGATGGACCTTGCAAATTTCCAACTCTTGATTATTGGGATTACTCAGTTTTGAATTTGAGGTTAAAATATTTCTTTGTCCAAATTAGTGATCTGATATAATATTAAAATAGCGCAAGGGAAGATGATTTATGAATTAGATCCTCAAAGTAAAGTTAGAAGTTGCATACATCAAAACTTTTCCTAATTGGAGTCAACTTGAACACTCCTTCCATTGTTCTCAGACAATCAATTTTGGGAAGGGCTGATCATATCCTGCCAGAATGTTGCCCTTTCAAATAATTCACAGCTTGTAGTAAATATAAGTTCTAACAACAGCCCATTCTCATGTTAAACTTGAAAGATGCGCATGGGAGGTTGACTAGTCTCAAATAAGAGAGCTGACCAGTTTAAGAGATATACATAAATTTAACAGGGCTGACAAATTATCATTTAAAAGCATTAGGAGCACTGATTAGGGTATTGCTTGGTTTGAAAGAGGTGCATATCTTGCAAGGGTCACAAACTTTAGGAAAAAATGTAACCTTTCCTTCCACTATTGGAGATATGAAGGGAGATCATGTCGATCATGTGACATTCTCTACCTCCTGTGCCTAACCACAAGTTTGTCCCTCTCTACTTGGAGGGTATCTCTTGTTTGTCCTTTTCCCTAATAAGATACATATGCTGGCTAATTGTGCATGTCCAATATCTCTCTCTACTAGTAGTTGATCTCCTCACAGGTGAGCCTCATCATACTCTGCTTACACAGTAGCAAGCTGCATCTGTAAGTCCTCCACCTGGTCACTTCTCATGCCTTAATGGTGCCCTTCATCATCTCTCATTCGAGATATATAGGGAGATCAATTCAGTTGTGAAGGCATCAAGGAATCAATGAATTTAGAAGAAATAAGTATAAATATCAATCAGGTTTGAATTGGAGAAGAATTCAGAAGTAAACATGCGTTAGAAATTAAGAAGAACAGGCTAGAATATTAAGGAAAATAATTGGCATGCCAGTATTATTGTAGTTATTTATTTTGACATAAATTGGATAGGAATCTTTTAAGCCTTACTTAGATGATTAAATGGCCAATCCATCAAGAAATTTAGGATAAGCAATTATTTCCATAATCCGCATCAGCAACCATGTTTGGAATCTGTTAAGTTTTAGGAACCAGAATAGCATTCAACAAAATCCTGAAACTTCAAAATATACAAGAACAGAAGACACATTTATCCTGGGAAATGCCTCCTGCTTGATGGAAAAACCTAGCCACACCACAAAATAATCTCCTTTATTATGATGGAATGAATTCAATACAATACTTCAATATTCTGAGATAATCAGAATAATATTCAACAATGAATCTCTGCAATAATGAAATGCTCAGAATATATGCTACAGCTGAATCCACAATACATGCTTAGTAAAATGCATACTACATCAGTATAACAACCTATTGATAAGTCCCATCAGTAGCAATATGATAACAATAACTCATAAATAGATGAATACGATTCCCAAAAAACAACATCCCCCAAATGCTTGAACTGTTACAGAATGCAAAAACTGAAGAGTCTCAACGCATATTAATAGAAGACTCTCTGAATGAAAGACTTTCCCCATTCTGAAACGTATAGCTAACTAGCAGGTCTGCTCGTGCCTCTTCATGTTCCACGAGGGTCACTCTTGAATGACAATACTCAAGCCTCTTTGATTTCCATGCTGGTGACTCTTGGAAATACACATGATGCCACATCACTCGTGTGCATTGACCCTTCAAATACTTCTGCAGATTTACACAAATGATTGCAGATGAAGGAGCTCTCTCGTAGCTACCATAAACATTACCACTCTCTCTTAGCAAGAGAGAGATCGTTCATATTACATAGTGTGTATCAACTTGTCGAGCACAATAGATCTACAGCTAAAAAATGTCAATAACAAAATCTCATCACAGATTTTCTCAACATAATTTTGTCATCTCAGCATGACATTCACCATGGCTACTCCTAGAGGGTGAAAGAACAAAAAACTAAGTCATGGAGTCTCACACATGACTTCCACCATGGCTACTCCCAGAGGGTGGAACAAGGGATTTCACCTCAAACTTCTCTCATAGAGAAAAGCTCATTAAAAGGGGATTTGACCTCGAACTTTTTGCAGAGAAGAACTCATTAACAAGGGATTGCACCTCGATCCCTTGCGAAGAAGAACTCATTAAAAAACATCTTCATGATGATAGGAGTCTCTTTGAGACATATATCAACCTTTTCGCTTCCTAAATTAGACTCCCTCTGAATCTGATATCAACCTTCTGACCTCCTTATCCAAGGTTGCCTGTGATGAAGAGACAAACTCCCTCACAGCCGGGGCAGCATACTGCTTTGATTATTAAAACAGAATCGATCTGATTCCGATGTTGACCAAGCAAGAAACTTTAGCAGTCATAGCGCTACACAAGATGTTGATCCTCAGCAAAAGGATTTGACACTCTTCCTTTGCCACACAAGCTCCCTCTGAATCTCATTTCTTCCTCTTTGAAGAAACAAATCAAAATGACAAATTGAATAGGATCTTCCTCTATAATGAACTTATGTGACACAAATTCAATCCTATGGCTGCAAACAGCGTTTCCGTGTACATTTTTACAACCTGCATGACTTCGCATGTAATCTCTCATCATAACATTGCTTCTCGATCCCTCTTGGAAGCATTTTAGGAGAGATTAGTAGTAGTTCAAAACTAATTTAAAGAGAAATATGCAGATCAATGCTAAAGATATACATGATTCACTATTCTCAATATTATAGCATGAATTAGCTACATAAAATTCATAAACAATGTTCAAAGGTATAATAAAAGAAATCCTTAGCTTTTTATTGTCTAATCTTCTTGAAGATAGACCCCAGCACACAAGGAATCTTGAATTGCTGTGACTCTTCGATCATCCTAAGAGTCTCACAAAATAATTCCTTTTGCCTTGGATTTGTCTAGGAAGCTCACGCCTCAATATGGTACATCCAAAAGATTTTTTTTTTTCTTTTCTTTCCCAGCAATGATGGTACTTCCATCTTTGCAATTTCTCTTTGGTCCTTGGGTAAAATTGATGTCTCTATCACTCAATTCTACTACCCAAATTGAGCCCGAAGTTTCCTCTAATTCCCATCCATCGAGAACAAAAAAAAACTTTCCACAATTTCCTCAAATCTTACATTTCTTAAATTCCCAATATTCCTATTCCAATTAAATTGTTTCCTTAAACCTGGCTTTGATACCATGTTAAGATTTAGGAACCAAAATAGCATTCAACAAAATATACAAGAACATAAGGCTCATACATCCATCCGAGGAGAACCTTCCTACTCAAGGGAAAAACCCAGCCACAGCGCAAAATAAAATCCCTTATTATGATGGAATGAATTTAATACAATACTTCAATATTTTGAGACAATCAGACCAATAATCAACAATGAATCTTTGCAATAATGAAATGCTCAGAATATATGCTACAATTGAATCCATAATACATGCTTAGTAAAATGCATACTACAACAGTATAACAACAACCTATCAATATGTCCCAGCAGTAGCAATATGATAACGACTCATAAATATATGAATATGATTCCCAAAAAAATCCTCCAAAATGCTTGAACTATTATAGAATGCAAAAACTGAAGAGTCTCAACGCATGTCAATAGAAGACTCTAAATGGAAGACTCTTCCCATTCTCAAACGTATAACTAACTATTGGGTCTATTCGCGCCTCTTCATGCCCGACATTGGTGACTCTTGAATAACAATACTCAATCGAGCCTCTTTGAGTTCCATGTTGGTGACTCTTGGAAATACACATGATGTCGCATTAGTCCCGTTGTCTTACATTTTGTCACCACAAAATGCAGGTAACAGTATGAAACTTTTTCAAACTAGTTTCTCATTTCTCTAAGTTGAATTTTTTATTTGATTGCTTAACACTGATCAGTCAATCAACTCCAATTCATGTAGCAAATTCTTTTGTGGAAGGCTTTCGTCAAGTCTTTTTCTTTTTTCTGATTGTTGAGCCTATGCTTGATTTTTGAGGCTTTCATTGTCCTTTTCTTTGTTTTTGAGTGTGTGTTTCTTGGTTTTTAGTTCTTTGGTTTTGCTCAAATCATTGCTTTAGGTTTCCCCTTCAATTTGATCTACTTGGGGCTTAATCGGAGTTGTCAGTCAAAAAATATGACCAGTTTAGTGCCCAAAAAGTGGAACTTTTTGATGCGATTGCATGAATTAAAATATCATGTTATATTTTTAATTGGACATTCACTTTTTGAAAAATATAACTTAAATTCACTTTATGTTATGTTTTAAAGTTACTTAATCATTTAAATTTTCACTTAAAGTAACTATGGTGCACTTTATTTTATATTTGTAAGTTGAGTTTACTTTTTGATTTTTCACTTAAGCGACTATATTAACTATATAGTTCAATTTAATTTTTGATATTTAAATCAAATGCTCTAGTAAATATTACTTATTAAATGATATTCACATATTATATTGTTAATATGATAATGTAAATATAATTTATGTCCCACTTAAGTTATATTTTATCAAAATTAAATTAATATGTGTTTTTAAAAGTCACTGAAATGTGTAAAATCATTTAATAGCGGACCTTTTTCATGCAATTACATGTAAAATCACTTAAAAGTGGACCTTTTTGATGCCATTGCATGTAAACTCACTAAAACTGTGCAATGACATCAAAAAGATGAACTACATGTGTTATATGCAAATGCACCAAAAATGCGACCTTTTGCCTTGAGTTGCATATGCAACTTAAACATGTCTTTACACCAAAAAGGTGCGTTTTGCACCAAAGACATGTAATTGCACTTCCCAAACCCGTTTTTGGGCAAAAAACATGTTTTTAAAACATGCATATGCACCTAAAAGGTGTGTTTCTGCCTTGGGAGAGCCCATTACTGATTACATGTTTTTAAAACATGTAATGGCCTCTAAAAGATGCGTTTTGCTCCATGTTGCATTTTTAATATATGCAAACACCTCTAAAAGGTGAGTTTTGCTCTCAAACATATGCATTTGATCTTCCAAAACCCGTTTTTGAAAAAACTTCATGTGAGTGTCCTCCAAGAACCCATTTTTGCTTGGAATTTGCAAATCTCTCCATTCCATGGTATGAAATTCGTTCCATAGGGGGCGTTTTGCTTTTTCTAAGTGTTTCCAAACATTAAACGTTGAGATCTCATGCAAAAAACGTCATTTTTGACTCCATTCAAGGGCATGTTTTGGCAAAAAAGGCCTAAAATTTGTCATTTAAGCTCATGTTTTTGCTTGGAAAAGAGGCATTTTGGCATGTTAATCTATTTTCAATATACCAAGGGTCACGTTATTGCATTTGAAAGTGAAAAACAACAAATGTAATTCACTTGGAAGTACGTTTGGAAGTTTGAGAGAGTTTAGGGCACATTTTTGGCATTGTGCATAAAAAATGCCTCATTTTCTGCCCCTTGCGAATTTCTCTTGCAAAGTTTGAAAAAATCTAAGTTTGTTGGAGATTTTTTCAGTATTGGAGCTTTTCCCTCCTTCATTTTTGACACACAATTGTCATGTAAGTGGACATTTTCCTTCGTGCTAATTAATTTGTGTTTATCTTGCTGATTTTATGCATATTTTAGCTTGATGATTTTGTTGCCATGGAAAGTGTATTTTTTCTTTAAAAATGATGAAATGGTTCATTTTCATGTTTTTGTTTTTTTCCCAAACTCCAAATTCGAAATTGCATGTTGAAGTGGTTTGCTTGTTGATATGTTTGAGTCTTTTGCCAAAGGTATGTTCTTTTGAAGTTTGTTTTTGTGTTTTGTGTGCTTGCTTTCGGTTTTTCTTCATTTTTGGAGAAGTTGGAAGTTCTTTGCCAAGAACTTGGTCATGTTTCACTTCACTCCATTTCCATTTCATGCAAGAGCATCATCACATTTCATTTCCATCTTTCCATGCCACAACACTCTGCATCTCATTCGTCAAATGCGATTACATGTATTTTATCCCATTCATCATCCGCACATACATGTAATCTCATTTTCCATTTCCATTTCCACTCATCTCATTTTCCGTATTCGATCACATGACACGATTACATGAAAAGTCTTACATGTAATTGCATCTTTGGAACCCGTTTTTGACTTAAAGTCACTTTTTAAAAGGTCAAAAATGTCATGTGCATTTTTTCCCATGTACTTTGACTTCACCTTTCCACAAAGACGACTATAAAGTTCATTCACCTCAAGCTACATTCCATTTCCATCTTTCCATATACACTTATGCCTCCATGAACAAATACATGTTATTCCACTTCTTGTGTCATTACACACTTCGCATCTTATCCGTTATCCGCACATACATGTAAGCTCATTCTCCATCCGCATCAGCATGTTATCTCACTTCCCATCCCTCATTACATGTAATCCATTTTCCATGCAATAACATCTTGAAAGCTAAGTCACTTTTTGAAAACTAGGAATCTTCATTCGCACGCATTCCCATGCATTCCGCTGTCACACATATTCATATCTTTCCATTTTGACTTTCATAATTTTTCACTCCACCTTCCATTTTCATGCAGTGCATATGTATGATGTCTTTTCTTGAGATTATCTTATCAGGTCTACATAGTATCTAATCCATACTCGAACCTTCGTTGCTGATCAAGAATCAACCTTTATGGTGATTTCCTCTGATGATGCAACACAAGCGCAAGAGATGCTCTCACCATCTAAATCTAAGGGCAAAATAAAATACCAGTTTGATAAAGAGTTGGCTCATGCAACTCCATCTCATGTCATGCCCATTTTTTGACAACATGTTAGACACGAAGATTAGACACGTGGACATGACTGGTTTTCTACGGAGAATAGAAACTCCTGTTGGTCACGATATGAAATGTGTCAAGAGAAGTCATTTTCACTTGGTATCTACGTTTCCCATGGCTGCCTTAGAACTTGAGTTTGTTCTTGGATGCGCAAAGCATTTCAGCCCAAAGTCAAAGACAATCAAAGATGCTAACGACAAAGTTATAATTAGTCTTGATCCAGAAGTTATCGAGAAAATTTTCAAAGTGCCACATAATGCAAAATGCGTAGATCTAACCAAAGAATCATCTTTGAAAATATGGAATGAGATAAACGGAGATTATCTGAAGTATGTGAATCAATATTGGTTAGATACTAAGAGAAACAACTTCTTGAGATGGCCAAAGATCGTTCACAGATCTAATTTTAAGCAGGAGTACAAAGATCTTATCATTCTTCTTAGCAGGGTTTGTGGTCTTAAAGATTCCACCGATTTTGAACCATGGATCAAATTCATCTTCTAGATCATGCAGAATAAGGAGCATATCTTTTGGGGAGAACTGATATTATTGCACTCTGTCAATAGTTGCTCAATGTAGGGACTTCAATGCCTTTCTACATGAATTCCTACCTTGTTTACATTGTTGCTGCCATGGGATCTTTCTCTGGACTCTCAACTAAAGGAGATTGTCTTCAAACTCTAGTTTGGGATTACTATGATCAGATCATTTTGGCTAATAGTAAGTTCCATTACAAAAGAGTTCAAGATGCTTTCTTTGGGCATTTACGGTGTCTGTTTGATAGAGAGTTATCCATCAAAAGGGAATTTGATGAAGCTTGGGAAAAGGTAAATCAGTATGGTTGTATCTTTATCTAGTTTCCAACTTTTACTTACTTGAGGGTTGGATACTTTAAAGGTGAGCCGTATGCCTTACCTAGGTATGTTACTGATAAGATTAGTCTGATGGAATTAGCCAGAAAACTCATGGAAGTTCAATCTGATTAGCATGCTTTGCATAGGCCTGGTTTTGGTATTTCTTCTGGCAAACCCTTGGTAATTGGTAATTATTTGATCAAGTTTGTGCATAAAACAAAAAATATGGAAGTAGAACTTCCGCTAATAACTTTGAAAAATTTAAAGCCAGATTTGACTTTGATTACCAAGAAATGAATTCTCAAATCAAGGGATTTTACACATCTTCATCGCATCAAGGATATTTGGATTGACATGTAGATAATTGGTTATAATGAAGATGGATTACTGCAGACTAACTTTGCAGCAAGTCATTGATCTTAACATGCTTGAGATTCCTTCAGGTTTTCAAATCGAAGATGATGGCAATGTTCTTGATCCCAAATATCATTAGGTAGGTTTTGATAAAAGGTGCTCTTTTCCCATTCAATGGCAGCAAAAGGTAGGTACATCTATCCTAGATAGATTCCAATCCATTTTAGCAAACACCAACTAGTGGCTGAAAATTAAAGGCCTAAAAAGGGTTAAATTCAAAATATGTCTTGGGATTATGGAAGTTTTGGTCCTCCTGGAAAGAAGTCTCAGTTGGAAGTTACAAGTAAAGATGGAGCTTCTTCTTTTGATGTGAAGAAGTCTCTTAAATTCAAGTTGAAGGGCGGAAAGAGATCTAAATCATCTCAGATCCTTGAACCAGTTCAGGAGTCAAAGGAGGAATCAAAGGAGGAATTATAGATAGAATCAGACGAAGAAGATGAGGAAGAAGAAGGGGAAGTTATGATCTATCTCCCCCAAGACCTGCACAAACTCATGCACCATCCATGCATGAAGCACCTTTTCTGGATGAGATAGATGATGATGTTGATTCATTTTTCACTGTTTTCACACCTTCCATTCCGGTTTCAGAGGTCAATACATTGGCGCTTCTTATATCTTCAGCAACTCCTCCCATTTTAACAAATGAACAATATGAACATTTAGGAAATGTGTTCGAAGATTTTCCGACTCTTACAAAGGGTCAAGTTTCTCAACTTGATACATTTCTGACAAGTTTTGAGCTATTCATGAAAGAATCATCTCACTATGCACCTATGAATTTAGCTGTGCAAACTGAGTCTTGCTCAGTTACAACAAAGATACAATCAGGATCAATGCCAATGGTCTCCACTATACCTGCTTCCATAGATGAAAGTTTCAGCTTGCTTGCATGGTTGAGCAGGATCACAATGAAGAGAAGGAAAGTGGTTGTACCCCGAGATAAGCTTCCTGTAAAGAAAACTAAGTCCAGATCTTTGAAAGATAAGATTGTTTCAAAGATCTTAGTTGATTTGGAGAAAACCAAATTTTTAGAGGTTGCTGAGCCATTGGTGGACAAACCCGTTGAAGAATTTACTCGTTCTAATTACAAGTTCACTAAGGTAGAAAGTGGGAAGCAATCATGTTTGAGTTACTTGCAAGATGCTCAAGATGCATTAGCTAATGTATCAAAAAGCAATCACAAATTATGGAAAAAGAAGAATCAAGTCATTCGGCAACAATCTTCTCAAAGTGGCTATTATTGTGTCTCAGACATCCAAGGAAAGAAAGCTGATTGAAGCCGCCAAGTCTTGGATAGGAGAAGTCATTTTTGAAGGAGTTTGAGCTATTAGAGATACATTAAAAATCCTTAGATGTATCAAAGATATGATTAAAATGAAGCAAGGCTTGATTTTCTCTTTGACGCAAGGAGAAGATGATTTGTAAGAGATTCTCAATGATTGATGAGATTGTTAAATTTGATTTAGATGCCATGGTTTCATGTGACATTTGTCTGTCATGTTAAATGTTTTTCAGATATCAAGGGCTTATGGGTTATAAAGAAGAAACATTGAGAAAATAGGTTACAAAGTCGTAGATAGCTCTTGGAGATTGTCAGATGATAGAAATGGGGATCACATGTGATTTAGAACAAATGGGATGTCAGATTCTTGATGAACATGGTAATTTAATTGTAGTTGAAAGAGCAAGCTCAGAATATACAATTAGGATCAATGCTGATTTAGATTTTGAAGATTTTGGTTCTCATGCGATGAACAAATTTGTTCTTTATAAATCTTCGACAAAACATTTGCTAGATTCTCTGACGGCAAATCCAAGGTTGTGCAATCAGCATATAAAGATGCAGTAAGGATAGAAGCAATATTGAAGACAATGGAAAAAAAATCTTCCTACAGAGCGTGATGTTATCATCAAATTCAAGGTACTAAAGAACAATCTTTAAGATTGTTATTTTGTTTTAATTTCTATTTGTAGATCAAAGAGGATGCATTGCATGAAAAGATGTAATTACATGTAGTGCGAGGTGCATGTAACCCAATATAAGAACAATCTTTAAGATTGTTATTTTGTTTTTATTTTTGTTTGTAGATCAAAGAGGATGCATTGCATGAAAAGATGTAATTACATGTAATGCGAGTTGCATGTAACCCAATAATTTCTCTTCTAGTTAGACTTGGTCAAAGTTGGTCGAGTTGCTCCCACTTTTTCCTCCATCTTTTTCTCAACTCCTTTACCTATATAAAGGAGTGCCCTCTTATTGTAAAATCATCTTTTTTTTGTATGCAAGAGAGCTCTGGAGAAATTGTGCTAGCAGAACTTTGTTTGTGTAGCATTCTTTTATAGGAAAGTGAATATAGAGGAGCAATTGAGACTTAAATTTGATTGAGTGAGATTGTTACTTTTGTGAATTAGAAGCTTTGTCTGTGATTTACATACGCTATCTTTGATTCATATAGTCTTGTGTTCGTGATAATTGAGTGTAAAAAGAATTAAGAAGCAATTGGAGCCAGAGCTTTGACTAGGAGCAATTGTGGAGATATATAGTTAGAAGCTTTGTTTGTAGTTTATATCTCTTTCTTGATTCACAAAATAGCTAAGATATCTTTACTTCTGGAAGTCTTTGTGCTCTATTAGTAAAGCTTATTCATATAGAATTACGATCGGACTTAGAACCAAATCGGTACACTTTCAACTAGCCTTTGAGTTAGTGTGGGTTTATCGATATCATCGTTTTCAGCTTTAGATAGAAATGTAGTTAGAAATTTCACCTTGCTCATTACTTGCTCCACGAGTAAGTGGATTCTTTCTTGAAAGTTAAGAGGAAAGGATATAGGTAACACTGCTTACAAAATCTCTCAATTTCTTGCATACTTTGAGTTGATCCAAGGAACTGTGAGAAGGGGAAGTCTTCCCTTTAAGGTAGGAGAGACTTTGTCTCACACGTTGTGGTTGGTCATCCTATTTTGCGACTAGATTTTACGCAAAATTGTCGGTTGCAAAATATCCACCCAACAAGTCTTGTGTGGAGACCCTTAAAATACTTTTATAGATTTACACAAATGATCGTTGGTATGAAGGAGCTCTCTCGTAGCTACCGTAAACATTAACATAATCAATGCAAAATGATTTGTAAATAAGAAGATGCTACAGTACTGGTCTTCCCTTATCAAGTACGCCACCTCAAGATGGATGAACTAGATACTTTGATTGTAATAAAGATTATTCGTATACGATTATAGATTCTTGATAGCAATGCTTGATGTTAATTAATATTGTTTATATTAGATAAGACCTAAATTAGGATTCTCTCTGAATTGGCATTACAATTATGTGTAATTTTATTATAGTACTCAGTTTGTAAATGAATTGCATTTTTTGAAACTGTAAATTTTGGGCAAAGTCGAGTATATTTGAAAAACCACATTGTTGGCGCATTCATAATTTAAACTAAAAGCGAAATTCTGACTTGTGTCATCAGTGACACAAGAATATTGCCTGCACTATTCCCTTCCTTTGAGTATGCAACATTAAAAGTTTAAAACATAACATTCCATATTTCATTATTTCCCAAAAAAGGAGCTTGTTGGTGTGAAGCAAGAACAACATGGTCACCAACATCATCATCACAACACCCATTTATTCTATTAGGCTCACCTTTTGTATAAAGTACCTCTTTTTTTGTTCTTATAGATATTCCATGATATGCAACATTTTCCTTTTAGTATGCAATTTGACCTCTTTCTATGTAGTGGAATTCGACATGCCCATCTGGATGTTGCCGCTTATTGAAGATGCCCACTTTCCTGACATCAACATACACCATTTTGGTTGGCAGTCAATAATAATTATATCCATTATGAAACACTTTCTAAGATATGTAGAAAGTTGCACTTTACGCATTTAATAATTCCTCTAAGAATAATTTCCTTGGAATCCATTGGTGGGATGGGTAAACTTTTTTTAAGTCACTGATACCACAACTTACAAAATTGTTACTTTAGGCAATGTCTCATGAGATTTTCTCTCCTCTCAGCAATAGGAGAAGCTCCCTTCTTAGTGTAGGTGGCTTCAACAAAGACCTAACTGAAATTAACTAAAGGATGGTTTTTCTTAATCACTTGCTCTTTTTTCAAGAATGATTCATAAGCAACTACAATTTTCAACTTAACAAAAGGTATCATTGCTACAATAATATTGGTGGCTTTGGAGTTGACGTAAGAACAACACAGATGCAACTGTTTACGTATATATATTTTGAAAAAATTATAGGAATGTTGGTTAATAGTTTGTCTTCTTTATTTTTTTGGTTTACACCAAAGTAACGAGAATCAGAATTGTATCGGAATTAGCATGGCCGAATCGAATCGTGAATCGGGGGTGAATTGCCGGTGAATCGGCAAATTTGAAAAACCCTTTAAATGTAGAGATTTTAACAATTTAAGACTTATTTCATGCACTCTTTATTGAATATAACTTAAACACATTATAACATCATCAAATAGAAGTTAAAACTTAACATACATAAACATGAAACATAAAATCCATCACATACGTAACTATGTTATCATTATGTACTAAAATGTAAATTGTAGGCTAGCTGAAGTAAATAAAAATCAAATGATCATAATGATTCAAATCATAGAATGTATGTAAGATGAAATCATGAAGATCTATAAGACATCAAATCATAAATGTATGTATAAATCTAAGATGAAGATCAATGAAAGTTTGAAACGTATGTCTATCAATGATTCAGTATCACTATCAATATCTATATAGTGTAAACAAAATATAAAAACAAGGCTCCAGCTCAAGCCTCTTCTTCTCTCTCACTTTTCCTCTCTTCTACTCATGCTTAACAAATAGAAGGCCCTTTAGGGTTATAACAAAGAGAATAGGTCAAAAAGAAAGTAAAAAAAACAATTTATTTTTTTTTAAATTTACAACTCCATACTTTTTTGGCCACAGGCGATTTCTTGCCCATTTTTTCATTCGATTCATGCCATTTTTTTGATGAATCGCCGATACTGGCGATTCATGCGATTCATCCAAAAAAATTGGGTGTGGCGATTCTCGACTCCAAAAAAATCGCCCACCTTAAATCTTATCGTTGAATCGCCGATTCACGCGATTCTCGTTACTATGGTTTATACCTTGACTCTTAACTTGCCCAATGGCCTATGGAGGAAAAAGATGCTAACAACAGAATGGGTCAATGCAGTAATCTATCAAGGACCCCTTAATTGAAAGGTACAACTCCCTTTTAAATGCAAGATATGCAATGAATTTTGTTTTTTAGGTTTTGTGGGTATGCTCTTAACCAGAGAGCAGAAGAGGCAAAAACCAAGTTGTTCAACACTTTAAACAACCTAGGCAATTAAAAAGGGGACTAACCCACAACATGCAATCTATTCTGACCTACAATGCAATGAATGGAAACATGCATAACCAACTACAACAACAGGAAGAAAGGAAGAGATGGTGAAATAGGTAATTCTCGGACCACACAATTAGTTGATGTTTTCACAATACCCGGAGTGTCTATCTCTCAGCTTCTCCACACCCCAGTTTCCGACTTCCTCATGTGACTAACTATACTAAACACATAAACTACAACATACAGCGCAGAGAACAAAAGAGATGCTTATGCTGAAGAGAGTAAGACATACAATCTATTGAGTGAAGGAAACAAAACAAGTTCATTCACATTCATTCAATTCTCAACATTAGCACATTCATTCCATATGCTATATTAAAACTAAATGAACAACAAAACTTGAAATGGAGTTAGTCACACACAGTAGTCCCAGCTACAAGGGGTTGCCCAAAGTAAATTTTGCCGATCTTATTAACATCATAAAAGGTTACATTTATAGGCCTTCTCAAAATGGCTGGTTACATTGGATGATTGCTTCATAGAGTATCTCTGAATAGAATCAACTAAAAATAGGACAAACTTGAATCATTGTCCGTTACAGAGATTGGGAAAATGCCATGAATGGATACAAAAAGAAAGAGAATGGGAAGATTGACAGATGTCTAGAAAAGCATCAAGGCACCATGTCTTCTTAGGAGTAACTGATTTAGCTCTATAAGCTTTCATGGCTTCGGTTACTTTGTCCAGCTCTTCAACATTTGGAATGATGATGTTGTCGGCTCGGACCATCTAGTAGTCGTGCATCTTTGTTAATTCATCTATTCTGGCCACCCTTGATTGGAATTTCTCCATTTCTCTCCCTATGATTGCGTCCGTTGCTGAGAGTTCCTGAATCTTTGACACTTGGAAGTTGAGTGGGTCAACGACTTCATCGACAAATGCCAAGAACTTTGATTTCATTCTCTCAATATCCACAAGCTTGCCATTGGTGGACACAAAGGACTCTATGTACAATATCTTCAAATATTGAAACAACTTTTCAATGACCTTTTGCACTAGGTCGTGCACATCCTTGAACTCATTTACAGATCTCATGGAGCTTTCTATAACAAACTCCAAGGATTGTTTTTAGTGAAACAGTGACTCCTTGCCTATCTTAAGGATCCCATGAGCAATGGCCACATTTGTCTTCATGTTTATTACTTCTTGTAGGAGGGCCAATTGCTCTGTCAGCTTGTCTGCTGCCTACTGTATGGTTGTCTGATGATTTGAAGTTGCTTCCTTGAGCTTGTGAGCATCCAACACTAGTCTCAGGTTTTCAACTAGTGGGAGACCTTGAGCCTTGATCTGATCTACCCATGCTCGTCCAACCTGCCCGAATTGCCTTTCTTATTCTAGCTTTAGGAGTAGATTTTTATTCTCCTCTACATTCGGGTCAAATTGACTCGACGAAGTGCTCCCAAGTGCAAACCTTATGTATTCCACTAATTCTTTGCTTGAGGCTTTCAATATTTCCTTCTCTGCTCTAAGCTCTTCCAGCTTATCTTTGATTTTCTCATTGGTAGACTTCCACATGTTCACCATGAAGTCGTGAACTAGGATGCCAAGAGCTACCATTTTGGTCTGGAAATCATCCTTCGAGAGCTCATGAAATTTGCCTTCTTTTTGTGGCTCAGCGATCTCAACTACATTATGGCCAGTCGTTGAATCCGTAGCCAGTGCAGCGATTGTCTTCTGCTTCTTTGTCTTCTTGGATGGTTGAGAGGAGGTGACTTGTGTGATCAAGTCCTTCGATGGAGCCGCTTCCTCATATCTCCTCTTCTTTCTATCAATGGTATCTTCGAGCCATGACTCTATAGAGAGCACATTAATAGCGGATTGCAATGCAATAGGATCGAATAGCTTCCTCAGGGTTAATGGAGTTGGCTTTCTCTAAGAAGCAACAGGGAAGGCAATGACCTTAGTTACTGAAAGGGCTAATGCATCCTATTCCTGGCCATCCATGGGGTTAGTGTCATCATCCAAATTGATGACTTGGACAGGGGAAGTGGCTTGGCCATTGATTTTTCTTGTTCTTTCCCCTTATCCTTGGCATCCTGCTTCTCCCTAGCCTTCTTGATGTTTGTAAGAGAGCCACAACTGCGCTCAATGAAGAAATGGTGCTCATTGAACTCCAAAATCTCCTCTTTTCCTTTGAGTTTGAGGAGTGTGAGGATCCACAATCTCTCTTTTTAAATTCGTGCCGAACAAGGTCTTTGACATTTTGCTCTTCTTTGAGGGGGCACTTTGGAACCATGTCCTCATCATATCTTCCTGTCAGAGGGTCTTTTTCTCGTTGAACATAGACGCGGAAGATCCGAAATCAACATCACAATATTGCTCTTTCATGGGAATGCCAAATGTGGACTACATCAGTGCCTTATGGATCGAGATGAGAATAGATTGGTTAGGAAACAAAATCTGCTTCGTTTCCGGGTTGTATCTCTCGATGCATTCCTTAAGTAACTCAGGTGCATGAACCGCTATTGGAAAACCGACTGTTTCAACCAATCTGCTCTTTAAGTTTCTAAGTGATTGGGCGAATGGGTTGAGAATTAAGTCTTTTATGAAGATCACCCAAATCGTAGAATTTGAAAGATGGGTCTGTAAGCTCTCTTAACTCACTCTCTAGGCCAATTAACTTATTGTAACCAACAGCTTTGATTGCCATTCACTATAATTGCACAAGATATAGTTCTCGATAAATAGCCATTTAAATATACTTGAAGAAACCAATTGCAGGCAATTCCGATGAAATAGGTATAGGAATTAGAACGTTGGCGCCACCTGAATGAAATTAAGTTCGACCAACGATTTGTAATGTCCCCAATATTATTAAATAATAATATTTTGTTATGTGATCGAGAATCAATGTTTTTAATCTCTCAGGTCCACTCTTTATTTTTGTACTTGTTGGCTTATTGCTATTTTGTAATCCTTCGGGAAGTTTCCGCGAAGCCCTTTATAAGGCCTTCTTGTAGGTTGTTTTAGGCATGCTTTTGGATTATTTTCTATGTACGGCGAATTCCTATTGGAGTTTTGGATCATTTGCGATTTCGGAAGTGAAAGATCTTCCCTATTTGGCTTGTGCAGTTTCAGTGGGATTTAACCCTCACCCTATTCTGTCTGTGTATTTCTTGATTTGATTCTGGGAAATATCGATATATTTTGTGGAGCGACTTTGTTGGACCTCCCTCACTCCATTCTCCACGATTTCCTTCTTCATCTTGTACCATACAACTTTCTGTTTACTTACCATACGGCTACCCAAGGCCCACTGTATAGCCCTACTGCTACCGTACGACTTGTCCACAGACTATTGTACGGCCTGGTAGCCTAACACCAAAATACCATATGGCCTGTCCCAAACTACCGTACGACCTGACCCAGACTATCATACGGCCTATCCTAGACTACCGTATGACCTCACCCATCACCATATGGACATCCTTCTTGGACCGTACGATCACCCCTTTCACCGCCTGATTCCATTGTAGCTGATATACTGCCTACTTGAGGCACTGGAAAAACTACCCGAGGCACGGAGGAGAACTACCTGAGGCACTAGAAAGACTACCCGAAGCACGGAGGGAGAACTACCTCAAGCATTTGCTACTGGGAGCACACGACAAGGCTACCTAAGTAATTGCTTACGGATCGAGATCACCTAGAGGCCGAGTTCACCTTATGAACATTACACGATTATAATGGGAGGATTTGCATTTAATTCCATGATCAACGACTATTTAAACTTTCCGTTCATTTGCATGTAAAATATTAGATTCCCGAAAGCTTTGTTACTTTACTTTAAGTAAAGTGATAGGTAATTGCTTACAAATGGAGATCACCTACAGGTCGAGTTCACCTTAGGAACATTACATGATTATAACGACAGGATTTGCATTTAATTCCATGATCAACGGCTATTTAAACTTTCCGTTCATTTGCATGTAAAATATTAGATTCACGAAAGCTCTGTTACTTTACTTAAAGTAAAGTGATATGACTAAGAATCACTTAACAACATAAATGCTTTAGCTTTACGGGAAATGCCTTACTTTGCTTCACAATCCAGAATGCGGATATACTTGATAATGTTAACATATGCGGGAGAGGGAAAGGAACTTAGCTTTTCCACAAACCCATTTTCCTTCTATTCAGGATCGTAGAACGAGGAGTAATCCTTTTGCTAGCTTGCGCACTTCATTCTTTCACTTTCCGCCAAAATCTTTTATCATTGCATCTCCTTTATATTGAGGTCGCATTTCTATCGCTAACTTTTTCGGAAGTATCTTTTGAGCATCTTCGAGGAATATTCGTACTTAAGAGTAACTTGACTTTTTATTTTCAAAGCCTCTAGAGAAGTGGCCTTTTTTATTGCCTTGGGACGGAAAACTCGTTTCTTAGCAACATTTCTTGGACTGGAGCACAACTAACAACACTTCATTCTTTCACTTCAATATATTGGCTTTGAAGCTAGATCTCGAGCATGCCTTACTAATTATGAGTCCATAAATGGTTCATTCAACATTGTGCTCACACTATTTGATCTTTGGGACTGAGATCTGGCTCAAGTTTATACAGCATCGGAAGTAGAACGAAACTTCGCTTCCATGAGTATGCAACAAAAAACCTTTAGACCCGTGTTCTCTCGTAGTACTTGATTTTTCCTCCACAAATTTGAATGAGATTCATTTTGGCTTCGATCCACAACTTAGTAGGCCTTATTAGCATGACTTAATCATATTCTCAGCTTTTTGATCACTGTCACGGCTTCATCCTTTGGATTCACACTTGATATAGTTTGCTCAAGGGGAAAGCCAACTTGAAAGTTGAGAATCTGTGGGACATGGAATGTTAGGGCAAGGTAGCAAAAAATGAAACGTGGAAAACCTTACTTCTCATTGGGAGGATGCCAAAACACATCCCAACCATGCCTAGATCACCTAGACCCCACTCGCACCGGAAAAACAGGAAACCCGCTTTAGATGGTGGGTAAAGGCAATGCAAGGGGGAATCGGAAAACAAAGAAAGTAGAGCACTTCGGGAAAGATGAGAAGTAAGTGAGCTAAAAGATATAGAGACATCACACTTGGACACACACTCACTTTCATATCAAAAACTTCGTGCTTAAATGAGTTGACAAATATCAAGAAGCAACAATTCCAAAATGCAAGGCCTTACCAGCCAAATAATAATTTCCAACAGCAGAACCAAGGTGGATATCAAGGGAATAGGCAGAACGTAAATTCAAGGCCATTTCAACCATATAATCCCGCCGCAATTAGTACTTCCAAGGATATAGTGCCTGCTCAAAACAACCTTGCTGCTGATTATGAGTGGTGTTTTCCATGCAATTAGCCACATAATCAAAGTACATGTTCAAACAGTGTGATCAACCAAGCATTGATGGTTCAAAGCACACCAATGGCTCAACAAGATATACCTCATGACGACACTGCTCCACATCATAATCAACCTTCAAATGAGACTGTGCTTCTAAACTGGCAAGGGGAGGAGTTTTGTGGTGTGAATATGGATGACCCTACAACTACTGTTTACACCAGAACTAAAGAGAGAGCTTTTGAGCTCAATAGTGCAACTGATAAAGCAGCTGACGCAACACAAGCAGCAGCTAAAGTAAAAAATAAAGGTGAAGCAGTTGCACAATCATCCACGCCACAAATACATGTGCTACAAAAGAATCCACTTGTTGTGTCAAAAGGACAACCTCATGTACAAGCTGACTGTGATATGGGAAAGGTTCATCAAAAGGCAAATCCTACTGTACCATTCAATATTGTGGACAGTATGAAGAAGCTGAATGTGAATATGTTAGTATGGGATACATTGGCAATTCCAGGGCAGGAGGACATGTTGCAAGTTGCTTTGGAAGGACTAAAAGGCGAGAGTGAATCTGTAGCAACAGTAAGAGGTAGCATGCTCACAAATCATCCGTAGGACAACAACAATGTGTCAAGAAATGAGGTATCTAAAGACCCTAAGCCTCCTCCTTTCTATTTAATGGTAATTGTGGGTAATAAACTAGTCCACAACTGCATGGTAGATAGTGGTGCTAGCAGTTCTATTATGCCCAAAGAAATCGCTTATAAGTTAGGACTCAAGTATCAACTTTTAGAGAAAGGTGTTGTCTAGTTAGACAGAACAACAATCAATACCTTAGGGATCATTAAGAGGTTAGACCTTACACGTCACGCTTGTCCTATTCTTGCTGTTCCCCAAGATATTTGTGTAATTGATTTACCTCCATACTTTGCCATGTGTCTTTCAAGAGATTTCACAACCAAAATAGGTGGTTATCTATCTGCCAATTGGTCTCATATGTTGTTTAGGACCCGATACGGAACAAAAGTCACCATTAAGTCGGAAAGGTTGGCCAAAGATCATATAGAACCTTATTCTCCTAGTACAGTCAATGTAATTTCAGATGCAATAGTAGTGGATCATGCTGTCAAACAATCCAGCTGCTGTTATTCATGACAGTTATGAAGATGGCAGTATTCCTGATATTTTGTTACGAGAATGGGCAGAAGAAAATGTTATTGACAACCCTTCTGATATGGTTGTTGAGACTGACATGGGGAATTATGTCATTCATGAGTGGGATGCAGTGATTCTAGATCTGGAAAAAGGGAATGAAGAGTTGTACCATTAGCATAATGAGTTGTGGGAAATGTACTTTGATGGCTCTTGTAGTAAAAATGGTTTTGGAGGAGGGGCCATGCTTATATCACCTTTAGGGGAAAGGTGTTACTCAACTTTCTGTTTTGCTTTTTCTTATATGAACAACATAGCTGAGTATGAAGGGTTAATAGCTGGTCTTGAATGGGCAAGAAATCGTGGTTATCAACTTTGTGAAAGTTTATGGAGATAGCGAGTCAGTGGTAAACCAGGTTAGAGGCCTGAGTGTTGCGAAAAACCATGTTCTAAAATGCTATAGGAACAGGGTATGGGACTTGATTGAAGATTTCAATGCCTTTAATATTGTTTCAATTCCTAGAAATCAGAATAAACATGCGGATCGACTAGCTACTATTGTGGCTCAGTTTGATCCAGTGGAAGTTATTAAAAGAGAGAAAGTACAGGCACATGTGAAACTAGTTATCCGACCATCTATCCTTGATAATGACATCAACTGGCAGGTTTTTGACAGTGATGAGCAGATTCTGACATTCTTGTTGGAAGAAGTGTTAAGAATATTAACCAGATAACCTACAGGTTTGATAGTACAGATCGTACTTCCTCTTCTTATTATATATCTCTAAACTAGCAGTATATTATATATAAAACTCTTCCTAGGAGCCAACGAATTTTCAAGAAGCAATAGTATGATGCTTAACTACACTAACACAGTTAGTTAGGTGTTATTAATTTATCTTCTCTAATCGCCGACTTAGAGGGAGTTTAGTTTGTGCTGGTTTAGGAAGGGTAAGGGACATACCCTTTAGGAAGGATATATAGGGAGGTTATAGATGCAGATTAAGGACACACAGCTACAACAAAGTCTGCCCTCTAAGTATCTATATCCTGCAAATAATATCAGAGATACTTCCTCACAATCAAAAGTCGAATATTCATTATTGGATCTGCATAAAATTAGGAATTAACTTCATCAATATTCAGAATTCTTAGAAGACCATTCTCAACATTTAAAGACTAGATTAAAAGTCAGATTCAGAGATAAGGAATTTGCAGAATCTTTATATGGTATTAAAGCTCTGGTAATCAAACCTAGGCTCTGCAAAATTCAATCATCAGACTCTATATATATCTAGCAACTATCTTCTATCTTCAATGGCATACACAATCAAACCTGAGGACAGGTTTGATGGGAAAGAGCACTTTGAAGACTAGAAATTCAGAATCATGATGATTCTTGAAGAGAACAATGTAAAACAATTCGTTGATGGAGCATTCAAACAACCCCCAGTTGAACCTCACAAATCTATCTGGAGCAGAGGAAATAGAAACGCTATTCAAATCATCTTGGATGGAGTAAAAAATGATATTGTACCTATGCTTACAAAACATCAAACTGCCTTTGATATGATGAATGCATTGCACAATGCCTATGAAGTAAACAATGCAACTAGGGTTCTTACACTAAAAAGGCAACTTAATCACATTTAGATAAAGAAAGGAGAATCGATAAATTCTTACTTCCTAAGAGTTGCCGGCATTAGAGATGAACTATCAAGCATAGGAACCATCATTAGTGACACATAATTAACACTTATGGCTATAGATGGATTGCTAGATTCATGGGAGACATTTGCACAAGGAATAAGTGCCAGAGATAAGCTTCTGGACTTTAACAAACTCAAGAATGATTGTCTTCAAGAGGAATCCAGAAAACTAAAGAAAGGAGGGAAACCAAAAGTAGAAGATGAAGAACTTCACGTTCTTAACGCAAGCTTCTATAAGGGCAAGAAGAAGCATTTCAAGAAGAAAAAGGGAAATCAAAAGAATGGAAAACCCATGAAAGATCTATCTAAAATAAAGTGTTTCAAATGTGAAAAATTTGGACACTATAGATCTAATTGTCTTGAAAATTCCAAACAACAAGCAAATTGTACAAATGTCATTAGAGAAGAAGATACTTATGATCCTGAGAACCGTGTTTTGCATTCCTCTCTATCAAATGAAATTTTAAATAAAGCATGGGTAATTGATAGTGGATCTTCTAGACATCTAACGGGATACAAAGAAACTCTAGATTCTTTATCAGAGAAGTTTAACGATGAAGTTACCATTTGTGATAACTCAGCACACTCCGTTGAAGGAATTGGAAATTGTACTTTGAAACTAAAATCAGGAATACTCTTATTCTTAAAGGTGTACTCTATGTACCAGGAATTAAAAGAAACCTAATCTCAATTACAACACTTGAAGATGATGGGCACAATGTTGCATTCGTAGATGACAAAGTATTAACTTGGGCTAAGAACTCCTCTATCAAGAAAGCAAAGTTATTTGGTCAAAGAAAAGGATATTTATATGAATTGAATACAGAACCTAGTCGTTCTATTCAAGCCCTAGTTCACGAAGCTGCATATACAAATGAAATATGGCACAGAAGATTAGGGCATCTAAATATCAAAACTTTATCAACTATGGAGAAGATGGTTACTGGATTACCTAAACTAAGTAAAGACCACCCAATTATTTGCAAAGGATGTGCTCTGGGACATAAAATTAAAACCCTCAGAACTGATAACAGAGGAGAATGTACCTCAGATTTGTTTAAAAGGTTTTATAAAGAATCAGGGATTAAGAGGGAGTACACTGTTCCTTATAATCCAGAGCAAAATGGGGTAGCCGAAAGAAAGAATAGGACAATTATAGAAGCTGTTAGAGCTATGATTTTTGATCAAAATCTAGAATGTTGTCTTTGGGTAGAAGCCTTTTGTACTGCTGTATATATTCAAAACAGAAGTCCTCACTCCTATCTTAAAAATAAAACCCTTGAAGAAGTATTTACTAAAGTAAAACCCAATATAAGTCATCTTAGAATTTTTGGGTGTCCTGTATGTATCCATGTTCCAAAAGAAAAGAGAACCAAGTTAGAACCCTCTGGGAGGAAAGGTATTTTTGTAGGGTATAATGAAACATCCAAGGCATATAGGATTTTCATACCTGGATAGAAAAATATTGAACTTAGCAGAGATGTAATTTTTGAATAAGAGGTTGCATTCAAAAGAGCCATTAGTTTTGATGAACCTTCTCCTTTAGTTCTAATGAACCTTCTCCTTTATCTAGTTTTGAAAGAAATAGTGAATTTAGGTCCCAGAGGGAGAACTTAGAAGAAATCAAAGATGAAATTCAAAATATGAACTTTGAAGAAAATTCAAAGAAAAGACCACTTTGGGCCATTAAAACAGTTGAAGCAGTTCAAGACTTTGCTGCACCTTCCAGAACAGTTAGAGAAAGCAAAATACCTAAAAGATTTTCTAATTATACAACAAACATGAGTGCTTTATCCAAAACAGAGCCAACCAATCCTTTTGATGCTATTAAACATATAGCTTGGAAAGAAGCTATGACAGAAGAATACCAATCTATTATGAAAAATGATGTTTGGGAAATTGTTCTAAGACCTAAAGGAAAATATATTGTTTCTTCCAAATGGATATTTAAAATAAAGCATGTTGCTGATGGTAGTATTGAGAAGTATAAAGCTAGAGGATTTTCTCAGAAAGAAGGGATTGATTATGAAGAAACCTTTGCTCTTGTTGCCACATATACCTCTATAAGAGCAGTCTTAGCAATTGCCGCATCAAAGGGATGGAAGGTGCATCAGATGGATGTAAAAACAACATTCCTAAATGGAAAGATTTCAGAAGTATATCTAGAGCAACCAGAAGGATTTGAAACTCATGATCCTAACACGTTTGTTTGCAGGCTCAAGAAAGCTCTCTATGGGCTTAAACAGGGTCCTAGGGCCTGGTATGAAAGAATTGATAAGTATCTCACCAGCTTAGGATTCTCCAAGAATGAAGCTGATCCAAATTTATATTATAAAAGAGATGATATGGTAATTTTGATACTGTATCTTGATGATTTACTAATAATAGGTGATGATCATCTCATAGATTAGTGCTAGAAAGATCTAACTAGAGAGTTCGAAATGAAAGATTTGGGACTCCTTCATTACTTTTTAGGACTGGAAGTACGAAAGAATTTTGACAGTATCATACTTAATCAAGGAAAGTATACATCAGACATTTTGAAGAGATTTGGAATGTGGAATTGCAGACCTATGTCTTCTCCAATGGAAACTAATCTACATCAGCTTAAGGAAACAGCAACAAAATTACCTTCCATAGATTCTACTCTCTACAGACAGATGATTGGGTCCCTTATGTACTTAGTAAATACAAGGCTAGATATTTGCTATGCAGTTAATGCCTCAAGTCAGTTTATGTGTGAACCAAAGGAGATTGTAGTTGCAGTTAAACACATAATGAGATACCTACAAGGCACTCTTAATTTTGGACTCAAATATGAGTAAGTTGTTTTAGATTTGCATGGATTCACTGACTCAGATTGGGGTGGAAGTGTTAAAGATAGAAAAAGCACTTCAGGATGTTGTTTTAGTTTAGGATCAGCTATGATATCTTGGATTCGCACAAAACAATCTTTAGTAGCTCAGAGCTCCATAGAAGCCGAATACATTGTAGCAGCGATGGCCTCTCGAGAAGCAGTCTAGCTGAGGAAGTTACTTGTGGGATTATTTGGGTAGGCCATGAATCTTACGATTATTCATTGTGATAATCAAAGTTCCATCAAGCTCCCAATGAATCCAATTTTCCATGATAGGTCCAAGGATATTGAAATTCCTTACCATTATGTAAGAGATATGGTAGATAGGAATTCTATAAAATTGGAATACATTTGCACTGCAGATCAGACAACAGACATACTCACCAAACCTCTATCTGGAGTGAAGATAGAACATTTCAGGAGGAGACTTGGTATGGTTGAGTTGTAATCTATTTGTACTCTTTTGATTATTAATAAAATAATTTTATTTTGTTAGGCTATTCATTGTTATGGGCTCCACCATATGTATTCATTATTTAAAGAGGTGACGATCTCTGAAATAATAAACACTTGTATAAAAGGCATTATAAGAGATGACGATCTCTTAGATAATGTTCTAAACAATAGATTTTACTATAAGATCTAGATGAGTTTTAGATCATATTGTGATATTGACATTGCTATGTTCATGGGTCACAAATTGGATAAAGGAAGAATCTTAGTATTCTCCGTGTTTATCCTGTATTCTGGTAGATCTTAAAACTCAGAATCTTGTTGTGATATAGAAATACTAGTTTCTATGAAATCACACTTTGGATAAATGAAGAGATTACTCTTTAGATTTATCTTGTATAATATCACTAGTAGCAGTGATTTTTTATATCTCAAGTTTAGTAATATGACTTTGTATCATGTGTTCTATGATAACACATACTAAGAAGAAACAGATAGATATAGACTATTAATTCTTGCTTATTCATCTGTATTGGTGTTGCTAGATATAATATCTCTCTGTAGGATTATCAAGTTAAGAGGGAGTGTTAAGAATATTAGCTAGATAACCTATAGGTCTGATAGTAAAAACCGTACTTCCTCTTCTTATTATATATCTCTAAACTGGCAGGTATATTATATATATAACTCTTCCTAGGAGTCAACAACTTGTCAGGAAGCAATAGTATGATGCTTAACTAAACTAACACATAGTTAGTTAGGTGTTATTAATTTGTCTTTTCTAATCGTCGACTTAGAGGGAGTTTAGTTAGTGCTAGTTTAGGAAGGGTTATGTCCCTTTGAGGGACATACCCTTTAGGAAGGATATATAGGGAGGTTATAGATGCAGATTAAGGACACACAACTACAACAAAGTTTGCCCTCTAAGTATCTATATCCTGCACATAATATCAGAGATACTTCCTCACAATCAAAAATCGAATATTCATTATTGGATCTGCATAAAATTAGGAATAACTCCATCAATATTCAGAGTTCTTAGAAGACCATTCTCAGCATTTAAAGACTGGATTAAAAGTTTGATTTAGAGATAAGGAATTTGCAGAATCTTTACAAGAAGAGCATTTTACTGTTAGAAATTAGAATAAGATAAAACAACAATATGATGATCAGATCATTCAGCAAAAAAATAACAAGGTTCCAAAAGGTCTGGTTGCATTGGAGTCCAATTTCAACAGTGATGATCAGCTGAGGAAGGGAAAAGACAGAATACAAGTAAAGGATGATCATTTTGAAGAGCTGGAAGTAGCAGAAGGCAAATTTCTGAAGGTTGGAAAAGTTTGTTCAGCGGAAGAAAAACAAAAAATTAAAGAGTTGTGTCAGGAATTTCCAGAGGTTTTTGCTTGGCAGTATTATGATTTGAAGGGTTTTGATCTAAGTATAGTGGAACATACCGTTGATTTGGACCCAAATTCCAAACCTGTAAGGCAGAAGCAAAGGCTTATAAATCCAAGATTGGAACCGCTAATGATCAAGGAATTGACCAAGCTCATCGAGGGAGGGATTATCTTTCCCATCAAACACATGTCTTGCGTATCGAATCTAGTACCAGCGAGGAAAAAGAATTGTGAGATCAGACTGTGTGTAGATTTTTGTGATCTCAATAGAGCATCCCTCAAAGATTGTCATCTGCTGCCTTCTATGGAGCAGATTCTTCAGTTGGTTGCTGGTTCTGAAAGGTTTTCCCTCTTGGATGGCTATTCTGGTTACAACCAAGTGTGTGTTAGTGAAGCTGATCAGTTCAAGACAGCTTTTAGAACAAAGTGGGGTACCATGGCCTACAAATGGATGCCTTTTGGGTTGTCTAATGTTGGTGCAACATTTCAGAAAGCCATGGAGCACACATTTAAAGGTTTGATTTATGATTTTCTATTTGTTTATCTTGACGATGTGACAATTTATAGTAAATCTACAGCTAAACATTTGCATCATTTAAGGCAAGTTTTTGAAAGGTGTAAAGTATTTTGCTATCTCCCTCAATCCGAAAACGAGCATTTTCATAGTGCATGAGGGTAAGCTGTTGGGACACATTGTGTCCAAGGAAGGAGTCACTATTGACCCTGAGAGGGTGCAAGCTATCCTAGAACTGTTGCTACCTAACCACAAGAAGGGTTTGCAGAGTTTTTTGGGAAGGATACATTTTATTAGAGGATTCATTCTAGATATGGCGAGGTTACAGCAGCCATTAACAACAATGTTGAAGAAGAATATAGAATTCAAATGGACTAAGGAAAGAAAGGATAGTTTTCAAGCTATCAAGGAGGCACTATCAACCTCGCCAACCCTTGTCAGTCCACATTTTACCAAAGACTTCGTTTTGTATACTTTTGGTAGCATTTATAACATTTCTGCAATGCTGGTACAGAAGAACAACGATAACTATGAACTACCCATAGCCTTTTTCAGTCAATCTCTAGCTGACTATGAAACTAGGTATACATTTTTTGAGAAACATGTGCTTGCAGTAGTGCGCAGTTTCAAAATATTTAAGCCCCTAGTTGCTGCCAATAAAGTACACATTTTGGTAACTCATCCTAGTGTAAGGGAATTTCTGCTGAGCAAGGATTTGAATGACAAACGGGCTGGATGGATTACTAAGGTCATGGAGTTTGATGTGGATATCAATATCACAAAACTGATAAGAGGTAAAGGACCATGTGAGGAAATGGCAGTAGGCCCAAGTGGTGAAAAGGATGAAGTTACAGTTGCTGTTTTGTTCAATAGTGATGGTGTGCAAGTTGCTGAACCACCAAGAAATGAAGGTTGGGTGCATGACATGATCCGTTTCTTGAAAACCGGTGAATGCCCACTACAATTAGACAGAGCCAAGCAAAGATATTTTCGTTTACAATCTATTCCTTATATCTTATTGAATGACATGTTGTTCAAAAAGGATATCAATGGTATATTGTTACGGTGTATTGGTTCTGATCAAGTAGAAAGAGTACTTAGAGAATTTCATGACGGAGAATCGGGAGGTCATTTTGCACCTAGGACTACAGCACGGAAAATCATGCCACCCTTGGTTATAGCATGCAAGAGAAGACAAAAAATGTGTTTTCCGAGTACAAACACACGTGCCTTTGTATTCCAAATCGCCGACCTTGTTTTTTTGACTAAAAATGCAGCTCAAGATGCATAATAATGGGCTTTTTGTTACTAAAAAAATATGCAAATGATTTTTTAGTCTCAAATGCATGTTATAATGTCACTAAAGGGCTTTTTGGAGTTGAAAACATGTGCATTTCATCTAAAAAATGCCACCCATATGCTTTTAAAAGCAAAACATAAGTTGAAAACATAATAACGTGCTTTTTGAGAGAAAAAAAAAAGTGTCTTTGGGCTAAAATTTCCCACCATAAAGCTTTTAAGTTAAAAAGGTTTATAATAATGAGTTTCTTAAATGTAAACACATCTAAAAACCCCACTTGTACAAGCTGAGTTATATGTTTTTAGATTAAAACATGTATTTGCATTCAAAAGCCCACCTTTATGCATTTGGGACTTGGAATTTATGATTAGTGGAGTTTTTAAAAAGTGATTTGTAGTATGACAACTTTCACTGATAAATAAAAACCCCTCTTTAATTGCGTTTAAAGTGTCTCATGTAATTATATTTATATGTAACTATAGTTTTTAATAATATAATATGTAGGTATTGGAAAAACCCACATTTGCCTTAAAAATATTAAAAACTATATTCAAATCTTCTAAATGATGTGAAATTTGAAAATGGGGTTCTAAACCCACTTTACATATAAATGACATGTTTATTTTGTCTAATTATTAATAAAAAGCTCACTTTTAAAGGCTTTTTAATAAGATGCAAACTACACCTCCAACATGCTTAAAACCTTAATAACTTGCACTAGATTATCAAAGGCGTACAAATGATAACTGGCTAGATTATAAGAGACACAACTTCTCCAAATGGCTGAGAACAATACAGAGATTTGACTTCTCTCCATAAGTTAATGATTTGATTACTCTTCTTAGTAGAATCTGTGGTCTCAAAGAATCCAATCACTTTGAGACTTGGATGTTTAAGTTCATCTTTTCGATTTTTGGAAACAAAGAACCCATCTATTGGGGAGAGCTCGTGAGCACAACATTGTGCGAACAGGTGACATTCCACATGCATTCATATTTGGTCTACATCGCTGCAACCATGGGGGTGTTCTTAGGAGTCTCCACCAAATGAGATCGGTCTTTGGTTCCCATCTGGAACTACTATGATCAACTTACACTAACACAAAGCAAGGATCACTATAGGAGAGTGCAGGATGTATTTTTTGGGCATTTCAGGTGCCTTTTCAACAAAGAGTTAACGATCAAAAGAGTATCAAGTGAGGCACGGGAAAGAGTAAATCAGTGAGGGTGCATTTTCCTGCAATTTCAAACTTTCACCTACTAGTAATTTGGTTATTGTCAAGGAGAACCATACACTTTGCCAAGATATCCTACTGATAGGATCATTCTCATGGAAATGACCAGACAACTCATAGAGGTGCAAACATACCAACACAACCAACATAGGCTACGATTCGACATTACCACTGCTAAACCCCTCCAAATTGGTTGATATACACTCAATTTGGTGTTTAAGGCGAAAGCTATGGAATCCGAACTTCAACTCATCACCCTGAAGAAGTTCAAGGACAAATCCGACTTTGACTATAGATCAAAGATAAAAAGGGCATTCACCTATTTTCATTGCATGGAGGATGTGTGGATTGATTTGCGTATTGAGGTAGATATCATCAAGATGGACTACTGCAGGCTTATTTTGCAGCAAATCATCGACTTCAACATGGTTGAGATTCCAAAAGGGTTTGAGATTGAAGATGATGGTGTACTCTTGGATCCAGAATATCACAATACTCAACTTGAAAAGCTTTCCCCCTTTCCTATTCAGTGGCAATAAAAGGAAGGAATTTCTATCTTTGATAGATTCCAATCTATTTTGTTGAATACCAACAAGTGGCTAAAAATAAAAGGTCTTTAAAGGGTACATCTGAAGGTTGGGATAGATTGCAATCATTTCGGGCCCATTGGAAGGAAGTCTCAAGTGGAGAGCAAGAAGAAAGACGGTGCATCCTCCTCAGGGCTAGCTAAGACTCAAGTTTAAGCTCAAAGGATGAAAAGTTGTAATTTTACCCTCAGATTCTTTCCAAGCACCCCTGTAAGCACAAGAATTAGATGGAGAAGACGAAGAGGAAGAGGGAGAGATAATGATCATATCTCCCCCACAACTGCCAAACAACCAGGAGCTATTTACTCAAGAGGAACCATTCTTGGATACCGTAGACAATGATGAGGATTCATTCTCTGTATCCACGCCTACGATTTCCATTTCAGAGGTGAATATGTCAGCACTCCCTATCTCTTTTGCAACTCCTATCCTCACAACAAAGCAATGTGAGAACTTGGGAAATGTATTTGATGATTTTTCCAACTCTCACAGAAGGACACGTTTCCCAACTTGATACCTCAGCTGTAGGATTTGAGATGTTCATAATGGAGTCATCTCAAAAAACACCCATAGTTCGAGGCTCCAGCTATGCAAACTAAAGTGTGTACTATGACAATAGAAATGCAATCAGGATGAATGTTGTAGCCACTATTCCAGTTTTAGCAGATGAAGGTTTCAGTTTGCCTGCATGGTTGAGAAACATCACCATGAGATGGAGAAAGATCATAGTACCCCTAGATGATCTCCTTGCAAATAAAATAAAATCTAAGTGCTCAAAGGAAAAAGTTGTCTCAAGAATCCTTGTTGATTTTGAGAAGATCGAATATGTTTTGATTGTAAAGCCTTTGATGGATAAACCATCTAAAGAGCTTAATCACTCAAATTACAAGTTCACCAAAATTGAACTTGGTAAGCAATCACAGTAGGGGTGTTTACAGGATGCCCAAGATGCGCTTTGAAACTTGTCAAAAAGAAATCACGAGCTGTGGGAGAAAAAAAATTAGTTGAAGTAGGAGAATGCTCGTCTTCACGAGGACATTCGCCAACAATCCTCACAGCCTGTGGTCATCACATCACAAAAAACTTAGGTGAATTGGAGAGTTGAGGCAACAAAGACTTGTTTCAAGGAGGTTATCTCAAAAGGAGTTTAGTCGATTAAAGATGCGCACAAAGCCCTTGAACGTATTAGAGGTGTTGAAGAAAGATTCCATGACATGGTCACTTCTTTCAATAAAGAGACAAATACCTTGAAAGAAGATTTGGGTACTTGGGATCAAAGGGTGATTTGGATGTCTTGATCACATACGACATCATTCCATCCGTAGATATGTTCTATGAATATCAAGGACTGATGAGTCATAAGGCGCAGGTGGTGGAAAAACTTTTGACAAAGATACAGGGAACCCTAGAAGTTGCTAGGCGGTGGAAATGGAGATCATGAGCGATCTAAGACAGAGTGGATGCAAGGTCTTGTTGTGAGTTTTTCACACCATCGCCCCAAATTTTTGGGACCCCCTTTTTTTTAATTGCCTTGGCAATAGTGTTTTTTTGAAGTTGTCAAAAAGTTTTTTTTGAGTTTTGAAAATTTTGAGCCTTGGACACCTTTAGGCCAGTGAGGGAGACTTAGCTTATTTTCACCTAGTTTCGCTTGATTTTCCAGAGCAACCAATTTCATCCTTAGGCCGGACAAAATTTAACAGGCAATGTTTGGCAGGATAAAATTGTAAATTTGTACTTAGACGTTTTCTTTTGAAAATCCGGATATAACTGTGTAAATTTGAATAATTTTCAAAAGGGAAATTTTGTTAGACTTATGTTTTGGAAAATTTTAAATTTTTCTTTGGTGAGAATTTTAATTTTGTAGAATTGAGGCTGAATTGCAAAATTGATTTTTTTGACTCTAGAGGCAATTTTATTTTTGTCATAAAATTTTAAATGGCATAGCAAAATCAATTTGAATTAAAATTGCAAAATTTGGTTTTAATAGATTAAAATTGCCTTAAAAACTTTTTGCCTTTAATGAAATTGGTAATTTAATATTGAAAAATGGCTTTTGGTTAGCCAAAATCCAATCTTAATGATGTATTAATTACTAAATCCTCATTAAATGGAAATATTTAACCCCCCGCCCCCCCCCCCCCCCCCCCCCCCCCCCAAGGCATTATTTAATTTCTTTTTGCAATTTAGAGCTAATTGGCAATTCTGAAAAAGGCAATTTTCATTTGGCAAAGTTAATTCCTAGCTAAGCATTTAATTGTAGGCCATAATTTTGAATTAATTTTTGTTTTTTCTCCCTTCCAGGTCCAAGTCGGCCAGCTGGGAAGACATGTGGAGTTGGCTATAAGAGGAATCCCCTTCCTCTTCATTCCTCACTTCTCATCTCCTCCTCCTTGCTTGTGGGCAATTTTTTTTTAAGAGCAGATTTCTCCTAAGTTGGGCGAATTTTCTTCTTGGAGCAGCTTTTAGGTTGGGCAATTTTCCTCCATTTTGGGTGATTTTTTCTTGAGGGCAGATTTCTCTTCCATTAGCGATTTCTTCATTGGGCAAATTTGGCCCTTCCTTGCTTGGTGATTCTTATTGGAGGGTAGATTTTTCATGGTGTTGATGATTTTATGCAAATTCTGATTTTTGCAAGGAACTGCGATTTTGCCCTAGGTTGGGCAATTTTATTTGGAGGTGAATTACATGGTAAAATTTCGATTGGTGAATTATTTGGATTTGAAGTTCTTGAAGTCTAATCCTAAATTCCGAAAAGTCGCTGTCCGGTTATTGGTTAAGGTGAATTTTAATCATTTAGAGTTGAAAGGGGTCCTTAAGCTGACATCCTTCTTTCGTTCTAGTCTAAGGATTGCTTCTCTTGGTTCTACTTGCCTTCTAGTCCACCACTCTACCATCCCGTAATAGGGTGACGAGTATGGAGGATGTTAGTGCAAGCAAGAATCCCAAGTGGACAAACACTAAGAAAGACAAAGAGGATATGATGCCCAAAACACCTTTCTTCTCGAAAATGAAGCGAATAATCGACACCAATATCGGTATAGTGGACATGATATGGATGAAGGACAGACTAAAAGAAGGACAATTCCCCCTTGGCAAAAAGGATATACAGAAGCGGAATTATGCAACAGCTTTCCCTCCTACATTGCCGTGTTCGGAATTGATTATGGAATGTGCATCCAGATTTGATCTAAACAACAAATCCATTATTTTTGATGAAAGGAAGAGAGTGTTGGCCGACATCGGCGAACAAGCAATCGAAGAAACATTCAACACTCCCCAGTATAAAAGCATGACAGTTGTGATGATGGACCAAGTGGCTAAATCATTTCAAGATAACCAAGAGGCCTATTTTATGCATCTAAAGCAGAATTGGATTCATGAGGGAAAGAAGGGAGTTAAAAGATCATCAAGGTTCACAATGGCAGATTTCAAACTAGAATATGGCGATATCGTTATTCTTCTCAGCCGGATCATGGGTCTAGCTCAGGGGATGCAATTTGAAATTTGGATGTACTTCTTAATTGATGAGATTGAAAAGGGGAAAAGAAGATTTGATTGGGCTAGGATCATAAGCGAGAACTTAGAATTGCAACTTAGAACTGTACAAAACCAAAGGCAATTCTACATTGGATCCTATCTGTTTTACTTGATTGCTAGATTGTATAAGAGTCTGGGACTTAAGGCCTTAGGAGAAATTGGTAGTGGGCCGGGGCAATATTTGGTGCATGAATGCTATCCTCAGCTCCATCTGTACAACAACAAGGATTACAAGATATTTTGTGATGCCTTCGCCATGAAGACAGTAAGGGTATTACGAGGGATACCTGCTAAGAGACTTTCACCGGAAGTAGAAGCAAGAATTTAGAAGTATGGGAATTGGTTCATCCAATTTCCGCAATTTACATACATTAGAGTGGCAGGGAGTACAGTTTGTCCCAAGAGACTTCCAAGGTACCCACCTGACAAGGTAGTTTTAATGGAATTGGCTAGGCAACTTGAGCACTATGATAAAATAATGAGAAACGAAGGAAAAACAAGCGTTACCTTCTCAATCATAATTGGCAATGATAGTTGCCCAAGTCGGGCCTCCTTTGCAATTGCGGAGAAGAAATTGGAATGATATCATCTAGGATGGTACAGAGCAAGGCAAGGATTTGATCCTAATGGTCTTATCAAGGTATCTCATGGAAATGAATTCAAGCATGTTCCCACCATAAAAGATTTTTGGGCCAATTCCAAGGATGACTTTCATGTGAGAAAGCTAGCTTTCTCAAGGTTGTTGGTGAACATGATGAGAGCTAGCAAATGGAGAGGCCCCGATATTCCGGATCAACTAGAGGATGATGGAAATGTGTTGAGAGGAGATTATGATACAGTAGAAGGAACAAAATTGAATCTAGTGGATTGGGATGACCATCAGGATCCTTCCTTGGAGGCGGTCACAAGGGCAGTAGATTTTACATATTGAGTCGTGGTATAATGAAAGACTAAGGAAGCTACAAAGACAAAGGATTCCCCTTACTTATGAGATGATGAAGCCAAAAGAGAGACAAACAGAATCAGTCGGACAGAGGAATGAAGTAGCTGGCAAGAAGAAACGGTTAGAAACGGTAAGAAGAAAGCTTTGGAGGTTGAAAAAAGCAAAGAACATCAGGAACCTCCAACCAAGAGACAACATGTAGCGCCATCAAGAGAAAGTATAATTGAGGCGAGAAGCCAAGAGGTCAATTCAAGTGATAAAGGGGCCACGGTAGAGGTGAGCTCTGGTTCAGAATCAAGTGGGTACAGTGAGTACCGAGTACTCCCCTCTCTCAGAGAACCAACAAGGTGATGGTATGGTAGTTACTAGTGGAGAAGAGGATGGACCGATTGACATTAAGGAGATAAGTCAGGCGCCCGAGGCTGTTGGTGATGCTTTGTTAGTCGAACCGAATCCAGATTTGGGGAGATGCACTACACCACTATGGTTAAGACAAATGCTTATGCCAAGAGGCGAGGCGGTAACTGCCCATACAGTTGAGGACATCCAAGGATTAATAGAAAAGGATGATAGTGAGAATCAAAAACCAAATGACAAAAAGACGGTGGCAAAGGTAATTAGGAGCGACAATGATGGTCACCGAAAGGTTCAGATTGCTATACCAACAGTCAATAAGGCAGTGGGTGAAATTGCGGCTCAGGAATATGAGATAGTAGAACACACCTTGGGAATAAATACGGATGATATGGAATGTGAGGAGATCCAGGAAGGCATAGCATCAATCAGAGAAAGGTTGAGGAAGGCAAATGAAAGAATAGTAAAGTTGGAGGCTGAGAACAAATATTGGAGAGATTGCCAGCCCATCCAACAGCTACACCAGGCAACCCTTCCTCAAGACAGCAGGAGCAATTCAGAAGAGATATCAGCTCAGCTACATGAAGTCAGGGATTGGATCCATGATACAATCCAAGATGGGCGAAATTTCTTGCCTTCCTTCATCTCGACATTCTAGTCATTAGTGACTGTTAGAGACGAACTCAAATTATTCGAAGAGGAGTGGAAAGGTTTCCTCCCTATCAAAGATTTGGCTATTCCTAGGCTATAGGCGTTCATTGGACTACTAGAAGCATATTTGGAGAGGGCTAGGTTGGTTGATGAGAGAGGATTGAGTACAGTTGAATCTTGGTTTGTTGCATTGACTACTAGATTTAGAACACTTGAAGAAATACATAATGAGATTGCATGGCACAACCCAAATGTCGACACTTCCATTTCAACTATGATGAGCGATGTTAGATGGCACTTAATTTTGAGGATATCAGGGAGGAGAATATCAATGAGATAGATTTTGGATCGAGGTTGGATGAGTTAGGAAAGGTCGCTATCAAGAGAAAGCATTTGGGCACCCTTTCCTCTCTCAATGCTTTTATTGGATTTGCAAAAGAATATGAGAAGGATCATGAAAAGATACTACACGCAGCAAGCAGTGTGATGAAGTCAGCTGAACTCAAGATAAAGCACACACCTTGTCCTCCTATGGAAGAAGTTAATGAAAGGCTAGCTAAGTTCATTGCCTTAGCGAAGAAAATGAGAGAAAAGGGAAGAGTTATATTAGAAGATCATTTGATGTAAGCCCAAGTGGCAATTTCTCTTTCTTCTAGAATAGGACAAGTGTCTATTTCTGATTGGCCACCATTTTGGTGCCTTCTCATTGGTTGCCACTTTTTGCACTTTTTTCATTGGTCCATTAACGAGGTGACGTCTTCTCATTGGCGGATGGGGTGGCAACCCTAATTAGGGTGTTTAGGATTCAATCTGAATCGTTGATCTTGTTTTGATCTCCACCGTCCATTGTATTTTTGGCCCCTATATAAGGCCATTTGCTCTCATTTGTAAAGTGTTGGAGAAATTGTTGCTAAGATAATGCCAAAATTCGCTATTTCTTTCTCATTGTTGTGACTTGCATGGTGATTAAGAGTCTTTGGCATTATTACATATTTTCTACTTCCAAATAGTTAGAGTTAGATTTCTTTTCCAAGTTGTTAAAGTTGGTTGCATTTCAAGTTGTTTAAGCAAGAGTAAAGTAGATAGATAGTTGTATGGTAGCCTTAGTACATGTTTGATAGGGATCAATACTAGACCACTAGCATCCTAGCGGCTTGTTGGGAAGCCTTGTGTGGCAAACGAGTTTACTTTCCTTTGAATCCTTGCATCTGTGGAGGTGGGGCCACTGGTTAACCTTCATTAGATTTGATCCTCGTCCATTTGCTAACCTTCCATTCATAGGAGTAGGAGTAGAATAGTGAGTAGCTAGGTAGTCAAAGTTTAGAGAAGGAAGTTAGAGAAGCAAGTCAAGTATTAGAGCACACCCATTCACCCTCCACTACCACCGCTTTCTCGTCAACATCATCATTGGTAGACACATCCTCCATCATCACCACCATCAACATTATCTGCCACCCGCATATTTCACAAACCCATCACCATCATCATCATTCCACCAAAGTCCAAGTCATCCTTGAATGAACAACATAAGGCTGCCTACGTGATTACCAGCAAATCACATTGATAAACTGAGCGAGTATCCAACGGTGTAAGGAACATTGGAGTTATACTCATGTTTCATGAGCATTAACTTTTGAAGAGAGGAGTTGCATGTTTGATATCCCATATCGAATATTCAAATCCTAATATGTTATGTAGTGACACAAAACTCGCATCAACAGGTCCTTGCAAAGGATGACAACTTGTTCATTGAAGAGGAGATGATTTTAGAGTAGATTGATAGAGTGAATGATGAATTTGATTCAGAAGATTTTGGATCGCATATGATGAATAGGTTTGCCACATATAAGTATTTTGCAAAGCACTTATGGGATTCCCTTGCGAAGAACTACGAAGTTGTAAAAACAGGACATGCCAAAATAGTCAGAGTTGAAGCCATTTCAAAGACAATGAAGATTCCAGATCTTCCCATACTTCATGATTGTATTGCCAAGCATAAGGCTTTTCTTGACAAACTTAAGGATTGATTCAACTTTTTCTGCCTTTTTCTTTTTAGTTTTTAACATTTCAGCTTTGTAGATGAAGAAGGTAGATTATAATGTAATTGCAATTGCATGTAGTTCGATTACACGGACCTTTAGTAAATGTAATCCAATAAATCTTCATTCTTAGTTTTATGTAAAGAACCCAATTGGCTCACACTACGGAGCTTATAAATCCTTCAATATATTAAGCACAATGCTGAAATATGTAAATGGTTGCTCCAACAATAATGCCAATTATCAGATTTCAAATTATTCAAGCAATTGAGATCTTACAAATTTATTTACTACACTTATTTCAACTCCTAATTTATATTCGCAAATCAACTGAATGCAACTCCAATATGGTGATGAGTCAAATGAAATACTGAAAATAACCACAGCTGAATTCCAAACTGGATGTATTGTAATTCAAAATTTTTCACAAATTACCGCTGCAGTGTGTAGAAGAGAGTTACAATTTATTACCCTCCAACTTACACTGTAAAGATAATAAAATCTACAAACAATGGTTGTAGAAAACCGAGTGAAGTTGAACAGTCCAGAAATTGCAGCAATAGCTCTTCCCTTATCTCAAACACTGCATTCCCAATGTGCTCCAGCAGTTGTTATTGCTTCCCAATTCACAACGCCTGTACAGTGGTGTTCAAGAACAGACCCCAACCTACAAAATGCCTCTAAGGCCTCCCTGCTCAGACACCCAATTTGCTGATTGCAAGGCTGATTATCTTGTAATAACCCCCAACCGGTTATAGGAATTGTCTTAACTCCAATTTTCCCAACTATTCAATTTTTTGTCAAACATTTTGCTAGCGAACTCTAAAATTACTGTGGTAAAGCCTATGACAACCCTCAGTGGAATAGTGATAACTAGTTGTGACTTGGGCATTTGAACATGAAATGAAAATAGTGATATGAAATTGAAAGTTCTGATCACATCTCAACTAAATTCAAATGGGATGCAATTAATTAATTCCCAGCTATGATACTGACTGCTGAAAGAAAGCAACTTATCCTGCAATTTTAATAATTTTCATTCCAAATTTACATGTCCAATTCTTCATTCCAAATTCATCAGTAGGTAATAACCAAAATCATATGCAGAAACAGTAATTTAAATAATGGCAAGAACCTGGAAGTGTAAATGTAGTTCCTCCACAATAGGCTGTCAAACGCAAGATAATCACCTCTTGATGCATATGCAAACCTCTGTTTAAATTTACAGTCCTTGCTCATCAAAATGTAGGCACAAATATCAAGTGCAGGCGTAGATATTGAAATTGCAGACCTCACACAATTAATCACAGGGCATATGGATTGACCGTAGGCTCCTAGCAGGTGTTCACAGGCCTTGGAAATTACAAGGCAGGTCCACAAATATGTAATGCAGCTCCTCTGAGATGTAACACAGGCCTTCCCCAGGTGCACGCTAGCCTCCAAATGCAATCACTTGTCTCCCAAATGTAAATGAAGACTTCCAAAGACTGATCGCAGGTATAAATTCTCCAATGCTGGGCCAAGGCAACAATGCACAGGCCCCCAACAGATGGACGCAGGTCTGCAAAAACTATACACAAGCCTTGAAAGATGGATGCAGGGCCTCTAAGGCAATTCGCGGGCCTCACTTGGGTGATTACAGCCCCCAATTGGACAAACTCAGGTCTCCAGTAATCAATGCAGGTCTGCAAATAATGAAGATAACCGCACCAGCTAGAATTGTAGGACAGACCAATCAATAACCCCAAAACTCTACTTGATTGACCTCTTGATTCCAGAACCATAATTCACTAACCAATGATGTCTTCCAACCACAATAAACACAGAAATAGAAGACACTCCAAACTCTCAGAAATGCAGATCTTAAATTGCTCAACAAAGTAATGTTTCTCAGCAACAACGATATCTCCCAGCCACAGATAAATACAATAAAGGAGATACAACCAATATCCAAAATATAATTAAATCACTATACTTCAGCAGTGATTCAACACACTTTTCAGCTTCAAACCCGTATACTTTAGCAATGACATAGAAATCATCAGCCTCAGAAAACCTCTCAAAGACAGCAAATACAAATAGACAATCGGATGCTTTTTGTTCCTTAACAACGAGCTCATATTTATAATCTCCACATGACACTTAGTTTCCAAAATGTAACTCCACTAAAGAAGCTTCATCAGCACAACATCATTTTACAACATTAAATATAATAAAGTGCCTTGTAATAATGTAAACTTCTAATAATTAATTAATAAATATCAGCCCACAAAATAAATAGCCCCATCCAATGTAGGTGATGACCAACTGCCAGTGCCACCAGCTGCACTGCTAAATCTGGAACTTGCCCAAAATAGACTTACTAAAAATAGGAAGTCCACAACTGAGACCCTCAAATCCCACTGTCAGCCCACGAGGGTTGCGATGATGAACTGACCTGGCCAGCTGCAGAGACTGGCCAAAAATAGGGACGTTACAAATCTAGAGGTGACTGTTATAGTGATGCATGACAAGGTAGAGGATGCATAACAATGATCAAGAGTCAGTCATGAAGACACAACAATCTACAGTTGTATGGTCAATAAGGAATTGTCTATGATGACTGTAGTGGCAAGGGACAATTTAGAGCCAATAACAGTTAGAACAGTGAATGCAAACACCATTAAAGAAAAGGATAAGTGCCAGATGACATGGAGAAGCATTGAGAAGCCACATAAACATCAATGGAGAAGATGGAAGGAACAGTAATACAGTGACAGAGACAAAGAAGTATACCTTCAACAGCTGCTATCAAGTATCAACATAATCTAAGACAAATAACAGATGCAATACTGATCAGAGTTATAAAAGTAGTGCTAAATGTAGTAAATGCACTTTGATCCCACAAGTATCTACTGAATTAAAACAGACATATGAGCATATAAAAGGATGTTATAATGACAAGCGTTTCTACAGTATGAAAGATTAACTTCCAATGTTATATATCAGAAAATGAACATGATACATGATGATGAGCTGTCATAGTTTAGATAACGAAAACCCCAAATGTATCACAAATGTATGCTAACAAAAAGCACACCGATATCATAAAATGACTATTATAATGCGAAACGGAAATGTGTGGCAGTATATAAATCAAAATTATGGCATTGTCCATTAGTAAAGTTTTATTAGCAACAAGTCAATGTTTAGGTAAGAACATATGATTGATTTTTCTTTCTATTATAGTTCGGGATCAGAAAAACAAAGAAGATTCATATAGAGAAAAGTATGGAGCTCAAAGACCTAGATATAGATGCTCAACACAGTGAGAACCTTGTGCCTATACAAAGATAGGTAGTGATTCGGTCTTCAATAACATGAGAAATCCATGGACAAAGTTAGACTGTTAAATCTTCTTATCATGACATTTACAGTTAGAATAACCAAAATAAAACTCTTCACCACAAAAGTGCAGTGATTTATAGCTACAGGAAAGCATGTTGAAGAAGACCAATAAAATCATTGTGCCATAAGATAACTCCAATAGAATTAGCTTGTGACTGCCATGTACCTTAAGTGTCAATGCTGAAATGTGTGATATATGCACACCCACGAAACTGGAAAAGTCCAGATCAAATGCACATTAAAGCAAGTCAGGTCACATAATGAATACTATGGCCAGAGATTCCTGGTAATACTATTGAGTGGAATGAGCATACAAGGGTAAAAGTTGTGCCCTAATATTAGTACACCATGAAGGGTAGTAACCAGTATATGAGATATAAAAAAATCCTCACGTGTTATGCAAAAAGTTTGCCATTAAAAAAAAAGTCAAAGGCATGAATGCACTGAGATGAAGAAGAGCATATGCAGCCGGTGCAAGGATCCAATAACAAAGAACAAAAGCGTACCTGTGTAATATCCAAAGAGTACAGGAAAAGGGTCTCAAATATCCCAAATTTGCAAAGAAAATCTTCAATAAAAGCCTCAAATTCACCAAGAAATATTTCGTCTTTCCCTCTACTAGCAAGGATGACGGTGATAAAATCTCAGAGAAGCTTTAATTCTCCAGCACAGTTAAACCCTTTTCATGGCAGCACTTCATAGCAGAGCACAAGTTTTCACAAAGTGTCGAATGTGAAATGAGGAGTTGGATCGATTTATGGTAAAGAAATCCCCTAGAAGCTTCAGCAAGAAGCTTGTTTTTTGTGGGGTTTCTTAAATGCCAGAGTGACTGATGCTGTACCCTGCCGATTTTAGTGTCTAGGGAGTTGTGTTCCTAGGACAAGATTGAAGTGCGAGTCTTTGATTTCTACCAAATGCCTTAGAGGAAGGTATGATGATGTGAATGTTGACAGGATAGGATAGTAATGTTGATTTCAGTGATTTATATTAGTAAATGTTAGATATTTACTTATATTTATTGAGATTTACATTACTCTTTATTTTTATTTCTTATTCACTGTTGGATGTATATTTTTAATTAATTATTTCTTGTTGAAGCATTCAACATTTAATTAATTAATATAATATATAATAAGGCAAAGGGGCATGTAATTATTATTTTTTGCACTAAAACTCTTTGTATGACAAATGAGCAAGAGTGTGTCTTCTAAACTCTTGAATTCATTTATGTTCATTTCAATATGCAAAAAATAAGGGTGTTGGTTTTCAGAAATTCTGTTAGGAGAGGCCTTACTTCTTTTTTGCATGTGAGTATAAACTTGGTCATAAGAGAGATAAGGATGAACTTTATGAGCTGGAAAGCATCTAGGGGAGGTTGAATCAGTTTTAAAGACATGTCCCAATGATATTGGAAATCGTTGTGCCTCTTAGAAAGCATTTTGAGAGCTTTTGGAGCCTTTTTAGCTGGCCTTTATGTAGGGCTTGGTCATGCTTGACCATTTCATCATTGTGGAGCACCTTTCAAGGGATTTCAAGTGCTATATTTTAGCCTTTTTTGATGCATCCGATCCAGTGGGTTGAAGGAAGTTTTGTACTTAATGAGTTTTGCAACTCATTTTGAGAGGTTCTCATTATGCAGTTGTACTTAGTGACTTTTGTTAAGTCATTTGACATTTTCTGCATTTTTCTGTAACTCTTTAGATATGATTTGTACTGTGAAAGTTCTTGGAGAGTAATCATTGAGTTGTTTGCCTTCTCTTTATTTATTTGTGTGCATCTTGGTGGTTGAAACGATTACTAGTGAATGTGTCATTCCATGTTATCTCCGTCTCATTTTTAGAACCATTTTACAGAGAAGAATATTGTTGCAGGTTGTAGATTGTGTTTTAAAGATGCACGTATCTCAGTTGTGAAACTTTCTTCCTCTTGAGAAATTCGGCTTCCAAACCTTTCTATGAAACACTTATGCAAGGATATGCGAAAGTGAGTTGTGCAGTTTTTCAACTTAATGTTTTTAACCAAGAAACTTAATGTTCTTAACCAAGAATCTAGTTTTCTGTGTTCTCATGGTCCTGTCAAACTTGGTGTATCACCCGTTAGATTTAGATATTGTTTTTCTGTTATCCTTCTGACCCTTTTCTGAGCAAGTTTATGTCAGCTGATTAACCAGTTAAGAGCTGACCTTATCCATAGATTCACTCCAACCTTTAGGTCACCCACAGCCTAGGAGTGATTACATGTTTCTCTGAAGGATCAAGTTTCTGTAACTTGATAGGGATGCAACTTTGTGAGATAACAAACATATCATCCAAAGAGGGCAATGAACTAACAAAATAAGTTGAACTATCTCCTACAATGGGGATGTATTCGAGAGAAACAAAGGTGGTAGACATGAAAATCCTAGCTGTTAACAATGGAGGAGGTCTTTCTAGCCAAGGAGATTGAGATAAATGCTTGAAGGATGACAGTGACAATGGCAAGCTGGGTGAACGAAAAGGATGAACTAATTTTGGATATTGCATTGGATGCTTATGCTTTGCTCACTTGGAGGCAAAAAATGGTTTCTATGATGAGGGGCTCTACTATGTTGAAGAGTGCTAGTCAGATCTGGATGTTGAGGCTTTGTGTGGGGAGAAGCAACAATCTGTGGAGTCCTTCCAATAGTAGCTTCCCTATTCATTATTTGTGGATTGTTTTCCTCTCCTTCCCTTTGCGTCCTAATACTTCTTAGTTTTGGAGGTACTGTTGGTTTGGTCTCACAACTTCTAGTGTTTGTTTCATAAGTGATGCTCCGTTTGTTGAGCCAACTCTCCTAGGTGATTTGAAAGGTAGTTCTTGTGTCAAGGTTTTTTCCTTGTCTTTTTAAAATGGTGGACTAGAAGATTCCATAATTTGCACAAAGATTAGATTTGTGGAAATTGAAGGGGATGTTGACCCCTTTTAGGTAACAGCTAGATGTGGGGACTTGTTCGATGTTTCCCCCATGGTTACAACTGGGTCTATTGTTTTAGTTAGTGATGAGGCTTTTGAGGGTTAGTTTTGTGCCTTGCCAAAGATTATTAATCCCTAATTCAATATTGCCTTGGACTTTGGCTATGGGTTTTTTGGGGTACTGCTTCCAAAATTGTGGAGCCTTCCTTCGACCATTCCTTCTCTTCATGGTGCTCCCAATGGTGATTTGGTGCCCGAGGATGAGATTCTCGAGTCTCTTCTTATAGAGACTTCAGCTAGGCTTGAGAATTCTCTCATTGGGTGATTTTGTGGTAATTGGACTCATATTGATTTTGTCAAAAGATGGTTTTCTCAAATTTGGGAATTGGGTGGCCAAGTTAAGTTGTTAACGTAATTGCTATGGCTGACAATTTCCTTTTTCCTCTCTACTTTTGAGGACTGCACTAGGATTCTTAGTAATGGTCCCTAGTTTTTGGGCTTGAATGGCCTTTGTCTCTCTTATTGATTTCCTGGTTTCATTTTGCAAAAACTCAATATCCTTATTTGGGTTGACCCACAAGGGTTACCTTCGGATTTTCTGAACAGCATATTCTTATGTCCATAGCCAACATTTTTGAGCAATTTTGTGCTATTGATCTCCAGTTCCGATAAATGTCTTCTTTGTGCTAGATTGTGTGCTGGTGGAAAATAACAAGGTGCTCCCTGCTCAGGTCACTTTGTCTTCTAATTTTGGAAAATGGATGTTGGAACCAGATGAAATTTCTTTGGTCATTTGCAGTTCTTGTGATAAAGCTGGTCATGCTACTTCATCTTCTATGACCATGGAGGAGAACCATTTTGTCTGGAGGAAAAGGAAACAAACTTATCCTAACTGTGATCAATTTTCTTCACTCAAAGAAACTGATCATGTGGTGGATTCCGATTCTTCCCTTAATGCAGAAAATTTGTTTGAAGGTTTTGTTGGTAACTTTCTGGATTTTCATAGTCACAAGAGAAGGTGCTTGGTGGAGAAGGATCAGCCTTTCCCCTCTATAATGGAAGAGCAGATGGTTAATAATCATATTTCAATTGATTCTCATTGTTTTAAGAAACACATCATTGGGAGGGACGCAGGAACTAATGTTAACTAAAAATCATTTCTTTAAACCTCCATGTTATGGTTGGGGTTCTATTTGCATGGTGTGGCTGTTAAGTGCTGTATTTTTTTTTATCTTTTTCTGCTCTTTGTAGCCCTGTTTTGTTGTCTTGCTGGCTGTTTCCTTTGTTCAGTAACTTGTTTTTGGTGTTCTGCTGTGCTTAAAGCATAATTTTTCTGTTTGTGCAAGGGATCAGAGCCCTTTCAAAATCTCTGCATAAATATTAAAAAACTAGTAAGTTGATCTCACAATTAATATCAAAATATAATAAGTTCTAATTATGCTGACTACAGTCAATTCTGTGCTAAGTTCCCGTGCTTTAGAAATTATACTGTCTCTATGAAAAAAATAGTAAAAGGAAATTCCCTCAATCAGACAACTAACAAAATTTAATTATACTGTCTCTATGAAAAAATAGTAAAAAGAAATTCCCTCAATCAGACAACTAACAAAATTTAACTCCTTGCCACTGGATTAATATGCTTTCTATGGTGACAAGATTCAGATTTTACAATTTACATGCTATTCTTAGTTGCCAAAAATAAGACAATGCTTGTGCCATAAAAGTGAATGCATCACCATAGGTAAACACCAATTTTAAAATTCCTTGAGAACTGGGTGGCTAGTTCAAATTTTGGAGCAGATAATTTCATAACAGAATGACATAATTTGAAATAAAAAATGGTATGGTCGAATGGTTTTGATGTGCTATATGGTTCTTTCTCTCAACGTTTTTAGCTTCTTATTCTTTTATTCTGTGTATACAAGCTATTAACTTCATACATTTATAAAGTTATGCATGGAAGAGAATACTGATTACAAGCCTCTTAAATTCCTATTAACAAAAAGAGTGCAAGTGTTTTTCAAATATAATTAAAATGAACATTGGGTTGTTTGCCAAATCTTTGGAATTACAGGGATAAATTTTTCTTCTGCTCAAGTAGAATGTAAATAATTTTGATGATGTTTCTACAGCATCAAAATTGATACACTTTATCTTATCTTATCTTATCTACAGCATTTGAATTAAACAAAATACAGGGAGAACATGACTTCAAGGACCAAAATAAGTTTGCCTGAGATTGCAACATTGATGGAAATTAGAAAATGTAGAAAACTCTTATTTAGTTTTTGTTTAGTCTTCTGGAAATTTATAAGTTTTAATATGATACAGGTTACTCCAAAAACATAAACCATTGTGTTCTTAAGAAAACTAGATGATGAAAATTGACATTAAAGATTCAAAATGGGTCCCTTCAAATACATTTATGTGTTTTGCAGGCAAGCTATTCAAATTCTTCTTGGTTACCAATCAGAAGTCACTTTATTGGTATGGGATACAGTGCTTTAGTAGTGGACAAGGCAATTCAAGAAGTTGGTATGGCTTCTTTTTGGGATTTTCCTTTGGATTAATGTTTAAACACTACTTTGCTTTGAGGTGATATTGAAGCTCATTGTGTAAGTTCTCATATTATTGTCCCACTTCTATTGTTCTAGGATTGGTGACTGAAAATGAAATATTGGAATACATAAGTAATCAGGTCAGGGACATTTTACTCTTTGCTCTCCCTGTTTCATTGAAATTCTATTAAATTATGTGACCCTTGAGATTGGTAATGTCATTCACCCCTGAGATATTGGGGAGTTTGGAGTTTGGAAGGTTTGAACTGTTTTCTTTCTGTTCAGGCAGTTGAAGTTACAAGAAAATGTTATCTAGATAATGTAGTTTATGCCATAAATATCATTATGATTTACAGGAATGCTCATGTGATTCAGATTGGTGCTCAATTAAAATGGACTTTCTGAGCATGGGATTCTCTTCTACTATAGTAGACAAAGCACTAGAAGAATGTGGTATGGGCATGCTCTACATATATTTGTTTGAGTTGTATTTTTCATTGACCTATAAATGGTGAAATTTTATATTTACAATTTTTCTTGAGATTTCTTTTTTATTTATCTGTTTCAGGGACAGGAGATGAGGCACTGATACTTGACTTTCTGACAAATTATAAGGTAGTAAATTTACATATCATTACTTCTTTTACCCGGTATGTTTAAAGAGAAATACACCCTCAACTTACCACCTAACTAGCAAATTCACTTTTCTCATTCAAATTTTCTTAAATTGTGACAAAAGATGTGGGCTATTAAGCTGGAGATGTGAGTCTTCCCCAAAGTTTTTGTCTGTGGTGATTGGGTAGTTTTATCTTAGTTTATTCTGAAAATCCTTAAAGAATGTGGAAAATATCTTAGTTGGTAAATGTTAACAAGAGTGATAATGTTGTATGTCCTTTCATTTACAGGGAAGCTCATGTGAGTCATCTTCATCCTCATTTAGGAATCATTTTATAATGATGGGGTTTTCTTCAGATATTGTTGATAAAGCTATCAAAGAATGTGGTATGGAATCTAGGGATACACCTTAAGCATGTTTATGTGCATAATTTTATTTGCTTTTGATTTATAATGGCAAAATAAATTATTCTATTCTTTGATATGTTCGCTAACTGTTTTCTGTTTCTTGGTTTAGGAACCAAGGATGAGGATGGAATTTTTAAGTCCATCTTGACCTATGAGGTAGTTCAGTCAGTGCTTCTACATTTCACGTCTTTCCCATCTTCCAAACTATAAATAAGCTCTTTTTCCTGGTTTATGTTAGCAGTTGAATCTGAAGAAAGCATTGCTGAAGAAATTTAGTTCAGACAATGATGATTTACTCACTCAATCAGAGATTTTAATGAGTGAGGTTATAGATACAGATGATGAAGATATTGGACATTCTAATGAGGTATTGCTTGAAAATTGTAGTTTTTGTTCAATTTGATTTAGTGAGCTATTGACAAGCTTGTCATGGTTGTGGAATGGTGGACTCATATTGATAACAAGAATATTACAAATATTAAGTAAATAATATACTATCCTATAGCTAGTGTAATGTCCCACCTTTGGGACATTAGAAGTCAATTAAAAATTAAATTTTCCATGCTCAAATTATATAAAATTTAATGACAACTTAATTATTTAATAAAGCATTAAAAATGACTTTAATAGAGCTAAGTGAATAATTAATCAAGTAATTTTAATTTAAAGAAGAATAATAAAGAGTCAAAGAAGATGAATACCGAGAGGCAGGCAAAAGGAAAACAAAGAGTCATAGGATTGTGCTATTAAAGAACATTGAGAGACTCATTGTCAACATGCTTGGTTATTTCTTTCTCTTGGAGAACTTTGGGAAGCTTTAGCTTTTAGTTTTAAAACCTTGAGGATGGAAATCTTCAAGATTTCTTGGTAGATTGGATGAAACCCAGTTCATCTTTGGAGATAGATTCGCAATGAATTTTACAACTGGGTGAATTTGTAAACTCTTCATCTAAGGACAACTCTTGCAGTAATAGAGGTATTTCATATCTGTTATGAGAATAAGGTTGTAATGAGAATATTTGAATGCCAATATTCATCTTTATTTTAGACTGACATTAAATGGCTTTCAAAATAGCCTGTTTGTTAAATCAAAAATCAATTTCATGCAAATTGTTGATTGAATTCTTGTGCTAAATATGGAAAAGAAACGGAACAAATATCCTAGGGAGACATTTTAGTGGGTATCAGAGAGAATTTTTCTGCCGGCCTTAAAAATTAAGGTATTTGCAGATTTTTGTGTTTTGAGAAGATTATATTATTCTGAATATTGAAGTCTGATTTTTGCAGTGGAATAATAAATTATTTTATGCAAATTAAAGCATTTAAGCTCACTAATATTTGGCCCCGAAGACTTTATTAGTTCAATGGTATCATCACCAAGTATTTGTGTTAATACAATACTCAGTAGTAATGATATTGGCATGCGGGCTTTATTTGTTGGGTTTGGAATGACATCGAAGTATTGGTGAAGGAATGGAAAGATTACCATATATTTAAAAGACAAACCCATCTCCCTCAAAGTTTTCCCGTTGACTGGAAACTGCAAGCACTGAAAATTATTTGGTTTGCAAATAGTCCACATTTGATGATAAATTATATTAAAAAGTTGGGCAAATAAAAATTCTATGGTCATCTTATGAAGTTTGTGGGTCTGTTTTTTTTTTCTGATAGATAAGAGGTTGTGGCCTTGAGAAATTTATTTTATTAATATTTAGGGGCCCTCCTACCCTGCATACAGGGTAACACCCAATTTAGATGCAGGCACTGGGGGAAAAGAATGAGGAAAGAAAACTCCCAGTATAGCTTGGGACTTATGCAATCTGGAAACAATGCATATATGGCAATTTGACCACCCTAGACCAACAACAATATGAAAGACCTTTTTGGCTTTCATTTACATATCCAGATTACAAAATGCAGCCTTGCTGCTTACAAAGTCACTGCCCTATTGGACAGGATAAACTTATTAGAATAAAATATTTTAATATTACATATTACATGATTCATTTTGAATTCGGTCCGTAGTGGCTAAATCTTGATTTGCTCTTCCTGCTTCCCCTTTTGATTGTCTCTTCCTTGATTCAACATAGGGATTCAGATCCCTGTAAACAGGCTTGTCCAAAAAAACAAAAAATTCTACTGCCAACTAGGATCAATTATTAGTGTATATTGGGAATCTAGTACCACAGATATTCATGTTAATCCAAATTAAAATTAAAATCAGTCTAATAGATTTCAAATATCCTGCCAAGTTCAATATTGGTTTTTGATGTTAATAACCTAGGAAATGATGTGTTAATGTTGTAGCATTAGCCGGATTGATTAGATCTGAGATAAACTATATTTAATTTAGATAAGTTACTCATGGTCATCCTTGACTAATGATTATCATATAATTAACACACACACACACACACATCTAATTGTACAATTACATATATACATAAATATATATGCATATATTAAATCTATTAATAACATTTAATAATCATTAGTCAGAAAGGATTAATTTAATCGATCAACTCTGACTATATTCCATCGGGCATGAGAATTGGGTATTATAACCCTGATTATATTATGCAAATGGCTGCGACCAAAATCTCACGGGCTGATATATTGTTAAAGGGTGTATTAGTTTTATTTTACTTGGAAGGGTATGTCCATGTATGGAAATGGCTCTGCATGTCCCAAAAGCCATGTAGAGTCATGTCCATACATGGACGTGCCTCCCCATTATAGTATTTATAGAGATACATCCCCAGCAGATCGAAACATATCAGACAAACATATTCAGTACATCTGCAGTGGATGTATAATCTAAGTCAATCTTGAAGAACAAAATTAGAACTCATTACTCGTTTAAATTAAGTATACATATATAGTCTAAATCTGCAAGGTGGAAGAGACTTATTGAACAAATTGATACATATATAGTATATATGGTGCAAGAAGTATTATAACTGATCCTTTTTCCTTAACATGGTATCATAGCAGGTGTGAGAAAAAGATCAGATCAGATCTTTTTTGGATAATTGACATAAAGAGTTTTTGGAAAATACTACACCTTTCAAGATGGAATGGCATTAGACATGAAGATAGGCTTGAAGGTGCTTCAAATTTTGAAGCATGGAAACAGTGAATGATGCTAATACAAAAAGAGTATGAGTTAAAAACTACCCAAAATCCGTGTGAAGGGTCACCTAGATGTTCAGGCAAGTTTCAAAATGCAAATAGCATCATGTAATGATGGTGAGGGTGTAATGGAAGTCAGGAAACATTAAATACTATCTTAAATGAGCATAGCCTAAGGGGAGGAAAAATGATGCAAAAAGTGGGCCTCAAGAAAAATAATAATGATTTTCATAGGTAAATTGAGTAAAAAACCTAGGCTAATGCCAAGGAACAAGAAGGTGATGCAGCTAAGTATACATAGAGCAAGCTTGATCATTAGGAGATTATTGACATAAAAAAAATCCACTTGTACCCTTAATGCAAGAAACTGCCAAAGAAAACCTTATAGGGAGTTGCCTACATTATTGATATTCGTAGATAAAATTTTAATTTTCACGAAGAAAGATAATAAATGTGTATAGAAAAGCATATTCCAAAAACTCCTAAATATATTGATCAAAGACTTAGAGGTCTAGTATCTTAAGACTAAGTGATTAAATTAAGCTCTTAGTAGGAAAGAAAATTAATTTTAGGTTTGAGGGATGGAGATACCATCTTCTCCCAAATTGACTAATTCATCAGCCTCTTTGTTTCCTTCCTAATAAATGTGTTTACATGTAACTAAGTCAGAGTGAGATAGTAAAGTCAATGCTCTTGCTAGTTTACAATTTAATAGTCAATTTGGAGTGGATCTTATCCTAACTGCATTGATTATATTTTGGAGTTGTTGATAAACTTAAGATCCAGGGGGTGTGAATCAGTAATCTACTAGATTCAAACGTAAACCACAACTTCTGAAAGCTGATTGACCAATATTATATTATGAGAATAGATAAGCTTCTATTATTAGTTAATGGTTATCTATTTGTAATCTATTATAAATATTAGAATGTTTCTAATATTAGTTAGTCTGTAGCTATTTGTTAGCCTTCTTTAGCTTTCTTTTAACTAGAGTAGAATGTTTCTATTCTTTACGATCGTTTCCCAAGGAAACATCGTTTTATTCTTTCGTATATACTGACCTCTCGGTCTCTGTTAATATCAAGCAAGTATTTTACCAATTACGTTGTAATATGGTATTAGAGCCACTTCTTTAAATTTTTTCGAAATTAGACCCTATTTTCGAAATTATTTTTTTGAAATATTTGCTTCGAACTAGGTTTTGTCTGAGAATATTGACCATCAATATTCACATTTTTTTTGGCTGTTTTTGAAAAAACGTGACTAATTTTTTGGGCATTTTCGTCCATTTTTCTGCACATCTAAGACTGGGAGCAATACGATGGGTTTCTTAAAATCCTCAATAACAAATTCGGCCTAGAAACTATGTTTTTTTTCTTCAGATTCGTCATTGATTTCAAGCTTTTTTTAGCCCAGGATGTGTTTGTTCAAAACCGTAATTTTTGGGCTTAATTTTTTTCTAATTACAAATTCTTGGTGGGGTTTTTGAGAGCTCAACTGGTTTGTCGTTAGATTTTTCTGGGTGCCTCAATTTTTGTGCCTTAATTTTTGAGCAGGCGGATCCAGAGATTGACAACATATTCTTTTTGGGTTTTTCAAGCGCTCTTTTGGGTATCCCTTAAATTTTTTTGGGTCTTTCGTTTTTTGCCTCGAAGTATGTGCCTCCATAGATTTTCACGCTTTTTCATTGGAAAACGTGCTGTGGCATTTTTTACTAGTATTTTGCTCGAGAGCAATTCAAAATTCAATGGTTAGAATTATGACACTTGGAAGTAGCAGATAATAGCAATTTTTGAATATCAGAATACTGATCAGATTGTTCTTAGTGTTACACAGCATCCGACTGCCCCTGATACTAATCAGGCTACATGGGATCTGAATAATCGGGAGGTGGTGATGCTTCTCAAATTTATTCGTAGTTGACGATCAACTCTCTCAATTTCCATTGGACAAGATAGCTGTTGAGATATGGGCACATCTCAAGAATCATCATGAGACTCCTGACAAAACAATAGCTTTCTTTTTGAAGAACATTGTTTTCTATTATAACAGATGAGCGAACATCGCTCCAGGCTCATCTGAATAAGATTTAGGAAATCCATGATCAGTTGCTTGCCATTGGTTGCTAGATGGAGGAATAGGACATTGTGGTCATCACTCTTAGGAGTTTACCCAGGTCTTATGAGCATTTTATCGAGGCTCTCAACATCACTTCTTCTGGTGTTGCTCTGAAATTCATAGATCTCTGCACACTCTTGCTTCAGCAAGACTGGTGGAAACTACAGTTCGGTAGCAGTTCCAGCTCCACCTCCACAGAGCAAGCCTTTGCTACTAAATCCTTTCCGAAGGATAAAGGCATGTATCAGCAGTCTTCTTAGCAGAAGTCCTTTGCTCCAACTTCAGAAGGCTCCCGGAAGAAGAACAGTTAATGCAACTATTGTCACAAGTTTGTTCATATGAGGGTTGAATGTCAGAAACGCTTAGTTGCTTAATCTAAGCAATCAGGTTTGCAGACCAAAGCGAACAGTGCAGAGCACTCTGAGCAGAGATAATTTGCCTTTTATGCCTTCATGGCTAAAAGACCTGCAGATCATGTGAAGTCGTTTGTCTGGTACATTGATTTAGGTGACTCTTGTCATTTCACCCACTGTAGAGATTGTTTCACTGACTGCCAACCTTATTCAGATTTTGTCATTTTTGGTGGCGGAGAAGAGTACATTGTTGTTGGCAAAGGCAACATTCAAATTTAGTCTGCTGGGAGAAATCTCCTTTTCCTCGATGTGTACTACGTTCCAAGGATGGAACTAAATCTACTCAATCAGTCAGTGGTTGTGACATTCTCCATAGTTGGATGTCACCATCAGTTCACATCAGTATAACATCATTGATAGGGCGACTCAGCCTATTGTTGTGGTGGGTCTTGGGGATCATGGTCTTTTTTGACTAACTGATTCTGGTGATTCTTGGGACTTAGCTATGGCTACTCGGCAGTCTTCTGTTAGCACACTTTGACATTAACGGTATGGACACTTAAATGTGCATTCTCTCTCTCATCTTGCTTGAGAAGAGCTTGTCCTCGGTTTGCCTGAGATTCAGACTCAACAGCTTGGAGTTTGTGATGCATGCTAGGTTTGGAAGCAACATCACACCTTTTATTGGTGATGATTCATGGTGAGCTTCTTAGGTACTTCAACTTGTTCATGCTAACATCTACGACCTTATTGCCACTCCTGTTCTTGGGTCCTGGTATTTTTTGTTGTTCGTTGATGATTTCGGTAGAAAAATATGGGTATATTTTCTTAAAAAGAAATTAGATGCATTTCCTGTCTTTTAGAAGTTTAAACCTTTACTGTAATATCCCCGTCATAAAATAGTTTATCAATCAAATCTTTGTTAATGGGCCGATTGTTTTAATATATTTCTAACCCATTTTAGTTTTGTTTCTGTAGGTAAGTGTAGCCGTTGGCTATCTTTGTACACCCTTGGAACGTTTTCCCGACGGGTATTTAAGCACGAGTTGTAGGTTGTAGGTATGCGATTTGGATTATTTTCTATGTACTGTGAATTCCTGTTGGAGTTCTTTGTTCGCTATTTCAGAAGTGAAAGACCTTCTCTATTTGGTTTATCCGGTTTTGTTGGGATTTAACCCTCACCCTATTTTGTCATCTATAACGCTTCGCTCGGATCTAGAAAATCGGAGCATCATCTTGCGGCATATATTAATTGAAGGATTATTTGTGTTCAAGTCTCTATTATTGTGTCTGGATTTCATCTAAATCTAGTGCATTTATGTATGAACAAGATTGCATTCACAGTTGTGGTTTATCATTCCTGGCTCAGACACCTAATCGTGAAGCTTTTGAAACATTCCCGTACTGCTTCCTCATTTTTCGTACGGCCTTCATTATGTCTTCCATACATCATCTACCTACACCTCTACATGGCCCTCTTACCGTACTACATCTGCATACTATCTACTGTACGAACAACATACTGTATGACCTCCACCTCCAGTGCACCGTACGGCCAACATGCCTCTTCCGTACGACCATCAGGTCCCTCCCGTATGGCCATCCAACTCTGCTAGTCGTACATCCCTTCCCTATCTACCATATGGTCCACTTACCACCACGTACGACCAGTCTATATATTACTTCCCCATCTTGCACACTGTATGACCTCCACATCAAACCAATAAGGTACCTTACGACCTATCTAGGCCTTCTTGTCACATGTGGTAGATTGTATTCGGGCAGTTACTAAGGGTCAGGGGGGCATTGTAACATTACAGTGGTATCAGAGCTTCGATCTTGCCAACCTCTGGACAATGAATGAGAGTTTATAGCTGGAAGAGAAGAACCCATTCTGTTGATAGAATGGCTACCGAACCAGAACTCAAAGTTGTCGAACTCATGGCACTACTGAGAGAACTTGCGAGGAATTAGGCACAAATCAATGATACTTAGCGAGTCATGGAAGAGACTCTCAAGAAGTTGGTAGACAATAAAATATCTGGAGAACAAAATGGTCACACTGCTGACTTGGTGTCGGGTAAAGCAAACCCTCATCTAGCACGCTCTTGATCTTCCATGCCGTCTTTTCCCCCACGAACAAAGGCATCACCTAGAGTGAAGCAATCGACCTTTAAAGAAATGCAAGAGGAACTGAGAGAAGACTGGAAGAATGCGAATTTGGATGAAGAATATCCTACAAAGATTACGTAGATTTGAGAATGAGATATTTGGGAGGCGGAAAGAGACGATATTTTAACAATGATCTCAGGAGGAAGTTGAGTAAAGTAAATTTGTCTCCATTTGACAGATCCGGAGCCATATTTGCGCAAGCGCGGGGCAATGAAGGCAGATGCTTCCAACTTAATCCCATGCCAGAAGAAGCAAAATTTGCGGCCTTACACTTGGAGGGAGTTGCGCATGAATGGTGGCATCACAACACCATCACATTGGGGCATGATCAAATAAATACCTATGCGGAATTCACTGAGAGATTGATAGATCGATTTGGCGGTAAAGATATGAAACTCAATTTCAAAGATTTGGCACAACTGAGGCAAACTGGATCGGTTGACCACTACATTGTAGAATTTTAGAAACTCTCTGTTTTGGTCATGGACATTTTTGAAGGAAGATGAATAGTGCTCTTCATGGATGGACTAATAGAACCAATGAAGGGTTGGGTTAAAGGGTTCAATCCTGTCACCTTGTTGGAAGCTATTAAGAAGGCAAGAAGTATGGCATCATCAATGGTGTCATCCTCATGAAGTTACTCATATTCCAAACCACCGGTGTTTCCGAGGGACAAAGATAACAAACCTCCATCGAGAAATCCGTCATTGGACAAAGCTACCAGACAGGAGCTCCGAAGGAAGAAAGTAAGTTTCAACTGCAAAGGAACATGGGAACTTGGGCACAAATGCCTCGTGAAAGGAAAAATCCACTATATTGATGTCATGTCCGATGATGAGGACGAACAGGAAGATATACCCTTTGAAGACAACCAACCCTATGAAGACACCAAAATGGTTAGTTTGAACCATACAAAAAGAATTGCAACATTGGTGCGGCGTGGAGGAACTATCCCCCTAGCTGGTAGCCCAAGGTGCACGGTATTTCATGTATGGGGAACCCTTCAAGGACAAAGGGTTATGGTGATGCTCGATAGCGGAGCCACTCTAAACTTCATAAACTCATCTCTGGTAAAGCGAAGAGGCTTACCTATGGAGACGTGTGTAGGATTCCAGGTCAAGGTTGTCCGAGGAACTCTTCTGCCCTGCACACACCTTGTTCCTCAGCTAAGCATCACAATGGCGAATCACACAGTGATTGAGGATTTCTTTATAGTGGACCTTGATGATATGGAGATTATTCTGGGCATACAATGGATGGAGACACTTGATGAATACACTCAGAGCTTCAAACGGATGGACTTCACTTTTGTTATCGATGGAAAGAAGGTTGTTCTCTGTGGAATGGGAAATGAGAGTCCAAGGAAGTTTTTGCTCATCGGATGGAGGCAATTGTTCGGCATGAAGACGTTGTTTGGGCTGCACATTGTTTTGTTTCAGTAGAACCTATAAAAGGCCAATGGAAACCTCCCCAGGATGATGATCTCTAGAATATCTTGAGTAAACATGATAAAGTTTTTATAGACATTCCTCCTAGCATACCCCCTCATCGAGGGTTTGAACATAATATCGAATTGGAAGCAAGAACCAAGCCGGTCATAACCACACCCTACCGCCCCAAAAAATTCAAAGATGAGATCGAAAAGGCATTTCAGGAACTGCTGGAGAAAGGATGGATCCGTCCCAATTCTAGCCCCTTCGTGTCATCAGTGGTTTTGGTCAAAAAGGATGGGACAATGTACATGTGTGTGGACTACGGTGCGTTGAACAAAAAAACAATAAAGAATAGATATCCCATTCCAAGGATAGATGAGTTGCTAGATGAATTACACAGTGCAATCTATTTTTCGAAAATAGATCTCCGTTTCAAATACCATCAGATTTGCATGAGGGAGGAAGACGTGGAAAAGACGGCCTTTCGTTGTCACTACAGGCATTATGAGTTCCTGGTCATGCTGTTCAGATTAACGAATGCACCTGCTACATTCCAATCATGCATGAATTGCATCTTCAACAAACAATTGCTCAAGTGCTTACTAGTATCTTTTGATGATATTCTTATTTATAGTAGGACATGGGAAGAGCACTTGAAGCATCTGGATGAAGTCCTAAGGATCATGAAGGATCGATCTTTGTTCACCAAGCAATCCAAGTGTGAATTCCGTATGACAGAAATATTGTACCTGGGGCATGTTGTCAGTAAATATGGAGTTCAAGTTCATTAGGAGAAGATTCAGGCTATTGTTGATTGGCCTCCCCCAAAATCACTCACGAAGTTGCGAGGATTTTTTGGACTGTGCAGTTATTACCGGAGGTTTGTAAAAGGGTTCTATCAGCTCAACGCACCATTAATAGATCTGACAATAAAGCGGTCCTTCCAGTGGAATGAAAAGGCACAACTCACTTTTGATAAGCTGAAGGAAGCAATGAGCACTTGTCCCGTGCTTGCTTTACCTGATTTCACTCGATCGTTCATTATGGAGTGCGATGCATCCAGAGAAGGCATTAGTGCGGTACTGATGCAAGATAGACACCCCATAGCCTATGAGAGTAGGAAGCTTACGCAAACAGAATGCTTATATTCTATTTATGACAAAGAGATGTTGGTCATCGTACATGCACTAACCAAGTTCTGACAGTATCTGGTGGGTGCCAAGTTTGTCCTTCGTACGGATCACAATAGTCAGATATTTTCTGGAGCAACGAGACTTGAACGAGAGGCAACAAAAATGGGTAAGCAAGGTTCAGGCTTTTGATTTTGACATTGTATATGTGAAAGTAAAGAACAATGTGGTTGCAGATGCTTTGTCCAGGAAACCCGCCTTCTACTTGCTAACCTAGATTTCAGTTGACTGCAAAGCACATTTGTTGGTAGAATATTCCAAAAACACATTTGGCTATAAACTAATGGGTGGTGATACCTAGGATAATCGGTACAAAGTGGTGGATGACATCATTTACTATAAGAATCGGATATTTTTAGTGCTGGAGTCCAAATTGAAGGAGGTTCACGACTCACCCTTGGTAGGACACCCGAGCTTCCTCAAAACTTATAGACGTCTCGGGGAGAGGTTTTCATGGAAAGGTCTTAAAGGAGACGTATTGCAGTATGTAAGAAAGTGTGCGATTGGCCAGCAGAACAAATCCGAACATACTCAACCCACCGGGTTACTGCAACCTTTGCCAATGCCAGAACAAAAGTGGGAAAGTATCTCGATGGATTTCATAACTGGACTTCTCAAGGTGAACGGAAAGTATTGTATCTTTGTAGTGGTTGATAGATTGACAAAGTACGCACATTTTTTTGCCATTTGAGATTTTCAGGCCACACAAGTGGTTGGTCTATTTTTTAGAGAACTCTTTCAACTGCACGGGTTACCCTGAAACATTGTTAGTGATCGGGATGGGCGATTTATCAGTATCCTGTGGACATAACTGTTTCGGTTGGTAGGGATAAAATTGTCACCAAGTACTAGTTACCACCCTCAAATAGACGGACAAACGAAGATTGTGAACAAGTGGCTCGAGCGTTACCTTTGGAACTACATTTCGGCGCAACAACGGGCGTGGATCAAATGGATACACCTAGGGGAATATTGTTACAATACCACATACCACATGTCCATCGGGATGACACCATTCAAAGCGCTATATGGGTAAGAACCCCTTTCCTTCATTGACAAAGTTCTTGGTGGTAGTCACGCACCAAGGGCGAGGGATTGGCTTCAAGAGGGTCAGAGCACCTTACAACGGGCACAAAATCAACAAAAGATGTACACCGACAGACATCGAATGGAGAGGAGTTTCGAAGTGGGAGACTTGGTCTATCTTAGGCTCCAGCCATACCGACAATCCTCATTGAAGGAGAAGGGAAAAGAAAAATTGAAGCCACGATTTTATGGCTCTTATCATGTAGTTCGCCGCATCGGTGAAGTTGCCTATGAGCTAGAACTTCTAGAGGGAAGTCGTATTCGTAACGCTTTTCATATTTCCTACTTGAAAAAAGCCATGCGATAGGTGGTCACGGTAGCCTCAGACCTTCCGCCACTCAATGAAGGAAAGCTCATATTGGAACTAGCCGAGATTATTGAAGTACGTGGGAAGACCCTGCAGAACTGAACAGTGACGGAAAATTTGGTATGTTGGGAACACTTGCCGCTGGATGATGCAACCTAGGAAGGTGAGCACATTCTACAACATCCGGCATTGCGTTTGCTTGAGGGCAAGAAAAATTTGGGACTGGAGGACTGTAATATCCCCATAATGAAATAGTTTATTAATCAAATATTTGTTAATCAGTCGATTGATTTAAAATATCTTGGACTCATTTTAGTATTGTTTCCATAGGTAAGTGTAGTCGGCTATCTTTGTACACCCTCAGAAAGTTTTCCCGACAGGTATTTAAGCACAGCTTGTAGGTAGTTGTAGGTATGCAATTTGGATTATCTTCTTTGTTCTGCGAATTCTCGTTGGAGTTCTTTATTGTTTGCTATTTCAGAAGTGAAAGACCTTCCTTATTTGTTTTATCTAGTTTCGGTGGGATTTAACCCTCATCGTATTCCGTCACTTGTAACACTTCGCTTGGATCTGGCAAATTGGAGCATCATCTTTCGGCATATATTAATTGAAGGATTATTCGTGTTCAAGTCTCTATTATTGTGTCTGGATTTCATCTATATCTATTGCGTTTATGTACGAACAAGATTGCATTCATAGTTGTGGTTTATCATTCCTGGCTGAGACACCTAATTGTGCGCTTTCGAAACATTCTCGTACTACTTCCTCATTTTCCGTACGACCTTCATTCTGTCTTCCATACATCATCCACCCACACCTCCATACGTCCCTCTTACTGTACTACAGTTGCATACTATCTACCATACGAATACCATACCGTATAGCCTTCACCTCCAGTCTACCATACGACCAACATGCCTCTTCCATATGACCATCGGGCCCCTCTTGTATGACCATCCAACTCTGCCACTTGTACATCCCTTGTCTATCGTACGGTCCACTTACCACCACGTATGACCAATCTGTTTATTACTTCCCCATCTTGCACATTGTACGACCTCCACATTAAACCAATAAGGTACTGTATGGCCTATCTAGGCCTTCTTGCCGCATGTGGTAGATTGTATTCGAGCAGTCTTTAGACACACACGCACAAACTTGTTACTAAGGGTCAATGGGACATTGGAACATTACGTTTAGTTCAAAAAGAGTTTGAGAAATCTATTATTACTCTTAGGGCAAACAATGGGGGCGAATTTTGTTCTAATGAATTCTCTAGCTTCTTAGAGACTCTTGGCATCAAACGCCACTTAACTAGACCCCACACACGACAACAAAATAGTGTAGTTGAAGGTTGGAACAAAATAATCACCGAGATGGCTCGCTCCATGCTCGAGCATTGACATGTTCTAAATAAGTTCTGGGCAGAAGCAGTTAATACTGCAGTTTATCTTTTGAACTGGTCACCCACAGTGACAGTTAAAGGTAAGATTCAGGAAGAGACTTGGTCAGATCGCAAGCTCAAAATTAGTCACCTGAAAGTTTTTGGCTCACGTGATTTTGTTTGGATCCCTGATGCGTCTCGCACCAAGTTGGATGCCCAGAGTCAAAAACTCATGCTTGTTGGATATAATAGTCCTCACAAAGCCTACCACTTGATTGACACTGGGACATCTCGTCTCCTGTACAGTCGTGATGTAATCTTTGATGAGCAACGTGAACCATTCATGCTTGTTTCTCCTGTTCTTGATCCAATAGACCAGCCTAAGAAGGCTCATGATTTGGGAGTTAGGCTTCCATTAGGTCCATCTGATAGGAGGGCTCCAGTAGCTACTATGGCTCCAGTTACACAAGTGATCCCTATACAGACACCTCCAACTTCTCTTGCAGGATCACCCAGAGTTGTAGATGCTTCACCTGAGTTTGATCCAAATTCTTTAGATGAGGAACTTGATCATAGAGCATCTCCTGATACTAATGTTGGTCATTCTCCTCTCCAGCCTAAGTGGTGGGCTAATACTCTTACTGATCTTCGTGATGATGAGCTCATTGATGGGAGGATTGTTCGGAAAAAGAGAAAACCTATAGAGTTTGTTAACTTAGCTCTCATGGTCAGCATTCACAGTGTGTTAGAACCTTAGAACCTCAAACATATTCCGAAGCTAAAGGAATTCCAGAATGGGAACATGCCATGAACACCAGAGCCTGCTGAAGAATAACACCTAGCTCCATTATGATCTTCCTCTAGCGAAGAAACCAATTGGCTACAAATGGGTTTACAAAATCAAATACAAATCTGATGGTACTTTGGATAAGTACAAAGCTCGTTTAGTTGCAAAGGGCTTTTCTCAACGTTAGGGTATTGATTATGAGGAGACCTTTGCCCATACTACAAAGATGAGCATAATCAGATTAGTCCTAGCCATGGCAACACAATTTGGTTGGAATGTCCATCAGATAGATGTCAAGAGTGCTTTCCTGAATGTTGATTTCCACCAAGAGGTCTACATGACACAACCTCTTGGTTTTAAGGTTGCCGGTAAATAACATTAGGTCCTCAGATTAGTGAAAGCTCTCTATTGCTTGAAGTAGGCCCCTAGGGCATGGTACATGAAAATTGATAAGTATCTAAGTGATCAAGGCTTTCAGAGGATTTCTTCAGACTCAAATTTGTAAATCAAGACTACTGACAATGACATCATCCTTCTGGTTATTTATGTGGGTGATTTGAGAATTATTGGCAGTTCGACATCTTTGATTCAGGGAATCAAACAGAATTTATGCCAATGTTTTGATATGACTGACCTTGGGCTCATGCACTATTGCCTAGATGTTGAGGTTTGGCAATCATCTTTTGGTATATTCATCTTTCAGTCTATATATGCCAGGGCTTTATTAGACAAATCCCGTATGCAGGATTGCAAGCTTGCATCTACACCCATGGAGAAAGGTCTCAAGTTATTAGCCAAGTCTGATTCACCTCCTATTGATGATACTACATATAGGCAACTAGTAGGCAGCCTTTTCTATCTCTTTGCTACTAGGCCTGATATAAGCTTCATAGTTAGCTACATCTCATGTTTTATGACAGCTCCTAAGGCTGTTCATTGGATGGTAGCAAAGTGTGTGCTTCGTTATGTGAAGGGCACTTCAGATTATGGACTTCTTTACTCTCAGAGTTCTAATTCTAGACTCAGAGGGTTCATAGATTTAGATTGGGTAGGCTCCGTTGACGATAAAAAGTCAACTTCTGGATATGTGTTCTAGTTGGATATGGTGCCATCACATGGACTAGTAAGAAGAAGCAAGCAATTTCGCTCTCCTCTACAAAGGCTGAATACAGAGTGACAGTCAAGGCAAGTTTGAAATTGTTTGGCTTAGTCAGATGCTTGGGGGTATGTAGATGTCACCAGCAGGACCGACCACTTTGTTTGTTGATAACGAAGGCATTATCAAGTTAGCACGAAATCCAATCTTCCATGAACGATCCAAGCATGTTGATGTTCACTGTGATTGCATACGACAACTGGTTGAAGATGGGACAATAGACGTGCACTATGTTCCTACCACGGATCAGACTGCAGACATTCTGACCAAGCCTCTTGGTCCTGATAAGTATGTTAAATTTAGAGGACAACTTGGTGTTGTGGATAGATTAACCATTAAGGGAGGGTATTACGATAATAGATAAAGCTTCTATTATTAGTTAATGGTTATCTATTTGTAATCTATTGTTAATATTAGAATGTTTCTAATATTAGTTAGTCTGTAGCTTTCCTTAGCTTTCTTTTAGCTAGAATAGATTGTTTCTATTCTTTACAATTGTTTCCTAAGGAAACATCGTTTTATTCTTTTGTATATATTGACCTCTCGGTCTTTGTTAATATTAAGCAAGTATTTTACCAATTACTTCGTAATATGTTAGATCTTACATCTATCCATCGATCCATTCATTCCATGTTAGCTTGTGAAAAGATCAATAAGACAACTAATAAAATCATCCACGCAAGTAACACTATAGCACCAAGATTTTTATTGTGGAAACCCTTGGTCAGAGGGAATAACCATGAAGAATTAATGCCTACAAGTATTGAGCAATCTTTTGAAATGTGCCTTGTTAAAGGCTTGGCCCTGTAGGAGCTTACAGTGATGCCTAGTTAAAGAACATGCCCATTTAGGAGTCACTCAGTTAAGGGATTTATCTCTAGCTGTATTAGGAGCTTTATCCTTTTAGGAGTAACCTTGTGAAAGGATTTTCTAACTCATATTAAAGAGCCACCCTGTTAAAGGAATTAACTTCAGAACTGTTAAGAACCTACTCACCTTATTAAAGTTGACTTAAGTAGCACTTCAACACTGCTTGTATAGATCCCTTTCAATTCACTATCTGCATCTACTTGAAGATATTCAACTACCAACTCGATCGCATAACCCTTGTCGATATTACTATCCACTCTCACACTTGCAAAATTAAGATTTTTCCATACAAATATACTTCTCAGTAGGTCATCCACCATCTTAAGCTAAACATGTTACATCTGAAGTCCACCAGAGCTTGACCAACACACATTACCAAACCCTAATCTATCATCAATTGATGGTTCTCGATCAACCATTTGAATCAACATCGATCCAACAAAGAACATTTGGCCATATCACTTTTTCCAATGAATAGACACACTTCCAAGAAATTCCATTACAATTGCCAATGTATAACCTATCCATCAAACTTTATTGGTGCCATGTCATTGCCACATCTTCAAACAACTTTTCATCTTGAAAGATCTACCGAAAACGGCTTACATGTTACCAGTTCAAGATCAAACACAAAAATTCAACTTGTTCTTCACTTTCCTTCCTGGATTGCCTTTGATTGATTTAAAACATGCCGTCATGTAAAATAAATCATACACAACTTTGGCCATGATCAAACAACTGAGTAAACAACATATGTCCTAAATTTCATTTCTTGAAACATCATAGATTTGATAGACTAATCAAATCATTCATTGTTTGTCATAAACTAATTAAGACAGTTATATTGTCTTACTTCAATCAATCATAACTCAATACTTATATGCAATACATGAAATTACATATACAAAAACTAGAACCAGCTCCAAGTCTCCCATATCAAAAATCCTGCATACTAGCTCGTCACACAAAACTACACACTTGATTTGTCTCTTGCATAGTAAAGAACCTAGCTTCACTATAAATAGTTCATAGCCAACGATAAAGTTATCATCAATGACAACATAATAACTAATCTAATGACCATCAAACATATGTTGTAATCATCCCCCTTAACAATTCTTGAAGACATCTGCATCAGTTATACCAAAAATGACCCCCCTTGGCATTGATGGAAACACCAAGATCACCAACTGTCACCAATGCCAAAAACATTGGGAAAACCAACAACTAATACAAACACATCAAGAAATGTGAATGCTAGTTGGCGAATTATTTGATTGCTCCCCCACAGCTAATCCAACCTCTAATTTGTACTTCTTTTGCCACATGCCTTTGATCTTGTTGATCTTCTCCAATTGTGATTTGTCACATTCTTCTCCCATTCTAGTACTTCTCCCCTTGGGCATATGATTTGCTTGTGATCTTTCTTAGACTTTATCCCCTTCGAAAACAATGCCAAAGGTGCCTCACTCATTCGTAAGTGACCTTCATACTTTGAATTTCAAACAACTTTCTGACCAACTATTACCTTCAGTAACAACCAACTGCTTCCTCCCTCCAAGAAGTAGTCTCCATTACATCAACCCATAGAAAGAACAAATAAGTTAAGTGGATTGATGCAATAATAGCATCTTAGTTCTTCTCCAGTAGGGGAATAACCCCTAACCTGCCTCTCAGATACTCAAAAGTGTCCTTAGGTAATGACTTAGTGAGTATATTTGCAATTGCTAGATTGATGTCACACAATCCATCCTTACTTCCTTCTCTTGTATCTTTTACCTTAGAAAATGATACTTAATTGCAATGTTCTTTGTCTTAGGATGCTGGATTGGATTCTTTGATATCTAAATAGCACTTGCATTGTTACAATAGATAGTAACCGGTTCTGTAACGTTCTCATTTATCCCTTCCAAGATTTGTTTCATCCATATTGCTTGTGAACAATTACTTAGGCAACTATATATTCAGCTTCAACTATTCTATGAGATATACAATTTTGTTTCTTATTGATCCCAAAAACAAGTTTTCCTTTAAGAAAGAATGCTCGACCACTTGTACTCTTCTTGTCATCAACATTTTCTACCCAATCTGCATTAGTAAACACTTTCAAAGCAAAATCATGATTGTGAGGATACCAAAGACCATAATCAATTGTTCCTTTAAGCTATCTAAATATCCTCTTCACTGCGACCATATGTAGTTCCTTTGGATTTGATTGGAATTTAGCAACTATCCCAACCGCGTGAGCTATATGAAGCCTACTGTGTACAATGTAATGCAACTTTGCAATCATGGATGTGTAAAGTGTTTCATTAACTAAACTTCAAGTGTCATTCTTAGACAACGTACATTCTGTGACCATAGGTGTACCTACTGGTTTTAAAATCTTCCAAACCATAAGTCTTAAACACTTGACATATTTGTATTGATGAATGAAAATCCCATCTTCCATTTGCATCACCTATAACCCCACAAAGAATTTTATCTCACCAATCATGGACATTTCAAATTCTTTCATCATCTCTTCAACAAAACCCAAACTTAAATTAGCATCTCCTCCAAAGATAATATCATCTAAGAACACTTCAACAATCAACAATCTGTCACCTTCAACCTTCAAATATACATTCCATGTTCACTTGTTCTTTTGAAACCAATCTTAACTAAGTATGAATATAACTTTTCATACCATGCTCTTGATGCTCAGCTTCAAACCATAAAAGTTTATATTCAAGTTGCAAACCATAACCTCATCTTCTAATAAGTCAAACCCATTAGGTTGTTCAATGTAGACTTCTTCCAATATACCATTCAAAAAAGAAGATTTAACATCCATTTGAAAGACTTTGAACCTCTTATAACTTGCATATGCTAGCAATATCCTAGCTCCTTCAAGTCTAGTGAGTGGTGCAAAAGTCTCACCATAATCCAAACCTTTTTCTTGAGCATATCATTGGCAAACCAATCTTGCTTTGTTCCTGACAATTGTACTATCTTCATTCAATTTATTTTTGAAGACCCAGTTTGCACCAATTACATTCTTGTTCTTTGGTTTGGGAACTATTTTCCAAGTATCATTCTTGTCAATTTGATCAAGTTTGTCTTCCATTTCTTTGACACAATCATCACACTTTGTAAGGCTTTTATTCATTGTTCTAGGCTCAAATTTAGAAATCAAACATGTACTTTTCTAATCTTCCCTCTAGTGTGTGCTCCTGCATTCTTATCTGCAATTATGTGATTAGGAGAATGATTTAATTTCACATACTTTGGTATTACCCATTGTTGAAAAAAAAACTTTCTTCAATTTGCAAACCATATCCTCATCTTCCAATAAAGCAAACCCATCAGGTTGTTCAGTGTAAACTTCTTCCACTATACCAGTCAAGAAAGAAGATTTAACATCCATCCGAAAGACTTTTAATTTCTTATAACTTGCTTAGGCTAGCATCATCCTAACTCCTTCAAGTCTAGCGACTAGTGCAAAAGTCCCACTATAATCCGAACATTTTTCTTGACAATATCCCTTGAAAACTAAACTTGCTTTGTTCTTGACAATTGTACTATCTTCATTCAATTTATTCCTGAAGACCCACTTTACATCAATTATATTCTTGTTCTTTGGTTCGGGATCTATTGTCCAAGTATCATTCGTGTCTATCTAATCAAGTTCCTCTTCCATTTCTGTCCCAATCATCACTTTTTAAGGCTTCATCCATTGTTCTAGGCTCAAATTCAGAAATCAAATAGGTACTTTCTCTAATCTTCCCTCTAGTGTGCACTCCTGCATTCTTATCTCCAATTATTTGATTAGAAGAATGATTCAATTTCACATACCTTGGTATTACCCATTGTTGAAAAAAAATCGGTTTTGGCAATATCTCAACAGACCAATTTTTTTTGAATATCTCAATATTGCCAAAAGTTGGGGAACGATTTGGCAATAAATTGACACTTTTATTGAACATTTAAAAATATATAATTTATTAAAATATTCTGGAAAATACACAATACACACCAAACTTGTAGAACATATAATGATTTGAGATATCCACCATATCTTAATCAAAGTTTTGAGTTAAATAGTAATTCATAGAAATAAAAAACTAAAACTTTGTAGATTAACATAGTGATGGAATCATATACCCCAAAAAAAGTACATCTCAACAAAAATAAGTTCAATACATGTAGAAGTCAAACTCCATGAAACTACCACTTCTGAATGTGTTAAATTCAAGTTTCAGTATCAATAAAAACTAGAAGACGAAACCATAGATTGCGTCTACGAATAAAGCTCAAAAGAGATCGTTGTTTCTACGTGGGTGGTGTTGAAGTATTTGCAGTTGTAACATCCTCAATAGGTGCGTGAATACGTCCTTAGGGTAAACAAAAGCATTTGAAGGATGACCAAGCTCATGTTCCTCCTCACGTGTTGCCACATCTGCATCCCAGGCATCTACCTAACTCAGCTAGCTTCCTTTAGTTAATAAAGGATCTTGGAAACATTTGTATTTTGTTTCCGTAGTTTGTGTCGCTGTTGGCTATCTTTGTACACCCTCGAAAAGTTTTCCCCAACGGGTATTTAAGCATGGCTTATAGGTAGTCATTAGGTATGCATTTGGATTTTTCTATGTACTGCGAATTCCTATTGGAGTTTTGGATTGTTCGCCATTTTAGAAGTGAAAGATCTTCCCTATTTGGCTCGTGCGGTTTCAGTGAGATTCAACCCTCACCCTATTCCATTGTTGCATGTCATACTTCGCTTAGATCTGGCAAATCGGAGCACTATCTTCTAGCAAATAATAATTGATCATCTCTGTGTTTATTTTTGTTCATGGTTGTAATTGTTTGCATTTTTTTCTACATTATTTTGTCCGTACATCTGCAAAAAGTGGCACCAAACAACACTGTACAATTCACATATCATTGCTAGGTATCCAAGGCACTGTATGCCATCCCCGCCCTCTCCACCATATGCCAACAAAGGCTACCGTACGGACATCAATAACCATCGTACGACCACTTGATCACTGTACGGTCTTACACTTTGCCATCCCTTCCATGTACGGCCTTAATTTGATATTCTGTACGGCCACTACCCAACTTCCGTACGGCCACTTTTGTGACCTTCACACCATACGACCCTCACCCTAGGCTTCTGTACGGCCATCAAATCGGTCTTCACTAGGCCTCTTCACTTGGGAACCTTACACTCGGGTCTTATTATTCACTCGGGTGTTATAGTGACACTCAGGAAACACAGTGAACTCGGCTAACTCTTGCACTCAGTTGACCTTGGATGCTCGGTTCACATTGAACACTCGGTTGACTCAGTTGACTTGGTCTACACTACTTTGCCTACTTGATTGCCATTTTGAAACTGGAATGCTTGGCTACTTGGTTTACACAGAAGCTCGGTTGTAGTACAATCCGACTTTATGATGACTAAGTGTTTTACTTAATGACAATATGTCTTGCCATAGGATCAACAATTTCATGGCAGTTTTTTCAATTATTTTGGCCCCGAGATAAACCGTGATTATATTGGGACCTGTTTTGTTCAGCGATATTTTGCGGTATTGGCGATATAATGCTGAAACTTGCAACTATGGCATTACCGGCTCAAGCCTTTGTGTTTCTTCTTCATTTACCGGTTGCAACTCTTCATTTTCCTCATTGTTTTTCTCAACAGTCTCGTGTACTTCCTGGTTGTTTGAATATCATATCCTTGCCCTTTTCGGTTTCTTACTTATTTGAATCATGTACTTCAGATATGTCTGGAAATTCATCTACCTTCATATTAGCACTTTCAGTTATTTTATTAGTTCTTTTATTCCAACACTTTTATGCCTTACTCTTGGTAGAATAACTTAAGAATATTCCTCCATCACTTGTAGGATCAAACTTTCCAGAGAATTCCTCTCTAGGCTTACAAAAACTTTGAAGTAAATCAGACTAGGAGTGTGGCCATACCATTATTCATAAGTTGTCTTACCAATTCTATTCTTGACTTGTACCCAGTTCTATGTATAAACTGTACTACAAGGTCTCCCTCATCTCCAAAGAATGGTAAAATGTTAGTTGTGAACTTCAACAGAAATCAAGAAAATCTTAGAATTATGAGTCTAAAGAAATTGAAGAAGTTAGAAACATAAAAAAATATCAGGTCTATTTTTATTGCTTTTATCATTTTATGGTTGTTTCAGCCTATTATAATACAGTATACATGTATTTGTAACACACAATATTGAAATTGTATGCTAACTAGGTTTTTGTCTTTTCTTTTTAATCTGATAAATGTGTTTAATAATGTTTCTTTAAAGTCTGAAGGTCATTTTTGATGTATGCTGGTTGGGGAAGGCTTCAAGTGCTAGTGAGACTACTACTTGTTATTGCCAGTGACATTTTTTAATGCTTTCTTCTAGAACAATATTGATATTTTTCAAGTACTCGTCATCTTTGTAAGGTATGGGGACAATCTTTTTAAAAACATGATTCTTACTTCTCATGTACTTGGGATTGATTAAGGGGCTTAATAATGTGCAGCTGGGTAGATTGGTGCTATACTTTGTGTCCTTTTGTTATCATCTCTCTCTCTCTCTCTCTCTCTCTCTCTCTCGCGCGCGCGCGGGGTTGTGCGGACAGGCAGGTACAGGTGTGTAGGGTTGTTTGTGTGAGAGGGAGAGAGGGAGGGAGGGAGCTAGGTTTGATTGCTGAATTTCTTTCTAGAAGGAGCTGAATTGCCGTATTTTTTTTTCTCAGACATTTGGTTTCTTATGGCTATTCTAAGTAGCAATTTTGTAACTAGGAAAGCATTTGTATGGATTTCATTCTTTTAATATTTATCTATGGTGTGATTTATTGTTTAAATTTCCCAGGAAATCAATCTCAAAGCCTGCTTATTGGAAATGGGTTATGCGGGAGAGGAAGTATCTTTGGCCATTGAAAGATATGGTATGTTAATTTCTGAGCTGAAAGTTTGACTGGAGCATTAAGTGGATTGAGGTATTGAATATTACTTTTAAATTTTGTCTCTACTAAATATCAAATTAATTTGCATAAGAGGCTAACGTGCAAAGCTTCAGTTTCTTGAACAATAGTAAATCATCCTAACATAAGAGATCCAGCAGTGCAGAAGTATATGAGAGGCAAAGTAAAATGAATCTATTGCATATCCCCATTGTTTAAATTCTTGACTAAATTATGGAAATCTCTTTGATTGCCCATATATATTAAGTTATTAACAGAAGGAAGTTGGAAGATTGATATTATCCAAAGTTTATTTTTATATAAATTAATGTGTCTGCAGCTTCGTGATTTTGGCCTTCTTTCATAGTTGGTTAGGACAAACTAATATTAAATTGGTTTGTTTAGTGTTTTGAGTATATGACTGTTACCATGAGTTGCAGGGAACACTGCAAATATGTGGTAATGAATTGTCTAGAGTTTCGTTACATATTGTCATTTTATGAAAACATATGTATAAGATAAATTGATTTTCTGAAGACAATCTCCTGATTCCTAATAGGATCTAGTAATCACATATTGTAAATTATAATAGAAATAAATGTTGCAGCCATTAATCCTAAAGCGTCGATCATGCCTCATAAGTCAGCCTAGGGCAAAAACAGGCAATGAAAGAGTGTGGATGCCATTTATTGCATGCATAGATGGTACTTGCATGAGAGTTGATTGGTTAAATCCTGGTTGAGGTTAACCTCTACCCTGGTATATAGACACATAGTGGATTCATGGTACAAAAAGATTGCATAACTATGTGCACATTATTCCATTAACAATCTTCACATTCCTTCTCATCCATGGTGGAAGAAGTGCTCCTTAATTTTGGTATAGCAGGTTTGATATGCCTTAGAATTTTTAACATTTATGTACTGTGGTTCGGATGAGAGTTGAGGCGACTTTATAGGGAAGCCATTTAGGCACTAGATTTGTGGTATAAAAGGGCCTTTTTTTTCTTAAATGGTGGAAGAAGTTTTCCCTAATTTTGGCATAGTAGGTTCGATACACCTTAGAATTCTTAGCATTTACATACTGTATTTCAGATGGGAGTTAAGATGACTTAATAGGGAAGCCATTTAGGCACTAGATTTGTGGTAAAAGAGAGCTTGCTCTTTTTCCTAAACGATGACTACATATTCCAGACTGCAAACTATCATAAAATATGAAACTGAGAGGTTTAACATGTTTTCAGATGCATTTGTATAGATTTGGAGATGATTTGATTTTTACGCTTACTTGGGACTAAGTTATGTATACCTATGTGGCTGCATCATCCTAAGCAAATATTTAATATAGCCTTTTTATTCTTTATGATTATGCAATAGTTAAGTGGGATGTTACTGATGTTCTAAACTGTTCCTTAAATATGGGTTTCATGTTTCATATCTACAGTTTTCTTTTTAATTGCCACCAAAATGTTTCCTGGAATTGGATGGTCTTAATGTAATATTTGCCATTTCTATTTATAAATATAGGTTGAAAGTTTTTGAAACAAATGTTATCTTCAGTTAACAAATGATTTTGCATAAAATGACTCAAAAAAGATGCATGTATGAATGAAAGCCCAGTTTGATGTGTCTTATCTAGCACAGATTGAAGTCTCTTTATTTCTGAATGGTTGAAATGGATCTTTTTATAAAATTTTCAATGTCATCTAACAAGGAACAGACAACCATAATAAAAATGAAGTTCTGATAACTATTGTAGACAACTGAAATTGATCATATCAAACCCTCAATTTGGCCAGAAAAATAAGATGCAGATTACGGAATTGGGTCAGGAATGGGTATGTTGCTCAAGTATGCCGGTACAACATTTTCTTTACTTCTTGGCTATTTTTTTGGAGTGCAGAAGTTAGGTAGCCCCCAGTATAAACTAGAATACGCTTGGTAAAAAAATTTCGTGTGATTGGCAATGCTGCTGTGAGATGCCCTCTGGTACCATGATAATGGGGGGAGGGTGGTGGGGGAGGGTCGCGAGCTTGGACTTTGTGACCACTTGGATGAAACATGATGCTTTATCCGGTCGAGCCAAGGCCACAACCCCTCCTTGGTTATGTTATGATTGTGTATTGTTAAATTATATATACATATTTATATTTGACATTATTAAATATAAAAGAGATTGGTACTCATTATTGCCAATAAAAACTTTCTGAATGGAGAACTTGAAGAAGGGGTATACATTGAACAACCTGATGGCTTCCTTTTGACAGATGAAAAAGATATGGTTTGCAGATTGAAGAAGGGATTGTATGGATTAAAACAAGCACGTAGAGCCTGCTATGCAAGATTGGATAAACATTTGACAAATTTGGGATTTGTGAAAGGCAACGCCGATAAAAATTTGTACTTGAGAAAGAATGAAGACGGTTTAATAATTTTTGCAGTATTTGTGGATGACATTATTTTTTATGAGGTAATGATTAAGCTAGGAAGACATTTTCAGAAAAAAGAAGAAAGAATTTAAGATGAGTATGATTGGAGAGATGACATATTTCTTGGGATTGTAGATTGTACAGAACAAAGATGACATTTTCATATCACAAGCTAAGTATCTTAGAGATTTGTTGAAGAGATTTGGTTTGGAGAATTGTAAACGTGTTGGAACACCTATGGTAATTGGATGTAAGTTATCTAGCAAAGATGAATCCCCAAGTGTAGAACAAACAAAGTACAGATCTATGATTGGTGGATTGCAGTATGTGACACATGCTAAACCTGATACAGCTAATGTAGTTGAAATTGTGACGAGATTTTAAGCAGATCCTAAAGAGACACAGCTTGCAGCAGTAAAAAGAATTTTCAGATACTTGAAAGGAACTCCTGGTTTCGGTCTATGGTATGACATATTACATGATTTCACATGATGTGCATACACTAATTCTGATTAGGCAGGAAGTGTGGATGATAGAAAAGACACTAGTGGTGGAGCATTCTTCTTAGGAGGAAGATTGGTTTCTTGGTTGAGAAAGAAACAAGATTGCATTTTACAAAGTACAGTATAAGCAGAATATGTAGTAGCACCAAATAATTGTAATCAGATTATTTAGATAAAGTAGATGCTGAAGGATATTGGAATTGAGTTTACTGAGCATATAATCATACATTGTGATAACACAAGTACAATGAGTATGTCAAGGAATCTATTTTTACAGTCAAAACAAAGCACATATCAATTAAAAATCACTTTTTGAGAGAGAAGGTGGCAAAGAAAAAGGTCAGATTGGAATATGTTAGCACAAAGGAGCAAAGAGAAGGTACATTTACAAAACCTTAGGCTAAGGACATATTTGAGTGTTTGATAGGTATGCTTGGGGTCATACCCCAACCTACTTAAGAGTAGTTGATGTAGAGATTGCATCAGTTCAGATTGTAGTAGAGCGCTATTTCCTTTGTTTGGACTGGATGCCTGATGCTTCTCCTATAGGGGAGTATTTGTGTTTGACCTGAGTCACTAAGGACTCTTGGTAGTGGTATTTAATAGTGTCACTTTGTTGTGAGCTTTCACAGTGTTTTGGAAATGATTTAACTTAGAAGATTGACATAATGATACCTTTGTCATTGATGTCAATGGGGGAGAAGTATACATGAAAAACATTCTTTATGGGGTAGAGATACACATTGATTGATATCAATGGGGGAGAAAGTATTGATGTTTATGTATGGGGGAGATTAACACCTTCGTGCATATTGGTTATTTGATGTACTATATGGTTGTGATCATAACATGAAAAACTCTTTACAACCTGCTTGAGACAAAGATGTACATTTACATTCATGGGTAACATGAATGGGGGAGCAAAGGAAGATGAGGAACATATATATTTGGTATACATGGTACTTAGATTTTTTTCATCAATGTTGCAGAGCGACTAGTCCAAGGTAACTAAACGCTTGAGGGTTTGGTGTCTACTAAGAGACCAGTCCAAGGCAACTGAAGTAGTTTGACCATGTGATGACACTCCCTAACATGTATCCTGAGTGATGCAGGATCATCCTGGGTTGATGTGTTATCCTGCTCATTTGTGTTCATTTTGCGGTATAAGCCGAGTTGAAGTTATCCCACGTCATGTTAACACTCGGGTTAGCATGTTATCCCATCTCACTCTACAGTGTGTGCCGAGTTCCACAGTCTGTGCCAAGCTATTCTTCATGTGCGGAGTGATCCTTCATGTGCTAAGTTTTCCTGTTGATGCCCTGTGTCAACATTTTGGACATGTTTTTTGTGTTTTGTTTCTTAACGCGAGCCGACTTGCGGGATTTATTTCGATCGTGATGTTTATGATTAGATCTTGTCTTCAAATGTGTGCAAATTGTTGTTGGGGCGACCTTTCTGTTTTGTAAGCCATTTTGGCAAGTATAAATAGGGTGTTTAGGCTTAGAGTTAGAGTAGCGTGGAGGGATTTGGGAGGAGCAATTTTGGGAGTAGTTGAAGGGTGAGCTTTCCTGAGTCTATGGACAGAGTGCCGAATGTGAGGCAGTTTACAACAGGATTGTGGTGGAGTAGCGAGTTTGGAGAAGAGCTAGTGGTTGTGGTTTAGAAACAAGGAGGTTGCTTGGTGGCTTGCAAGCACATGTTGAGATCTTGAGGGTTTCTACTAGATTGTTGTTAAGTTACAACTCTGGACTAACTAGGGTTTGGATTGGATCTTGAGGGATCTTGCAGAACTCTTATTGTAATTGCTGTTGTATTTGGCCATAACCCGGAAGACCTTACAGTTGGGCATATTGCATGTAAACAGTTATTTTATAAATAAAGAGTTGTGATTTGGTATCATATCTTGCATTGTTGTTATCTTTTATTGTGTTTCCGCTATATGGTTATATTGCTGGGGGCTAGGACATCTCCTTTTGGGGATTCTCCTGCCTTGCATTGCATAATTGAGTCTCCTCTGTAGATTTTGTATTTGCCTTTGGTGGATGTTATTTATTGGTGGTGGTTTGTACTTACTAATTATAGTCATTTTTTCATTGGTTATTATTCTTTTGGTTATTGGTATTTGATTTGGAAGTTGAAATTCTTTCAGTGGTTGTTTGTCATTGGATTTGGTACTTGTTTGGAGTTGGTATCTAGTTGTTGACTTTGGTAAGTGGTCTTGGAATTGGTTGCTTGTCATTTCGACATTTACTATCTTTTCTTTATCAATAGTTGTGGTACCCCTGAGGTAGAGAGAGCTTTCAAGATTCCTTGCCTAAGATTTGTTTTTGTGATTTGATATTCGTGGGGACCTTCTCTTCTTGCGTCTGATTGGGCCTCTACATAATGCGTTCAGATGTTGCTTTTATGATGTATCATTAGATGTTACAGACTTATCCCTCCATAGCATTGTCTTGGCCGAGTTTGGAGCTCATCCTTTCAAACTTGCAGCCATTTTTGACTTGATCTAGTTTCGCCATCAGCTCCGTGGTTTTATGGATTCAAAGGTCGACCGACATAGGTACTCTCATTTGGCGTATTGTTCTTCTGTTGCGATTATGAGATTTGACACTAGCACTAGATCTCGCTGTTGGTATGCTCAGGCCACCTCTCTATTGGGTTCGATCGAGATTGAGATTGATCGACTTCCCCCTTATTAGTTCTTGCTGGATGCTCCTGCAGACCTCCTTCCCTCTCGATAGGAGTTGAATGAGTTTGTCAGGCAGGATATCTATAGACAGTACATTATTACTACCTGGTGTAATCTTCCTGGTGGGTTATGACCTAAGATGGCCTTTTATGCTAAGCATTTTCTTGAGATTCAAAATGGTATTATTGTTCGCCCTGCCTATCTTTATTGGTGCTGGAGTCACAACTTACGCTTCTCTTTGGGCTCCTTTAGAGTTGGCTCTCACCGTCTTCGTGCCCAGGCTAATCACGATATAGTTAGGGAGGATCGGATCTGTCGATTGTGTACTTTGGCAGAGGTTGAGACTGAGACCCACTTTATATTTTATTGTCCCATTTACTATAAGATCAAAGGAAGATTCTATTGCCTTTTCAGAGATTGTTTTTCTCTTTTAGCATTCTTTAGTATATTGACCAACAGTGTCTTGCACTCTACCTTTGTGAGGCCACCCAGCTTCATGAGCATACCTTACAGTCACTCATACCTAAGGGTCATACCTTAGATCAGCTCATTATTGCCTTTTTCTCCCCCTTGTCTCCTCCATGGGGCGTAAAAAGGCCATCCAGTATCACTTATTCCAGACAACTCAGACACTGCACCAGTCTATCTAGACAACAACACTCCTCCAGTGATTCTCAGTGACGATCAAAAACTCTGGATCTTTCACAGTTATATCCTTCTGTGATTGGTTTCTTTGTACCAAGGAAGGATCCTTAGTCCTTACCTTGGCTTCACTGGCTTCATGTCTTGTTTTGTTTCTTCTCTGACACTGTTTGGTGTTCTTGCTTTGGGCAGCTCTTCTATTTGTATGCTCAGTCCCATAAACCCTTGTGGTTTTTTGTTGGACATTAATAATATTTTCTTATCTTATCCAAGTATAATCTGGTCACTTCCAAAGGTGCAATTTGTAGCTTATGTTGTCCGAAGATTGTTAGGAAGGGTAACTAGGCCAAGGTGGTATTTCAAAATGCGAAGTTGGGCATTCAATTTCGCGACTTGGATAGGATTGCTATCCCCAATTCGGTGGAGCTTGCGGGGAAGGCTAAAATTTTAAATGTAGTTTGAAAAATATTGCATTTGCTTAGTCATTCAATGGACATTGATCACCCCATTTCGTATGCCACCTCCATTTGTTTGACTCAAAAGTAGGGTGGCAGGAAAATTACTCGAGAGCCTTTGGTTGGGACTTTCATGGTGTAGGGGCACCTAGTCAAATTCCTTGTTTGGATTTCTAGATAAGTTGTTTTGATTTCTAGTGTTGATTTTAGCATGTACTGACTCTAGCCAAGTTAGAAGTGTGAGTTTGGGCTTTCCAAGCTCATGGTTGAGTTTGTCCCTATGTGGAGTTGACTAGGTTCAATCCAGTCTAGGTGGTTTGATTATCTTGCTTTAGGTTGTTTGTGTTTTGAGTTAGGAGTTGTGGGTCTTATGCCCTAGCAACCTGAGTAAGGTGTGGTTTTGAGTTATGTTCTCCTCTATGATGTTTCCACATCCTTGTGCATAGGGTGGAGACTATACCTTGTCATTTGGAAAAAGTTGAGGAATGATGTCAAAAAGATGTCAAATGTGAAAAAATTGCCAAATAGGGAAAAATGGTCTAAATCTTGTGAATTGATGTTCTAAAGGCTAAAACATGCCTAGACATTATAAATAGGTCATAATGGACAAATTTGGAAGTTCCCAAATTAAGGAAATCAAAGTTGCCCAAAAATGCAAAAAGTTGTCAAAGTCAGCAATTTTGAAAAGTTGCTTGACAACTTTTTGATTGGAAAGTTGTATAATACAAGAAAGAGGTTGATGATTATTCTAACTGTCTGGAACCTCTTGAGGAACTTGTAAAACCACGAAGTAAGCCCATTCTAAAGGTTGGAAGTTGTAATAAGCAGAATTTTGCAAGTAGATCCACGATATACAGTCCAGATTTTGACAATTTGAGATTCTTGGTTGCAAGTAAAGACTAATGGATTTGAAAGGCTCATTTTTGTGTTGGATTCTTATTGTTCATGTTGTTATAGTACCTTTCATTTTAGACTTCAAGTTGTTTAGAGCTCATTTGTGCATAGTTAGGAAATCATTTGTACATAGATTGGTCACTGTTTTTGCATTGGCAGTTTTTGGGAGAATGGCTCCTCCATGAATCCTCACCATGGAATCATCATGGTTTTTGGGGATGTGGGAGTGGAGCCCTTGTATAGTGTACATAGCAAGGGAGAGGCCTGGAAAAGCGTGGCAACTGTTTTTAATGTGATGCCCTAGGCAAGGCTTTGATGCATGGCTAGGTGGTCACAGAGTTAACAAGTGGATATGAGTACGTTGAATGCATCAGATGGTTCAATCTGTGAGTTGTAGAAGGAGGGATGTGTGAGGAAGCCCCAAGTGAAATGACAAGCTTCCATGATCAATTTTGTTAAGGTTTTCAAAAGATCCAAATGAATGTTGTTTGGAAGTATTAGAAATCCTTCTTTTAAGGCATAAAAACAACAGGGGAGTGTACGGACAGATTGGGAACCTGAGATCCAGAAAATCCTTTAGGTTTTCCAAAAGGGTACTCGAATCCATGATTTGTTTGCCACCTTGTTAAGAGAAATTTGAGATTATAGTCCAAAAATCCAATTAGGAGGGCTAATTCAATTAGGCCTGTTTTTGATAGTTTTGGAGTAAATGCAAAGAACTTGAGGAAAACTTATGGGGTTTGAGTCCAGAAGCCTAGGTGAGGTCCAATACCTCATGTATGAGCCCCTCATTCCATGTAGTTGAGAAAATGAACAAGATGGATCAAGAATTGAAGTTGGCAAGTTAGTTTGTAGAGGCATTTGGTGAATGCAGGAGCAAAAATCCTTGGTGTAACTACGCAGTGAGAAGTTGGAGGATAAGATAGAGATCCTCTAGAGGCTTGGATTACTAAAGTGAACCTTAATAGGCTAAGAGAAAGCCTAAGCAAGTGCTGGAGAAGATATGCACTAAGCAAGCAAACTACCTAGCATTACATCATTTCAGAACAATCAAAATGTGCACAATTTCGGGGGTAGGTCTCAAGGGGATTTTGATGGATGGGATTCATTAGGGTTGTCTGAGGGCGAGACTACTCTTCCCTCAACTACCCCTGCTTACCATGGCGATGAATTTTGTGGACAAGATATTGGGTGTGCTGAAACAGAGGATCCTGATGTGCGACCCATGGAAATCGATGAAGCCTTTTGATTGTTGGATTGGTTACTTTTTCGATAGTTGTACGAGCTTTTTGATTCGTGTATCATCTTTCTTCTAATGACTTTGGTTTAGTGGTTCGATAGAGGATTTTGGGTCACTGCTTCAGAGTATCGACAGGGATTTTGTGTTGGGTCAGGGCTTCCGGTGATGACATAGCGTTCTCCTTTCTACTTGTGATTGCCTTCGTGCCAATTTGTGACATTTTTGGGCCGAAAATTCATGATGTGATGTAGGTCTCTCTTTGGGTGCTTTTGGATATATTAGTGAGGCATGTAATTAAGAGATTGAAGTCTTTTTCAAATCTCTGCAAAAGTGCCATTTTGTTATGGTGGGCTATTTTTATTCAGGAGGGCTGGTTGGTAGGATACTATTCATATGGTATTTTTTGTTCAGTGTACTTCTTTCCTATTTGTGGCTAATTTAGAACCTTTCTATTTTGTAAATAAACGAGGAAGCAAGGTTTTCTGACTAGTTCTTTCCCTGTGGAGTTATTGAATTAGTTATATAACAAATAAATTATTTAATGGCTCCATTCGTTTTTGATAAAAATAAAATTGAAGCATTTATTAATACCCAATATTCATTAACCATAATCATAAGGTTTAATAATTATAAACTATTTTTTATCCACATCTTAAAACTTCAAACTTTATTAAATTTAAATAGATTAATTTAATAAAACTTAAATTAAACTCATAAATTTTTAAATAAATTGAAATTTATTAAACTTAAATTAAACTCATTTATTATCAAATAAATTAAAATTTATTCAACTTTAATTAAATATATTTTTTTAATAATTAAATAAATTAAATTAATTGCTAATTTGATAAAGCCTTCATTATCAACAAACAAAGTAGTCGGTCCTATTGGTGACATCTGCATATCTCCAAGCATTTGACGAGGTCAAACAACTTTACAACTTGCCTTTACTATTTGTCAGTATTCAAGCTCTGTAGAGGAGAGAGAAATGTTTTGCTGCTTCTTACTGGTCCATGTGACGGCACCGGATCCCAAACTGAACACATATCCAAAAGTTGACTTTTTATCATCAACAGAGCACACCCAATTTGAATCTGTGAACCGACTGAGTCTAGGATCAGAACTCCAAAAGTAAAGAAGTCCATAATCTGAAGTGCACTTCACATAATGAAGCACACACTTTGCTACTATACAATGATCAGTCTTGGGAGCTGTCATAAAGAAGGAGATGTAGCTGATTGCGAAGCTGATATCAAACCTACTAGCAGTGAGGTAGATGAGGTTGCCTACTAGTTGACTGTATGTAGTATCATCAACGGGAGGAGAATTAGATGTGGTTGATAACTTGAGACCTTTCTCCATGGGTGTAGATGTAGGCTTGCAATCCTGCATCCGGAATTTGTCTAACAAAGACCTAGCATATTTGGATAGAGAGATGAATATACCAGAAGACTATTGCCAAACCTCAACACTTAGGCAATAATGCATGAGCTCAAGGTCAATCATATCAAAAGACTGGCATAAATTCTTTTTGATTCCCTGAATCAAAGATGCTGAATTGCCAGTGTTGATCAGATCATCCACATAAATAACCAGAAGGATGATGCCACTGTCAGTAGTCTTGATGTACAAATTTGAGTCTGAAGAACTCCTCTAGAAGCCTTGATCATTGAGGTACTTATCAATTTTTGTGTGCCATGCCCAAGGGGCTTGCTTCAAGCCATAGAGAGCTTTCACTAATCTGAGAATTTGATATTCTTTACCAGCAACCTTGAAACCAAGAGGTTGCATCATGTAGACCTCTTCGTGGAGATCACCATTCATGAAAGCACTCTTGACGTCCATTTGATGGACCTTTTCAAGCCAAATTGGGTTGCCATGGTTAGGACTAATCTGATTGTGCTCATCTTTGCAATAGGAGCAAATGTCTCGTCATAATCAATGCCCTGACGCTGAGAAAAGCCCTTTGCAACTAAATGAGCTTTGTAGTTATCCAAAGTACCATAAGATTTGTATTTAATTATGCAAACCCATTTGCAGCCAATGGATTTCTTCCCCGATGGTAGATTAGAAAGAACCCTTATTCTTCAGCAGGCTCTGGTGTTTAGATGTCATGGCCTATTCCTACTCTGGAATTCCTTTAGCCTCGGAGTATGTTTGAGATTCAAACACACTGTGAACATTGGACATAAGAGCAAAATTAACTGACTCTGTAGGTTTGCACTTTTTTCAAGAAGTTCTCCCATCAATGAGCTCACTATCTCAAAGATCACCAAGTGTCTTAGCCCACCAATTAGGCCGGAGAGGAGAATGACCAACGTTAGTATTAGGAGATGCTCTATGATTAGGTTCCTCATCAAAAGAGTTTGGATCAAACTTAGGTGAAGCATCTACAAATTTGGGTGATTTTGCAGGAGAAGTTGGAGGTGTCTGTACAGGGACCATTGGTATAACTGGAGCTGCATAAATTTAATCGTATATTTCCTTTGTATCATTATATTGATTTACGCATACACACAGATATATAAATATATATACATGTATGTGCAAGTATAGATGCCATGATAACATGGTGTCAATATATGGAATATAATGAGGAGACTCCGCAACGATCTCAGATAGAAAAGGTAACAATTTATATTATTATTTAGATACTTAATGTTTTTCTTGATAAGTGTTATGAACTGATTGGTGAGCTCATGGTCATCCAAGGTATACTCTTGCTTCCCTAGTCATTAAATCCTTAACCAAGATGGTTAGAATCCATACTTGATGGCCTGTCAGTAGACTTTTGGTGCTCGACTCCCTAGCTCCCATTTAGAAATACTTCCCCCCTTTGTCATGTTCTGCAACCAAGAAGAATTTCCATGATAATAACATATTCCTCAATTTAAATCAAGATAACTATAATCAGAAGTTATTTTTATAATCGTCAAAATGATCCACCATTTCAAATAAGCAACTGACTTTTCCAACTTATTTAAAATAAATATTCATTTTTTGTTAAAATTGTAACAACCAACTAACATGTCATCTTTATATGAATTAAAACAAACAACCATATTTCCATTTCACATGGTCATAATATTCAATTGATTTACTAGCCAACTGACATTCACATGAATTACATAATGGCTATATGATTATTTAAACTGGCAAAAATTGGGGATGTAACAATGCCTTATTGATTATTTTGCTTGAATCCTCATTCAAGGCAAGCACATAAGACTTTGGGTTCTCTTGTTTGCTCCACAAAATATTAAAAAGTAGTTCTTTTGTCAATTCCAGGGTCACCAGTATTATCGTAGCAATGAGACGCTTTTTGTTAATTTGGAAAGTAGTAGTTGTATGCAAATTATTCCTCAAAGAAGAGGAATTGATCAATAGAAATGCCGTTTCTGTATTTCCAGTTAAGTTTCTGTTGAAGCCATCTTCAGTAAGAAGGGAGCCTCCCCTATTGCTGAGAGGAGAGAGAAATTTCATGATATGTTGCCTAAAGTCACAATTTTGTAAGTTGTGGTCATAGTGACTTGCAAAAAATTCAGCTAACATGTCTCAGTGATTTGATCTCAAGTTTGAGATAATAGACTCATTTGTTTTATTTATTTATTTGTCTGCAACGAATTACTTGTTTGACTAGTAAAAGATTAGTTCTCTTATCTTTACCTAAGACACTTAGATCATGGGGAGACTGACTAAATCATGCTGACGTTGAGTATCTTTAAAGATATTGTTATTTGGCCTCTAATTTTGTTAGTATAATACAGCTTGTAGGGATTCTTTTGATCATTAATAGTTTCACTTTCTTTTCTTATATTAACTTTTGCTAGAAGTATTTGTTATAAAAATGAAAACAAGATCATTGGATGAAGTTTGTGTGGAAATCAAATAAGTTATTATACCTTTTGGTTTCATAGTTTGTCTTGGTGATTAGAGTTTAAACTTAGAGAATAAATAAAATAATTAAGTAATTTTGTGTACTTGGTTATATTAATTTTTTCAAATTTCATTTGAATAAAATCATGTGGATAATAGTCCTCTATGAATTATTTTTGACATGTTAAATATTAATTCTCTTATTTTGTGCAAGATCTTTACCATGGGGTGATTATTTTTTGTTTGTTTTGTAGGTATAGATGTTCCAATTGATATCTTGATTGATTCGATTGATGCTCTTAGAAATAGTGGGGCTATAAGAAATGAAGATATGGGAGATCCATATAATGACCTTACTTCAAAGGAGGAGGTTGTTCTCTCTCTCTCTCTCTCTCTCTCTCACACACACACACACACACACACACACACCTGTGCGTGCACACACACACATTGTTGAATGTACCTATGCTGATACAATTATTTGATGTGCTTTTGATTTCATATAGATTTTGTTCTAATTTGAACAATAATACTATTACTCACACTTTCCCCTCTCTCCATACACACTGGCATCAACACATAGATAGCTACAGAAAATCAAATCTGCTGATATAAGAATGCTACAAGATGACAACGAAAAGATGTTAGCCTCTTTTATTACTTTTGAAGGGGTAAATAAGGATTTCTAATAAGATATCTCATTATACAAGGTGCATTATACTCGAATGAGCGTTAGTCATCAATAATGAAATGAGTTTCTTCTTGATCAATCTGGGAGAGGCATTACCATCCAGTCAAGCATTTCCCCATGACAAATGATTGACTTTATCTTGATGGTATATGATTTATGAAATATGTTTATAAAATATTTACTTTTAGTAATATACCTTATCTATTGGATTTAGTGCTGCATTTTGTCTTATGGCCTTGAAACTTGTTGTCTGCTTGTGCACCTTTCTGAGTAGAACATATGCTGAATTTTATATTCAAATGTTTGTATTAGTATATTCCATTATAGAACACATTTCATGCTCAAAGAGCTTGACTCATCAATAATGATTTGATAGAAAGTGCTAAATAATTCAAGCGATAAACTATAGAGAAAGTAAATGCCATAGTTGAAGAGGAAACATAAATTCTTAAGTAGTTAACTTGAAACAATCCATCAAGATTAGACGAAAAGACAGGGCACCTAGTCGGCTTGATGTTTCTGTGCTACTTGCCCCGAGTGGTTAACCAATTTACACTCTCTACTAGAGGTCTTATGGTATAGTTTAACTACAAGTGTTTTTCTTTAAAGCTTTGTTTCTGAGTTTAAAATAAATTATTTTAAACTCCCAAAGTTTGGGCATTTGTAACCAATAAATAAGTGCTTTGAGCACATAGAGTGAAGAGAATTGTTGATACTATGCTTATGCTGGAGAAACTATTGTTCAGATGGTTTGGCTTTATTTGTAACATTGTTGAAAATCTCTGCGATATATCGTGCTGCAATTTTGTGGGGTATTATTATCATTTATCTCGGCGACGCTATATTCCAAAGTCGCACAATGATGTTTTTGAAAAAACTCGTGAAATTGCATGATACCGGACCCAAAATATTGGCAGAAAAGTCAAAAAAAAAAGAAGACTTAGGTTTCTTGTACTTCTGTGACCATAAGCAATGACTTTCATAGGAAGGTCCAAAATTCAAATATTAAAAACAAAAAGCAAAATAGTGACAGCTGCCGCTGAAAACTGTAATGTCCCGATTTTTGCCACCATTGGAGTTTGAGGGATTAGCCTATTATTGTGATCCTCGTAGGCTAGTTATTGCAGTTAGAGGGTCTTTTGAGTCAAAGGCTTGGCTATGAGAGGGTCTTGTCTTCTTCACAATTCAGTATGTTCAAGTTTGGTCTTCGTTTGACTTAGTTTGGAGTTCGTTTGGTCTTAGTTGCATGCACTTGCTATTTATGGAAAGTCGGGTGATGATTGAGAGGGACCCTTTCTATTTTTGGAAAGTGCATTTGGTCACATGGTGAAATAATACGAGTGACTCTTGTTTCCGATGACATATTTTAAGGATAAGTATTTTGGGAGTTATTATTATTTTAGTGGCCAAATTATTAATAAATCATTAAATAGCTTATTATAAAGTTATAATTTAACTTTATAATTTCACTTAAGTTGAGGGTTGAGTCATCATTGGAAGGGGCCATTTAATTAATTAATTCATGGAAGCCTATGCCAAGGAATTTATTAAAGTTTTGGGAGGAAATGATTATCATTTTGTATTACTACAAATTCAAATATGCGACCAAAAGTAAAGTTTGCATTTAAGTGAAAAGTGTGATGAAGAAACCCAAGTTGCATTATAAAAGAGACATCATGGAGAAAGTCTTTGATTATATTTGTCTTGGTGAGGGTTTCTGAATTTCTGATTTTCAATTCCACTGCTGAAGTATAGTGGTTTTGTACTGAGATTTCTAGTCTGATTTTCTGAGCATCTTCTCTACCGTTGCTACTGTGGCTGAGAAGAGTATTGGTTTGTGTCTTCCATTCTGTGGTTTCTGTGACAGGGAAGACTTTTTAATTGTTAGGGTTGCCACATATTTTTCATCTGGTATTTGTTGTTGGTTATTTCTGAGTTTGGCATCAAGCATCACAGTTCTAATTATGAGCCATTATTGCATTCCCAATGCCCAAGCTGCTGTTTGTTGGTACCATGAGATATCTGCAATATAGGGCATGTAAGTGCAAGGAAATCAGGCGTCTATAATACCTGAAATTGAATGCCTGAGTGTGTTGCGTACCAGCGTTTGCAATTAAGAGTTTTCCAGGCTAAGGTAGCTACATATTGGTGTTTGTGTTTTCATATCTGTGTGGGACTTAAAGAGCAGTTACTACTCTGTTTAAGGCCTGCAAATATCATTGAGAGAGGAGTTAATTGGCATGCAAAGTTTGACCTGTATGTGGGCATTGTACTGCTGCAAGTTTCTATCAAATGCCATTGATGGTTGTAGGTGCAAATTGTAATTTGGTTTATATTGTAGTTGAATTTTCAAAGTTGCAATTATTATTAATTGTCATTGTAAATGGTTTGGAGTTACAAGGTTGCATAACAATTGTTTGATGAAATGTCAAGTTGAATATATGTGTTTCAGTCATTATTATGCATGCCAAGTGTTTGTAGAAATGCCTAGTGGCTGTAGGTGCATATTGAGATGCATGGAAAGTGCTTGTCTTTATATCTATTAGCTGTAATAGGTAATGTCAGTCATATAATTGTTTACCAAAGGTCTGAAACAACTATTATATCATTTTTATAACAACCTTCATTGCTGTAAGTGTTCAATAACCTCATTTGCAGACTATAAACTTAAAGAGCACAATCTGAAAATAAAGTACAGCGAGATTAAGCTTGCATGCAAAGTAAAGAAAATTGGTGTTTGTCAAGTTGGTACTAGCAGGGGTCGTTACAAAAACCCTAGCAACACATCTGCAAGAAGATATCGTGTCAAATTTATCAAATGTGACAACTGCTTTGCCCTCTGATCTAGCCTACACAATCAAACATATTCTATGTATTCTATCCTAGCGTGCAATATCTTACAAAGGAATATAATTTACTTACATTTCTAATACTTCTAAATTTAAAGTTTAGCTTTTCAATCCAAATAATATTTTATATTTTGATAATCTAATTTTGCATGTATAATATAGTGATTTTATTTTTTCAATAATATAATTTGTTAAATATAGAATTTGATAATTTAATTTGTGTTTATTATTTTAATATTTGTAGTTTAATTTATAGATAAGAAATGCAAATGTTTACTAATAAATAATACATTAATTTTTAATTTATATATATGAAATCAGGTGAGATTTTACTCGATTTGTTCATGACTTGTCAAATACTTTCCCACAATTTGATTCATACTGTATTTAAATGATAAAAATGTGGAACTTTCAATGGAGAGACCATACTACTATGTGTGTCTGTGTTTATGTATTTAATAAGAATATTTTAAAAAATAATATATTTTCGGTTTGATAAAAGTGTCGATTTATTATTGTATTTGCCGATTTTTTGGCGAGTTCGAGTTTTCCAATATTTTCGGGTCAGACAAGTTATTGTTCAATCTGAGTTTTCAAGTATGGTTTCTAATTCCATTAATTAAATTGGAATTGGGTAATTTTGAAACGCTTTGTATAGATATTGTTGTTCATCTGAGTGGTATGTATGCAACTTGGTAATTCAGTTCAGTTAATTGTGTTTGTCATTTATTTAAATTGATAATTCTTCAAAATCTTATTTGTAGCATGTTTTTAGTCTCAACATTATCTTACATTTATTCTTGGGCAGCCTTCTATCCATCCCATCCGGCTTCCTTTCTGTCACTTTTTCACCCCCTCTTACATTTACAAGGCCATCAGATCCATGAGATATAGCAGAGCGACAAATGAGGAGGGCTTCCAGGCTGAGCTCTTCAAGTTTGGTGCCTTGGTTGTGGGCCCATATCTCTCTATACTCTTCAATAGAGTGGTTTGCACTGGGTTTATGATTTCTTGGTTCAGGCATCTGATTTATCCAATCCACAAGACCAGTTCTCTTCTGACCCTAGGAATTACAAAACCATTATGATTGGGCACATGTTTGCCAAACTTTATGCTACTACCCTCAATGCTATGTTATCTAGAGAGCTTGATAGGAAACGTTGTAGTAGACCATGGATCACATTTTCACTTTATGGGCTATTATTGAGGAGGCTAGACACAAATTGGTGAAAGTTTACTACTGCTTTGTTGATTTTAGCAAGGCTTTTGATTCTGTTCCTAGGATGACTCTATTTCAGAGGCGTTGGGCGATTGGGATTTCAGAGATGTTGCTTACTGCTATCATGAAATTTTATGAAACTGTGGTGAGTAGATTCAGGACTCTTGAGGGATTCTCAGTGCCGATCCATAGCACCATTGAGGTCAAACAAAGCTTTCCTCTCTCCCCCACTTTGTTTGATTTGTATATTGATGAGCTTGAGGACTTCCTTTTGAAGTCCTCACTCTGAGGTGATGGTTGTTACTTACACCAGGGTTTGATCTCCATTTTTCTTTTTCGCAGTTGATGTGGTTCTTCTTGCTTCTTCTCCAGAGAGTTTACCGAGGCTTCTTGATGGTTTGGCTTCCTTTTGTAGTCAACGACAGCTTGTGGTTAACTTGGGTAAGACTTGGGTTATGATCTTTAATTGCTTAAAGACTTCTCATCTTCACTTCTTTTTTTAGGGACGGGAGATTGAGATCACTTCTTTTTATATGTATCTGGGTGTGAAGTTTTCTGGACCCTGCTTTAGTATGAGATCGACGATATAGTCCAGAGTTAGTAAGGGAATGGGTTCTCTTACTATGCTTGAGAAACAGTGTTTCAGACACCATTTTCAGGATACCTCGTCCAAGTTATCCCTCTTGGACTCCCTTGTTCGGCCGACTATTCTTTATGGCTCAGTGGTTTGGGGGCCTTCTCTTCTTGGTTCTGATTGGGCCTCGATCGAACGGGTTCAAACATTGCTTTTATGACGCATCATTAGATGTTACAGGTTCACTCCTCATAGTATCATTCTTGCTGAGTCTGGTGCTCATCCCTTCAGTCGTGCGACCATATTTGATCTGATTTGGTTCCTTCATCGCTTGCGTGCTTTTATGGATCTGGCTGGTGAATGTGATAGATACTCCTACCTGGCTTATTGTTCTTGTGTTGCTATTGCAAGTTTTGATACTAGTTCTTGAGCTCGCTGCTGGTATGTGTTGTCTTGCATTTTGTCACCACAAAATGTGGGTAACAGTATGAAACTTTTTCAAATTAATTTTGCATTTCTCTGACTTTATTTCATTATTTAATTGGTTAGTATTGATCAACCAATCGGTACCAATTGATACAATGAATCTTTTTATTGAAGGCCTTCGTCAAGTCTTTTTTGTTTTGCTTTTTGTCGAGCCTTTGCTTGATTTTTGAAGCCTTCACAGTTCGTTCTTTGCTTTTGAGTTTGTGTTTGCTTGTTTTTGGTCCTTTGAATTCGCTCATGTTATGCCTTTCAATTTCCCCTTCGATTCGGTCTAACCTAGAGGTCAATCGGAGTTGTCAGTCAAGAGATATAGTCATTTTAGATCCTCAAAAGTGGTCATTTTAGGTCCATATATATGCCATGAAAAGTGCATTTTGCTTTTAAAAAGGATGAAAACTCTCATTTTCACACTTTTGGAATTTCCCCAAACTCCAAATTCGAATTTGCATATTGAAGTGGTTTCCTTGTTGACATGTTTGAGTATTTTGCCAAAAGCATGTGTTTATTTTGTGTTTGTTTTTATGTTTTGCTTGTTTGCATTTCGGTTTTTTCTCCATTTGGAAGAAATTGCAAGTTCTTTCCCAAGAACTTGAGCATGTTTCACTTCACTCCACTTTCTATTTCCATGCCACAACACTTCATCTCTCACTCAATGAAATGTGATTACATGTTTTTCATCCCATTCGTCATCTGCATATGCATGTAATCCCATTTTCCACTCCCGTTTTCATCCATCTCATTTTTCATTTCCATTCGCATGACACGATTACACGAAATGTCTTATGTGTAATTGCATCTAAAAGGTCCGATTTTGACTAGAAGTCACTTTTTGTAAAGTCAAAAAGCTGTCATTTTCTCCTCTCCGTATGCATTCACACCTCCATGAGTAAATACATGTTTCCATATCTTTCCATGCTTTCCATCTTAGCCTTCATCCGCATATGCATGTAAAACGTATTTTTCACTCACACTTGCATCTGATTTCACTCTCCACCTTCCGTTACATGTTGCATTTACATGTAATCCATTTTCCGTGCAGTGACATCTTGAAAGCCCGTCACTTTTTGAAAATCAGCAATTTCCATTTACACGCATTCCCATGCACCAAGCACTTTACTTAAAAAAAGAAAAAAGAAAAAATGAGTTAAAGGTGTTGATGGAAAGTTGTGCCGAGTGTACATCCGAACATCATCAAAAAGGTTTTCAAAGTGTCAAAGACTCCAGTTTGTGCTGATCTACAAAGGAGAATTCACGACAACTTGAGCAAGAAAAGATGGATCACATCAAGTTTCCAAATGATAATGAACAATTCATCAAAAGATGCAACACTATGGTTATCAACGTGAATGCAGCAGTACAAGGTATAGGAACTCCCAATCCTGTTATCCTCTAGGATTGCATCGTCAAGTACAAGGCCTTTCAAAATTGTTCTTTTCTCTTCCGTCTTCTTTCTTCTTCTTTCATGTTTGTAGTTGGAGAAGATGCATTACATGAAAAAGTGTAATTACATGTAATGTGAGTTACATGTGTATGTAAAAGATGTAATGCGAGTTGCATGTAACCCTTTAGTTTTTGTAGTTAGACTTGGTCAAAGTTGGTTGAGTTCCTCCCCCTTTTTCTCAACTTCTTTGCCTATATAAAGGAGTGCCCCCTCATTGTAAAAATTATCTTTTATTGTATGCAAGAAAGCTCTGCCACATTTGTGCAAGCATAACTTTGATTGTGTAGTACGAATTTGAGAGAAAAGTGAATAAAAGAAGCAATTGGATTCGAAGTTTTGACTAGAAGCAATTGTGATAGAACAAATTAGAAACTTTGACTATAATTTGTGCCTATTGTCTTGATTCATGTTATTATTGTGTGTTCAATAAAAGAGCATAGAGAGTTAAGAAACAATTGAATCCCGAGCTTTGACCAGGAACAATTGTGAAAATCCATAGCTAGAAGCTTTGTCTGTAGTTTGTATTTTCATCTTAATTCGCAAAATAGTTAGATTGTTATTCCTTTTAGGAGTCTTTGTACCCTAATTGTAAAGATTTTACCACATAGAAGTACAACAGGACTTAGAGCCAAACTAGTACGTTTTGGCTAGCTTTTGAGTTAGTTAAAATTTATCGGTATCACTGTTTCCAACTCGCGATAGAAGTGTAATTAGAGATTCACCTTGCCCATTATTCGCCTTACGAATAAGTGGATTCTTTTTTGAAAGTTAAGAAGAAAGGATAATAGTAACACCCAGTTTATAAATCTCTCAATTTCTTGCTTACCTTGAGTTGATCCAAGGAACAATGAGAAGGGGGAGCCTTCCCTTTAAGGTAGGAGAGACTCTGTCTCACACGCTATGGCTGGTCATCCTATTTTGCGACTGAATTTTTTATCCAAAACTGTTGGTTGCAAAATATCCACCCAACAGTATGGACAGGCATTTTCTCTGCTGAGCTCGATTGGGATTGATATTGATCGTCTCCCTCCTCACCAGTTCTTGCTAAATGCTCCATTCATCTCCTCCCCTCACAACAGGAGTTAAATGAGCATGTCAGACTAGATCTCTATAGGTAGTACATTATCACTACTTGGACTACCCTCATGGTGGCTTACCTCTGAGGATAGCCTTCTATGCGGAGCACTTTTTGGAGATTTGTGATGGGATTATTGTTTGTCCTAGTTACCTATCTCAACGGTGGTATCATGCCCTGCATATCTCTCTGGGGTCCTTCAGAGTTGGTTCTCACCGTCTTCAAGCTCAGACCGACCATCATAGTGACAATGAAGAGCGGATTTGTAAGCTGTGTACTTTAGCCGAGGTCGAGACGGAGACTCACTTATATTCCATTGCCCTATCTTTTATGAGATCAGAAGGAAATTTTATTGTCTATTTCGGGATTGTTTTTCTCTTTTAGCTTTCTTCAGTTATAGTGACTAGCGGTGTCTTGCGCTCTATCTTCAGGAGGCCACCCTACTCCGTGATAGCGCTTTACAATCACTACTTCCTCACCAACATACCTCTTTTTAGCTAATTACTGCCTTTTTCACACCTTTATCTCCTTTGTGTGGTGTGAAAAGGCCGTCTAGTTCTACTGGTCATTCTAGGTTTGTTAGACCCCGCAACGGCTTCTTACGTCAGTGACACTCTTCCATGAGCTCACAGAGACAGATTAGAGCTACTATCCACTTCCAGTCTTATCCTTCTGTGACTGATTTCTTTTTACCAAGGAAGGACTCCTAGTCTTTGTCTTGGCCTCTCTTTGCGCCCCTCTTCTTCTTGGTTATCGTTGTTCGCCTTTCTCGGACACTGTTTGGTGCTCTTGCTGTTGTCAGTTGTCTTGTTGTAATCTCTCAGTCCCATAGACCTTTTGTGGTCTTTTGTTGGACATTAATATTATTATCTTATCTTATCTTATCGTAACTAGTAGGTGATTGTGTTTATTTGTTATTAGATAGTTAATAGATTAGGTTTTCGTTTTTTTTTGTCGGAGGGAGCTTCACAACTGAATTTAAAGAATGGTTTTATCATACACCCTATTTTGTTTTTTGTTGTCTCAAAAAAGACAAATGAAAACATTGAGAGTTTTTGATGACTCATTAGGGAATGAGATATGACAAATGATCTTTTGTAGGAAATTCAAAATTACCACCTTTAATTGAATTATTCACCACATTTGATAATTTCTACAATAGATCATTAAGATAAGCAATGTTCATTGATATTCTTTCAAGAAATCAATCAAGCACCTTTAAGTGGAGCTAGTTATTCACTAATACCTTGAACTTATCAAGATATTTTATCATTGGACTAAGGGCCACTATACACAATGAATGTTGTTGCTCATAACAATAATAATATTCCTTTTTTTGCAATGGGAAGCTTATATTGGTCATTTAGCTTTATAAGGTATATTGACTTTCCAGAAGGTTTGAGTAAATGATTTTCTCGATTTTATGGTGACGACGGACAAAATATTGAGCATATTGTAGCCTTCACATCAACATGTATTGTGCGAGTGGCCCACAAAGATGTAGTTAGCCTTTTTTGTCGATACTTCGGTCAATAGCATACAAAAATGACTCCACCATCTTGTGGTTGGTTCAACCATTGGATGGGAGATCATGCATGAGAAGTTCTTGTCACATTTTCAATCTTGTGGAGGAAATCATATTCTTTCTACCTAAAAATTAAATGCAAAGAAGGAAAGAATGACTTAGTGGGTGTTTATTGCATAATTTAATTGTTACAATGGCATAATCAATGCTACATTAAGGCACCTCCTTCAAAAATTAGCTTCATGATAAAATATGGTGAGATTGATGAACAAGAAGAAGCTTAGGAGTGAATAGTTGAGCTCAGGGATATTATGCTTAGTATTGGTGAACTCAAACTATAGATTCTGGTATATCAGGGATACAAATTTCCGTTCTTTCTTGCAAAAGTTGGTGATTGATGTGGCATGTATAAGAGACAACTTCGCTAGATTTATTGGCTCAACAATATCATGGACTTCCTTAGAAAAATAGTAGGAATGATAGATTTGGATTACTTCCGTCTGCACAACTTGTTTTTGAAGTATTCATGAAGTATTACTTTAGTTTTTTCTTTGTCGAAAAGACAAGATGCCATGGTGTTATAAATTGACTAGAAAGGCTTTACATGATGTAGTAGATATCTCATTCTCAATTGAACTATTAATGGTTATCAAGTGACATCTGATATCTCCTAGATTAGCTTAATGACTACTCTATGAAGGGATGTCTCCATGCAGTATAGAAAATCACACCCTATGCATTTATGACACCCAATCACTAAGTACAATGCATTTATAAAAAAAATCCATGATCAATTATTCATATTTTGAGATCACGAATTTTAAGAACATGGTGTTTATGCCTATTGGCTCAAATTTAGAGTCCATATGGTTAAATGACAACATGATGCACAAACATCTACACGATATGCATTCGTCCATAAAAGATTCCATTTTTAAAAGGAGTATATTCCATTCTTAACCGCCTTTTGATTAGTCACTTCCTTTGGGCATGTTTGAAATGACTACCACAAGTGATTTTGGGGAACAAAACCCTTCATCCTTATTTTTCACTCTCTAATCTCTCTTATGTTGTCTTGGAACAGTTTTTCTTTTTGGCTCTTTCTAATCTCTTGGCTCTTAACTTTTGTTGCTCTCTCTTGACCGAAGTTTTGTCAAAATCATACTCTCACCATTGTGACTTGCTCCTCTAACCTGCACTTCTGAAGCTTTTATCTTTGGAAAGGTCGATGTTGCGTAACTCGCTTTCTTCTCTCTTATCTAAATACATGTTTGTTATTTTTTCAATTGTTTATTAATATTATCTATGTGTTTCATGACCTTTGTAGAATAGAGACTTTCTTGAATCAAGTGAGGCTCATTTCTATTGCTTGTCTATATATATTGTATTTTGTGCAATAGGGGTTCTCTTTCACTAAGCGAGATTTGTATTTGCATATCTTACACAATAAGGGTTTCCCTCCATTATGCAGATTTTATTTTATGCTATTGTTTGGTGGTACTATTTCTATCTTTCTATTTGGTTATCCATTGAGGTGGGAACACCAAAGTAGGGGTTTGACTGTGGCAAGCCCCTATTTAACCCCGATAGTTTTCCATTTTCAATGTGTTTAGGGGACTAATAGGTCCAAAGAGCAAATGATTGTGCAATAAAATCAGTTTGGAATCAGTCTATTGTTTTTGTTTGTATGAACTATAGCGCGATATGGCGACTGCCCCTGTAGTGCACTTGCTTTCGAGATCGATGATTTTCCCATCTCAAGGTAGGATCTTCATCATTTGTACTTTTGATTCCCTTAATTAGAATACTCATAGTATCTCATAACAATTAGTAAGGTTAGTATTTTGATAGTGCTATCAACTTGAAGATCTTGTTAATATAACTCAATTCAGTTTAGTTTCTTTACGTTGTATTGTAGTATCTTTAATTTCATAGTTCTATTATTTAGTTTTGAATGCCTCTACATTTTGGTGAACCTGATCTGAATGCCTCAATGTCAGCTGTCTTTCTTCAAGGATTTGATGATTTTGATAGGTCAGATGACACCTTGGATTACTTCCTAGGGTTGTCTCCTCAAATTTTTGCTAAATTTCTTCCACATATGGAACATTTTCGTTGAAGGATGGGGAGTTTGTTGCTACCATTGCTGTCTCTGTGGCTCCTTCAAAGTCTAAGATACTAGTCATTTGCATGACAATCGCTTGCCATTCTCCTAAGAAGTTTAAACTCATTTATGGAAAAGTGTTTGATAATAACTCTTCAGATCTCTTCACTAGGCTCACTTGATTTAAAAATAATTCTTACAACCTTGTTTCTCATGCCTATAATATTAGAAGAAATAAAGATAATGTTAACTAGCCTAGCACAGTTCTACTTCCTTCTCAACTAGGTCTTCCACAAGCACCAAAACTTGTGGCTAAAGAACCAAGTGACTACGATCTTATTGAGCTACTTCAAGCCACCCCTGCTAAGATTTCACTTTAGGAATTTCTTCAAATAGCCTTGGTTCACAAAGTTATGCCTTAGGAAGCTCTTCAAAAAGATCTTACTTCTCTCTTTTGCAAGGCTAGTAGATGTGAATATATTGATGGATCATATATGTGCAGATATACTGAATATAACTTTCTATCCGCATGAAATTTTGCCTTAAAAATTAAGGAATCTGACCGTCCTTGGGCATTTTTTCCCAAATTCTTGTGATTTGTTCTCCCTTTATCACACATAATTTCATCCTTTAATTGTAATGTTTCAATATAAATAGAATTTGGGAAGGTGACGTGTGGTAGGTCAAGACATGAGAGTGCAAATTTAATGGTTGTTTTTGGGATATTTCCCAAGAGAGGGCTGAATCCGCCCTCTCCTGGGAATTTTTTCCCGAATTTCTATATATTCCGACCTCCCTAATAACTAAAACAAAGTGCAACCTGAGTGTAGGTCAGCCTTCGGAGGAAAATTCATAGTTTAAACAAAACAACGCAATTCCAAGATCCATCCAAAGTCCAGAATTTAGCAAAACTCATTTCAGAATTGCAATAAGACCAAAATCTGGAAGAATTTTTTGGAAAGGGGGTTTGATCTCAAATTAGAAAGGTTTCACAATGGAATTTGAAACTTTCATAAGGGCCATTAAAGGGAAATAGAATCTGAAAGAGACTTTACTTACATGGTAATTCTGAGTTTTCTTTTATTGTAGCTTTATCTAATCAACTTTTCACAAACTTAATGCCTCTTTCTGTTGTTTTTGCAAGGAGGATCAGAAGCAATGTTTCGCAAAGGCTATTGAAAGGAAGTGAATTGGAAGGGGGATAGTAGCAAGGTGGTGATCAATAACTTCAAGGGATTCAGAAGGAGGAAAGAATCAATTTGCAACTCCAAACTGAGATCAAGATTGTCCAAACTCAAATCAAGATAAAGATAGATTCCAACTAAATGAGGAGGGTTCAAAGGACAAATCAGGTTCACTGATTTAACCAAGTTCCAAAATACAATAATCTTCTGGATTCAAGCTTACCAATTCAATTCAAACCATGAAATGATTTGAGAGGCAAAGCAATTCAGGAATATGAGCCACCACAATCATCCTCAAACAGATGAAAGGTTTCAAGAGTTACTTTCTTACAATTGAGCAAGAAATATTCATAGTTTTAATAGACATTTTCTTAGGCCAAGCTTCAAAGCACATGTTCTTACATAAATCTATGAGAAAATGATGCTGATGTGGCAATTGGTTATCTTATCCAATCAAAACATTCCAGATTCTAGTACAAGCAATCATAGCATGCTAAGTGTCCTCTTTTCCCATTGTTGTAAACATCATCATGATTTTCTTATTTGCCCATGAATAGGTGCCCTCGTGTAATTGGTTATAAATTTGGAAACCCTAATTAGGGTTTGTGGGGAATGATCTTGGCCCTTAATCTTGGATCGAGCTTGGCACTTCATTGTAATTGAACCTCTCTAAAAGGTCAGGACCCTCTCATTTGTAAAAGGAAGGTTATAAAGTTAGATCCATTAAATTATAGATGGATTGGATTGATGAAACTATTGTCATTGATGTCAAAGATCTTTAGGAAGAGTGATGGAAACATTACAATGAGTCATGACCATTAAATCCAAGATACATAAGCAAGATAAAATAAATTAACACCTCAAGATATTAAAGTTTAAATTAAAGATTTAAACTCATTAAAGGAATGGAGAGTTCATTATTTATATGGTAATACTTAGAATTAGCAAACAATTAATGAACAAGGAGATGCATATACAGTATACATCTATTATGTAACAGAGTACTAAGTTTTGATACCAAACAACTAAGCATCATTGAGTGGTCAGATTTAAGGAGTAGAATCATGTGTCTTTCATATTCAAGTGTTGCTGTTACAGATATATATATATATATATATATATATATATATATATATATATATATATATATATATATATATATATATATATATATATATATATAATATGATGAAACATAAGTACATTACCTTCTTTGTTAAAAGAATATCGAACACTAAGCAGCTACAGGATGACATTTCAAGATATGGACAGAGGCACTATTAATAACAGCGGTCTATTTATTGGAGTCTATAATATGAAAGACAATAGCAGATGGAATATACAATGGAGAAAAGGAATCATGATTGGAAAATACAAGAAGATTATGCTTCTATAAATCCTGGTGATACTTATCATGTTGATCGTCTCTTCAATACCAATCCAGCATATTATAAGGCAATTTAGTTGATCTATGAACTGTGGTATGATTTGGCTTCAAAATATGGTTATGATGGTTGAGGTTTTTGTTAATGTTTGTAGCTTTTGTCAGATGATATTTCAATATAATTGATTTTATATTAGAAATATATATGTACTCATAATTATTTGTTTCACAACTATATATATATATATTAATATTTGATACTTATATGCAACTCTTATATTAAATAATATAATAATCTTAAATCATTTATTAGTTGCCTCGATGGGTTCAATCCCTCTCTCTGATTATTACCATGTTAACCTCGGTCGTCAAATATGCTTTGACCTCGTTTCTTTTGATTTATTTGTGGAAGGGGTTCATACAGGTCAGCATAGTTCTGATAGGATGTGTGATATGTTGAAGAGGTAAGTGGAGGGTCGTGATCCCACTCAATTGTATCGGTCATGTTTGTTGTCGATGTCTTTCTAGTCCTATATATGGAGATTACCACGAAGTTTTAAATAAAATATATTTGATCACAAAAACATTGGCAGCATTTGCAAAACATACTTAGCCATCGGAAAGTGAGTAGAGGGCATTGAGAGAAGTATCGGGTTTGACAAATACATTGTTGAGAGGAGACAAGGAACGAGGATGTAAATAAATCAAGCTAGAGTACCTCCACTATGACAGTGCCTAGTTGAATGAGTGATAGGAAAGTGTACTCTTAACTTGTGGACGTGTAAATTTGTGGATACAAAATTTGCTCAATCTTCTTTAGATAGAAAAGGCACAAATCAACCTTATTGGTGATAAAAGTTCAACGTCTTTTGTGATAGTATTAGCAATATATATATGTTTTGCTCAAACTATGTGATAATAATAGAGATCATATTTATATAACATATAAAGGAGATATACTTACTATCTAAATTGTCAGATAAATCTGATAAAACTTAAAATGGTATCAGAGCTAGTCTAAGAGACGATCCTGATCAGATTTATCCAAAAGAAATCAAGTTTTCTTAAATCTCACTTTTGTAAAAATTGTGAGTGGTATGAGGCTAGAAGCAAGGCTCGAAGGTGATTCAGATTTTGTGGGATGGAAATTACGAATGAAGTTAACCTTGAAAGAGAATGGTTTAAAACAATTCATTGGAAAATACGAACCACCATGTAAAGGAAATAATGAATTGGAAAAATGGGAAAATGATAACGCCAAAGCCATGAAGTTAATTGTGAATGGTTTAGGAACCATTTACTTCCAATCGTCATTGAGCTAAACACAACACATGAAATGTTTAAAGCACTTCAAGAAATGTTTGAGATAAACAATACCACTAGAATTCTAACTCTGAAAGACAATCTCTCCAACATTAATATGAACAAGGGAGAATCTGCCACTTCATATTTCATGAGGATAACAGAACTAAGGAACCAACTTTCTACGATTGGTCAAATCTATGATGAGAGAATTAACCATGATTTCCCTAAAGGGATTTCCATCGTCATGGAAAACCTTTAGACAAGGAGTATGCGCTTGTTGCAAACTTCCTAAACTTGCTCAACTAAAGGCTGATTGCATACAAGGGCATGTTAATGTCTTAAGATGATACGACATGTTAATGTCTTAAGATGATACTTCTACTGGATGCGATGTTCAGGCTCTCACAACCCAAGTCGACAAAAAGAAGAAACCTAAATTCAAAGGGAAAACAAAACATATGGATTACTCTAAAATATAGTGCTTTAGATGTGACAACTATGGTCACTTAGCATCTCATTGCCTGATAGACTGAAACATCAAGCAACCTTCGCCAAAGTCAGAAATTTTGATATAGATCCAGAGAAATGTCCATCCTAAAGGAACTTCAAAATATCCATAACATGTGTGAAATATTGGACTAAGAGGGAGTTCTCTATTTTTCTTATCATCTTCATCAAACTATGAAATAAATGTGAAGCGTTTTCAAAGTGAACTTGGCATGGTTACAATTTTTAAGATAGTCTTAGAATACCAAATTATTGTAATATTTTTTTAATAAATCTAACCTTAAAATCACATTTATTTGTTTGAATACATACCATAAGAATTATATGCCATGATTTTTTTTTCTAAGAATGTTATTGCAGGAAGAGAGAGTCTGATACTTCTTCAAAAGAAATCTTCAATGAAGAGCTTAGATGATTAACATTCAGAGGGAGTTCAAAGTCTTTTTGAGTGACTATATTTTCAATAGGCCTATTCGTAGTGTACATCATGAGGAAGTGACAACTTCTAAATGATATCACTTGTATTTGTAGATGTTATTGAAAGGTGACGATCTTACAATAACTAAATTTTCTATAATGATTGATATGTTACGATGTCTATGCAGATCGTGATAGATTATACCTTGTATGGCGGATGTTTACATGGAAAGCATTATGAGAATGCATGCGCACATACCTTATAAACATTTTTGAGCATATGGTGAATGTTATGCAAATAGATGTTCTAGAGGCCATTACACAAAGTACATGGTGAATATCATATGACATGATATTCTGAAGGCCATTACTCATAGTACTTGGTGAATATCTTACATCTCATTCTGGAGGCCATTTCTGAAAGAGTCTTTGGTGAATATCATATATTGTTATTCTGAAGACCAATATTTAATTGTGATATCAAAATGGTGAATATCATATGTTGATATTCTTTAGACCATTACCTTATTGAGTACATGGTGAATATCAAGTGTTGATATTCTGGAGACCATTACTCAGAGTATTCGGTGAATATGAGATGTTGATATTTTGAAGGCCAATACTCATTACATCAAATGGTGGATATTCTTTGATCAATGATATCCTTAAATTATATCATATATTACATTGACATAATATTCTACTTATATTGTGCATGAATCTTTTCATAATCATCCTCCCTAGCTAAGAGGGAGTGTTAATGTTTGTAGCTTCTATTGGAATTTCAATATAATTGATTTTATATTAGAAATCTTACATCTCATTCCGGAGACCATTACTCAAAGAGTCTTTGGTGAATATCATATATTGTTATTCTGAAGACCAATATTTAATTGTGATATCAAAATGGTGAATATCATATGTTGATATTCTTTAGACCATTACCTTATTGAGTACATGGTGAATATCAAGTGTTGATATTCTGGAGACCATTACTTAGAGTATTCGGTGAATATGAGATGTTGATATTTTGAAGGCCAATACTCATTACATCAAATGGTGGATATTCTTTGATCAACAATATCCTTAAATTATATCATATATTACATTGAGGTAATATTCTACTTATATTGTGCATAAATCTTTTTATAATCATCCTCCCTAGCTAAGAGGGAGTGTTAATGTTTGTAGCTTCTATTGGAATTTCAATATAATTGATTTTATATTAGAAATTTATATACATATATATATGTATGTATGTATGTATGTATGTACATACATACATACATACATATATGTATCTCATAATTATTTGTGTCACAACTATATATATATATAAATATCTGATGCTTACATGCAGCTCTTATACTAATATAATAATAATAATCTTAAATCATTTATTACTTATTTTGTTTGACATCTCTTGCTCTCTCATCCTGATGATGGATCACGTAGTGTGATTCGAAACGTTGATGGTAAAAATTGTCACACAATCTAATCCAGAAACTGATTCACAAAACATGATTATTATCAAACCTCTCCCATTTGAGCTGGTTCACCCTGAGTACATTGACACCAATGCAAACCCTTAGCAAGTTGCCCTAGTTGTATTCTCCTCAAAAGAACCTCTAGAAGAATTCTTGTAAGCTTATGCTTGTTTTTGTCTCATCACCACAAGTCTCCATTCCCCTATTGCTTGGAAAGTCAAGCATATTTTGGGAGAATATGTTAACAATAATGATGATGGAGCAACCTTGTCATATGATGGGAAAAATACTTTAATAGCACGTATAGAGGAGCATAGTACCCTTGTCGAAGGAGATACCATTGATGTCATTATGGATTCTAAACACACCTAAAGGATTTTAAAGATTGGCAAGTGCTTCTCCGTATAGGAAGCTAAGTCACATGTTGATATTTTACACCAATATTCCGATGCTTTTGCTTGGGCATATGGAGACATGCTTGGCATTGATGAGTCAATAGTGGTTCACAATATTGTATTATGTGCAAATGCCAAGCCAGTAAAACAATACATCCAAAAGATGAATTATAGGCTTTCTTTGTTAGTCAAGGTTTAGATAGAGAATCTTCTCAATGTAAATTTCATCTATCCCATGGTCCACTAGCTTTGGATATCAATTACAGTTTCTAATAGTAAGCTTAGTAATTGTATTCATATGTACATCAAATTTTGTGATCTTAATAAGACTTATTTAAGAGTGATTTTCCTCTTCTCCTATTGATATAAAGATTATGTGGATTACATCTTTGGCGAAGCCAATTCTCTATCAGGATCATATTAACAAACTTCAATTCATCTTCAGACAATTTTCGCCTCTATAAGATGTGACATAATTGTCTTAAGTGTGTATTAGGCATGGTTGCGGGGAGACCCGTCTCCCCCCTAAAAGACATGTCTCGGAGACAGAGACACATCTCAGAGACTTTTTGTGTCTCCAGAGACCTCAAAAAAGGTTGGAGACTACATGAAGAAGTCTCCTGAAGTCTCCCAGCCTCCTAATCCAAAAAGTGAAGTCTCCCGCTAAAAAATTAATGTAATATATAATATTAAATTATTTTATGTATTTTAGCTCTCATTTTTATGTTTTTAATGCAAAAATTAAGACCAATGACAATTTAAATGATTTTTTAGAGAGCATGATAGCTGAAGACCTTGAGATTGATGATCACAACCTTGTGGAGTGGATTATAGTACAATCAACATACTAGTACTAGATAGATGTTTGGTTTTTGTTTACTGTACTAAGTTTGTTCATTTTTGTTTGCATATTGGCAATTTAGCATCAAGCTATACGTTTTTGAACTTAAAATTTGAATATGCAATGCTAATATTAGCAATTATCAATTTGATCTTATGATGATCATATGCAATGTTCGGAAAACAAGTATGACTATGAGATACAATAATGTGATAATGTGAGTTTTGAAATATTTGACTCTATATTAATGTGACATTACTATTATTATTTACTTAACTCTCTTAGTTTTACAGTATAACTATTTTGTAATTAGTATTACTCTTTAAAGTATTAAATTTTTTTTGTTGTCTCCAAGTATCTCCGTCTCCTATTTTTGAAAAATTGGCATATCAGTACTAGTACCAGTACTGGAGACCTCGAAGTCTCCTCATTTCTCGATGACATTGGTGCTAGGTGTACGCATTGACAAACTATTGGGATTCATTATCTCTTAGTTGGAATCAATGTTGACAAAAAAAAGATCTGTGCAATTGTTCACACCTAAGAACATCTCTTAGCTTCATAGTTAACAAGGGAAAATTTAGGCCATATGAAGATATTTTTCTCAAATGGCTGATTGTACCCTTCCATTCTCGTGATTGTTCAAGAAAGATGTACATTTCAAATGGGATACTGAATGCTAGGGAGATTCTAATTCCATCAAGGATATTTGGCTAATCCTCCCATCTTGATGCCCACTATGCAAGATAGACCTTGCTTCATCAAAGCTTTAGAATTGTTATTTCTTTAGCATCGTAATTGGCTCAATACAACAACAATGGAAAAGTAAGATATGTCAATTACATCAGCTACGTTTTTGTTTATTATAAAATCTGATACTCTGTGATGGAAAAGTAATGTCTTTCTTTGGCTTTTGTAATACAAAAGCTAAGGCACAACATCATACATGTAGATACTCCATTCTTCTCTAGGAATGATCTGCCCAAGCACTTATTTTCTAGAGCTGATCTTGTAGGGAGATTGGCAAAGTGACAATGCTACTTTTTGAGTTTGACCTTATGTATGTAGCTCAAAAGTGTACCAAGGATCAGGGTATCATCGATCAATTGGTCAAAAGCCCCTTCACTTGAGACATTTCCTACTCTAGGTTTTATTCCTTGTGAAAATATGTTCTCAATATAAATGGGAAAGTAAGTTTTGAGGTGGGGGGGGGGGGGGGGGTGAATTAGTACTTAAAACTTTTAACCATAAAACATTTCACCATCATCCATCTCATAACTTAGCATATAAACTGAAATATGTAACATGCATCACATCCATAGCATAATGTAAATCAACACGTAACACAAAAGATTTCGGTTACCTAGGAACCCTCCAAGGAGAAGGTAAAACTTGGGTGGGGATGACACCCACAAATCTTCACTATTGCAGCAATAAAGTGTGGCCAATTATAGCTGCAAAGTTTTTATCATAAACTATGATCTACCCTGTGAGAGGTATGCCTTGTTAAAGGCTTACAAAGATTGTTAGGTCTCACCTTGACCAAAGGATTTAAACTCACAATTAAGTAAGCACTATGTTAGGAGATTTACAAAAGTTTGTTAGGATTACTTTGTTAAGAGATTTACCCTGTATCACCTGTCAAAATGATACAAAACCTGATCCTTCGGTTAGCACCTTTCTGCTAGATGTCAGATCTCCTCTTTACTGATTGTATCATGATCCTTCTGATCGAATGTATCTTCTCTGACCTTTCGTTGCTTGTCTCCTCAACTGGGTCTGTTTTCATTAATTGGTTCTGCAATGCTTAACCTTCACTTAAGCATCTTCTCCATGCCTCCTTCTGCACATGATACTATCCTTAGTATCTTTCTTCGTCACACTTACTTTCCCTTAGGGTTTACCTCTTTAAGTAGGCACTAGGAGATGATCTTAGGTAATAATCAATGGCTCTGGTTGATTCTTATTGAGGCCTAATGCTTCCCCTTTTCTAATTGGCTGGATGTATCACATAGGGATGCGTGATACGACTCCATCCTTATCTCCTAATATAAAAAATTATTGTTCATGTTGGCCAAAAATGGTTTACATAGGAGTTTGTGCCATTACAAACATCTATGTCATTGACTGGTTACTCGGCATCGATAGGCTTTTGATGCTCGATCTTAATTGTGCACTTATGCTGTTTGCTCGGCTCCTGAATAGCTCAGCACACACTCTTTCTTGACACCTACTAGTGCTCGGCACTAACTGTCATATCACTTGTCATGTATTGTTTGGACACTTATGCTCGGCATGCTCTGATCACTTGGCTCGTATTGATTACTCAACTCGCATTGATCACTCGACTCGCTTTGTTCACTCAGCATGCACTGTTCACTCGGCCTTAGTAGTGGCTCAGTGGCAGTGACAACAAATCAACTATGCTAGATAATGACTAAGTGTTTTGTCATTACTTTGTCAAAACCATAATGAGATTAACTGTTACTAAAATTTTGCAAGTGTAAAATTTTGTATTAAGCAAAAAGAGAAAATTGCATTTTTGAAGGCTCATACATTTGATATTCAATTGTTTAAACAATTGATGAAATGATAAATTAAATGTTGAATTACAAATGATTCTCCCAGACGAGACTGTGAGAGTGATCTTTACTATTCCTACGCAAATAGAGAGCAGGAAAGTAATAACAGAAATGCATATGTACGAAGGGAAAGGAAGCCAGCCTTTGCCTGGTCTTGAATGGCTGATGTAGATCTTTGTCCTCTTTGCCTGTGTGTGTCAAATGTGCCTCCAAGTTCTCCATGTCCTCCAAAAAATAAGAAAAGGAACAGGTTAGATCTTTATGATCTAAGCAATGACTAATTTCCAATAACAACATACCTCTGCACTTATGTTATTCAGTCATGATCTTATTTGTGCAGAAACAGTAAAGATCAAAATCAGACTTAAGAGCAATCATTAGCAATTACAGTTTAACAGGAATGATTTCATGTTATGACATATAGCTACAACCATTCTTATATCTTTGTGATGTTGCATGTACGTGATGCTATGACTACAGGAATTCTCCAAAGATAGATATTGTGCTGGGATACAGTTTATATTCTTCAAAGCAAATATAATGTTCCAGATTTCATTCTACCTTTCGAATAGAGTCTCATATATTGAATATTGCCAACTCAACAATACAGTATATAGCTGCAAGCTTTCAAACCTCTTCCAGAAGCACAGTCTAATATATTCTGAACAACAGTAAAGGGCTTAAATCAGAACAAATTTCAGCCTTAACCCCTACAAAAGGTCGACAGAAAACCTCCATGATGGTGCCAGAGATGAAAATGAGGGAGAATAAAATAAAGAGTTAAAAAAACCCGTAAGAAAATCAGGAAAATACGTCTGTTAGCAACTAGATAAGTGCAAAGAAATAAATTGCTGTTACAAAATAAGTGCACGAAGAGGAGAGTGGTGCAATCCCAACAGGCTCTTCACATTGTCGTGTTAGAGCAATAACTCCAGTAAGAGCAGATTCGTCATTTCAAAGAAGACAGATAGATCAATATTGATGGCAATAGAGGAAGAAAGCTCATATACAGAAATCAATGAAAGGGTCCGGATCTGAATATATTTTTAAAAAATGAAGGAAACATGTATATCTAAGCCAAATTTTGCTCATTATAAAACAGAAAGAGAAGCATGATTTTTCAAAGGAAATACAATTCCAAGTGCATTAAAACAACTTACAGCTGAAGGATGAAAACCCACGTTTCCCAACCGATGACGGCCAATAAATTTGGAGAGACCAGGTCACGAACACGTGTAATCAATAATGCTACAAACAAGCAGCGGAATGACTCCAGTATGGCATATGAGATTGCCATTAAATCAAAAGAAAATGAAACCTCATTGCCAAGGTCTGTAAAACTCTCAGCAAACTCCAAATTAAGTCACAACAAGATTAGATTCAAAGGGTGATGCTCATGGCAGTAGTCTAAAGTCAGAAAAATAGCAGAGAAACATCCAACATGCCCTTGAAATGAAGAAAATTAGGCACAATAATTGCCAGAAACAAGAGAAATAATTTCAGTAAATTCCAACAGCTCAAATACCAAGTCGACAGGCAACTACAGAGCAGTGAATGAGCCCAGATTTGTGGTTAAGTTGAACCAGTTTTGTGCCAAAAATCTAGCTTAACAACTACAAGTTGATAGCATTAGTCACGGCAGCAGGAGCATCGATTTTCATGGAGGAAAAATTCAGAAGCAGATTCCATAGTTACATATAACAGCAGATCAATGACATGTTTGATAACCCTCTCTCCACATTTTCCTCAAAGCTCCATATGTTTTGAATGAGGTAGAAAGATGCTCTTAGGGCTCTTTTATGTTTTCCTCAATTCTTTTGCATTTTTATTTGGAATCCACAGCCTTATAAAAGTCTAGTTGAATATAGGAAGGTTTTCTTGCCTTTATCAAATTCCTTATTATTATTATTACTATAATTATACATTACTTAATACATTTAAAGTAGTGTGTTATTATATTAATAGTAATAAAAGATTTTTCTTAATATACTATATACTAAGCAATATGATAATATTTTCTAAAAAAATATATAAATTAATATATTATCATATTGTTAAGTATTCCTTATGTTAGCCGACTGGATGGTTCCGGCGGTATTTTGTATTATGTAGCCGACGGTCCGGCGGTGTTCCGGTCCGGCGGTGTTTCTGTATTCTGTAGCCGACGGTCCGACGGTAAATAGTTTGTAACGGATAGAATAATTGTGGCCGACGGACTCCTTTGGGAAGGTTCGGCAGTAGTATTTATATCCCGTTTGGGATCATTGTAAAGGATCATTCATCTACTATTGCGAATATAATTCTGCTATTCTGCTATTATTGTCTGTATGTGTTGACTTCTTTACCTGTACGGTAAACATTTGGCGCTGTTGCCTTATGAATCTGGAAGGTGGGAGGAATGAAGATTAATGCCAAATCAGCTTAACAAGGATCGGAATAAGGCGAAGGGAAAAGATGGAATCTGTATTGCGCAAGAGAATTTAATTCTAGCACAGCAAGCCGAACGCCGACGAAGATTTCAGAGGATTGCCGACAGAAACCGAAGTGCGCAGAAATTGTTGGAGGAGACTCGGCAGCGGGTGGAATTGGTGGAAGAAGCACGGGAGGAGTTCTTGAATTTGTGTTTGCCGAGGGAAGAAAATTCAGACGGGAGAGCATCAACTCGCACGGCTTGCAGTGCCGACGGAGCACGAGCGTGGAGTGACCTCTTCGTCCAGGATAGACTTCCGCGGGAAACAATTTCGAAGGATCCTTCGTCTTCACCAAGGTTTGCAGCGGTCGACACCTCCGGTGTGGGAGACTAGTCCGCCGGTGTGGGAATACAGACTGTCGGTGTGGGAGTTCAGACTGCCGGTGTGGGAGTGCCGATTGCCGGTGTGGGAGTGCCGACCACTGTAGGAGTGCAGACCTCCAGAGTTATGGCGGGACCCAAAGAAAAATTACCAAAATTTGAAGGCGATGGTACAACCGACCCCCTCCGACATTGTAAGAAATGTGAGATGATCTGGCGGGCAAATGGAATCACAGATGCCGACAAATGGGCCAGGCAATTTCCGGCAACCCTACGGGGTGTCACGATTGATTGGTTTTCGGATATGGATCCGCAGAAGCTGGATACATGGGATAACATTAAAAAGGAGTTCTTGGCGAAATTTAAACTTTTGCGGGATGATAATGAAATCGTAGCGGAAATTTTCAATACCAAGCAAAGGAAGCACGAAACTGTCCGCGTCTATGCCAGGAGATTAAAAGACTTAGTAAACAAAATGGAAAGCAAGCCAGCGGACGGATTGCAGAAAAGATGGTTTGTGGATGGCCTACGCTCGAAGTTGCGGAGGAAAATGAAAATCGTGCCACCGTCATCATATGCCGATGCTTATAACAGAGCACTGGACCTTGAAAGTGCGCAGAAGACAAAGAAGAAGAAAACTAGCTCCTCTGACTTTGATGATGACGAATCTGCTAGAGATGATAGCAGCGACGACGAAGGTAGTAGCAAAAAGGTTCGTGCCTTACAGAAGGATATGGTTCGAATGATGAAGGAATTTAAAAATATGCAGAAAGAGCCAAAAGGTAGTGAATTATGGTGCACGGAATGTAAGACCGACGGTCATAGTAAAGGATCGTGTCTGAAGAACCAATTTTGTGACATCTGTCAGATCATGGGCCATTCAACAAAGGACTGTCCCTTTAACATGAAGACAAGAGGATCTCCGCAGGTGTTTCTCACACAGGAGGCTTTCCCGTCGGGTAGTAGCGGAAACACGAGTACTGCCGGTGCTACATCTGGAGGATACAGGAATAATAGCAGAGGGCAAAATAACAAAAATGCAACCAATAACAATAATAATGGGAGCCGAAGTCGAACTTAGTATGATGCAAACGGACGGCCGATCGTTCAATGCCGAGCATGTAATTTGTGGGGTCATTTTGCACGGGATTGTACAACGGCAAACACACCGAAATTATTATGCAGATGGTGCGGACCCGGCGATCACGAAGATTCCAAGTGTCCAAAGGCTGGAGTAAACTTGATCACTATTGGCATGGATATAGAGGAGGTCCTGGAAATTACACGGAGGCAAACAGAGGAAAAGAGAAAAGTGGGGGAAGCGCAGGCGAAAATTGCAAAGGCATCGTCGGCGGGGACATCTCAGTTGAAGGATATTACCGACACCTTGGCAAGGAACTTTGTAGAACAAAACATTGTACGACAGATCTTACAAACGGAGATACCGGTCAAGATAAGTGACCTCCTTCTCACAATGCCCCAGTTACGGACGGTCATTCTGAATCATACACCGTTTTTGAAAGCAACGGAGGACACAGGAAGGGACAGTAGGGAAGCGACGGCAGCAGACCCAATGCTGCTGGCACTCACCTCCGGACGGCATCCAGCGGTCGTCAAGATGGGGATTTTGGGAAATGTTTTGACAGAGACAATTGTTGACGGAGGGTCCGGCGTGAATGTGTTGCCGGAGGATACTTGCAAGAAGTTGGGAAAGCCGACGTTGTGGCCACCTGCATTTCAGTTGCTCACGGCAGACCAACATGGAATCAAACCGTTGGGAATTGTGAAAGCGCAACCGGTAACAATTGGTACGCAACCATTTTTGTTGGATTTTGTGGTCATTCCATTAAAAAGAAAAGGCTATGATGCTATTCTGGGATGGGATTGGTTGGTGCAAGCAAAAGTAAAACATGATTGGAAACGCAATACCCTATCAATGGAGCGTGGAGGCAAAAGATTCATAATTGACCTGCACACGCAAATGGTTGGCGAGGAGGCAGCATTGTCAGATTCTGACAGTGAAGGCGAGAGTGATGACGAAGGAAAGAGGAGAATGGAACCGGATGAAGGAGTATTGAGACTTGACGGAGGATCGAATGACGACGACCTAGACTCGGTAAATGGCCTTTACCACTGGCAGATAGAAGACTATGAACTCTTTCCGAGTTGCAATATGCTAAGGGTCGACGAAGATGAGAAAAAGGAGGAAAATGAATGTCCGGAGGAATGCAGGGAAGTGGAAGAAGGAAAAGTTGCCATGGCTGAAGCTGAGGGGAAGAACATACAGTCTGAACACAGAAAAACGAAAAATCCCACTGTCCGGTACATGGTGAATGGACCGCGCAGAAAGAAAAGGTTACACCGCAGCATAAAATTAGTGGAAGGGCACCGACAGCAAAGAAATAATCCAGTTGCGCGATGACCACAGGCACAATGGGCGATGGGGGTGGCACAGAACAAACGTAAGGTGTACGACGGTCAGAATGAAATCAAAGTGGAAAAGTTTAGGGGCAGATGGGTTGGACCATATCATATTCGGAAGGTCGGCGATAATGGAGCGATCAGATTATCAACTTTGGACGGGCAGAAAGTACCTCCAGCAGTCAACAGATCCAAATTCAAAATATATGGTGCCAGGAAGACTCCGTCGCTGTCACAAGATGGCCAGCTGACTCCGTCGTCGTTGCAGAATGGCGACGCCTGGAGGCAAAATGGAGGTACCTTTGTTATTTGATTTCTTTTAAGAGGAAAAAAATAAAAATAAAAATTTGAAAAAAAATTTGAAAAAGAAAAAAGAAATTTATATATATATAAAAAAACAAGAAAAATAAAAATAAATAAATTTGAAAATTCTTTGAAAAAGGGCCGCGGACAGAAGGGCCCGCGGGCTGAAAAGTCCTGCGGGCAGCTGCTGTCCGCGGGCTGAAAAAGAGGGGCCGCGGACAGACAGACCCGCGGGCTGAAAAGTCCCGTGGGCAACTGTTGTCCGTGGGCAGACAAGCCCCATGGGCAGACAAAGCCTCGCGAGCAGGGAACCGGAGGTCCCCGCGGATAGTCTGTCCGCGGGTTATTAAAAACCCCGCGGGCAGATGTCCGCGGGCTTAACATTTTATAAAACCTCGCTCAGTTAGCCGTGGGTAGAAAAAGAAAGACCCGCGAGTAGAAAAAGAAAGACTGCCGGTGAAGACGGAAAAGCCGCGGGGAGAACAGAAAGGCCGCGGGGAGAACAGGAAGGCCACGGGCGATGAAGTTGTGGTTGCGTCTGGCGGAGTTTTTTAAATTGCCGCGAAGTGGTTTCTGGCGGAACTTTGCCGTCGTCCAACCAGAGGGTTGCTGTTGCGGATCATTGCCATGGGAAGAATTGATCTATAGCAGTGGTGCAGGTTTCAATTCATGATTTGCCTTATGCTCATCCGTGGAGGCTGTTTTCATCTCTTGCTGATTGTGAGCATGGTAGCAAACATTATTTTCCGGCGGAGAGTGTGCTTGTAATGAATGGAAGATACTTATTTACCAAAAAAAATAAATAAAAAAATAAAAAAATAAAAAAAACGACGACAGAATCAAGTTGTTCAGAATGAGTGACAGATGATGCCAAAGGAAAAGGGACGCATCCGTGATTGCCAGAAAGAGTGCAGAATCGGCAGAAAATGACAAAAATGGTGTGATCCGTGCATTTCTGTGTGAGTTGCGAAGTGTTAAATTGGTCTTAGCGGCGAGGGGCGCTGCCCCTGGACCCCGCCGGGGGCATTGCCCCCTGGACCCCCAGTCGTGGGAGTCTGACCAGTTGAGAAGAGTTGAAGTGGCTGCAGGCATGGACTTTCTATGTACCAGAGGCAGTGGAAGCAGGTGTTGGCTGTGAGGTTGTCTTGGTGGATGCGTAGAGAGCTCGGGAGGAGCTGATCATCCGGTTGGAGGCAGTGCAGCGACACTTGGCTTAGGGTACCGAGGAATTGAAAACAGAGAAAGCAGCACAAGTGGCTATCAAGGTCAGCTTGAGGAGACAGTGTTGTGTTAGCAGAGGCTATAGGCACGGGACGAAGGTGACAATGATGTGTCGGAAGCAGATTTCTCTTGTTGTAGTCACTCTGTTAATGTATTTTGTTTGTTAATTTGTTTCAGATATTTTGTCAGTCGTCAGGAGACGACTTTTCTTTTTGGGGGGGATGGTGTTAGCCGACTGGATGGTTCCGGCGGTATTTTGTATTATGTAGCCGACGGTCTGGCGATGTTTCTGTAGCCGACGGTCCAGCGGTGTTCCTGTAGCCGACAGTCCAGTGGTGTTCCTGTAGCCGACGGTCCGGCGGTGTTGCTGTATTCTGTAGCCGACGGTCCGGTGATGTTTCTGAAGCCGACGGTCCGGCGGTGTTTCGGTATTCTGTAGCTGATGGTCCGACGGTAAATAGTTTGTAACGGATAGAATAATTGTGGCCGACGGACTCCTTCGGGAAGGTTCGGCAGTAGTATTTATATCCCGTTTGGGATCATTGTAAAGGATCATTCATCTACTATTGCGAATATAATTCTGCTATTCTGCTATTATTGTCTGTATGTGTTGACTTCTTTACCTGTACGGTAAACATCTTATATTTGCATTTTCATATAAATTGTAATTATTATTTATTAATTGATATCATAAATCAATTAATTAAATAATAAATTTAAATGCAAATATAGAAGTTGAGCAAAGATATTATTGCCAAGTTTTTGGATGCTCATAAAGATGGAGGAGTTTCAATGAGGGAATCTAGGAGATAGTTGAGTTCATTTAGGAGTGTTTTGACTCAGTTTGGAGGCTGTTTATTGGGATTTTAAAGAGCTTTCATGGGGAGGTATGAGGTGGTTTAGAGGTGCTTTAGGTGCTATTTTTGGGCCTTTTTTTTCTCAATTTGATCCAGTTGGTTGAATTAACATTGTACCTAATGAGTTTTGCAACTCATTTTAGGGAGTTCTCTCTTATGTAGATTTAGGGCTCTTAGAGATTTTTCTTGGTCCTTTGAGCATAATTTTTGTATGATTTTGTGACTCGGTGATATTGGGAAGCTACCTTGGAGACTATTTTGGCATAATTTTTATCTTCTTGTCATTTGCAGAGTTGTGTTTATATGATTTGATCAAACTGTTAGTTAAAGCCTTATTTTCCTTTCAGTTTTGTCTCACTTTTGTACCTTTTCTGTGATAAATGTATGGCTCAGGTTGTAGGTTGTGTAGAGTCGATGTAATGTGTTCTCTATTGTGAAAGATTAATTATCCTTTACTGAGCAAATATCCATTCCAACCTTTTTGTAAAATATTTATGTGGATGCATGTGTTACGCAAGTTGTGTGAGTTTGAAAATTGTTTCATGGTTTTAAAGTGTAAAAGTTCTTTGAATATCATTGATTCAAACTTTAGGTGCATCACCATAGGTTTAGTTTTTTTTGTTTTCCTTTATCTTTCTATCCCTTTCCCTCATAAGTTTTCAAGTTTTAAGTGAAGCATCTAATAGGAATTGGCCTAGAAACTAGGGGTCTCACTTCAACTGCATGTCCCACATCGAAGTGATTCCCATGTTATACTAGGATTACTGAACTCATTCAATTCAGTATCTGGTACTTACCATTAGCAATCTCCCCCTTTGACATGAGTGGCAAAAACACTTTGTCATGGCATATATAATCTTACTTCCTACATAAGTCAGACAATGTCTAATCTTTGCTCAGTCTCTATTCAAAATTTCAAAATCTCAAAATATGCAAAAATGCTGTCATTACCTTCTTATGTTACTCCCCTTGAGTAAATACTTCATTCTAGTTTTGTAATTCCCTTTGACTAGATATTTGCTTGGACAAATTCTCAAAATTTACAAAATGTTCAAAATCCTCCTTTTTTGACACTTATGTCACCGAGGGCTGTACACTTTGTTGGTTCCCAAAACCGCAGATTGGAATCCTACGAGCCTTGCCTGCTCGATGCTGGGATATCCAACCGGTTGAGGCCAACTTGACGGGATTGATCAATGTGATCTAAATCCCCTGCACTTCTGGCTCTGCAAGACTGAGGTGGGTGTACCCAATCCTGGATAAAACACTTAAATCCAAGATGCTTAAAGCAGATGGGTTAGAACGCGAATACAATAAACGTTTTCCAAATGGCAAGAATTATAGAAAAACTTTATACTTGCGATTTACAAACTAAGAACAAAAGCTAATGATTGAAATAATGTTTAAAATAAAGAATAAGTATAGATTAACGCAACAGATGAATATATTATTTCTTCAATGGAAAGAAATGAAATATTTGCCAGCATATGGATTATGAATTAGGAGTAAAAGACCAGTGCCTAATTAAATGGACAATAGAGTCAACATTATTAGTTGAAACGTACAACTTTATAAATTTTAATATATCTAACTATAAATAAATTTAATGATTCAGACGCGACAGATCAATTATATGAATGCAATTCAAATTAGTCTAAAATGCACTTTAACTCCTGCAGAGACAAATTAGACCTAAATACGGAAACAATAAAGTATTTCACAATATTTAAGTTTATCAAATTTAAAATGCAATAACGATCCAGTCCACTTATCCAAATATTAAAATATTTATAGAAAATAATAAAAAACATTTATAAAGGACACAACTTAATAAAAAATTAAAACTCTAATGCAAGTAAATTAAATAAATACTTCTTACTGATCCCAAAACAAAATCGTACTAGAGACATTCCCTACAGGTGATACATCCAATATAATTCAACTCCGGAATCGCACAAGAATTTATTCCATAATTCACCATCCAGAAGCTAGGTTCAAAAGGTCATTTTCTTCGCCAATTAAAAGAATATAATACATCATTGCAAGGCAGAAATTTAAAATATGAATAACAATAATGTCATAAGTCTCTCTTGTTTGGCTTTTACATCTCATATTTATAATATGAGTAAGGGGTGTCGGTTACTATACTAAACATCGTATCCCTTCATAACAAAAAACCAACCAAATTAATTTTATTTGGGTAAGCTAACCAATATATAATTTTATTTGAACCCAAACATAATCGGCACTTTAGACCATTCTCATTTATATTTTTTGGGCATCGTTTATTTCATCTTCTCCTGCGCAATTCTTCACCCGTCAAATGACTTCCTTCATCCAATTGCAATCTGCCAAAACACAAAAAGGGCACTATAAGGAAACATACGGGTGAATAATCTGATAGGAAACATTTAGCTGAAGGCCCTGTGGACGCCATTGACATAGGTAGAGGCAAACCCGATTCAAAGATTGAGTCTTGGAAAACTCGCATTCTTTCTCAGGCCATCAATGTATATCGTTCCTCACCATAGAAAGATACAGCAAAGACTTCCGGGGCACCAGCATATATTTTAAACTCTTCAATCTGAACACACAAATTTATGCTCCGGGAATCATCTAATCTGCATTATCGTTAGTCTTTATATATTTCTGAAGACATAACGTTTCATTTTATATAGCTTTCTGATCATACGCTTGGTGACTCATGGACGTGGGATGAAAAACGTCATTCATATGAATATTGCTGCCGCAGGAAGGTGACTATATTCTCCTACGAACTCAGCCACACCTCCAGATATCTTAAATAGAATATAACTTCCGGCTTTCTAAGGTATTGATTTTATGCATATTTTCCAGTCTTGCATGTATTTCATTTTATCCTTGTCTTATCTCTCTGGCTTGTACAATATCGTTGTGAATGCTCTACCACCAAACATGCATACACGAAGGGCAAATCTTTAACAAACCTTTTCTCTGGACTTATTTCATTCATCCTTTTGTACCGATATACAATTCCCAAAATATTCAATAGCTGCCTCCTGTACTCGTGGATACGTCTAACCTGTATATCAAACATAGTACCTGGATTAATTGCATATCTAGTTTTCTCCTTAATGTATGAGACAAGCTTGATTTTGTCGGCTCTTATCATCCATTGGAATTTAGCACTGTCAATGCTATCTTTATTCAGTAGGGACAATGTCACGGTGAGGTTGCAAATTCATCTATGATACTCTTCCATCATTACTTCCAATTGTTTGCACAGTACTTGTTTTAATGTTTCAAGTCGATAAAGATTGAGAGACTGATTACCAGCCTGATGAGCCATAATGTCTAACATCCTCTCCATCCATGAAGGGTTTGCACTGCATGCTTCAATAGCCTTCATCACACAGTCGTTCAAGTACTTGTGAAGGAGCATACAGCTCTGATTTACAGCTTCACTTGCTTTGGTTGGAAATTCTACCTGCTGCATGTGATTTCCTTCAACCTGGATGACATTCTTGTTAATCAAACATAGATGTTGTTGTTCTAGAAAAAGCTTATTTAGTACATCCATAAGTTGGAGCAAAGAAATTGTACTGAAGTGCAAATCAGCATGTAAAGTGAGTGCAACATGTTGTAATTTCAGAATAATATGACGAGGCATCTTTTTTGCAGTCACAAACTTGAATGGGCTCACATTTTTCTTTTTAGAAACTGCTTCTACTTGACATGAAGAACAGGCAATATCTTCAGAACTAGAAGAATTACTTTCAACTCATAAAAAGTCTCAGACTGAGCAATATCTCCTTATAAAATGGGATTACATACAGCAGTCTATACTTGGGACAATCTTCCTCCTGTTACCTCAATGTAGATCCGTAATTGGTAACCTCCATATGTGCACATTTACCATGTGTGTCAGATTTACCTTCATTTCTGGATCAGGAGAAGCATTCTGTAGGTAGCAGAAATATGTGTTGCTATATAACTGTCAGCTATGGATGCTAAGATATCATCTATGCCAATACTATTTAACTTCTCTGAATTAGGAATCTCTGGAGAAACTGAATTGTCTTCAACAAAATGTTCCCATTCTGATCATTATATCATGTTCTTATATTTGCAGGCTCTTCCTGAAACATGTCAAGCAATATATGAATAATCATTGTATAAGCATATCTGTCTTTTCCATGATGCTTAGGGCTAAAATTTTGCTAAAATTTGGAGCCCCATTAGTGGCTCTTTTTGGGGACGTATGCTCCATGTGAGCATAGCGAGATTCTAGCTATCTCTGGAAAAGCGGACCGTGCACCCGTGCTTAGCATGATGCACATGAAATTGGGTGGCCCCTCGGCCCCCAAAAAATAAACATCACTTGTTTCCTCGATCAAATACCCGATTCTGATCCTGCAATACTTTGAACCTACTGAACATGGAATTATAAAAATCTGATCCATTAACGAGTGTTAGAAAACAATCATTACATAATATGTGCATTTCATTTAATACTTGTCTAGACTTAATTCCTACCATTGCGTTATCAATAGGATCAAATGAGAAGAAATATATTTCACTATCATTTAAATCAAACGTTTGATCCCTTGCTTCATTCATTTGTTCAGTATACATGGAAGAAAAATCCTCAAAAAAATGATAAAATCTTAAAAACATCTCCCTAAGCATATTGTTAGCAAATATTATCGTAGGGTCTTCGAGGATACATACCTCGGTGTGCTGTCCATATTTCATACCTGTATCAAATGCATTATCCCTATGAATATGATTTTCTTATTCAGAGCAATTATTAGCCTTCGGTAAGTCATCAATTACACTATGGTCCTTGTTGGATAGAAAATCCTTGTCTTCATGCATTTGATCAATCACACAAATGTTTTTCTTTGCTTGGACATCTTTTAGCACACAATTTCCTTGATCTCCATACCTTAAATGCTGATTTTCCTCGCACAAAGGTTTTGAAAGCAGGCCACTTTCAGGTAACATAGACTTCCTGTGATCAAGGTTCTGATTAGATATGATGCTTGAAAAAATTTCAGAACTATGCTTCAAGATCAACACACTCTCTTCACTGCACTTGTTTGACTCCATATCATCCTCTTGTATTTGATATAATTTTGGCTCATAGGATGAACTAAAAAGATTCCCTCCTTGTGAATATATATTAGACATCTTATGGACTTCACAATTATCATTAAGCATGGTATCTTTATTATTTTGATCACAGCGTTGATATATTTGTTCCTCCAACAATGGACTCAAAAATATAGAATGCTCAAGTATATTTCCATGATATCCTTCATCCAACATTTTCTCATACTGTTCATCTTCATTTTCACAAGATACTATATCCAGATTCTCCATTGTTTCATTGCATAAAAGATCTGGAATGATATTGAAGACGTTGGATGCCTTTTCTTCTTCTTCATGCATATTCACACTATCCTCAAAATTTAGAAATGTATAAGGGCTGTATTCTTCATTCCCTTCTACTAGTTCATCATGTATAGGATCATTGTATTTAAACATATCACTCTCTATACTTGGACTACAATACACATCTTTAGCAAACATGTCATCCCTTTGAGAGTTGTATTATTCTTCGGGTTCATTGGTTTCCATCTCGTGAAAGTAATATGGATTTGTAGAAAGGGCTAAGCTTTCATAGGACACATCTATTATCTCATCAATATGCTTTTCTTTATATACAAGAAGAAAAATTTTACCACCCTTTTCAACGTACTTTTGATATTCCACATCTAACAAGATCGAAATCTCATCCACATTAAGAGAATCCTCTTCATCATTTCCATTTTCGCCTTCTAATTCCTTACCGTTCTCATTATGATCAGATTCTTCTTCCATTTTCTTTGTAGTTGAATTCGAGACATCATCATATTCTTTTATTACTTTGGTATCCTTTGCTTCATCTTTAATACCTTGTTCCCATATTTGAAGAAGAAGCTTCACATCAGGGTCTTTTGGTGAAATTTTCAACTTGACAATCTTGCTTAGAAATTCCTCGTATGGAGGTTTGAAATTGGATGGAATCTCATGGTAAGCATTCATCACTCTCAAAAACAAATGCGCTGAAGTCTCGCCTTCATATCTCTCTATATTGAAGAAAACATCAAGTGGAGACATCTCAGGATCCTCTTCTATATTGCAGTTTTGATCATCATACCGTTCATAAAACATCTTTTCTTCATGGTTTGCATCATCAAATTCATATAGGAACCATCCTCCAAATTCTTTCCAAGATGCAATACATTGTGTAGGTAGTGCTTTATATGCTTGTCTTGCACTGTCCTTCAAAGTTCTAGCAAACAACTTCATCACTTGATCTTCCGAACAAATCTCATAATCTTCTATAAATGTATAGAATGGATCCAAATGTCGAATTGCTGATTCATCCCATTCTCCATGAAATTTCGTTACCAGTTGTGAAAGCTTTGGAGATAACTTGTCAGGTTCATAATCAAACTTGCTGAAATCCAATGGCCTGATGCCATCTGGAATGAAAGACTTTCTTTCAAATGGTCGATACATCTAAAAAACCATCCACAATTTCCTTTTGAGTCTACTCCCTCAGTAGAGTCACTGATGATCTAGGCATCTTTTGTTAAAGTACCAATCAAAATACAATAGAATCGCCACCTCAAATAGAGGAAATAAATAATCTTCAAGAATCTGAATACTTCCTTCCAGCAGAGTATAGTGTATACTTCACCTGTGGCAAAGGTTTGAAGAAGACATACAATGCTCTACAAGATACAATCTCCACAAAGCAATCAGATTTATAAAATGATTACGAGATCGAAATCTTCAAGAAAATTAATATGCACAATATTAAATGTAAAAGACTTATTAATCTAGAATTTCATATATATCAAAGCGTTTTAACAAATAGAATTTAACTCTTATTGATCTCAAAATAAAAAACTCTTAGGGTTTTCTGTTGCAATTATCCCCAGTAGAGTCGCCAATCTGTTGGTTCCCAAAACCGCAGATTGGAATCCTACGAGCCTTGCTTGCTCGATGCTGGGATATCCAACCGATTGAGGCCAACTTGACGAGATTGATCAATGTGATCTAAATCCCCTGCGCTTCCGGCTCTGCAAGACCAAGGCGGGTGTACCCAATCCTAGATAAAACACTTAAATCCAAGATGCTTAAAGCAGATGGGTTAGAACGCGAATACAATAAACGTTTTCCAAATGGCAAGAATTATAGAAAAACTTTATACTTGCGATTTACGAACTGAGAACAAAAGCTAATGATTGAAATAATGTTTAAAATAAAGAATAAGTATAGATTAACGCAATAGATGAATATATTATTTCTTCAATGGAAAGAAATGAAACATTTGCCAGCATATGGATTATGAATTAGGAGTAAAAGACCAGTGCCTAATTAAATGGGCAATAGAGTCAACATTATTAGTTGAAACGTATAACTTTATAAAGTTTAATATATCTAACTATAAATAAATTTAATGATTCAGACGCGACAGATCAATTATATGAATGCAATTCAAATTAGTCTAAAATGCACTTTAACTCCTGCAGAGACAAATTAGACCTAAATACGGAAACAATAAAGTATTTCACAATATTTAAGTTTATCAAATTTAAAATGCAATAACGATCCAGTCCACTTATCCAAATATTAAAATATTTATAGAAAATAATAAAAAACATTTATAAAGGACACAACTTAATAAAAAATTAAAACTCTAATGCAAGTAAATTAAATAAATACTTCTTACTGATCCCGAAATAAAATCGTACTAGAGACATTCCCTACAGGTGATCCATCCAATATAATTCAACTCCGGAATCGCACAAGAATTTATTCCATAATTCACCATCCAGAAGCTAGGTTCAAAAGGTCATTTTCTTCGCCAATTAAAAGAATATAATACATCATCGCAAGGCAGAAATTTAAAATATGAATAACAATAATGTCATAAGTCTCTCTTGTTTGGCTTTTACATCTCATATTTATAATATGAGTAAGGGGTGTCGGTTACTATACTAAACATCGTATCCCTTCATAACAAAAAACCAACCAAATTAATTTTATTTGGGTAAGCTAACCAATATATAATTTTATTTGAACCCAAACATAATCGGCACTTTAGACCATTCTCATTTATATTTTTTGGGCATCGTTTATTTCATCTTCTCCTGCGCAATTCTTCACCCATCAAATGACTTCCTTCATCCAATTGCAATCTGCCAAAACACAAAAAGGGCACTATAAGGAAACATAGGGGTGAATAATCTGATAGGAAACATTTAGCTGAAGGCCCTGTGGACGCCATTGACACAGGTAGAGGTAAACCCGATTCGAAGATTGAGTCTTGGAAAACTCGCATTCTTTCTCAGGCCATCAATGTATATCGTTCCTCACCATAGAAAGATACAGCAAAGACTTCCGGTGCACAAGCATATATTTTAAACTCTTCAATCTGAACACACAAATTTATGCTCTGGGAATCATCTAATCTGCATTATCGTTAGTCTTTATATATTTCTGAAGACATAACGTTTCATTTTATATAGCTTTCTGATCATACTCTTGGTGACTCATGGACGTGGGATGAAAAACGTCATTCATATGAATATTGCTGCCGTAGGAAGGTGACTATATTCTCCTACGAACTCAGCCACACCTCCAGATATCTTAAATAGAATATAACTTCCGGCTTTTTGAGGTATTGATTTTATGCATATTTTCCAGTCTTGCATGTATTTCATTTTATCCTTGTCTTATATCTCTGGCTTGTACAATATCGTTGTGAATGCTCTACCACCAAACATGCATACACGAAGGGCAAATCTTTAACAAACATTTTCTCTGGACTTATTTCATTCATCCTTTTGTACCGATATACAATTCCCAAAATATTCAATAGCTGCCTCCTGTACTCGTGGATACGTCTAACCTGTATATCAAACACAGTACTTGGATTAATTGCATATCTAGTTTTCTCCTTAATGTATGAGACAAGCTTGATTTTGTCGGCTCTTATCATCCATTGGAATTTAGCACTGTCAATGCTATCTTTATTCAGTAGGGACAATGTCACGGTGAGGTTGCAAATTCATCTATGATACTCTTCCATCATTACTTCCAATTGTTTGCACAGTACTTGTTTTAATGTTTCAAGTCGATAAAGATTGAGAGACTGATTACCAGCCTGATGAGCCATAATGTCTAACATCCTCTCCATCCATGAAGGGTCTGCACTGCATGCTTCAATAGCCTTCATCACACAGTCGTTCAAGTACTTGTAAAGGAGCATACAGCTCTGATTTACAGCTTCACTTGCTTTAGTTGGAAATTCTACCTGCTGCATGTGATTTCCTTCAACCTGGATGACATTCTTGTTAATCAAACATAGATGTTGTTGTTCTAGAAAAAGCTTATTTAGTACATCCATAAGTTGGAGCAAAGAAATTGTACTGAAGTGCAAATCAGCATGTAAAGTGAGTGCAACATGTTGTAATTTCAGAATAATATGTCGAGGCATCTTTTTTGCAGTCACAAACTTGAATGGGCTCACATTTTTCTTTCTTAGAAACTGCTTCTACTTGACATGAAGAACAGGCAATATCTTCAGAACTAGAAGAATTACTTTCAACTCATAAAAAGTCTCAGACTGAGCAATATCTCCTTATAAAATGGGGATACATACAGCAGTCTATACTTGGGACAATCTTCCTCCTGTTACCTCAATGTAGATCCGTAATTGGTAACCTCCATATGTGCACATTTACCATGTGTGTCAGATTTACCTTCATTTCTGGATCAGGAGAAGCATTCTGTAGGTAGCAGAAATATGTGTTGCTATATAACTGTCAGCTATGGATGCTAAGATATCATCTATGCCAATACTATTTAACTTCTCTGAATTAGGAATCTCTGGAGAAACTGAATTGTCTTCAACAAAATGTTCCCATTCTGATCATTATATCACGTTCTTATATTTGCAGGCTCTTCCTGAAACATGTCAAGCAATATATGAATAATCATTGTATAAGCATATCTGTCTTTTCCATGATGCTTAGGGCTAAAATTTTGCTAAAATTTGGAGCCCCATCACACTTAAAGTGTATTTATCCAAAAATGGCTTGTGTACTTGCATTATGATTCCTAATGCGGAATCCTAATTATCTCTTGCTGCATCTAGAGATTGGATCTGAATTTCTAAATTTTCTGCCATGTCAACTAGACCTTATGTAGAAAGATGGGAATCTTTCTTCATCAATGTCTTTGCAAAGGCTAGTTCTCTCTACAAAACTTCCATGTGTGGGGTCAACATGGACTGAATGCTGATCAAAGTTGATCTTATATTTGCATCATTAGCTTGCAACTCGGCAAGCCTTCCCCGTGTCAGCAATAATCTTTGAAAGTGTAATTGAGTGGTGCCAGGAGATGTCTTTAATGAAGATCTAGTAGACTTAAGATCTCCTTGCAATCGATCAATTGTTTGTTGCATTTCTTGAGTAAAGAAATCAACATTGCATAATTTACTATACAGAGAGTATATGTTCTCCAAAACTTTCTTCACGCTATCCATCTTGGTTGACAAATCAACCTGTCTCAGTTCAATAGCATAGGATATCTTATCCATGACCTTAGTGTGAAACTTCTTTTCGGACCATTCCAATAACTTTATATTAGTTATTATGTCTTCCTCTTTTAACCTATCTACTATACGTACAAGTGGATCAATGACAGAATTATTGGACAATGAATCTGAAATATCAAAGGCATCAATAAAAATATCTTTGATTTCATGCAAAACCTGTTTTTGCTTATGCTCTCTCTCTCTCTCTCTCGAGCTTCTCTTGCCTAGATTTTCTTTGAAGGGCCTCTTGGAGTATCTCCATTTCTTCCATTGTGATTGTTGTGGGATTGAACTGTGGTAAAACAATCACTTCATCCAAACTAACATCCTCCAGTAATGTAGTTTCAACACTCCTTGGTGTGCTAGTACTTGACATTGATATCTGCAATGGTGTGGCTTGAGTACTCTATCCTTGAAGAGTTTGGCTGTTGAGAGGTGATGTAGTCACTGGCAAGGTAACTGGTCTCTGCGTTGGTACTTTCTCCTTTGTCTCAGCAGTCTTCTTATCCTTTTCTGTTTGTTCATCCTCCTTATGATCTTCAATATGTTTTGGGGAGGTGGGTATAGGACTAACTTCCTTACCCTTATTCTCTTCACTTCCTTTCTTGTCAATTATAACAATTGCTGGAATCCCTGAGCTTTGGAGATTTGACAGTGATATAGCTGGTGTATCTGCCTCTTTCTCTTTCATCTCAATGACAAATGTTGGTATTGCAGATGGTACATTAGGAAGCTCATCTTTCTTCACCAAAACCTTGTCCTGTGATTGATCATGTGATTCTTTCTCCTTTAATTCTGCAACAAGTGGGGGCACAATAGATGTATCTTCTTGTTGTTTCTCAGTGGATGCAATCTCAGCCTTTTGAGATTCATCAATCCTTACCAATATAGGATTTGTGCATGGACTAGCTGTATTAGTGGATTCTTGTAGCAATTTCTTTATGTCATCATCAGTCAGTGAATTGGCATTCTGTGTGGAGTTGTCAGGGATGTCTTTAATAGTAATAGAGTCATTTTGACTCTTTTTCTCTTCCTGTGGAAGACTGTTGTCCGACATATTAACATCTATAGTCTTTTGTGTCATCTTTTTCTATGTCTTCTTTTGAACTGCTTCTTCCCTCTCTTCTACTACTTTTACTTCTTTTGTGGTCAACCCATATATTGTTCTCCAAAGTAATGTACTTTGGGTTACCACCTCTTCAAATTGTTTCCTCAAAATATGAAAAGCTCTATATTTAGGAGCAAATCTCCCTTTATACTTCTCTACAACCTTGTTAATCATTTTCTTATCTAGAGAAGGCATAACTTGAGCTAAAGTTGCCTCTCTAATCTGCCTTTTTAGTTTGCATGCTGAACTTCCATTTTTGCTCAAATCTCTCATATAAACTTTTAGGTACAGAGTTAGCAATTTCTAATGGGGTGGTTTTGAAATTAGCCACCATATCATAAATAGCTTCTTCAATGTTATTCTTGTCTCCATTATATAACTTATCAAAATTGATATGTGGAAATCCAGATAAATATGCATTATTCTTTACATTCTCACATAGATTCTCTATATTAGATGAGGGATTGTGGCTTACCACTTTGAATTGATTTTCGTCATTTGATTTTGTCCTCTCTTCATCTGAATCATCTTGAGATTTGTATTGCCTCCTTGGTTTCTTTGCAGGTTGACTCAGCTTTGCAGTATCATTCTTCCTTTAGCTGATTGTGCTTCTTTTGCTTGTGCAGTGGCAGCGCTTGTGCTTGATCTTGTCAAAGGTGCAGTTGGTTTTTGTTCTTTCTTCTTTGTTGTCTTCTTTGCCTTTTGCTCTTTCTTCTGTTGTGCCTTCCTCTTTTTTCCAGTTTCCTTAGGTTCTTCCTTGGCTTCCTCTTCATCATCCGAGCCTTGATCCTCACCTTGTCCTTGTGTCAACTGTAGAGGTCCTTGGCCGCCTTCTTCTACTTCTTCTTCATCACCAAATTGATCTTTTAGTTTCTTCTTCAATTTGTTCTTCTTTCCATCAATGGTGGCAGTTTGAAAGTTGATAATTCCCAAATGCCATAGCATTCTTGTCAATGTCCTCTGCCAATAGTGCAGTGATGGCTGCAGATGCTTCATCAAGATTCATCTCATAAGATAAATGTTTCAGCCATCTGACCCTTGGAATGACCACCTGAACATATGTATAGTCAACATCTACTAGGAAACAAACGTCATTATAATGTTGCTTCACTAGAGATATAGGTATCCTTGATCTCTGCTTTATAGACTTCTTAAAATCTTCAAAGTAGCTAGTCATAACTGAATCAAAGTTCTCTCCTAGTTAATCAATGAACTCACCTATGTGCCAAGTAATAGACCGACTGGTCTTCCATACTACCTTGCCAAATGTAGGAAACGTATTTTGCACATAGAAAAATATGCAAACAATAAGTGAACCAAACTTACATGAACTCTTTGCTTTCTTGATAGCTTCAAGGTTTTTTGATAATTGCTGAAGCTGTAGCTCGGCTAGGTCATAGATGTGATCTCTCTTGATAATTTTATAACCTAGGTCAACGACAATGCATGGCACACTGTTGAGTTGGCTAGATTGGTAGAATTTGTGTGCAATCACATGCATTGGAAATGTAATAATAGGGTCTGTAGTTGTATCAATTGACATTCCCCTCTTGCTCCATACTGCTCCTGTAGATTTCTCAATCGCTTCCTTGGTGTCACTCCTCATGCTCTTGTGTTTGTCTAGGGTAGGATACCCTGTTACCCTATGAATGATTCGCTTAGTGATCTTGACAAGACCATCTTCCAACCACAACTGGTTGTCATGAATTCGGCTCAAAACAATTTTGATCCATTCCGTTTTGAATACCAGGGGAAAATCAAGGGCATGCGTTAACCCTTTTTATTCTACGATTTTGTTCTCTTCCTTAAGTATTCCATTCTCACACGACTTCTGATAGGTTTCTCTGATCTCTAGGTCTCCAATTTCTCCTACCTTGCACATATAGCAACACCTTACATCGCGAATCATCAAAACCTTGGTTGGGATCGTCAATAAAGCTCCTGACGGATCACCCTTGTATGTGATTTCAGGTATAGCTCGAAATTTAGGAGGTTCACGCACATCATTGCATATCAATTGAACATTCGCAACCTCTTTGCCTTCTTTCCTTTCTGCCATATTCACTTGCTAGGGTTTGAATTCGTGAAACAATGCAACTCGGCACAAGTGGAATACCTCTCGATACGATGAAAATTGTTGTGTAGTAGTTGAATCTCGTTTGCAGTTGTTGGAATCCTCTTTCACAAATTGCCTTCTTGCTCTTTGATTGTCTAGTAAATGCAAATGACTCGCAAATCGAATAAATAGCCTTAAAAACCTTGCATTTAATGCTTAGTGCATATACAACTGTAAGCTCGGTCGCTATAGAATTTTACAATGTGCTTGGTCAACATAGCTAACTCAGCAGTCACTACGATTCCTTCTTTACTCGGCAAGAACACAGAATATATCATAACGATAGATTGTCTCTTTCTCCTAATCACTTCTTTGCATGTTAATTCATGCTAATAACTCTTTTCATTCCTTAAAGGCTTGGAACTGATGCAAAATAGATCATTTCAAGTGTCAGTTCCACACATACCTTTGATTGCCTAGTTGGGGGTGATGTGATCACTTGATCCATTGGATAAAGTGACCTCATCCTGGCTTGATGTGCTGCAATCTTCCTTCTTTATTCATGTCTTGTTCATCTAGAATTTTACCTTTTCAACAACTACCTTTTCTTTGCCTTTGTTGTATTCATAACTCGGTGCAGGTGACCGAGTTGGGCAGTTTCTGCTTACATGATTGACCTTGAGAACTGAAACATACAATCTCATTCAACTACTTATTGTAATTGCCTCTTAAGTGCGTTCTTATGCAATTTTCAAGAATATGACCATACTCTTCACAATAGTGACAACTATACCTTGTATTGTTATCCCAATTGTAAGAGTTTCCATGATGATATACCTTTGCTTGCTTGTTTGATGTCCACTTAGGTTTAGATATGCATTCGTATGCCTTGTGCCCATACTTTTGACAGTTGTAGCAGTATCCTTCAAATTTCTGAGTGTTGATGGTCTTGGTTTTGATTACCAGTGTTACTTCTGCAAACATTTGTTGTATGACCTAATTTGCCACAATGATGACAAGTGGGTTTGTTGGTCTTTCCCTTTTTACTCCTTTGCTCACTACTTTTATATGATTCTCCTTCCTCAGTAGTAGAATATCCCAATCTTGTAGTATTACCATTTGTTCTTGATGTGTTCATCAATTTTTCAAAGTGCTTTATGGCTTCACTAGGCTTATTAAGCCTTTCAATGAATTCCTTCTCTCTTTTCAATTCATTCTGCAGTAGGTCATTCTGTGATTTCAAAGTTGTAATCTCAATGTCTTTCCTCTTCAGTTCTTGATTTCCAATCATTAGTTGATTCATCATGTCCAATTGAATGTTTGCAAGTTTCTACACATCTAATGACTTCTCTTGAAGTCTATTTGTCAGTAATCTTTTGTCTTCTTCAATCATGACTTTATCTTCCCGAGCTTTCTTTTTCAGTTCAGATATCTCACACAACATTACTGATTGAGCTTCTTGTTCCCTTTTCAGATTCTCGACTTCTTCATTTAGGGCACGATTCTTTTCCATCAGATCTGCAATAGCTTCATTAAATTCTTTGGAGTTCTTGTCTTCAAACAATCTTGTAGTGTCTGCTTCTTGATGTTGAGTGTCATTTTGCTGAATAGCTAGATCCTTTCTTCTCTTTAATGATTGTTTCAATTCATCTCTTGCTTCCTTCAATTGATGTACTGCAAGCTGTATTTCAATCTTCTGGTTCTCAATAATCTTTCCCAATTTGTAGACTTCCATCTTCAAGATCTTTCCTCTCAAGCTGTCAAACTTTCCTTTCTAGAGAACTATGCTCTGATACCAATTGTTGGAAATATAAATGGGAAAGTAAGTTTTGAGGGGGGGGGGGGGGGCGGGGAGGTGGGGTGAATCAGTACTTAAAACTTTTAACCATACAACATTTCACCATCATCCATCTCATAACTTCACATATGAACTGAAATATGTAACATGCATCACATCCATAGCATAATGTAAACCAACACATAACACAAAAGATTTTGGTTACCCAAAAACCATCCAAGGAGAAGGTAAAACTGGGGTCGGGATGACACCCACAAATTTTCACTACTGCAACAATAAATTGTGGCCAATTATGGCTACAAAGTTTTGATCATAAACTATGATCTACTTTGTGAGAGGTCTGCCCTGTTAAAGTCTTACAAAGACTGTTAGGGCTCACTTTGACTAAATGATTTAAGCTCACAATTAAGTAAGCACTTTGTTAGGAGATTTACAAAAGTCTGTTAGGACTACTCTGTTAAGAGATTTACCCTGTATCACCTGTCAAAATGATTCAGTACCTAATCCTTCGGTTAGCACCTTTTTGCTAGATGTTAGATCTCCTCTTTACTGATTGTATCTTGATCCTTTTGATGGAATGCATCTTCTCTAACCTTTCACTGCTTGTCTTCTCAACTGGTTCTGTTTTCATTAACTGGTTCTGCAATGCTTAACCTTCACTTAAACATCTTCTCCATGCCTCCTTTCAGACGTGATACACTCCTTAGTATCTTTCTTCATCACACTTACTCCCCCTTAGGGTTTACCTCTTTAAGTAGGAACTAAGAGACGATCTTAGATAATAATCAACGACTCTGGTTGATTCTTATTGCCGCCTAATGCTTCCCCTTTTTTGATTGGTTGCATGTATCATGTAGGGATGTGTGATATGACTCCATCCTTATCTCCTAATATCGAAAATTATTGTGAATGTCGGCCGAAAATGGTTTACGTAGGAGTTTGTGCCATTACAAACATCTATGTCATTGATTGGTTACTTGACATCAATAGGCTTCTAATGCTCAGCCTTAACTGTGCACTTATGGTGTTTACTCGGCTCTTGAATGTCTTGGCGCACACTGTTGCTCAACACCTACTATTGCTCGACACTAACTGTCATATTGTTTGGCATGTATTGTTTGGACACTTATGCTCGCATGCTCTGATCGCTCGACTCACACTGATCACTCGGCTTGTTCTCTTCACTCGACATGCACTGTTCACTCGGCCTAAGTAGTGGCTTGGTCACAGTGATGACCAACCATGATACATAACGACTTAAGTGTTTTGTCACTACTTTGTCAAAACCATAATCAGATTAACAGGTGTCAGATTAGCTTTGAAGTGGGTGCTATTTTAATCTCACTCGAAGGAAAACCAGTTCCTCTTTCCTTCTACCTTGAACATTGCACTAATATCATCTCCAAGTAAGAATTTCTCATTGTTGGCTTGTGTGTTGCGATAGCTTCCAAAGTTATGTATATCCGTATTCATGTGGATTTATAGCTAATCATGAGTCAAATGATGGGAAAATATCGTGCTAAGGAATCAAAGCTATCCCACTATCAAGAATTGTCTTTATCCCTTCTTATATATTTCTCACACTATACCATTGGTAGTATGTCTAGGAGAGAATTGTTGTACAAATGCAATGGAAAAATGAACTTACCTTTTACGCACAGATTATCATATAGATGATTACCTCTTTGTAGTTTTAGTCCTATGCTCTAGTACTATATCAAACAAATCAATTCTCAAGAATCTTATGTGTTCTCACATAGATTCTGGAGGATGGTCTTTTAATATTGATGCTTATCTTAAGTTGGGGAGTTTTCTTGATGATGCAAGAAAAAGTAATCACATCCAAATACAAAATCACTTAGATTGTTTCTTGATCTAGTATAATGTGCTTTATCGCAAATCTTACCATGGGCTTCTTTTATAATGTCTTACTAAAGCTGAAATAACCATGTCTCTCTACAAAGCCCATTCAAGTTCCATAGGCGCGCGTGCTAGTGGCGTAATGTCCCTATTTTTGTGAACATAATTCAAATTCTTGCCAAAATAGCGGTGATATCTTGGCTTCTTGCGAGATTCTAGCAGCGGTGAAAAATTCCATCCTTTTCTCACGACATTCCGGGGCATAGAAAACAAACTTCTCGCTGTGAGACAATGCCATTTTCTTGGCGAGATCTTTGCAACTTCTTGCTGTTTAAGTTCTCGCCGGCAGTGCGTGAGTTGCTAGTAAAAAGATTGACACCAAGAAATGAGTTCATTCTTTCTTTTTTGCAGCGTTGAGCTTGTTGGGTGTGGGAGAAAGGTTCGGGAGGAGAAATTTAGGTGTTTGCTAGAGATTTGGAGCGGTTGTCGATGGATTCAGAGTGGATTCAAAGCCAATTTGAAGCTCTTTTCAAGCAAATCCGGATTCACAAGTAAGTTTCTTAATTTTTTGTTCTTTTGAGTTAAAAATTGTTTTCCTTGCCATACTTGCATATCTTGCATCTAACCTTTTACAAACTCTATGAATACCATTTCTAATGTTCTCTAACATGTTTTAGAGTGTAATGACAAAGATCTAACACCATGTTTTTGCAAATTTTTCGGAAAAAAAACATATTTTTCAATAATTTCATAACCTAATTTTTTTTGTTTTATTCTTTGAATTTGCAGCTTGTGTTTAAACTTATTTGAAGTTTTAATCTGGTATAGTTTGTTCCTAAATATGTTTATTAAATTTCTAAATTTGTGGCTTATTTTGTATGTGTAGGTTGATTTTACATTAAATGGCAAATATGGCTTCCTCTACAACTGTCTCAAATGTAACATCTCCTATTTTCCTCGTAGCACGTCCATCTAGATTCATAGGCATGCGCCCTATAGGGGCTAGAGACTTTGCATGGAAGTATGGCTTTGAAAGAATGAAGTATAATAGTGTCATATGCATAAAATGCGAAAAACAAGTTCATGGAGGCATATCTTGTATGAAGTACCACCTTGCTGGTATGGGAAAGCATGACAAGGATTTGTGATGCAACTACAGAGGAAATAAAAAGGGAGACAATTGCTTTGCCCAATGCCCAAGAAGAGAAGTTGAAAAGGGAAAGGGCAAAATTGGCCATACGGTCATCCATTTACGAATTGTGAGGTATGTTTCCTTTTTAAGAATCATCTATTATTTTCTAATCATGACTAATGTTTGTGCTAAAACAACTATCATGATTCATCGTGAAATGATGTGGGTTGTGACTAGGTATCCTAGTCACCCTTAATGAAGAAGAAGATGCACTTGAGGGGATGGTGGGCTCTTTTCATAGCCCACGGATGCACACATGGAACACACCTACCCGTGGCAGGTTCTCAGGCTTAGCTTCCACATCCATTGGTTCTAGTAGACCACATAACTCTTATTTTATGCATAGAAATACACTTGGAGCACAACCATCACTGGAGGGTACTGGATGGAACCGTGTTGTACATGAGCAACTTGACATTCAATGTGGTGATTTTTGGTTTTTTAACAACCTCTCCTTCAATGTTGCAGCAAGTCCATATTTTTTGAAAATTTGTGACTTGATGTATGGTAGCGGGAAAGGGCTACAAGCCACCTATTCCTGCAACCTTGAGTGGGAGGTTAGTTTACTTGTTTCAAACTTTAATACTTTTACAGTTTTACAATTTACTAATTTTTGTTGAAAGTCAATTTCTTTTAATCAAAGTTGTGTACTTAATCTCTTTTTTTATTTTGTGTTTGTAAATTGCTGAAAGATGTTGTTTCTAGGGTAAAGATGTGGTTGAACAATAAAAGTTACAATGGAAATAGTATGGCTGCACCATACTTCCAGATGGATGGAAAGATGGAAGAAACCGTACCATCATCAACTTTTTGGTTTTTTGCAAGGATCAAGTAGTCTTTCTTAAATCCTTGGATGCCTCAGACAAGATAAAGACAGCTGAGACTTTGGCTCTAATGATAGAGAATGTTGTGATGGAGGTTGGTGCTGAAAATGTGGTGCAAATCATAACTGACAATGCAACGACATATGTGGCAACAGGTAGGATCTTACAAGAAAAGCATAACACACTCTTTTGGTCTCCTTTTGCAACGCATGTTATTGATGTTCTTTTGGAGGATATAGGGAAATCGGATTGGGTGAAACTAGTTATAGAGGAAGCAAGGAAGATAACAAAATATATCTACAATCACCCTTGGGTTCTTTGCTTGATGAGAGACTTCACCCAAGATAAGGAGCTATTTAGACAAGATTTGCAATGATTTTTTTAACGTTGCAAAGTGTTCTTCTTCATATGAATCCTTTGAGGCAGATGTTTGTGTGTACAAAATGGCTACAGTCAAGTTATTCAAAGAAGGTCGATGGTCAAAGTGTTGCATGCATTGTCTTTGACATCCAATTTTTTGATCGAGCTACATAAATTGTGGAGATAAATTGGAAACTTCAAAAGTTGAATATATATTTTTTGTACTTAATCAAGTATTTCATTATTAATATATAACCCTACTCTTTGATTAATAATTGTTTTTTATGTTTCAATTGTAGGTGGTGAATCCCTTGGTTAGAGTTCTTGGTAGATGGGGAACAAACCCCAATGGGGTTCCTTTATGAGGCCATTGATAGGGCCAAAGAGGCTGTGAGACATAAGTATAGGGGGAGGGCCTAAAATTTCAGACCATATGGGATTGTTTTAAAAGGAGATGGAGCAATCAGCTCCATCATCCAATTCATGTAGTGGGTTATTTTCCTCAACCCTTGTTACCGCTTCTTTCTATCATGCACGGATCCTAATGGAGAGGTCATGGAGGGCTTTAGTGAATGCAAGCAGAGGATGGTACCTGACATTGTGATGAGAGACCTCATTGTGGCCGAGATGGAAGTGTATCAAAATGCAATGGGAAAACTACTCTCCTCAGCCTTGGGCAAAGAGAGGCAGGCAAACTCAAACCCTTAGTACAATATTTGGAATTTGGAGTCTTTCACATGCATGATAAGTATATAAATACTAAGCTACAAAAACTTGTCCTCACCTTGCTTTCTAGCTCCTTAATATTTATCTTGTAGATGCTTGGTGGTGAAATTGTGTAATGTCCCCATTTTTAGCAGGTTCTTGCAGTTGGCTTGGTCAGTTAACCATCTCGACCCTAGTGAGTTGACACTGGGATTTGAGGGTCTCAGTTGTGGGGTTATAGGCTTTTCAGTAGCCTATGGTGTGTTTTGGCTCCATTTGAGGGACTTATTATTTATAGTAAGTCAAACTGTTGGTTCTGACGAGCTCAGTTGAGTTATAGTTGTGTGATGCTTGCAGTTTTTAGTTCGGGCTTCCAGTTTGGGTTCCAAGAATCTTGGGGGAAGCATCCATTTATAGCAAGTCACCCTGTCAGGTTCATTCATTGTCTTTCATCATCAAGATCACTTTGGTGTTGTTAGAGTTTGATTATGATGCTTTGTTAGTTGTTTTCGCAAGACGGGTGAATTATTATTATTCATCTAAATACGTTGAGGTTGCTATTTTTGTTGGTGTTGTTGGTTGCTTAATATCATAGCTCGTTGGAACTGGAACAAAAAGTTTTAAATTGTGGGAACAAGAAACAGTGGCCTTGCGTGTCAAAATATTAAGTTATGGTGGAAAAGGTCATTTTTGGAGCCAAAAGCAATTAATAAATTATATTAATGGCACTTTATTATATTTTAATGTTGTGTGTGGGAAGCTTCTTAAGTGAAGTTCATTTGAGAAACTTTGTGCCATTTGTAGATTAAAAATATGAGCCCATTTGATGAGTAAAGCATTCGATTATTTGATTATCTTATCTCTCTTTGTTGTCTTTGTGACACTTTTGAAGTTCTGAAATTTTGTGCCCTTGCTGAAGTATAAGGGTTTGGGATTTACAGCTGAAGTATTGTAGATTCAATTTTGAGATTGCTTGGCAAATTGTGTTGAGGTATACGATTTGTCATTTCTCCTACTCTATTAACTGTTGCTAAGGAGAAATTTAATTTTTCTTGCTGCTTGAGGTTGTTCTCGAATTTGTGAAGAGATTCACTGGAATTGTTATTTCAAATTGTGTGCTGGTTAATTTGGAGTTGGTTGAGCGCCAATTTATATTTGTTGTTGGGTGTTATTTTCTATTTGCACTTTGGGAGCAACATTTTCCAAATCTGTAGTTGCATTTGTTTGTTGAAGAATTCTTTGTTGCTGCTAGTCTTCATTTCAGAGGGTTTCAAGGCATGTCTTATCTGTAAGTTCATGGATTGTAACTTCTAATTTTTTTGGCTATTGTTGATTTAGAAAGTAGGGGATATTTTATCAGCTGGGTTGTTGGTATTTTGTGAAAATACTAAGTATCTAAGTTGGTATTGAAATCTAGAGTTTTACAGCTGTATATTCCCTATGTAATATCTAAATATTTGAGTTGAAATTATTATTGCAAAATTTTCTAGTTTGTTGCTATATTGTTGTATCAAATTTGCAAACCTCAAGAACAAAAAAAAAGAAATAAATTCTTCAGCGCAGAGTGTTTGAAAGCCAACCCAATTATTACAGTGGTATCAGAGTTTGCTTGCGAAGTGTTTGATGAAATGTCAAACAATTGAATTATAAAAGAATTTAGTGTTTGACAAAATTATAATCGGTTGGAGTTATTACAGTGGTATCACAGAGGTTTTCTAACATCATGTGGGGGAGGAAAGTTATTTTATTTTCATTTGCTATTGCATTTGGAGTGACCAGCATTCTAGAATTTTCTAGCCATGGACAAACATAAGAGGATAGGTAGCTCTAGAAGCTGGTGGAGTAATGATGAAGTTAGCATGAAAATGAATGCTTTGCAAGAGAGTATGGAGAAACTTAAGTTTCATCAAAAAAGGTTAGCGAAGAGCTTCTCGGATCCTAAGACAGTTGAGAGGGTAGTGAGGTATATAGTTTCCGCCTTTAGAAGGTCGACAGCAAGGAAGCTTGAGTTTTCTTTGACAAGTGTACATGATGCAAATGTATCTGTATTTAGTATGACACTTGATAGTCCTAGTTGCAGTGTTGATGATGGAATCATTTCACAAAGCTCAGTAGATGTGTCAGTACCCTTGGTGGATAGTGGCATTGAGCTTCAACAGGTTGAGTCTCCCAGAGTTGTTGCTGTAGTTGGTGCAGAGATAGATGATGCGATTATTACTACAGATACTTCTGGCTCTCTTGAGAAGGGGATTATTATTGGAGATTTGTTTGTGAGCTATCATAGAGTTGCTCCAGTGCAGAAGGCAGTTGCTTCCTCAGGTGGGATTGATGCATAAATGGAGTCACCCAGCTTTTATGTTAGTGATTTGGATGTTGGAGCAGAGTTAGTAGATGTGGGTTCATGCTCTAGCATTATTGATTCACAGCCTGGCATAGAGTCATGTGTGTAGAGTTAGGTGATGACAGTTGAGGCTTTGTTAGGTGGTGTGGATGCAAATAATATGGACACCTCTGATGATTTGTTTAATGATGCTATGAGTTGTACTGGGTATGAAACCCCTTGTCAGATATTGGGTCATGACTTCAAGGAGTTTTTGGCTGCGTCCCAGGATTGATGTTTACAGTATTTTAATGTTGAGGTGAAAGTTGAGACATGCGAGGAGATTGATACTGCGAGGGCTTCTATTTCTTTGGATGAGGAGTTTGTTAAGGTACATAGTAGTTGTATCTCAGATGTAGAGTTGTGCGAGGACGATAGCATAAGCATGAGCGATCTTGTGGTAGGCAGTTCTGATTCAGTTTCCTATCACAGTGTAGTTAGTGAAACAAAGAGCTTGAATAGGAGTCAGTGGTTATAGAGTCATCATGTGACTTGTCAGTTGAAGGTGAGCAATAGTGACATTTCTTCAGCTCTTGAGCATTATGATGCTATTTGTCAAATGCTAGCTACAAGGTGCTCCTGTGTCAAATGAGCATGGTGATAGTAGTTTTTCCCTGGTAGAGGTTCATGTGTTTCAAGAGGTTGTTAGGATCTTGAAGCTTAGTTACTCTCAGTCAGTTGCTAATAAGAATTACCTTGTGGAGTGGGGTAGCACCTACTATGAGATGTTGTTAGGGAAAGAGGAGGTGGTTGAGCTCACCTAGGAGCTTGAGGTGACTGTGGACTCTCTTTAGTACACTTAGTTGGCTCTTTAGAAGTCATAGTCATAGTTGCATGAGGTTATCATGGAGTTAGAGCGGGTATTGTCGACACCAGCCCCAGTCCTCGTGCAGTTACATATTGTGGTTGGTGGTGAGTTTGCTTCCACTGTTGGGGATGAGAGACATGATGATGTGGTAGACACATCCATCCAAGATATAGGTGCAGTAGGTACAGATGAGGTGAGTATCAGTGGAGTCGAGCTCTCATGTTGATTTGCTTCCTTTTGTTGGAAGCAAATCTATTTCTTTATCTCATATAGTTGATAGCATTGGACAGGTGGCAGTGCCACATTTTTAGAGGGATCAACTATGGGTTGCAAGGGAGCAAGTTGATGGTTCCACATATAGTTTCTACTGCACAGAGTCCTTCATGGAGTATCTATTGGAGAGTTCGGATATGAGGGAGGATTCATACAGTGTTTGAGGGTGCTCTCATCCGAGGCTCTCGTGCCATTCGAAGGTTGGTGGGAAAGATTGTAGAGACTTTGTCTACAATGTTTCCCCACAGGAATTTCGAGGTTGGGTTTGCTGAGAGGATTGCCTGTGATCCTGCCTGACTAGTAGTTTAGAGTCAGAGATTGGAGCCATCTTCTGATTCCCAGAGTTATATTGATGAGCCCTTGACAGAGTTTGGGAGTTTTTATCGACATTACACTGTGAGGAGTGCTCATCACTTTTATTTTGACTCAGAGGTAGAGGATTTGGTTTCACATTGGTGTGGGTTGACTCTAGTTTCATACAATCCATTAAGGGATGGGTTAGCACCATCTTTTGTAGATGGGATTGATAGTTGTGAATTAGATCCCTTGCAATATTTACACACCCATGACGGTTTGGTAGAGGCTGGAGTTGGTGGTAGTGTTTCAGGTACCTATGGTTATTACCATCTCCACAGTGTAGTTGGGTGTGAGTATCAGTTTGATGGAGACTTAGGTGTGGACAGAGTTGGTATTTTAGTTGGGTTGAGTTCCGATTAGTTGTTGCCTTTGTCAATGCCTCGGGTCAGTTTTCAATTGATTTTGATATTGATGTCTGTTAATTGGGTGTTGGTGCTACAAGAGTTGCTTGTACACAGTAGGGGTAGTACGCAATTCTACCTTTGGGACCTAGGTGGATTGTGATGTTCATTTTACTCTAGGATTTCTTGGGGACAAGCAATCTTAGGGAGGGAGGACTGCGGTTCGTTTTCAATTGATTTTGATATTGATGTCCGTTAATTGGGTGTTGGTGCTACAAGAGTTGCTTATACACAGTAGGGGTAGTACGCAATTCTACCTTTGGGACCTAGGCAGATTGTGATGTTCATTTTGCTCTAGGATTTCTTGGGGACAAGCAATCTTAGGGAGGGAGGACTGCAATGTCCCCATTTTTAGCCGGTTCCTGCAATTGGCTTGGTCAGTTCACCATTGCGACCCTTGTGAGCTAACAATGGGATTTGAGGGTCTCAGTTGTGGGGTTATAGGCTTTTCAGTAGCCTATGGTGTGTTTTGGCTCCATTTGAGGGACTTACTATTTATAGTAAGTCAAACGTTGGTTCCAGTGAGCTCAATTGAGTTAGAGGAGTTGTGCGATGCTCTCAATTTTTAGTTCGGGCTTCCAGTTTGGGATCCAAGAATCTTGGAGGAAGCGTCTATTTATAGTAAGTCACACTGTCAAGTTAAGTCACAATGCCAACAACAGTTGAGCCACTTGATTTGGATGGCACAAATCCATTTGGTGATAGGATAACACAGGAGCAACCTTCATTGTTCACCAAGGATGACATATATGAGTTGGAGAGGCAAGCTATGGAGGAGGGTGGTTTTGTAGTGGGACTAGATGACATCCAATAGGAGGGCAATGGGAGTGAGGACATTGACAGTGAGTATAGTGATAGTGAGGATGATGAGTCAGTGCCAAAGCCAGCACCAACACCACCACAGATGACTAGTACAGCTAGAGTTGCTAAACTCCCTCCCTCTCCCATAGTTTTTACTAGAACTACTTGGAGGGGGAAGAGGAAGATGTAGACTAGTTTCATATTGTACTTAACATTTGTATTTGCTTATATTTTTACGAAGACAATTCAGTATTTGTAGTTTGCTTTAGAGTTCAGAGTCTCTGACTACATTGGCATTCTAGATGAGGATGCAATTTTGTTACTTATTGCATTTATATATATCTAGACAACTTGTTTGGTTTGTTTATTCATTTATTGACTCATTACATGCATCTACTTGAATTTTGTGAAAAAAAATCATTTAAATTAAATTTAAGTCATTTTTGACATTCCTGATATTTTCCTGAGAAGTTTCTGATTTCTCTCCGATATTTGTGGAGATTTTTTTAGGCCTTGCCAAGAAGTGGCAGAGAACAAGATTTTGAACTATGTTCATGAGCATTAACTTTTAGAGAATTAGCCTAATTCTTGATCCTTATAGGCTAATGGAGTTGTTCAAAGGGTCGAGTTGGTAGTGCTAAAGACCGATTCCACAACAGTTGTCAGGGATGTTTAGGCTTTCTCTTTCATTTGGATTAGTTTGGCACACTTAATATTTGTAGTGTCTATATTTTGGGAAAGTTATGGTTTCTATATTTAGTAGGGCGCCTGAACAACTTGGAGGTAGTGTTGAGATTCAATATCATTGGTTGGAGTAATTATTTCAAGACTTACTATTTATAGTAAGTCATGTCAAGGAGTTTCTATATCTGGAAGGAGTACCTGAAGTCATGGTATGCTTAGTGATTTAGCTCATTCATCAATTGACTCAGTTTTGAAGAATTACTATTCATGGTAAGTCAATGGATGTTAGAGAGGGACCCTTATTATATTTAGCAAGGCAATGGGATGCATAATGGATACAATGGTTAATTCCCAAGTTTTGTCGGAATCGAGGAATAATGAGTATCCTGGAGTTATGACATTACAATTAATTAAAAAATTTACATCATTAAATGTTATTTGCCTTTATGCTACTGGACCCGAACTCACCTTTGACTCGAAAATTCAAAACTGGGCTTAGACTTGGACTTGTGTATGAGACTCGGCCAGGACTTGGGAAGGACTCGAAAAATTGAAAAACTCGTGAAATTCAAAGATTTTTAAGGATTTAAAGATTTTTTATGAATATTTTTGTCAATTAACATCAAATCCACAATAATTGAGATAAATAGAAGCTACTTAATACACATACACAATTTTGCATAGATCATAACTATAAAAACGAAATTCTGAAGGAAAAAAAATGAATAACATAATATAAAGTTAACATAGTGTCATTGTCAAATGTCTACAATATATGAAATCCATGGAATCAAAAGTTCAAAACATATATACCAAAATATCAGCTAGAGTTTAAAAGACTAAGGCTCATAGTAGCCTATTCCCTCCTACGAATACGCTTAAGATAAGTCATGGAAGACTCTAGAGCCATCCTCTCTCCCTATGTTTAGGGCTGAACCTCAGTGGAATCCTCGTCCTCATCCACACCCACATAATCTTCATCATCAGAATCAGATCCATCACTCCTAGCCTTAGGGTCTTGCACTCAATCTCCTTGCGTTGTAGCCTCCTTGACTGCCATCGCTATTGCCTCTGCCTCACAATCCACCTGATCAACCCACTCTGCATCTTCATCACAGAAGACATGATCAACAATCTCTCTGTTCCACAATGCATGTGGATCAATAGTCTTAAATACAATCGGTGATATATCGGTGCCCTGGATCTGTCTATGGAGAAGGCGAAGGTTGTAGTGAACAAACTACAAATACAAGATCATTCAATTTTTGCATAAACAATAGAAATGCAAATAAGTTTGTAGAAGCCTCCTCCAAATGCTTCCTTTAGCTCCTCTCAACACTTAAGTGCAAGCTGCAAAGTTGCACAAACAATCAGCAGTGGATATGGGAGAGCCAACCGGTTTGCTAATTTCTTTCTCAAAATCCTATTACTCTTCTCTAACTCTTTTCTCTCTATCACAAGCATTAACAAAGGATAGAATGACCTTTTTAGGTAAAATAGATGCTATACAAAGCACAAACAATTCACTTAACCCTTTTTAAAAATATTATTTTGCACTTTATGAGTCATGCTACCGGAGAGAGTCCAAAGCTCGGGACTCTACGAGTTAGGAGAGTCCTTGGACTCAACAAGTCCATGTTGACTTTGCCAAGTCCGAGGCCAGAGGCAATTTGCCTGATGGACTCTGGGTCCGATAAAGTAAAATTATAAAGTTCATGTCAAGAATAATTTTTTAGTGCAAATTTAAAGGGGGATATAAGAGGTTATTAAAATAGACTTTATACTATTTTGTTTTGCATCTAATGGATGGAAATATTAAGTATTATATCTCAAACTTGCAGCAAAAGCCAATATGATAAAAAATATGGAGTGTAAGTTTGGAGCTTCAGGCTCAATTTGTATATGGAATTTATAAATACCTTCAAAGTGAGTGGTGGTTTTATTCAAGATATGTATTTTCTTTTGTTGGTGTGGTGAAGGAATGGAAACAAGAGTAATACAATATCAGCTTGGGGAATTGTAAATTCTTCATTGGTATAGCTCCTCGAATTGGTTGCAAGATACAAATGAATTGTGCAGATGCTTTGGCTTCATCCAGAGACCAAGATTGCTTTCGTTGACTCCTAGAAAAGTAATTATTAGCAGCCCCATTTAATCTCAGAACCGTTTGAAGGGTAGAGGATTTGATTTAATTGTAAATTGCAGCCATTGTAAGGACTACATTTGGTATTTTCAGATAGCCGCATGCCATTTAGAGGAAACGACATTCATTTAGAGGGCAGAGGTTAAAGGTATAGAACACATTTCCGACTGGGAAGTACCCCAATCTATGTTTGCAGACATTGGTGTCATTTTCAGAATTGACACATTAATTTTGTGATGTCTAGTAACACATGTTTAGATTACCAAGTTCCTGCATTTTGATATTTAGTAAATTATTATTGCATCAGATTATCGTTGTAAATAATTGCAAGTTAATAGTCAGCCAATAAAGGATTTCTTGTGTTTACTTTGTGTAGTTATCTTTAGATTTCATGTATTGCTATATGTTTGAAATTGCAAAATCATTTAAATACAAACGAAGCAAACCATATACATTCAGAAAATCAGAGCTTAGGCATTGCGTGACAACTGTTTGACAAAATGCCAAAAGGCTAGAATCAAGTCTTCAGAGTTAGAACTTATTGGGGTCCTTATAGATGGTAAATCCTTAGTACATAAACTAATTAACATGGTTTACTATTGGCAAATCATTGAACAAGATTCCTTTTCCTTTACCAAGAAATATCCCTAGTATGACCAATATAGTAATTTGATTTATTGAGCTTTGAAGTTAGACTGCTTGGCCATTTCACACTTGGCGTCTAGATATCTTTGGAAAGATATCTCCTCCTTATTCTGAAGGACCCACCTTCAGCGTAATAGCTATTGATTACTTAATAGATGGGTTGCAGTTGTTCTACTAAGGCCCACCACTATTGAAGCCATTTGTAGCTTTCTCTTAAACAAAATCATTTTTGTTTTGTATTGACTTATTCCATCATTTCTGATAAGGCTACCTTCTTTCACAACAAGGAAGTGAAGCAATTCCTTATGAAATTTCACATTCAATATCCTTTTTAAACCTTATTACCCTCAATCTAATGTCCAAGAAGAGGCTTCTAACAAGACTATTGAGCAGAACTTGCAGAAGACAATGGACAAGCATTGTAAGGATTGTCACATTTAATTAAATTATGCATTATGGGCCTATCATAGGAGGGTCTGTGTGACCATTGACACTATGTCCTATAATCTTGTGTATGGCGCAGATGCTATTATGCCTCTTGAGTTGGAGATCCCATCCTTGTGGGTTTCCCTAAGAGGGCTCGTTAATTATTACACCCACCATGTTAACCAACTTCATGAATTGGAATTGCTTGATGAGAAACACCTTAAGGCCCTTCAACACCCCTAAGCTTGAAAAAAAATGTTGTCTAAACAATATAGCCAAAATGTTATTTCTCAAACTTTCAAAGTAGACGATCTCATTCTCTACGAGAATAAGAGAAGTGTAAATTCAACACCCAACCAATAAGGGAAGTTTAGCCCAAATTGGTTAGGTCCTTACCTTATCACCTTTCTCTGTGGTTCTAGTGCTTATGGTCTATCTATAATGGATGACACACAACTAAAGGAACATAAATGTTATACACTTGCATTGACGTTATTAATAGATCACCATTTTCACCATCTTCTGCCCATGTCTGAGATTTCCGCCCCCTCTAAAATTTACAAAATCGCATCTAGCCGCGTCTGTGATTTCTTCTGTGGTTTTTCGCCACTAGACCTCCCGTCACGTCATTTATGGGGTGCCATTTCTTCTGCTACTTTTCCGTGATTGCGACCTCATTTTTGCCGCCTGTTTTTTTGGTATTTGCGACCTGATTTGTGTAGGGGTTTTTGAGTGTACACGGGATGTTTTTGTAGCCTGCGTTTTTTGTGATTTCTGCGACTTGATTTTGAGGGTTCCGAGGTGTTTGGATTTTTCCATAGTTTTCCACATTGGTTGCGACTTTTGCTTTGTCTGATTATGGCTATTATGGCAGATAAACATTGATTCAAGCTCAACCCATGGTCAGCAGCAACTCCTCACTTATCAAAAGTTATGCGATAGGATTTCCAAACTTGAAATAGACAATTTACAATTAAGAGAGCAGATTACCTCACTAATTGATACCATTTCTGAACTTAAGAGTGTTACGATCTCTAATATGGCTAAGTTCCAATGTTTCTTACATACTTTCACCAATGAGACAGTAGGACTGCAAAACGGTATCAACTCTATTATTTCATAGTTGGAGGGTCTTGATGCCATCAAAGAACAACAATCTATCATAGTAGCTAAACACTCGTCTCTTGTATCTTAAACAGAACTGAAAGTCAAGTCATGGGCTTCTCTTTATAGTAACATAGATTCTGAACCTCTGGCTAGTATTGACAAAATGGTACAAGGTAAGATTGAGGATGAGTGGGTGAGACATGTTCACGTGGACTTCTCTCTACTCTCAATCCTCTTGCAGTTGGATGCTCTTTCCTTTGTGATCAACTTGGTCTTACCGACATCGCATTGGATAGGTGCTGGTTTGGACATGGTGATGTCCTATTTATTAGATTCTTTTCACTTGTAGACAGGCTTCGGGCTCTACATGCTAAGAGGAAGCTTTTTTCTCTTCCTTCCAAGATCTTTTTAGATGAAGATCTCACGAAGACTCAGCTTGCAGAGCTCAAACATGCTCGAGGTATGGTTGCAGAAGCAAGATGGGTTGGTAAATGGGTAGTTATCAGAAAGCTGAAAGCAGTTATTAGAGATTCCCCCCCCCCCCAGTGGTTGGATTGAGAGGCAGGTCCCCAAGGCCAAATGATGGTCCCACCAGTAGTCGGAGAAGAGGGAGACCCCCACTTGCTCCCTTCTTGTTAACTGCTGGAATGGTAATGGATCTTTATGGTCATTACCTGGTCTTCTACATGATGTTGTGAGATCCGCAAATATTCTTGTCATATCTGAGACTCATGAGAGTCCTATGCATCCTCTTCCAAGTGTTACTAGTTTTCAGTGGTTATTCATTTGTAGAGAGGAGGTTCATGTTTCTGGTGGGGTATGGGGCTTGGTGGTGTAGCTTGTTTGATTAAGGAAGATATTTTCAGTAGCACTACTATTGTACACTTAGATATGTTTGCCAGATTTGTGGGTCCCAATTGACCGTAAGTGTCACCATTAGAGAGATCTCTATTTGGCTGCTTGCTACTTTCCACCGGCTTCTTCTCCCTATGCTATCCATGGTACCGAGGATGGAGACCCATTTTTCTATCTTTGCGAAACTATCTCACAATTTGCTGCTTTAGGGGACATTCTTATTCTCAAGGATTTCAATTTGAGAACTAGAGTACTACAGACTCCACTTTATGATCGTGGTTCAGATTCCTCATGCTACACCGAGATTGATCCTACTTCTCTAGGACTTCAGAGGTGTTTTGAGGATGCTCTTGGGCTATTATCCATGTATGGTAGACATTTACTCCAACTTTGTGAGTCTTCTAACTTTGTGATCTTGAATGACCTCTCCTGCTTTCCTGGTTCTGAGATCTTCACTTGTTGGCCTCATTGTGGTGGTGCTAGTGTTGTGGATTATGTTCTTGCTTGTCCCTCCTTCATTTCTTACATTCGTAGTTTCACCATCTCGCGCCTTCGTTTGGCGGACCATGCTCTCCTCAATATTCATTTTCGCCTCTCCCCTTATCTTTCACCCTCTCTCATGTTGCCTCATCCTTCATCTATCACTGCCCGCTCGCTCATTTACTTCCGTTTTATTGATGGTGATTGTGAGCCTTTTTTCGCTCATCTTTTGAGACTCCACCCATCGTGCTTCTCAGACTCATGCGAGGCTGCCTCCATGTTTGAGTTGCTTGCGACGACTATCCTTTAGTTTGCCACCCTTTCCATTCTGCATCGTACTTCCTTGCCCCTTTGCAACAAATGCTATAATACCTGCCCTATGAACCAATGGTTTGATTCAGACTGTAAATCTTTCCATCATTTTATGCATTAAGCTTTTGTGGCTCACTCCATTGATTTTGCCTGCATTCGCTCATCTTATTTCCACTTTCTTCGGAGTAAGAAGTGTAACTTTGTTGCTTCTAAGTGCAAATCTCTTTGCTCCATGCTGATCCGCAATCCCCAGCTCTTTTGAAGCACTCTTTTCCCTCGTAACTCCCCTCCATCCTCCACTCTTGACTTTCGTTCTCTTACCTTGCACACCATGGCTTTTTATGACATTCCTGGATAGCCTTCCATCCACCCCTCTTCACCTCCTTTCACCCACCTTTTCACCCCCTCCCACATTTATGAGGCGATTAGATCCATAAAGTGTAGTAGAGCTGCTGACAAGGAGGGTTTCCAGGCAAAGCTTTTCAAGTTCGGTTCCTCAGCTCTCGGCCTCTATCTCTCTATTCTTTTCAATAGAGTGATTCACACTGGTTTCCCGACCTCCTGCCCCGCACATTTGATTTATCCCATTCACAAGACCGGTAATGTCTCAGATCCAGGGAACTACAAAACTATCATGATTGGGCACACCTTTGCCAAATTGTATGCGACAACCCTTAATGCTATGCTTTCTGTGGAGCTAGATAGGAAAGGTTGTAGGGCTAGAGGGCAGGCTGGTTTTCGGGCTGATTATCAAACTATGGATCACATTTTCACTCTACGGGCTATTATTGAGGAGGTTAGACACAGATCGGAAAAGGTTTATTGTTACTTTGTTGATTTCTGCAAAGCTTTTGAATCTGTTCCTAGGGTGGCTCTGTTTGAGAGACTTAGAGAGGTCGGTATCTCTGAGATGTTACGTATTGCTATTATGAGACTGTATGAGACCGTGATTGGTAGATTCAAGACTCCTGAGGGTTTTTCGGATCCGATCCATAGCACCATTGGGGTTAAGCAGGGTTGTCCTCTCTCTCCTACCTTGTTTGGGTTATATATTGATGAGCTTGAGGACTTCCTCTTGAAGTCTTCGCTTCTTGGGGATGGATGTTATCTTCGTCAGGTTCTGATCTCCATCCTTTTTGTGAATTATGTGGTTCTTCTTGCTTCCTCTCCAAACAGGTTACAGAGACTTCTTGATGGCTTGGCTTCATTTTGTGATCAGCGACAGCTTGTGGTTAACTTGGGTAAGACTCGGGTCATGGTTTTTAATTGCTTAAAGACCTCTCATCTCCACTTCATTTTTCAAGTTCAGGAGATTGAGATCACTTCATCCTACACTTATCTGGGGGTTATGTTTTCCAGTGCACGTTTCAGTATGAGACCAGCTATTCTGCCTAGAGTTAATAAGGGTATGGGTTCTCTTGCTTTGCTTGAGAAGCAATGTTTTAGACATCAGTTCCAGGATACCTTGTCTAAGCTATCAATTTTAGACTCTCTTGTGCGGTCGACTGTTCTTTATAGATCTGTGGTTTGGGGCCCTTCTCTTCTCAGCTTAGATTGGGCTTTGATTGAGTGTGTTCAGACTTTGTTTTTAAGGCACATCATGAGATGTCATAGGGTCACTCGTCACAGTGTCATTTTCGTTGAGTTTGGTGCTCATCCCTTCAGTCTCGGGGCCATCTTTGACTTGGTTTGGTTTCTTCATCGCCTCCGTGGGTTTGCGGATAATGTTAGGGACCGTGACCGTTACTCCTATTTAGCTTATTGTTCGTCTGTTTCCATTGCGAAGGTTGAGTCTGGTTCTCGTGCTCGCTATTGGTATGCACAGGCCTCTTCCTTGTTGGGTTTGATTGGGATTGATATTGATCATCTCCCTCCTTTTCAGTTCTCATTAGATGGCCCTACTCATCTTCTCCCCTCTCGACAGTAGTTGAATGAGCATGTTTGACTTGTCATCTATAGACATTACATTGAAACCACCTGGGTTAACCCTTCTGGCAGCTTACATCCATGGATGTCTTTTTATACGGAGCACTTTTTGGATATTTCTGATGGGATTATTGTTTGTTCTAGCTACCTCTCCCGACGGTGGTCTCATGCTTGGCGGATCTCCTTAGGTTCTTTCAGAGTTGGATCTCACCATCTTCAGGCCCAGAGTGACCATCATATTGATAGTGGGGAACAGATCTATATGCTCTGTACTCTAGGGGAGGTGGAGACCGAGGCTCATTTCCTTTTTCGATGCCCTATATTCTACGAGATCAGAGGGAGATTCTTCGATCTGTTCCAGGAATGCTTCTCTCTCTCTCTATGGCATTTTCAGCTATTATGATCAGAAATGTCTTGCACTTTATCTTCGTGAGGCTACTGCGCTCCGTGATAGCACGATCTAGTCACTGCTTCCACACCACCACTCATCTACTCAGCTCATTATTGCCTTTTTTACACCTTTATCTCCTTTGCGTGGTTTAAAAAGGCCTTCTAGCTCTATTAGATCAATCGAGCTATCCAGATATGTCAGATCTCGCTCCGGTTAGAGTGCCTCTACATATTGACATGTGTATCATTCAGTGACTGATTTCTTCTCGCCTAAGAATGACTCCTAGTCTCTCTTAGTGTTTTCTCTGTCTCTCTCTCTTTCTTTGTTGTTGTTGCTTTGGTTTTAGTCATTTATTTTCGAACACCTTTGTGTGTTCTGTTTTCTTTGTCTCTCTCTCTCTCTTTCTTTGTTGTTGTTGCTTTGGTTTTAGTCATTTATTTTCGGACACCTTTGTGTGTTCTTGCTGGTATTTGCCTCACTATCGTAATCTTTCGGTCCCATAGACCTTTTTTTTAGTCTTTTGTTGGACATTAATATCATTATCTTATCTTATTATCTTATCTTATCTTATCTACTTGTGTGGCATGTGTGTGATCCCAAGCATATATTTTGTCAAGGTAATTGTGTCATAACATTTCTATATCAACAAAGGTTACATGCATTGTGTTATGATGTGTACATGCATGTGTGTGTGTGGATTCTCTATCCAATATTTAGGCATGCATATGTGTGCATGGATTCCCATTATGCACATAGGAAAAGACTAAAATCTACATCTATCCAAAACATTAGAAGATCATATTTAATTAAATATGTGTGCAACATATGTAAATATTAAATCATGATATCATCTAATCTAACCATACATAACAAGAGCATCCATAAAGCATGCAACATTAAATGCGAAGTATCCACACAAAGAATAAAAAGACAGATCAAATTCTCGATATTTATATCATCAATGTGTGAATTGCAAATGTATGTGTCACATCACTACAAAGACATGTGATGTCAATGTACGTGTATATGTATCTATGGGTCTCAAAATGAATTCAGTACATGATCTATCAATTTCTATATCTATCTTTATCTAAAGTGTATACACATGATTATGATTCACCTAGAGCATGCATCTCCAAACCTTCTAGCATATGGGTGTCGATGTGGTTTTTGGACGTATATATGTGGAGTCATTGGTAGTGTTTGTACCTACCCAGTGTGTGTGTGTGGATTCTTGACCCATGATTTAGTCATGAACATGAACATATATGCATGAAATACCATTACATGCATAGTAAAAAACTATAATTTGCATCTATCCAAAATATTAGATGATCATTTTTAATAAAAAATGTGTAACATATGTAAATATCAAAACATGATATCCTCTAATCTAACCATACATAAAAAGAGCATTCATAATACATGTATCATCAAATGGAAAATATTTACAAGCATAAATGGAAGGTACAATCTTTTATTATAAATATAATTAATTGATGAATATCAAATGTATATGCCACATCACTACAAAAACATGTGATGTCCATTTATATGTATATATATCCCTATAACTCAATAAGAGTGCTATACATGAGATATATCAATGTCTATATCTATCTATCTCTATCAAAAATGTATACACATAATCATGATTCACTTGGAGCATGGGCCATCGAACCTTATAGTGTTGGCAGGTTTGGATCTAGGCACAATTGCTGGACATATGAGGTGGAGCCACTACTAGTGTTTGTATCTACTCAAACAAATGCACACTTTGTGGCTTGTAGTATGGAACTATGATATCGCTAGGGTGGCCAACAAGAAAACTTTGCATTGCATACATAATATCTAATCCACATTAGATCTCCATGAAACCATCCCTCTATATGGCTGCTAGACCACGTCTCCAGCTCATAAGCAATCTATAATGAGCTGCTAAAACATAAGATCTTGGAATCTTCATCCCCAACATTGCAATGGGTATGCATGAGCACAAGGTAGCTAGTGACCAATAGGCTGCGGGAACCTAACTTGTCATGTGTATGTGATGTGATCTAAGATCCAAGCATGCAATTATTTACATGTTGTAAGTCTATTGTACTCATGATGTATGTACTAACTAAGGTCGTGACATAAGTGGGCTAACATGCTACAACCCCACACATATATTTGCCAAATCTCCATTACTCGGATATAAGGGATGAGGCTCCCTGGTAGGTGAAAGCCCTGTCCGTCTATAACCACCCTAGTGTCATTGTGGTGATTAGGATCCTCCTAATCCTAGGAATCTCCTCCAGTATTTGCTCTAATCATTGTAGGCATACGTGTGTTGTGTCATTGCCATCTATGTTGATTAGGATCCTCCAAATCCTAGGAATCTCCACCCGTCCCTGCTTTGATCATCACAGGCATACGTGTGTTGTGACATAGCCATCTATGTTGGTGCATTGGACTATTATCCAACATTGATCTGCAAAAACTATATGTGGGGTATTTAGGGTCACCCTTGCACATGTCCACCAATGCTAGTCATCTCTCTCATAGGAAGATGGAATAATATAATGTTGGTATCCTACCTCTCCTTTAACGCCACCAACATCAATGAATGGAACCTCATCTTAGGTATCTGACAAACCCACCAAAGACCTATCAGTTGAAACCTTCTTTGTGCACCTATTGGAACCTTGTTTGCTGTCACATATTATGCTTGATGAATGCCCCTTTCTATGCTCACAAACCTTAGGTAACATCTCCAAGCAAGTATGAGAACAATATATCAGCTTATGTGTTGTAAGAACAAATACTTCTACATCTTCTACAAGAAAACCGAATTAAAATAGATGTGCATCCTATAGACACTAGAGAGGCTAAAGTCCGAGGACACTAGTGCAACTGACATCCCAAGTCGCTAGTGCGGAACCGCTCCTAGGATGCATGCTTAAATTTTGGACATGTGCATGAAAGTGGGATGCATGTGCTGCCCCTCTTTCTAAAAATGCCTATAAAGTGCATAAAAATTGACCAAAGGGGGTTAAACGAGACTTCCCTTGTCGATGGGCTCATCTTGCTTGATTGAGGCATGTAACTCCTCATTTTTGGTGGCCCACAATTCTCATTTGGAAGTTATTTGTATTGCAATGCTCTAGAAATTCAATGAGCTCCTCATGGTGAATAGTGCAAAGTACCCTTTTGAGGGCCCACATTACACATATATAGCCTTGAATTGGCCCAAATATTTAACTTTTTTCGTGGTGAATTTGGCTCCAAATCCTTCTTGCTTTTCCCCACCCCCTAGGGGAACAAACATAGGGTCATATTATTTCCCCTTCACCTAATTTTTCATTCTAACGGATAGTAATGTCTCCTAAGCATTCTTCTCATAAAAGTTAGTTCTTTCATTTTTGTGCTAATTTTTTTGTTTTACAAAATTCAAAATTTCACACTAGAGACCATGGTTTCACACTAAGCACTGGGGGCATCATTTGCATTCACTTGGTTAATTTTTGTGATTGCTACAATCTAGTTTTTTCAAAGTTATTAATGCCTTTAATGCACTGCATGAACTGAAGAAATATAGCTCTTGAGCTAATGTAGTGCACTCGATTGGTTTACTAATATGGGGAAGACGTAGCATCTAGATTGCACCTTGTGCATTTATGATACTTGAGAATTAAGCCTAGTGCATTCATGACAAAAATCCATGATCGAGTATTCATGTTTTGACATCATTAATAGTAAGAACAAGGTGTTCATGATCCCTAGCCCAAATTTGGAGTCAATATGGTTGGCTGACAACACGACTTGTAGATGTTTGCATGACACACTTTCATCGCTGTGAGATTCCATTTTCAAAATGAGCACATTCCATTCTTAATCGCCTTTTGACATGTATCCCTTCCTTTGAGTGCATTTGAAGTGACTACCACCACCTATTCTAAGTAACAAAACACTTTATCCTCCTCAATTTTCACTTTTTAATCTCTCTCACATGGTCTCAAACACCTTTTCTTTTAGACTCTGTCTGGTCTCTTGGCTCTTGGATCTTATTATGCTCTTTTTATTGAAAAGTTTCCTACAACTTGCTCTTCTCACGTGCACGTTTAAAGATACTATCGTTGGAGAGGGGTCTATAGTACATAACACCCTTTCTTCTCTCTTGTATAAATACATATCTATTATTTTATCAATGTTCATTAATATTATCTATTTGTGTCATGATCTTTGGGGAATAGGGGCTTTCCTCCATTAGGGAGGACTCATTTTTATTGCTTGTTTATATATCTTTTATTTTGTGCAATAGGATTTCTCTTCCACTAAATGGGGTTTGTTTCTATTTGCATATCTCACATAATAGGGGATTTCTTCCATAAAGCAGGGTTCATTTCTATTACACTATTATATATTGGCTTCATTTTGATCTTTCTATGTTTCTTTTTGTGGAGGAGGTAACACCAAGAAAGGACTTAGATTGCGACAAGCACCTATACAACTCCAACTTTATTTCCTTGTTAAAGTGTGTGTATGTGACAAACAAGTCCACAATGCAAAAGACATGCAAGAAAATCAGTCTAGGGTCACTGTTGTTTCTAGCGATACGAACTACACTGCGATGCACAAATGTCCTCATGGTCTATCATCCAAGGCCGAAAGTTTTCGCATCTCAAGGTATGAACATCATTTGTACATTTGGTTCTTATAGTCAAAACACTTCTAGCATTTCATAGTCATTAGTTAACTAAGTATTTTGATCTCGAAATTAACTTCGTATTAATATAATTTAGGTCAATTAGTTTCTTCATATTGGATTGTACTGACCTTAATTTAATAATCTATTATTTTGTTGTTTTGGTTCCCTCACTCACAAGAGTGCTAGTGGAAGCGAGGTAGCATAAGGTACCTTTTCTCTTCAGGGTCTTGATATCCTAAGGTAGGAAATCCCCTACTCTATACCCCAAAATGGACTTATTTTGCCAAAACATAGTGCCTTGAACTCAAGAATCTAGCTTTTCTCCTTCAATACAAAATCATAGTGAGGCATTGGATTTTTTGTCTAATGCCCATTGCTTGCTTAAATGAAGAGGGAGGCGGTTTGTTGATTCAAGATGAACAACCTTTTGGGTTGGATACAAAAGCAATTTCTCAAGCATACCATTTCCTTTCTAGGGAAGACAGTGTTTCCAATGCTTTTGTAGAGATGAATAATGATCTAATATTTTTTATTGAGTAAATGGGCAATTGTTTCATGGATGAAGAAACATCAAATGAGTTCCTCTTTATAGTCGAAGATGCATATAAAGAGTTTGATGGGAAAGTACTATAGAAAGAACACAATTAACTAAAGAACAAGATATTCTTGTTGATGTTTGTACTTTACAAGTACACATCTTGTCAAAAGTATCTATGAAGTCATTGCTCGGTGTCAATATTTCCTTGGAACACCTTATGAGATGATCATAAATAGAAGACAGTAAATTTTCTCGTGTTTTGACTTATTGTAATCTTCAACATCTTCCATAAGCATCAATGAAGAACCATGGTGAGGCATTAGATTTTTTGTCTAACACGTAAAGCTTGCTTAATGAAGAGGGAGGAGGTTTATTGATTCAAGATGAACAACCTTTTGGGTTGGATACAAAAGCAATTTCTCAAGCATATTATTTGCTTTCTAAGGAAGACAAAGTTTCCAATGCATTTGTAGAGATGAATGATGATCTAGCATTTTGTATTTGAATAAATGGGCAATTGTTTCGTGGATGAAGAAACATCAAATGAGTTCCTCTTTATAGTCGAAGATGCATATAAAGAGTTTGATGGGAAAGTACTAAAGAAAGAACACAATTAACTAAAGAACAAGACAGTCTTGTTGATGTTTGTACTTTACAGGCACACATCATATCAAAAGTATCTATGAAGTCATTGCTAGGTCTCGATATTTCCTTGGAACACCTTATGAGATGATCATAAATAGAAGACAATGAATTTTCTCTTGTCTTGACTTCTTGTAATCTTCAACATCTTCCATAAGTATCAATGAAGAACTAAGAGTTTAGCATGCAATAGTTGGCAAAATAAATCTATTTGAGATAGATATCATAGGAGAGGACAATAGTTGAACATTTGAAAACAATGAAGCTAAGTTTCTTCTTCCTCTCATGGATGCATTTTTTGAATGGAATCTTCTTGATGAACTTCTAGAAGCCTAATTCACTTAAATATCAGTCATTTTTTGAGGAAAATTCTCACAGGGTGTTGCTAGAGATTGACATTGTTCTTCGACATGTGGAATTCAAGAATAATTTGGTGTTTTGAGTAATATGAATCTCAAAGGTTTCTTTTGTTGAGGTTCCATAAATACAAATAATGAAAATAAGAATGTGTTTCCTCTCCAAGACTCATGGCTAGTACCCATTTTCAAATTGTAGAGTTAGAAACAAATGATGAAAAATACTCACCTTTGATAGACTAAGTTACTAGATTCTCTCTAGCAACACTCAAATACTCGTTCAATTTTGTACAAAGTCTGGTCCTTATCAAATTCTCCCCAAATTCTCCTATAGAGCCACAGATTCGCTGCAACTTCTATTAGAGGAACCCAGGAAAAATCTGGAGTGAATTCTGAAGAATCTGTTGCCCAACAGCCAAGCCTAGGCCAAATTTGGTCTCAAAACATTTTTTAAAAAATTAAGTGTTTTTTGGGCCTAATTTGGTTCGTTTGATCCTCCGAACCTTAAGAGTGACCACTAAAAAGGCCAAACAAGGTGGTTTATATGTAGTTTGCATTTGTGAATGAAACTGAATACTTGCTTATAGAGGAAATCCAAATTGGCAATAGGTGAAATCCAAATTGATGATTATAGAGAAATTTCTTAAAACAATCAATGATATCTTTGAATCTAGGGCTTAAATTTGAATCTCAACTTTTGATCTAGCTTGGTAAGAAATCCTATAACCAATACAAAATAAAAATTCAGACAATTGCACTTATCTTTTGACGTTTCCTTTCATTCTCAAACAGTCCCCTTCATATGGAAATATGTCCCATGCATGTGACCGAGCAAATGCATCGTGTTGCATGAATGGCTAAATGATGCAATTAGTATCCTATGGAACTGAAAATATAGATATGGTGGTTTATTTTGCTATGTTGCTTTACTATTAGTAGAGTGGTAGAGTGGTGTATGGACTTATTTGTTGTTGAATACACACACACACACATTAATATAGTTAAAAAACATATGTTTTTGTACAAACGAACCCAAAATGAATTCGAACCCAAGCCAAATTTGTTTTGGACGAATCTAAAACCCACATTTGTATCGGAATTCAAATCAGCAACTTAGCTTATAGAAAAAAATGTTTCATTTGAGTTTGATTTGAGTATGTCAAAAGTAATGTGTGATGGGATTCAAAAATAATGTGAGATGGTCATCATCATTACAATAAGTTCTACAATTTTAGGATGTTACTAGATATTTTTAAAAGGATGTAGAGTATCTCTATTAGATGGGGATGAATTCCAATGAGGAAGATCAATTTGAGGCATAAAACATCAATGAACTCTTGCTTGAGTTTTCCTTATGTGATCGTGGATCATCTTGAACCATGGACATCAATAAAATGTTTACAAATGTTTTCTTTTCAAGATGTGAGCTTTCATTGGAGTCCTAACTCAAATGGAGGGGTTGCTACTTTCCTAGCTTCTAAATGATTTTGTCTAACCAATTTGCATGTTTTCTTGTAGCTAAGTGATGTTTTTCTATATAATGTTCCAAAAGATTGAACTACCACTTGTACTAAACAAGCAAACACCTCTCACAAACTTGTTCTAATGTGCAGTTCATATGGTGATGATATGATCGTATGACGTGGGAAATAAGACCGTTGGTTATAGGAAACTATATGGTAGGGACCAGTGCGCTGGATAGTGGCATAGGTCTGGTGTCCATTTGGTGTGGGGGGGATTTAGTTGTACGGAGTCAATAGGTAGTATGGGTGTGAGGCCATGTGGTGCTATGTGTCATACTATGGTGATTGATTTCATCATCTGAACTTGGTGCATGGATTAGAGTACAGTGGACTCCCAAGCCGTGTGGTGATAGACAATCTATTCATAAAGTGGTAGAACACCAAATCACGATGCTATGTAGTAGGGACCAATTTGATCTCCTTTTGCACAATACGCATGCAAATACAAATGTTGGCAATATTGTTAAGATGTTACAAATATTGTATTGGCAGATGAGAGTATGGAACAATAGAGATTTAATGCCATAGAGACACAACAATGATATAAGTATCACACCTAGAGAATTTTTCAGTTACAGAACTTCATATTCAAATAATGATAATGCTTTAGATTTGCTAGATCCAAAACAAGAGAGCAGAGTGGTGCATGACACCCTCATCATGCCCACTCATGGGATGCCATGACTATAAATGGTGTATCGGGTTATGACTAGTAGGTCTAAGGTCCATTGGACCAAATTCAATGTAATAAAGAATTCATATGTAAGGCCATTGCCATGAGGTGCACCTATAAACCTCTTGGTCAAATTGGTCAAAGGGCAGCTTAGAAGATAAGATCTAGTGTTCTTGGGGGGTTTTGAAGCCCTTAGACATCAAACGAACAAGTTTTCAAAAGATTTGCACACAAAATGCAACATTAGCAAAAAGTTGTCAATGTTGACAATGTTGCTTGACAACATTGTCAACATTTTGTGCAACTCCATTAAACTAACAACCAACGATCCTTCTCAAAGATTGGGAAGTTCAAATTTTGGTTGATTGAGAAGGTGTTGCTCTATTTAAGTCCCCGTGGGTCAAATCCATACAAGCAATGCATGTATGAGAAAGTTTTGGTGTGTTAAAGCTAATAAAAACAATTACTTTTCTTGCAATTTCAACATTCTGATCTTTGTTATTGGTGTTAATGCATTGATCTTCAGGCAATTTTGATTGATATTAATAGAGGAATGAATTCATAGTAATTTGGTTTTGGTTTGGTTTAATTTGATAAAGTTTGGGAGGAGAAATCATCAAATTAAGGAAGATTGGTTCGAAACCCTCATTTTTATAGGGTTTCCCAATTCAATGCTTCCATCTTGAGTTTACACCATAGGATTTCAATGGCCTTTGGTGGAAACCAAGTAGACTAGATGTACTCTCAGATTCCAAAAGCTTTTTACAGGAAAAACACTTTTACTACTTTTTCCACTCAGCCCTAGTTGGACATCTCTATGTGACCGACCTTTGAACAGAGGTAAATTGGGCTAAAACAAATACACAAGGTGGATCAAGACCATGCAAATGGTGGATTTGGAGTTCCTATGGTGTGTTAACACTATTCCAACATTTGACAAGTTTGTCCCATTGTTTTTTTAGGCACTTGCAGTTGAAACCTACTTATTTAGGCCTAATAGTCCAAATAGGACCAAATTGGGGTTTGGGCATTGAATGAACAAACCAAGCATTGAAATCTTGTAATAAAATAAATCTTCCAAATGGGTACTTGGAACTGTGCTTAGTTTAAAAGGTTGTTCAGGAGTTTTTGGAGTTAAGGCCAGATTACTCATTAGGTTGACCTAATTCTACTAGGTCTCCCTACTAGATCAAACTGCAAGAATCCATCCATCAACCTTTGGGTTCCTAACTAATGGTTAATTCAAGTCCCTTTGAACATGTTGAACATGTCGCTATCCATTTCATGTCATTTTGCATAGGTGTTGCAATAAGGGTGAATTCTACATTGAAGTGTGAGATCAGAGGATCTTGTTACACAACATATTTTAAATTTGTCACTAAACGAAGGGATTGAAACATTATACAGGGAACCCTATGGTGTTGCGCACTTTTCTTTGTTTTCCTTGCAGATTGTGGAGTGAGGCTTAAGTACCATATTTCATTGTTGCCCTTTGCATCACAGAGTAGAATAGAGTGCAGAGTTACTCCCATCAAAACTCTACTTTTACCAAATAGGGAAGACCTTACCCTTTTGAAATGGTGACACGTAAAATTTGAATGGAATTCGCAATACAATAAAATATTCCAAGACACATTCGTACTAGAACCTACAAGCCGGTATAAACACCCCTTCAGATAAACACTTGAGGGTTAACAAAAGGGTGCCAACATGACTCTCTCCTACGAACAAAAAAAAAAAAAAGTGGGCCTAAGAGATTTAAATTAATTATTGAGGCCATATATTCAAATTTATTATTATATTAATTTATTTAATGATATCGAGGTCATCGTAGTCCTCCCCACTCGAAAATTGCTTGTCCTCAATCAATCGTAGACTTGGATTCTCCAAAATTTGCTTGCCTTCTTAGGTGGTATCCTTGACTGGAAGATACTTCTATCGCACAAGAAACTCATTGATAGTGTGTGACCTAAACTTCTTTTGCTGGACATGGATGATATGTGTTGGCTCCAAAATTAGTTTCTTTTCCCCATTAATAGGAGACAATTCTTCTGACGCTATGACACACTGCTCTATGGCCTTCTTCAAACATGACATATGAAAGACATTGTGAATCCAACTCCCTTAAGGAAGCTCCAATTCGTAGGCAACTTTGCTTACCCTCCGAACCACTCTGTAAGGTTTGTAGAAACACAACCTCAACTTTTCCCTACCACAGATCTTCAAGGAAGATTGTTTGTATGATTCAAGCCAGAGGTATACTAGATCAACAACCTCAAAACTTTGCTCGACCCAGTGTCAGTCAACATACATCTTTTTTTGGTTTTGAGCCCTCTGTTAGTTATCCTTGACAAATCTTAGGATAGCCAAACTCTTCTGCAGCTAATCTTTGGCCCTCAATGCGTGACTGCCACACAACACTTGTTCCATTAAAATTGTTCTTGAATTTGTTAGTAGGTCTTCATATATCTCAGGTGTCTGGCCGAATGTGAGTCATGCATCTCCTTTAAAATTCTTTCCTTCCTCTTGGACTCAAGTACCAAGGAGATTCTGCCCTTGTAGTAGATGATGTCATCAACCACTCTATATCTATCATCTTGAACTTGACCATCCATTAGATGGCATGCATACATATTTTTGGAGTACTCAACCAACAAGTATTCCTTCCAATTCGTCAAAATCTGAGACAGAGAGCAAATCACAAGCCTCCTTAAGACAAGAAGAAATGTATAGATGTGCTTGAGCTTAAAATATGTTGACAAGGTAATGTTGGAACTTTGAAGTTGAGGAGTCTGCAATAAATTGAGGACCAACTCTCCTTTGCTAATCGTTCAATGTGTTTAGCTACAGAGAAACTCCCATTGCATACTGCTTATTCAAGGTGAATAATAATAGAAGACATTGTGTAGAGACAATGAAGGTAGTATTGAAGACAAGGCACTGCACAAAGATAAAGAAGATAATGTTCAAGAAGTCATTGTGCAAAGATAAGGATAATATTGTGGTCCGCAACCACACAAGCAACCAAAAAATTTATTTCTCAACACAAGTGAATGTGTTTCTTGCACAAAAGAAAGAGACTTCTCCTTTCATATAACCGATAAAATTCACCACCTATTCCCCATGATGTCACCCTAGAAAACAATGGCATCCTTGCCATGGATGTAAATGACTAGGCACAATTTTTTGCTATCACTTGTTCACACTCAAATCACCAAGCATGTCTGTCCATTATAAAGGCCTTGAAAGAAAATCATCTTATTAATATCACGGCTTCCTTGCTGGTTAGAAAATATATTATTCAGTTATTATAAGTTTTGGATCCAAGGTCACTCCCCATTTAAGTTTAGGACATAAGATTGAGGGGAATTGTAGATAATAATAGATTTAGCTTTTGATTAAAAGGGAATCATAGTTATCATAAGTGTGGGTGTGTTGAAAAGAGGTATCAATTTTGATAATAACCCATAATCAATTGAATCCACAATATGATAAAGATTGGCATGATAATACATGTAAACATTTATGCACTTCCATAATAGTTTAACTCACATTATGCGCTCATAAATACTTGATTAGTCATGGTCAAACACGTTGCCCATGACAAATCACTTGTATATGGATGGGCATTAATATAGCTAAATAAGTAGTATAGATGTATTAAATGCTTGATTATATCTTATATGCATATATGCTCAGAATCTAAGGTAAGCTAGGATTGAGGATGTCAAAAGGATGACCGTTAATGATTTAAAGTGTCGCAAGCAAGTTGTCTGAGCTAGGTGTAAGTTAGTATTATGCTATCCTTGTGATTGAGAGACAGAGGATAACACTTCCTTGAGACCCCTAGCCTACTACATTGCTCTATTCCTAGGCTAGTTAGCTTGACTAGTTTACTGAAGACCTTGTCCTCATTGTTCATACCTTTCCTCAGTCTATATGATGATCCTGTTGGCAATGGGCTAGCATACCTTGCAAGATTCGCAACATGGCTTAACTACCTCCTATGGTTCCATAAGACTATTAGTTGTATCAGGTATTGACAAGTCGATCTTTTGGTGCAACGACTACTCTGGTCTTTCTAACAATTGGTATCAGAGCTTGGTCACAGGTTCAAATTTCGCAGGCCATAGCGAGTGACATTAGGAGGGGGATTGTTGGCAATGGGCCAGCATCCCTCTTAGGATTCGTGACATGGCTTAACCGCCTCATGTGGTTCTATAAGACTATTGGTTGTATCAGGCATTGATAGGTTGATCTTTTGGTGCAACGGCAACTCTGGCCTTTCTAACAGATCCCTCTTTCTTGATGGTAGCTTCCACCTTGCTCTGGGTACTCATGTCGGTCCTGCAACCACTTATCAAGCGAAAATATTCAGCCTATTATCATATGTAAATTTATAAGCATACGTAATGCAAAACAATAATTAAATCTACCTGATTTGATTAACCATAAGCGACATCTTAATACCAAATGAAATTCATTACTAAATAATAATATTTCAAAATCATGAATTAATTCGTGCAGAAGCCATCTAGGGCATAATTCACAAAACCACTGTGAACTTAAAATAAAACCAAAAACTGCTTAGGGCATGACCTGTAGAACCACTGTTAAGTCCAAAATAAAACCATTTAGGGCACAATTTACAAAACCATTGTTTAATGCAGAGCATCTCGGAGGGGTGTAACAAACACTTGGCCACAACATTGTTAGGGTGCCTTGTCTACTCTTCTTAGATGAAACGTTGGAATATTGTCTTAACAATATCCTTGGATCAATTTGGAAACCCAGGACTGGACCCATTGCAGAGGTAACAGACTAGACACTAACACGAAGACCCCTAAGCACAAACATAAAAACAAAAGATGGGCATCCCCATTTGCATTGGGCTGTGTGTGTTACCAACACAACAACATTAAGGCTTTATTTATTGCTTCTACCATCTTCACCTAGCTATGTGCCCGCCTGAGCAAATTACTGTTTAGGAAGCCACTGAGTCACTCCTAACAATAATTTTGACATCCCTGGCCCTGAGAAAAAGAACTGCATCCATTATCCTAGGGCTACTAAAATCACTTCCAGCCCTGGGATCCTTGAAACCACCACACCCTTTGCCGTCACCAGTGATCCATATGACTTGAACTGTGAAACCCCAATTCTGGGTTCTGTTAGCAAGAAAAAGGGTAAAACACCTTCCCCTTAAGCCAAAAAAACCCAATTTAAACATTCAATAGATAATTGGAGAAGGAGAGGATGTTTGGGAAGACAGCAAAAATGAAGGTAACCCAAGACATTCACACAGACTGACAACCTATTCAGTGGATAAAGAAAAAATGAATAATTTGGTGGATTATGATTCTGAAGAACAGGAAAGTGAATACAACAACAGAGGAAAAATGGAAGAGTGAGGGGGCTAGTAAGGACAAAGGAACTGAGGAAGAGATGAATAGCTCAGAGAATTCAACAAATACAGACTGACAACCTATTCAGTGGAGAAAGAACAAATGAATAATTTGGTGGATTGTGGATTATTATTCTGAAGAACAGGAAAGTGAATACAAGAACAGAGAAAGAAGGGAAGAGTAAAGGGGCTAATAAGGACAAAGGAACTGATGAAGAGATGAATAGCTCAGAGAATTCAACAAATGACAGCTCTAACCTCATTTCTAAGAGTGTAAAAATGGGGCTCATAGACTTAACTTATGATGCCATGCCAAAGGAAGTGTTGATGAACAAAACCGGTGTAGAATGGACCTGCAAAGCCTATGCAGAAGGGACTTTTGCAGAATGCAAATCCATTACTAAGGATATGGAGTTTCTCAAAACCAAAGTCATGGACATAGAGAAAATGATTGTAGGGAAAGATGAGGAGAACAAAGGGAACTACAAGGAACTTTTAAGTTCCTAACTGAGGACTGGATAAATGTCTTCTTTCAGATTGGCTGCTAAATTAAGACCCCTGGCCATGGTTAATTTGCTGTCGTTTTCATTGTTAGTTCTAGTAAGGGCCCTAGGTGGCCTTATGATAAGACTCTTTATGATTTTATATACTTTATTGGACTATGGTTGCAGCATTGAAACTTTTGTTTATAGTATGTTATTAAATTGGTATAGTTTTTTATCTTAGTTTGCTGTCAAAATGCAGTTGATGGTTTTACACCTTCTGGGCTGTTTTTTTTTCATAGGATGTTACCATTGTTTTTCTGCTTATTATTATAAAAGCATATTGTTAATCAATTGAAAAAACCTAAGAGGAGTAATTTTCTCCATTTGTGCTATTGTTCTATAATGTCCATACTTAAAGAAAGTTTTATTCTAGGTAAACCTAGAGTATTAGATAGTTTCCATGTGCAGTTGCACAATGTCGGTGTAGTATGATCACTGAATATTCTTCTATTTCAGACACGCCATAAATATAAACCATTTTATTTTATCTTTGAATTTTGGCATTGAATTTCAATTATTAGTCCCTGCCTATGCTATAGGCAGGGAACTAATGTTTTCATTGAGGTTCACAATTATTTTTTATGACAAACATCTGTGAATTTCTAAGGTTTTAAAACAGTTTATTTTTAAATTAATTTTTATTCATTATTTCTTATTTTGTAATTGGCTAACACTAATTTTACTAGAGGTAAAAATAAAATTTTAATACAAAAATTTATAGAAATACAAGTCTTTGTTCTTTCTGGAAGCTTCTTCTATTTATTAACCGTCAGATTCTGCTATTTTTTTTTTTCCGACGCTCAAACTTACAAGCACTTGCACGGCAGACTCTTGGCTTTTGCCTAGGGAGGGGTTCATGTTTTTATTTCCACCAGATGGCATTAACCATGCTTTGAAAATTAAAGTTTGGTTTTCTAATTAATATCATCGTTTAAAATATTATGATATATCTTTCTTTTGATTGGTTTGATTGGACATGGCTCATTTTACATATTTTTAAAACAGTAGAATTGATTATACATATATACTTTATCAAGATACTGCATCATTTTTATTATAGATATATAAAAATGTTTGTTTGCTTTTTATTAAAATTATATTATTTTATAAATTTTGATGATATTTTGCCTATAAATATTATTTGTGTTTTAATAAATTATAATTATAACTATTACATATTTATATTTATGTAATGTAATACAATTTATAGATTGGAAAGTAAATTATTTTTGAAATTTGTTTGATTTTTTTAATGATAAATAAATAGTGTGATTCAAATAATTAATGTGATTCCAGTGTAAATTCAAAAATTACATATCTTAATTAAAAAATTTATGATATTTTGCAGATAAATATTATTTGTGTTTTAATAAATTATAATTATAACTATTACATATTTAAATTTATTTTAATTTTGTACAATTTATAGATTGGAAAGTAAATTATTTTTGAAATTTGTTTGATTTTTTTGTAATGATAAATAAATAGTGTGATTCAAATAATTAATGTGATTCAACTGTAAATTCAAAAATTACAGATCTTAATTAAAAAATGATTTTCCTTACAATATATATATATATATATATATATATATATATATATATATATATATATTGTTAAATTATTTATATACATTTGCAAACTATTTCTTAAAATATTTTTATATTTATTATGTAAAGTAGTTTGTATTTGACAAAGTTTAATTTGTATATCTATTTATTCATATATATTAAAGAATAATAATAAATCTCATATACATAAATATAGTTATCTAATATGCAACTTTTGATATTTAGTTTCTAGTCACATTATTGTCTTTGCAAAATTTATTTTTCATTGAACACATAAGTACGTAAGTGTATTGCTACAAACATATTGTCTTAATGCAAGGCAGAATTTCATCCATGATAATGTAAAGAAACCATGATTGTAGACCAATCCTACCTCATATCCATCCCTTATTCCTCCATGCACTTCCATATCGTATGTTAGAACATGCAAGAAGAACACCAACAAAGATCGTTGAGTTTGACTTTGAACTGTCCACATTTATCTAAAAAAGCTTGAGGAGACTCTTCAAATTTCTCACGCACTAAGTGCTTTCCAAATCTAACAACACCATAACCTCGTCAACATAAATCTTTTTGTGTCACTGGGAGCCATGGTGTTTGAAGCAATAAGAATCTCCTCAAAGATCTTTGAAGCCTTTTTTAAGATTCAATTTGTAGATATCCTCCAATGTCTAGGACTTAACTACACTTTATATTCTTGCATACATAAGTAATTTTATAAATGAAGAGTATGATGTTTAAATGTAGCATCCATTGAATTCAACTATCAATTTAATAAAATTTGAGCATTAAAGAAAAAAGCATGCATAATACTTTTTATGGAATTGTATTTAAATGATTTATATATGTATAACTCTAAGGTAACCATATGATTAGTTACTCATTCATCTTTTGTTTTATATTCATTCATTATGATTTATAAATAAACTAAGACTCTCACTAATCCTAATATTGTGGAAAATAGACTTTCTTAGATCTTTGTTGCTAACCTTGCTTATTTAGATCAAATATATTCTCCATATTTAACAAAAGGCAGGGATTTCAGCTCCATCGGAGCTCTTGTTAATTATCATTTATGTTTTGTTTTATTTTGATATATTCTGTTAGTAATGGCAAAATTTTATATATTCAATAGATTTTCATATTGTAGATGGTTGTACATAATCTGAATTAAAAAAACAATGAATTGTTGTATCCAAAATCAGAACCCATGCCTGAACCAGCAACTTAGGTAAGAATATATTAATTTGATGTATATTAAAATTGTAAAATATAAATTGATAACTGAGTCTATAGTCTATGAAATTATAGGTTTAGGTGTGATTTTCTCCATACGACTTCATTTTTTGGGTTCTGCAAATTTGACTTGTTGAATTTTTTTGGTCTTTAAATTTGATCATCCATTTTACAAATCCAACAGTCAGATGAGCATTTTACTTATTTATCAATTGATTCAAAATTTAAAACATGTTATATTCTAAATTTCTGTTAAGAAATGTCTTAAAATGTACATTTGGGATGTTAGTTAATTTTTTTTCAATTTTATAATTTTAAAAGTTTATTTAATTTATAATAATTTAAGTTAAAATTAGAATGAATGATCAAAATCAGAAACTTGAAATTTAAAACCAAAAAATTGACTATTGGAATTTAAAAAATAAAATTTAAAGGTAGAAATTTGAGAAAATAAATTTATTATCTATCAGACACTTTGGCTGCACACATAATCTTCTTCTGCCTGTCGTACTTTTGAATTTCGATTAATTATTGAGATCAATTATACATTCAAAATGTTGAATAAACGTGACCACTGCTATTGATTCAATATTGATTGTGCAGACAAACATGACAAAAGCAAAATAATGTCCCTAGTTTTAAATATAATGTAAGAAAACGAAATCAGTAGACTAAGAAGTGCAAATAAGCTTTAAAAAAAAGAAGGGAAAGAAAAAAAAAAGACAAAAGAAAAAAAAGAAAAAAGAAGGAAGAGTCCATTAACAATTATTATGGGGGCATCAGTTTGATTATTCAGGCTAACCAAGGTTTTCTTTTGCAGGGATTGAATGAAAGCCTAAGGAATGTGAAGGAAAAAAATATTCATAAAAAAGGGCACTTAGAGGACCGCAACGAAACCCATCACAAGAAACCATTTCAGAAGATAAAGTTGAAAGAAAGTGCACATTTTAAAGGTTTGTCTGTAGAAGATATGAATTTTCATTTATCACACCGTGTTAAAGAGTTGGTTGGGTTTGGAGCTCCAGGTCACCCTGTCAATCGACGGCTGAAGCTCAAAAAGTTTGTGCAAGGACCCCCTTATTTTTACTTCGAAAATGTGTATAATACACCAAAGGGTGTATGGGCAAAAATTTCCCGATATCTCCATAATATTGAACCGGAATTTGTGGATTCAAAGTACTTTTCAGTTTCTAGTAGAAAACGTGGCTACGTCCATAACCTTCCTATTGATAATCGTTTTCAGATTTTACCTTTGCCACCCATGACAATTGAAGAGGCATTTCCTCAGTATCAGAAGTATCGGCCATTATGGGATAAGAGAACTAAACTAAACTGCATAAAAACAGAGGAAGCAAGGATTCCATTATGTGATAGACTTAGGAATATTGTCAAGCTTTCCAACGGAGAACCCACTCCTGAAGAGCAGGATATTGTACTTTCGCAATGTAAAAAGTGGAACTTGGTATGGGTCTGTCCAGATCAGCTGGCTCCTCTTGAACCTCATGAAATGGAGCGTGTGTTAGGATATGATGTGGGGCACACACGTGTCTGTTATTCCAGGACAGAGTGTATACGATCTCTTGGAAATGCATTTCAAGTAGAAACAGTCGGATACCATCTTTCTGTTTTGAAGTCTATTTATCCAAATGGGATAAATGTGCTTTCTTTGTTCTCTGGAATTGGGGGTGCTGAAGTTGCTTTACATCGTTTGGGTATAGTACTCAACTATGTTGTATCTGCAGAAATTTGCAAACAAAACAGGCTTATCCTCAGAAGCTGGTGGGAAAAAACACTTCAAAAGGGTAAACTGATTGAGGTGGGGGATGTGAAGAATCTGACAGCAGAAAGACTTGATGAAATGATCAACTCAATTGGAGGTTTTGATCTCATAATAGGTGGAAGCCCCTGTAATAATCTGTCAGGCAACAATAGGTGCACCAGGCATGGACTAGATGGAAATGAATCTTCTATTTTCTATGAATTCCCTAGGATTCTGAATTATGTAAGGGGTGTGCAATGCACTCGAGCCTAACTTCACACAATAATATCATTACCAAAGGTGTAACAAACTAGTACAATTTTGCAATACAAACCCTCTACGGTCAATTATTTCAAATCCAGCATGCAAATGTTTGGAGGTCTTGGAAATCTACTAGAGAGTTTCTGTAGCAACGTTTGATTACTTTTTTCACTTCTAGTATTTTACATTATCTGTAACAATGTTTGAATACTTGTTTCGCTGCTAGTAGTTGACATTATATATTAATCCAGTGGATGTTTGATGTACAAATCTGATAGCTAGAACATGTAACAAGTTGTGTGTGTGGGCGCCCATCAGAATAACTGTTTTTGTATGGACGATAATTATTGCATGTAGATTCACTGTGAAATGACCTTTCTGCCTACTCTGGGTCTCATGACTTGTTTGTCAAATTTTCTCTTCTCAGTTTCTCCGAAGAAGGATTGCAACATGAAGTTATGTAAACAGCCATGGGATTCTTGAAAATTACTATTTGCACCCGTTTAACCAATTTAGGAAAACGTAATGCATCCACAAAGGTTTTGGCAATCAATCGTTTTTTTGAATATGTTAATGATGGCTATGACCATCAAGATCTCATGTCAATGTTCCAAGCCGAAGAACTTTGAGAGAAGCTGGAAGCTTATTTATTCATTTATTTCTCAACGTCAAAGCCAGATCATGACCATCTTTTAGCAACAAACCTTTCTTACCCAGGAAGGAATGTGGTGGTTCATGGAGATAACGCAAGTTTCAATACAACCTTTCATTTACATCATGCTCATTTTTAAAAACACATCAATGTGGACATGCTCCAATTAAAAAATATACTACGAACTTTTCCCCAGAGTTTTTGACAGATGCAGATTTGAAAGTGGGAGAGGATTCTGAACTTTTCGACTGAAACGATATAACGTGGTTCTATCATTGTTAGTTATTAGTATACTATTGCATATGCAATTAAAAACTATAAAATATATTAGTTTAATCAATAAGATTCAAGTATTTTTTAAGGTTCTAAGTTTTTTATAAAGTTTGAATATTTTTATTATTTTTTGAAATGGAAAAAGTCATTTAAGTGAAATTTTATTGGTTTTCATTAATAATAGGAGAGGAGAAAATTAATCTTCCAAAACAAAAAGTCAAGAAATATTTAAAGCTATTAATTGTGCAATTAATATGATTGAAAATATCATAAAAGATGATGTGACACTACATTTATTTATCATTTCAAGAATTTCACAATTTAACTTTTTATAAAGTCTGAACATTTTTATTTTTATTTTTTAAAAACAAGAATAGTATTTAATTGAAATCTTATTGGGTCCTACTAAAGAGTAATGGAGAAATTTAATTTTTAAAACTAAAAATTAATGAAAATTTTAAATTCTAACTTTTTGTATTAATTGTGCAATTAATAATATTATTAATAAAAGTATGTTACACCACACTTTACTTTACCATTAGCCAAATTAATAATAATAGAATGTACTAATTCATTATATTTTGATTTATTTTGCCCTTGAAACATTATCTTTTAAAAGAATTAAAAGTAATAAAAACTAAATAATATAACAAAGAATTTTAAAAACTAGAAACTAAATAATATTACAAATAATTTTAAAATGGTAGTTATTGTTTTTGTTTAAATTTTATTATTATATTATATCATTTTTTATTGTCGAGTTGTTGATTAATTTTTTTAAAAATAAATTAAAAGTGTATAAAGATGACAATTAATTGTAGTTTTTTTTTTTAAACAAAGGATTATTTGATGTTGAATATTTTTAAAAAATTATTTTTGTTTCTTAATTTTCATTTTTTCTAGTTTTTTAATCATATAATTCATTCTTTTAAGATAAACAATTGGTTTCTAATTGCTTACATTGCAAACATGCTAAAAATAAAATAAAATTCATTGTATTGCAAACTCCAAGACACAGAATAAAGAATTTAAATTGTGGATGTCTTTTCTATATGTATAATTTAGTTATAACATGCTTATGCTTTTGTTAGGGTTTTGGTTGGTATTGTTTAACCTTGCACAAGATCTCAACGATCAATTTGTTCACGACACATTACAACACATTTATAACAAGTATATAATTGCATTCAAACTAATATTGTAGAAATTTTATTTATTATCTCAAGACTTCTCATGGAAAAACCAATAATGCATAAAATGTGTTGCCTTGTAATGTATGCATGATTTATTTAGTGAAATTGAACAACATTTCTTGAGTGCTTATGAAGATGCTTTCCAGTCTCAAAACTCTTGTAGTTAAAGAATTCCACTTTGTTCTAAAATTCTTATACACTTTTGAGTTTTCTACTATAGAGTTTGATTTACTCATTTTTTTAAATTAAATCGTGTCATTAGACATTTATAATGCTCTAAATTTCTTCTCTCTGTATATGTATAGAGTATAATAGCTTGTTTTAAGAAACAACAATTGATTGTGATAAATTTCAAAGTAGACCAAAAGTATGACCCATTTTTTAATTTTATAATTAAAAAAATCAATACTTTTGTTGTTTAGTTATTTTACAAAAGCATTCCTAACACCAAATTCATTACAATATGAAAAGTAAACTTCGTATTATGTTGAGCACACCATACAATATCATTTATTGTCTAGTCCTCTTAACCAATTTTAGAGCTTCTTGTAACTTTTTTTTGTAAAGGTGTTGATGTTAAAATTCTAATGACACAGAGACTTGGTAAGAGCTATAACTTATCTACTTGAATTCAACTACGAACATTAATGCAAAATGTAATTGTCTATGTTTCTCCATTGTCTTTAGTTCTTGAGTTCTATGTACAATTATAATTAATTTTAATACAATTTAAAGATAGTGCAACCTCTAAAACATCAAACGATATAAAGAATGTTGTTCTAATACATCTTGCATTCTTTAAAATTAAATTTTTTTATTTCTCCATCTCAACCCTTTATTGCCATACTCTACAATACTATAATCATGACATGTATGGTAGGAACTATGACACTTTGTGTCTCTTGTTGTTCATCATTTTATTGATATTACACTTTTTTTAAAGCTGAAGTTAATTTTTGAAACATGATAATTTTTTAGACAAAATAGTCATTAAATTAATTGATAATAATAAACTTTGCACAATTCCGATCTATCAATATGTGGAAATTTTTACAACTTTTTAATTATTTTATTTTATTTTATTCTGGAGTCCCAACACTTGGAATCAATTTCCTCATGCTTCCAAGACTGGAAGCTATCCAGTAAATTAAAACCCCCTTTTATAATGACACTTAACACTAAAAAGAAAAGCTGTCCCCTTGATAAGGCATGTCATTGACACATTTTCTGCTATGAAGAGGCCCCACAGTGTTCACAAGCTCCTACCATTGGCATAAAAGTTGGCCATGGTAGGACCTACTACCAACAAAAAGAGAGATTCCATATTTTCATGATAATTATTTTTTAATGTACATGAAATATATTTAATATGGATAGGTGGTAGATAGATACTGTCAATATTTTGATATGATGTAAACTAAACACTTTCTGTATGAGATGTATATGATAACATATGTTAGTATAAAGTTTTTATATAAAATAGTTGCATATTGATTGGTCTATATGTAAAATCAATTGTTATGTGTATGATAAGATTGTGTTGCAACTTTAATATATTTTTCTATCAAAGCAATTTACTTGTTTCATATCTAAACATGAACCTAACATCTTAAAAATAACTTTGTCAAATAAGTGGTCATTTTTACGATGAATGCTTAAAATCATAATATCAATTATGTAAGTTTTATCGATCGAGATAACAATTTTTTCTTTTCCATTAGTCAAATATTTTTAAAATTCACTCATTCATATATTCGTATATCTTATATGCTTCAATCTTATTCTAACAGTGCTAGCTAATGAAATGATGCTACATGGCTGAATGGCTAAATATTAACCAATCAAGTATACGTTCACTAATTATCAACAATTTGTTCATTGGATGATAAAACAATAAATACATATTGTTCTATAGTGGCTCTTACCTTCTAGAACCTTTAGGTTTACAAGATATTATATTATTTCTGCTATGTTATCTATCATAAAATTATTAATAAGATACTATATAGCGCTTCTAGTTTTCTGTCTACCACAACATTGCCAACTATAAGTTTAAATTGTACTCGTTAATATTATCAACTACCAACTATAAATTTAGATTATGGATGACATAATTTCCTTTCACTTCCATTTCCTTAATTGTATGTTCATGGTATGTTTGACATGCTATATTTCCAATAATTTGAATAATATTTCTATATATGCATTTGATGGGAATGAAAATTTGAAAGGTGCATTTAGTAAAAGATAGAAATGTGTAAGAGGGAATATATATTTGTTGATGGTAGCGTTTAATATATTGGACCCTTGAGATTATTTATTGAAATAATGTACCAAAATAAAATGGTCCATGCCAATAATTAACATATCTTGGTATTATTTTAGAACATAATTGAAATATGGGAAAAGCTATCCTAGACTAATATGTTTCGTAACTTAGGATAAATACCTTCTCTTTTACAATTTTTGGGTAATAAATGGGTTTTGCTACTATGAAAACAATGAACCAAGCTATCTTGGATTCTCCCTTGTTGTTTATTGTATGTGAATATATTTGATTAAGTATTTGTAGTAACTAGGTAAAGAAGACTTGATTAAACATGATTGACATAACAAAAAAAAAAAAAAAAAAATTGCAAAAGAAGATATAGATCTAGAAAGGAAATATAGAGAGGAATTTGGTGTTAAGATTGAGAAGAAAGTGTTAAAGAGTGTTAGGTTCTTGGTCTTAAGATGTCCAAAATTAAAGAAGGTGAGCAAGAATATAGTTAGGAGGCTCCAAATATTCTATCCAAGAAACCAAGCTCAAAGTGACATATAGCAACACTCATTGAATCAATCCAAGGTTTTTGGCTTGTTCGAAGTCTAGGATTGTCTACCATTGTCTTCTTTATCTACTTCTAGTCATCTTGTAAATGAATATGAATTCTCACACATTGAAAACAAAGGCAAATACTTGTGTTGTATAGGGGCTTTCCTAAGTCAAACCCCATGTTAGTGTTCACATCTCCACAACATAAAAGAGTACTGATAGTGTGCATGCCCTTGTAAGGACAAAGGAAAAACTAATGATCAAATATTGAAATAAGAATATTATCATAGGTATGAAAACCTCTAAAAGAGTTCCACATAAAGGTGGTGATTTAATGCTCTTTGGAATTCTTGTAGGTGTCAATGTAATAAATGACATGATAATCATAAATGTAAAACATGAGTATATACTTGAGCGTAAATTACTTGAAGTCTATTGCTATATTTATGGTTTCTCTAGAGTGAATTGGGATCTTAACTCTTTCTTACAAAATGTAGACCTTGTGAATGATCAAATGTATATTTTATATAGGAATCAAAAGGTTAATTTCTTATTGAAAGGTTGACACAAAATTATAAAATACAAAAAACTATAAGGAAACTTGTAACCAAAAATATTACCATTTCCACAACCCATAATAGATTTGAACTAAATAAGCACTTAAAATCTATGTGCAAAAGAATAGATAACTATTGGAAACTTACAATTGGAACAATTGTTGTTTTGTCATTGATGTCAAATCTATTGATAAGACAATGCTACCTAATCTAAATGTCATATATATTTGATTGATGAAGAGGATTTGAGAAATTGCTCATAACAATAGCACTTAGATGAAAGGATGAGTTATGAAAAGGAAGCTACAATGGACATTTGATTAGTTAGACTTTGATGAGACAAAGTAATTGTTTATGTCAAGAAAGTTAAGCCAAGTTGAGCAATAGAGTAAATGGTTAAGGAATGTCCAATGATGCTAGTGTCAATCGAGCCATAGTACATGCTGAGCAAATCTAGTATTGAATGAGGATCAATATCGACCGAGAAAGCTAGTCGATGCCGAGCTAGAAAGTTTCACAACACTTGAGTGTTAAGTGATGACCGAGTGTCAGAATTTAATGATTTCTAAGTAACACTAGTGAAGATGAATTTGAGGAAATTGTGATTCCCAACTGAATTAGTTGATTTCTTTGGAGATGTAAACCATGTTGAAGATAAGATTGATGAGTTAGATCATTAAAATCACGACGAGGATTAGGTAAAGGCCTAACATACATATTCTAGAGAGGTTTCTAGAGGAAGATCAAGAAGATGGACATATATAATGAATCATTTTGAACCTCATCGTAAACCCTAAGATCTACAGTGATCACAAAAAATGTTAAAGCGAGAATTTCCTATTTAAAGAGTTGTAGAATTGAATGAAGTATGTATGCAATTGTGTATGTGAAAATAGGCATACAGAAGAAGCTGGATCAGAGATACACAGTGAGAGTGAATGCGAAGCTAAAGGAGATTGCTTATATAGATGTTGCTAATATTGATAAGTGAAATCTAAGGAAGAAGGCTTAAGTGTTATTAAAGAGGGAAGACTAATTTATTGAAGGGTTGTCAAGCGAATCAAGAACATAGATGACAGTGGAGAGCTTATCAATGAGTCAATACCTGAACTGAACAAAGATCTGAACTTGCAAAGTGAGTTGTAATCATACAGATCGAAACCCTACTATTTTCTTTGTAATCATTGTAAATAGTTTATATTGCAATCATTTAATAGAAGTTGACCTAACAGTCATTTGTAGGACTTAACAGTCTGTGAAAATCCTTTCACAAGGTAACATTCTATATGGAATGTTAGACTCCTAAAACAAGGCCAATCTTAACAAGGTGATTAAATCCTGCAACCAGGTCACATTTAATAGTGTGTATTGTAACCTTTAACATGGTTGACTCCTAACAAAGCTCACTTCGAAAGAGTGAAAAATTGGTGACATGTTGCTGGTAGTTTTTCCCAAATTGGGTTTCCATATAAAAATGCTAGTGTCAAATATGTGTTGAATGCTTTATATGTTTTACATTTTATATTCAACAAAGAATGATATATTTAAAATAGTAATTTTGGTTTATGGGTAAGTGCACCAAGATGGTGTACAAAAAGGGGGTATAAGTGGACACCTTTTTCTTGAAATTAGGTAAACCTGAACTTGGATGAGACATTTGAGGGTCATCCATTAAAAATAACAAGATGTGTAAAACATATAAATTGTAGTACTCTAAATACACTTTCTAAACTACTAGAGTTTTTACAAAATGGATAAGATTAGGTGGGTCAAAACCCATGCACATGAAAAATAGTTCCTGATTTTTAAAAAAATATAACATAGCTGTTTTCATGTGTAGCACAAAAGACATAGTTATATTTAGTATTTTGAATACCCCTTTGGTAGGATTATAGTTAAGAGTCATATCTATAAGTTGTGTATTTTTTTGTAATTTTACAATGAATATTTATTTTGTTATGAATTATTGAATAGACTACATCTTGAAATTTTGGTACCTGTTCGTGTGCTAAGCATAACTTGCACCAAAATAATTGAAAATGATTTTTTTTTTTAAAGTGTATATAATCAAGTGTAGAACAATAATATGTATATTTTGAATTTGGTTAAGTATATCAAAAGTTATTAAAAAAGTGGTAGACATTTGTCTGTGAGGAATGTCAAGACATTGGTAAAAGTAATTAAAGTTTACAATGTTAATGTTGTCCAAAAAAAGAAAAAATTACATGGTTAGAAAGCTAAGAAGACGTGTAAGATTATGGTGGTGATTTTAGAGATACCCACTTTAGCATTAGCATACTTGATGAAGACAAAGACGATAATTCATCTTAGAAGATGAAAAACGTCTAAAGGAAAAAGCAATGGAGGGAAAATAGTCTCCCAAGCCTTTGGGTCATTTTTTTAGGCTATCACCAAGCCATAACCCGATCAATTTTTTTGAATTCAAATAACTCGATTAGGTTATGAAAAAAATGCATTCAAAACCCGATTGAGTTTTGTATTACTACTACATAAGGTTAGATTGTATGAGAGAGAGATATTGGGTTATGTATTATACTAAACAAGTGTCTACCATATTCCCCAATCCTTATCTCTGTCCCATTCTCTCTCTCTCTCTCTCTCTCTCTCTCTCTCTCTCTCTCTCTCCATCACTCCCTCTGTCTCATTTTTTCTTTTTATCCTATCCCCATCTCTCTTTCTCCTATCCCCTTCCCTCTCTTACTCTTTATATCATATCCCCTAATCTCTCCCTCTCCCTCTCCCTCTCCCTCTCCCTCTCCCTCTCTCTCTCTCTCTCTCTCTCTCTCTCTCTCTCTCCTATCCCCTTCTCTCTCTCTACATATATATATCATATCCTCTAATTCTTCTCTCCATCCCATCTTCTCTCTCTCTCTCTCTCTCTCTCTCTCTCTCTCTCTCTCTCTCTTGCTCACATTCTCTCCATCTCTCTCTATCATTATTTCTATCATATCCCCTAATCTCTCTCTCTCTCTCTCTCTCTCTCTCTCTCTCTCTCTATCCCCCTCTCTCTTTCTCCTATACCCCTCTCTCTCTCTCTCTCTCTCTCTCTCTCTCTCTCATATCCTCTAATTCTTCTCTCCTTCCCATCCCCTCTCTATCTCTCATTCTCTCTTTGTCCTATCCTCCCCCCCTCTCTCTCTCACTCTCATATCCCTAATCTCTCTCTCTCTCTCTCTCTCTCTCTCTCTCTCTCTCTCTCTCTCTATTTCTATCATATCCCCTAATCTCTTTCTCTCATATCCCTTCTCTCTCTTTCTCCTATCCCCTTCTCTCCCACTCATTCTCTCCACCTCTCTCACTCTTTATATCATATCCCCTAATCTCCCTTAATCTCTCTCTCTCTCTCACTCTTTCTATCATATCATCTAATTCTTCTCTCCATCCCATCCTCTCTCTCTCTCTCTCTCTCTCTCATACCCTCCCTCTCTTTCTCCTATCCCCTTCTCTCTCTCTCTCTCTCTCTCTCTCTCTCTCTCTCTCTCTCATACCCTCCCTCTCTTTCTCCTATCCCCTTCTCTCTCTCTCTCTCTCTCTCTCTCTCTCTCTCTCTCCATCTCTCTCCATCTCTCTCACATTCTTTCTATCATATCCCCTAATCTCTCTCTCTCTCTCTCCCCCCCCCCCTCTCTCTCTTTCTCCTATCCCCTAATCCTTTCTCCATCCTACATCTCTCTCTCCCTCTCTAATTCTATCCCCTAATCTCTCTCTCTCTCTCTCTCTCTCTCTCTCTCTCTCACATCCCATTGATGAATGGTGCTCCCCTTAATACCATAAACTCATAATAGAAACAAAGAAACAAAATAAAATGTGAGAACAAAATGTGGACTTCTTATTTCTGCTGCAAATGTGGTATTACATAATTCACAAGTATAATATACTAACTCACATCGGCACCTTCATTACAATAATCTATAGACAAGCTACGAACCATCACCCAAAGTTGTCCTAGACAATGTTCAGGCCTTTCTTAAATAGGCAATTTTATGCTACCTGAGAAGGTTCTAGACAATGAAACTTAATACCTAGGGCCAACAGACCCTAACAATACATATAGAGTCAACCAAATACATCTTTGACAATTATTTTAGATATTTCGAATAGTCCAACTTCAGAAGGCCATAACTCTTGAACTGTTGCTCTGATTGGCTATTATAACCATTTTTTGGAAACGTCAACTCCTGATCTATAGACTTCAAATTGTGCAAGCGCCCTTCTATGAAGTTTTTGGACCTCATCTAAACACTCTAAGGCCTCCAATAGTGAGCCTAAAGATTTTTCTACAAATTTTCCATTGAAAATCCATAATAACTTCTCTGATACTTAAGCTGGATCAATGAGATTTTTATGGTAGGCTTACAACTCTAAAATGAACCTTCATGTAGAAAATGAGAACATTTCAAGCTCATATGACAAACTTCCTAAAAAATAGCAAGTTTCCATAAATAGTAACCACCCTATCTACTAGTCCTTATTAAAATAGAAAAAGACTGAAAATAAAATATTTTTTGGGTGATGCAAGATTACTCTTACACCTAGGATGCTCCTATATCAAACACCTAGGGTAATTTGAGAAGTGACCTCGTCATGTCTCAGGTGTTCAAAGGAAAACCAAGATACCTAACCTCCTCCTTTGCTAGCCATGATGAATCCTCAACTGGCCTCCCTTTCCCTTTGACCAGATATTCCTCATAAGTTTTGTTCCTCGTAATTTTGCCAACATGACTATCTAGTATCTCTTCAATCTCCTTTGTAGCCAAACTAATTGTTGGGATACTCACTACGCTTCTGCAACTTCATCTCCATCACCTCCTTCATATACTCTGTCAAATTTAAAATTTTGAATATAGGTGAAATATTCAATTTAGTAGACAACTCCACTTCATACACATTTTTAGAATCATGCCTTTTTAGTATCTTGCACTGTCCAAACTTCTTCATCTTCAGCTTATTATATGTACCCATTGGAAAATGCTCCTTTCTCAAATGAACCATGACTTTATCTCCACTATGAAATTCCTTATACCTCCTTTTCACATTTTCCTTAGCCTTTTAATTTGTATTCATCTTTATGATGTGTTTCCTCACCTCCTCATTCATATTCTTCAAATGTTTAGCAGAATCTTTTGCTTCAACACTATTTATCTCTCCTTTAATCAACTTCATTAATTCAAAAGCATTTATAAGATTACTCCCATATACAATCTGGAATGGTGACTTACCAATACTCTTATTGACAAAATTATGATATGAAAATTCCTCTTGTGGTAAAATCATATCTCATCCTTTTGGTTTATCTCCAACTAAGTATCTCAACAAGTTTCCCAAACTATGATTCACAACTTTTGTCTATCCATCAGTCTATGGATGATGTGCTGAACTAAACTTCAAATCTATCTTCAACTTCTTCTACAATGTACACCAGAAATGCCCAACAAATTTGGTATCTTGATCTGAAACTATACATTTTGGCAGACCATTTAGTCTCACCACTTCTTGGAAAAATAACTCTACTACATGAACAACATCACTAGTCTTCTTGTAAGGAATAAAATATGCCATCTTTGAAAACCTGTCAACCACCACAAAAATAGAATCATGCCCACGCTAAGTCCCTGGCAATCCAAGAACAAAATCCATGCTGACATCCTCGCAAGGCTTCTTTGGGTAATGACTGATATAACCCTGTATTTTGCTTCACTCCTTTCACCATTTGACATACTTTGCAACTCTATACAAACTTCTTCACATCTTGCTACAACTATAGTCAGTAATAATTCTCAACAACCAAAGATATGGTTTTATCTCTGCTAAAATATCCAGCCAATCCTCCACTACGCTTCTCATTAATGAGATTCTCTCTCATTGAACTTCTAGGAATGCACTACTAGCTTCCTTTGAACAACATATTATCCTGTATCATGAAATCCAACCACTTTGTCTTGTCAAGTGTAATAGGTTCTATACAAGCCTTCCATGCTTCACCAAAATGATGATCATTTGGATACAAAGTACTGAGTTCCTTGAACCCAACCACCTCTATTTGCATTTCTATTAGCAAAAGTTGTCTTCTACTAAGAGCTATTGCAACTCTATTAGATTTTCCACTCTTGTGGTCCAAAAAAAATGTATAACTCTGCAATAACTCAACCCACTTCAAATGCCTTTGGTGTAATTTTCATTGACTATTTAAATATTGCAAAGCTTGATGATCAATATGCAAAAGAAACTCCTTAGGAAGAAGATGGTGTCTCCACTTCTTCAATGCTTGAACTATAGCATAAAATTCTTGATCATAAATAGAATTTTTTTTTGGCATCATCCAATTTCTCACTAAAGTAAGCAACAGGTCCATCTTCTTGGCTCATAACAACTCCTATTGTAGTACCACTAGCATCATAGTTTACTTGAAACACCTTGTAAAAATCAAGAAGTGCTAAAACAGGCTACTCAGTAACTTTCTATTTCAATAGATTAATATTTTTATTTACCCCTACAGTCCACTTAAATTGTTTCTTATCCCCTCTCATTGTTTCAATCAGGGGTCAACAAATACTACTAAAACCTCTTATGAACTTTCTATAAAAACTAGCTAGTCCATGAAAAGATCTTACCTCTATTGCACTCCTTAGGGTAGGCCATTCAAGAATAGTCTTCACTTTCTCTGGGTCCATTTTCAAATCTTCTACTGAGACTAAAAATCCTAGGTACACCAACTGCTTCGTTACAAAATTGCACTTCTTCAAGTTTATCAACAACTTTTCTTCCCTCAACTTATCAAACACCTTGCAAATATGGATTAAATGCTCCTCCAATGTCTTACTAAAGATCAAAATATCATCTAGGTAAACAATAACAAACTTACGTAGAAACTCCTTTAGTACCTCATTCATAAGCCTTGTAAAAGTGTTCAGTGCATTGGTTAGCCCAAAAGACATGACTAACCATTTGTACAATCCTTATTTTGTCTTAAAAGAAGTCTTCCACTCATCACCTTCTTTGATATGAATCTTATGGTATCCACTCTTCAAATATATCTTCATGAAATACTCAGCTCCACTCAAATAGTCCATAATATCATCCATTCTTGGAAATGGAAATCTATATTTGATTGTGATCTTGTTGATAGCATGAGAATCTATGCACATCCTTCATTCACCATTCTTCTTTGGTGCTAATATGACTGGTACAACACATGGACTCAAACTCTTTCAAATCAACCCCTTCTACAACAACTCATGAACTTGTCTATTCAACTCTTCATTTTCTACTGGTGTCATTCTGTGCACTGCCTTGTTTGGCAAACAAGCTCCCAAAACCAAATCCATCTGATGACTAATCTTCCTCATTGCAGGCAATCCAATAGGTACATTATCTGATACAATATTAGAAAACTCTCCCAACATATCTGCAACTTCTGCAGGTACCTCCTTTACTTCTTCTTTACTATCTTTTGGAATCATAGAAAAACACATGCTCACACTTCATACCTTTGAGAAACTCTTTTCTATCAAAAAAACATATTCTAGTAGCATTACATACCTTTTCTTCTTTCTCCTTCAACAACTTCAACTTATGTTTCACTCCATCCTTGTTTAGAGTGTAGGTATTTGCTTGCCCATCGTGTACAACATGTCTATCAAATTGCCATGGCCTAACCAACAACATATGAGATATGTCCATAGGTATGATATCACATAGTACCTCATCTTGGTAGCTTCCAATCTTGAACTTCGTAGAGCACTACTTATTGACCATGACCTTGTGGTCATCTTGCACCCAAGCAATACAATATGGACATAGGTGTTTCTGTCTCTTTAGATTCAACTTGATGAAAATCATTTCTGACACTAGATTTTTTATACTTCCACCATCAATGATCACATCACAACACTTATCTTCACGTTTGCACCTTGTACAAAACAAGTTCCTTCTTTGATTAGGTTCATTCTTACCACTCAACATGACTCTTCTGTTAACTCAATAGGAAAATTATTATGATGTTTCAATGCGGTCCACTAGATTCTACTATTGTTTCACATGTATTTCTATACCAGGCACACAAGGGTAAGGTTTTTTGTTCTTGGAAATGCTAAATTTTATATTTTTCATGTGCCAACATCCTATTTTATGTTAATATCTTGTGATTCAACATAAAATAATCATACAAATTTATTTAGTTTTGTATTTTATTATTTATTTTATTCATGTTATTGTTTGTAACATAACTTGCATCTACAATCATGGGAAAGAACAAAAGAGGAACAATTGAAAAATGAGAGGCAACAATGGAAAAACAAGGGAGCATATGAGGAGATTATGTAAGGGTACATCATCAAATTCCTACAATGTAAGTGATGAAAATCTACCTATTGATATTGATGTCGCAAATGCACCTAATTTGACAAATGAAAATGCTCAACATACCCCAGTTGAAATGATTATGATGAATACACTTATGTCACTTGATGCCCCTAATGTGACATCTCAAGTTGAAATGATAAATGCACATGATGTAAGCAATGAAAATATTGAGCATGCGCATACGAGTGAATGCACAAAGTTGGGTCACAATTTCGTGGAAGTCAAATCCAAAAAATGAGACCTCTTAGAAATGGGTACTCGATTTTAAGAAATGGGCACCTGTTTTTAGCTCAGGTGCTCGACCCTAAATTTAAAAAATGGGCACTCATTATTTTTAAAAATCAGGTACCCATTTTTTATTTTCAAAAAATGGGTACCCATTTCTCAAAAAATTAAAAATTTGAATTTTTAAAAAATGGGTACCCGCTTTTTAAAAATAAAAATTGAGTATCCGCTTCTTAAAAATTTATTTTTCAAAGTTTTCAGCAGATTTTACATGCTGCTTTTAGCTTTTCAAATTTGGTACCCATTTTTTGAAATTCAAATAATGGGTGCCCATTTCTTACAACATGAGGCGAGATTTTTTTTTCTTGCCTCGAATTTTGGTTTGGGACAGGCTTGGTGAGACCAAGCCTATGCCTTGGCCTCTCAAGATTTGGTTAAGGCATTGAACTGACAAATTCATGCCTTGCCATAATCTCTAGAGGGTCTTCCTAATCAAATTTTTTTATGAAACAAAAACCCATTAGAGCTCTCACTCTTCTGATTTCAAAAATATAAATTTTATAGTGTTATGATTTTATTTACTATTTTTGTATATTTTTTAATCAAAGGTGGTACTTAAATGTAAAATAGCAACGTTCACTAAAACTTTAATAGCTTTTTTATTTTATAATTTTTCTTAAATTAATTAATGTGTCATCAATCTACATTCAATTCTTTTGAAGTTTAAGAAAAATAAATTGAAAAAAGTAAAATTTTGATCAAATTATGGTGTTTGTACAAGAGAGGTTTTAAAATTTTCCTTTATAGCCAATTAAAAATTAATTTAAAAATTCAAGAAAAATATTCTCATCAATCTTTGGTGTGTCAGGTAACTCCATTTATATTTGATCTCTAAATGGCTCAAATTTTGGCATCAATTGACAAAATATTTCGAAAACAGGAAAAACACTTCCACTTTTTGGCCAAAAGTGAGACCCAACTTCTTGCATTAACCCATACATCAACATCTCCTAGAATAATTTGTAGAAAGCCCAAAGTTTCTAATTGACATTGATGAAAATTTTGAAGCCAATGCACGATAAAATGTCAGAAAAAAATTGTAGGAGAATTGTTCAAAAGATTTGGAATAACTATTTTGAAAATTTAAATCAAAGTGGAAGATGCCAACTTGTTGTTGAAATGGTTAAAAATCTGAAATTTAGAGAGACAATGAGAATTTTGGGGTTAAGAACATCTGAAAATAGTAGTGAAAGAAGCATTGTTAGAAATCTCTTTCATGCATATCAATCCATTGGTTCAAAAGAACATACTAAAGATGCTAATATAAGTTGACGTGTCATCACATCAACCATAATGGGACAAGAAATGACAAAAGCTTGTATGGTAAGAAAAATGAGTAAATCATTAAGGATAAGTAGAACAACATTAGTCAAAGCCTTAGTGAGGCGAGAGAAAATTGAGAATTCTGATGAGACTTCTTTTTGGTCATTCCAATGTAGACTCCCACATAATGATAAAGTTATTGTTGATGGACTAGGAACATTAATAGAAAAATTTTGGCGTGACAACACAAGAGCTTCATCAAACCAAAAAGATGTTGTCAAAATATGAATTGGAAAAACAAACCTTGAGCCACATGCATTTTTTTTTGGATATGACTCAAACACAATTAAGAATTGTTTCTTCAAAGGTTTCCTCAAATTAAAATCAGCTAAAGGTTTTTTCAGATAAAAAAATCATTCTATGTTACGATAAATCACACACACACTACATGTTGTTGTAGGGTTCATGTTGAGTTTTCTACTCATTATGATGTTTATCATTCTATATGTTGTACTTTGCATACTAACAAAATATTGTAGGAATGTGGTCTATAATTACCTCCTAAGTCATTAAGAAAATTTATTGCAAGTGTACTATGTAAACACAATGATGGGTGCATTTATTATAAGACCATGTGTTTGAAAAGATTTTGCCCTCAATGTGGTGGTTTACAAAAGTTTCATAGATGCCTACATCTAGATAGCACACATGGAATTAGTAAGACACTAGTTTCTCTTAGAAAGTACAAGTCACTTATATATGGTGTTAAATATAGAAAATAATTAAAGAGGTGTGAATATGTGAAAAGTGATGTATGTGTAGCTGATTTTATGAAATTATTTCAAAAAAAATAGTTTATGATTACATAGGTCATACACATAAAGATAGATGGTTAGATGACCAATTCAAGAACTGTGTAAGAACACTTTTCCCTTGGGTATGATTGTGTCAATTTTTGACTTCGCTGAAAAATATACACAAAAACCTCAAAATGAAGTGCAACCAATGTATAACAACTCTATACAAGTGTCAATTTTTGTACACAACATTTATTTATGCATATGATAGCACCGAGGATGACATAAAAGTATTAAGAGAGTATCAGTTCTATATCAATGATGATCAAACTCATTCATTAGAGTTTGTGCAAGGATGTTTTAGATTTTTCAATGACAATTTGAGGGAAAGAGATGAAAGATACAATCAACACATTATATGGTCAAACAATTGCACCACACAATTTAAGAATGCAAGGATGTTCTATTGGTTGAGTAGGGTGCATGTGACATGTGGAGTGCAACATTTTTGGAATTTCATTGAGGCGGGACATGGAAAGGGAGAAAATGATGGTGCTAGAGCATGTGTGGAAAGAGTGCTTAGTAGATAGGAATTAAAGTATGAAGGTGGTGCAATATTAGAAAATGTTGAAAGAAATGTCCAATGGTGTAATTCTATCATGGGACCAAGTAATACATCTAAGTCTATGGTTTCTATATATTTTTGGTTGATACATGAACCTAACCTAAAAAATTTGCAAGATTATTGTACACCTATAGGATCAAGTGAGATGCATTCATTTCAAAGTTCAAATGCAATGTCATTAACTATTCATACTAGAACCTTGTATGTTTTTTCTCTTTGTGTATGCATCATTTATGGGATGAATGTGAATCAAAAGAGTAGGTTGACCAATGGTCTTGTAGACCTTTACATCCAATTGATTCATATCAACTTCCTACAACACTACAATTCAACTAGGTTGAAGCATCAACAAATTTTGAGCATGTATCTGACCTAGTTGAACCAGGTACTAGGTTATCAATTGAATACTTGGTTAAAATAGATTACTTTCAATTTTTCCATTAACTTATCCTTCTATATAATGCAGGTCATGTATATGCAGTTATTGCATATGATAATAATGATGAAGTTGAACAAATTACTTTCTATTTCAGTGTATTGAGCCCAAAAAAATTTGATAGCTACATGTAAGGTCCCTCCTTCTATGTACTTATTAAATATAAATTTCTCTGTTAAATCCATTATAGGAGATTGGAATGGATATGAAGTAATTTTTTATGGTTTAGATGTCCTAATAGAAACTGAGATCAGCCGATACATTCATATTTTTAAATACTCAATGATTCAAGAACTACTACATTATCTTGATTGTTTAAACATTAATTTGCACTGACAATAATAAGAGGTGTTTCATCTATTGATGATGATGTTGATTATGGTACCTAGATTTTTAGGTTATAGACATTCAAATAGGTAAGTGCATGCCTAATGATGATTATTCTAGTATTTTAATCTTAATTAATGAATAAGTTATGTTATATTGATTATGTAATTACTGATGATTAAATGTGTACAGAAATGAGGAAGGGTTATTTAAATAAAAGTTGCTGGTTTAATTAATGTGATTATCCAAATAAGTTTTAAATATATGCATGTGATTTCTCTCAAACTACTAATGTGTGAAGTGAAGTGTGTAGAATTATTAGTTGAGAAATCTAATGAAGAATCAGAACTTGACCCTATGTATAGGTTGTAAAAACTAGGGTTGAGTCTAATGAAAGATGCATACCTTGTTGTTTCATTTTTATTTGTATCATAATTTGAATGTGTGTATCATTTTGTAATTGTAAAGTGTTTAATGTTTTGAAACAATGATTTTATAGTATCACTTGACACTCGTAATCTGTATATGTATATCAGCATGATAATTAGGGTTAGCTGAGTAACCTAATAATCTAAGATGGACTAGGTTAATAACCTAATACTAATTAGTTCTTAATTAGGATTAATTACCCTAATCAAGGTTTAGTGGTAAGTTTGCATTCCTAGGGCTTTTAGAAAGTCCTTATATTTCAAGCAATTTAATAGGTCATTAAATAGTTCTAGAGGCCAAAAATTATGAAAACTAAGTGCCTAGGAGGTATATGTATGGGTTGGAGGAAGTTTTCACCCCTCTAGTCCCTTTCATTGACTTTTGTGACCATCCAAATATCTCATTTTTGCTTTAGTGCGAAAATTGGAGCTTCACCATGAGTTTGACAGGTTATACTCCACCATAAAGTTTTTCTTAATGACAAGATTAAGTTCAAAGACTCTAGAAGCCCTTAGTCAAGTGGGGAGTCATAGCAATTTTTAGGTGGTTGAGTTAGGAGCCTATTTAGTTGCAGATTTGAGGGTGGAAGAGTGTTCACCCAATCTCAACATTTAGAGAGTAAAATTCAGGATTGAAGGAGGAAGAAGGATAGCTCTTGTAAATTTTTTTTTCCATAACCATTTGTGAAGGTAGGAATCTTTCAAATTCATGTCTTCATGCTATGTTTTCATTGCTTAAGTAGGTTTTCTGCATGTGTGTGTTCGTATGTTTTATGAAACATGTAAGGGATGAGATTGTGATGAATTTTATTAAATGTTTTCTTTCATGTTTTACATTTTGATTTATGAGGGAAACTATAAGGGTTTTGTTGGCATTACTTACCCCTAGATACAATAGAAGTGGCCATGTACAGGAGGAGGGCCTCAATTAGACTCTGGACAGTGCAGCGTCTCTCCTGCTGATGAGGAGAGGGAGAGAGTAGGGTGATATGTGCCCCTACTCATCCGTACAAACCATGTTTGTGTTTTGGAAATTAAGAAGTGAAAGAACGAAAGTTCTTATAACTATAGCTTCAAAAGGGGCTTCTATTATGGTGTTGTGACCGACTTCACCTGCCCTAAAAAAAACCAACTTCTCCCTAGTTTGGTTCAATAATGAACCTATTGTGCAAACCTAGGATGGGATTAAATGGGTTGAATGTGTCTTCATATTAAATTTGTTTGTCTCCCAGTCAGTTTTAGTTTCTCCATGGTTACCTTGACGTGATTTGCAAATTTCATAGTGGCTATCTTGATATGGAGCCAAGCATGAATTCAGAGTTGTTGTTTCAATTCAAATGTATGGGAGACTTATCCTCAGGATAATGATTCTATTATAAAAATTTATTGTTAAACTTATTTTTGAAATGATTATGATCTAAGGTTTTCTTCGTTGGTTCTTCCCTGAGGGAGTCCTTGAATTAGGTGATTGAATAAAATGAATAAGAAGTGGCTAGCCCATGTATATTGTTTAAAAAAATAAAATAAAGGCAAAAAGAAATAAATTTGAAAATCCAACACTTAGAAAAAAAGGGACTTGAAGAAAAATCTCTCTTAGAGAAAAATTGCTCTTTGTCCTTTGTATGGGAAAATTTAAATTCCCTTTAGAATAGAGCATATTCTAAAAAGATTCCCTTGATTATCTTTTGACATATTTTTAAATATTAGTTATAAAATGAAATAAAATTAAAGTGAAATGTAATTAAGGAAATATCTATTCTATCCCATCCTAAGATACAACTACTATACTTTTAAACATAATGTCTCCTTGCCTTGTTGATGTCAAATAAAGTCATTCAAAACTTTAAACAATGTTCTGTCTTGGACCTTAATACCATGCATACCTTTTTCCTTTGGTAGTGTGTTGACATAGGGGTAGTTGATTGGTGGAAATAATGTTTAAAGATTAAACAAAAAAAAGAAATATCAACTTGCAACTTACCTTTCATGCCTCTAATTCAAATCCTCCCATTGGTCTATCACCCTTCTTGGCCTTGGAGCAGCCTTCTCACATTCTTCATTGTTATGCATGAATGGGTTGTCATAGTTGACTTAGGGGAAGGCATGTCAGTTTGAATGCAATACATCTTTTCATATACTTCCAACCTTTAATCCAATAAAAGATCGTCACCTTTTTACATGCTATCAAGACCTTGGCATACCATTTGGAAAAGGTTGTGATGGGCAATCTACTTCTAAGTTGGGACAACATGTAGTCCCCTTGGGAGGCACCTAGGAGCCTTGGGATGTGTGGGGAACAAGTGGAGTGGGCCACTTGGAAAGTGGCACATGGTTAGGTGGGGTTAGATGTAGTTTAAGGGGTAGTTAGATTTTGATTAGAAGGTTGGGGATGGTAAGTGGTGTTTAGTGGGTAGTGATTTATGTTTAGTTAACTTTTCAATTTATGATTTTCTTAGGAGCTATAATTGATAAAGTGCTAGTGGCTAGGTTATATATAGGTTAGTCAATATTATTGTGATTTGTGGTTAGGATAGTAGTTAATTTTTAGTAGAGTTTGTTAGTGTCATTGTTTTAAATGACTTAGCAATTTTTAAAATAGGGCTAGTAGATATAGTTATTTGTTTCTATCATGTTTTGAATTGCATTTTATTATAAAGCTATTTGGATAAATAGTTAAGTATTTGATAAAAGTTTTGCTTGTATAGTGGGAAAAGAGTAGTTTGTATATTTATGTTTTCTAAATATGAAATATGATATTATATTATTTTCAAATCTGATCCATTTATCATTAAATATGTATTTGACAATTTTCTAAGAATATATTAATGTTTTGGTTAGAGTGTGTCCTTGAGTTAGTAAATGACCATGTAAATGTTCGAAGGTCCTATAGAATCAAGAGTTGACACAATAACTTGTTTGGACAATTTAGGTTATGTTAGAGGACACACTAATGCCATGATTGGTCTAATCATAAATGTTTAAATTTTGAATTAGTTCTAATATGCTCTATGTGGTTAACTAAGATTGAGTATAAATATGATAGTAGGGTAACCTTAAAGTACAGAATTATCCCTGCTAGAGAATTGACCTAGTCAAATGTAATAAGTGTGTAAGCATCGGATTAAATTTAATATAACTTATGTTATCAATCAAATCACATGATATGGAATATATTTTAGTTAAGTAAGGCTTATCAAACCATTAAAAAAAGTGTATGATCTCAAATGTGTCAAAGTTGTGGTGTTTTCTACCCTCATGTCGAAAGATGAATTTTGTTGACATTCTATTCATATTTGTTATTAGTGACACACATTTATTTAGATTGTAAGTATTTACCAAGCACATTGTATAGTTAATAGTGTTGACCAAACAATTTAGTTACTACCAAGTTCAATAGTTGCTACCGAGACCTTTGGATAGATTTCAGTTTGTGTCAAGTAGTTACTACTATGGTGATGATTAGTAGTGTAAACTGAGCATCTCAGTGTATGCCAAGTTTACTAGTGCAAACCAAGTTGTGCAGTGCTTACCAAGTTCGCACTTGATGCGATGTGAGTCTAGTGTTAACTACTATTTAGTGTTAACCAAGTGAATTAGTTTATTTTGAGCTCATAGAGATAGCATTGATCGAGCTATGCAGTGTAAATAAAATGATTCAATTTATATGTCGAGTTCCACAGTATTGGCCGAGTCACTAGTGCAGACTGTGTTCAAGACTACTTGGAAGTGATTAGTATGGACTAGGCTTCTATGTCTATCAAGTGCATGATGATGTCAAGCATTGATAGTGGATGCCAAGTATCAAAACCTCACTGAGTCATTCTTCAGAACCCAAGCTTCTACACTTGGTTGACTTTGTAATATTTGTGTAAACTTGTATTGTGGCCAACTTTGTAATTTGTAAATTGAATTGGTGTATATGTAATGTATTGTGTCACATCCAATGTATGATATGGTATGGAAGTAATGTAATAATCATAGAAGAGAAGAAGAGAGAATTACACAAGTGACAATAGTATAAGGAGCAACAGAGATTTATCTAACATAGAAAGGTGATTTGTACACTCAGAGGAATCTCATTCAACAAACCAAGTTGTAGATCAGAGATCAACCACTGCTTCATCCTAACAAGTGGATCAGTCAAATCCTTTAACAAGGTAGACCTAACATCCTTGTGTAAATCTCTTTACTAAGTGCATACTTTATTGTATGTTTGTAATTCCTTTTGCAAGGTGGACATGGCAGTCCTTATTGCTCCTAATAGGGTAGATCATCATAAGTGATCATTGTAAGCCTTAACTAGACAACTTTAAACTGCAGTACTAAAGCTTGTGGGTATCATGCCCACCCTAGTTTTATTTTCTATTTGGAAGGTTTCTGGGTCACCAAATTGTGTCTCAAAAGTGTTGTGTATGCCTTAATGTTTTTCGTTTCTCATGCATGCAATTAGATCAAAATTCACATGAAGGATTGATGCTAATTAAAAATTAAATTTCATAAGTTACTGATTCACCCCTTCCCTCTCAGTATCTTAGCCTTTCATAATATTTCCAATAGAAATATGTGATCTTGTCTCTACTGAAAGATATACCTAGCAATCTCAAAATCAATTGGAGAACTTGGAAATCCTAAAATATATCTTAAACTTGATGTCGTACCTTTTTAATTTGAACCTAATGTTTAATCAATTGACTCATTCAATCAAAACTAAGTGTTCTTGTAGCATTAGGGCTTAGGGTTTCAAACCCATACAATAAGTTGAGATGTCAACTGTACATCCTAGTAAAATGTAAGCAAAACTTGCTCTTAATCCTTTGTCAAATTTTCCATAAGGTTTTCAATATAGCATGCATTTATTTAGTGAACTGATTATCTATGAATTTTTTTTTGGAGTGTTTTGCCTCGATATTTTGGGCATGACACTATAGTCATTGATGGTGAGGATATTGAGTACCCAATAGGATTCGTCATTGTGACAGGAACATGTATTAGAAGGTAGTATATTTTTGTACCTTGCCATGAAGATCTCTTTAAGTCAATTTCTCATGTATAATGTATCAATTTTGACATTAAATTGTCATTATAATTAAATGTAGGTACCCTATCTAGAATTCTGCCAAGTGGTTATTTGAGGATTTTGAGACACACAAACATATTCTTCATTACTCTAACCTTTTGTTGCAACAAATATACAATTGATATCCTATCATAGTAGGCCTCTTAACAAGAAGTTGTGGAAAGTATGTGAATCTGATCACGAGGCAATACTTGATACAATAAGGGTTAGAGCTAATCCAAAAGGTTCCTTTAATTGATTGTGTGCTATATAGCTGGATCATTCTACATATGGTAGAATAATTTTGAAAATTTTGTATATATATTATGTGAAATATTGCAACTTTGTAATGATGTGCATATGTAGATGCCAAATTTTGTGTATAAAAAAGAGAAGACATGTAACATGTGCATATTTATATGCCATATTTTGTATAAAAATCCGATAAGTGATGTCACATGTGCATATTTAGATGCCAAATTTTGTATATAAAACTAATAAGACACATAACATGTGTTTATATTCCATATTTTGTATAAAAATCCGATAAGAGATGTCACATGTGCATATTTAGATGCCGAATTTTGTTTATAAAAAAGAGAAGACATGTAACATGTGCATATTTAGATGCCATATTTTATATAAAATCCTGATAAGAGATGTCACATGTCCATATTTAGATGCTGGATTTTGTATATAAAACTGATAAGAGATGTAAATATTGTATATTATTGTTATAAATTTTTCTCTTGAACTCTTTTCTGTAGGTTTGATGATATCCTTAAAAACATATTCAATTACCTTCAACTTATATGGATTTAGATGACCGTCCTCTTGCATTTTTCTCTCAAATTTCCCAAAACATCACAAAAATAATTTATAGATTTGGATACCTAGTTGGCTTCTCTACAACATATGTAAATTTTGGGTAGGGTTGTTTTGGACCGTGTCCTTGCTGTCACACTATGTCACCACTTTTTAGGCTTAAAATAACCCTTTGATTAGCACAAGACATGATAATGATGTCATCATGAGTTTAATAGGGTCTATGAAGAGTAAGGGTGAGGTTTTTACCATAGGTAAGGTTTGTGGTTAAGTTTGAGATGATAGGAAGGTCTTTTGACCAGATTGGTGAAAAGTTGCAAAAAAATGTAAAAGTTGCATTATGCAACTTTGCAACTTTCAAAAGCTTCTTGAGAAACTTTTGATGAGAAAGTTGTGAAGCATTAAAGAGGAGTCCTTAAGGGTGACTAACCACCCAACCACCCTATATAAAGCATGAGAAGAGAAAAATTGCATAATAGTGCAAAATGTTCTTAAAAAGTTGCAAAGTGTAATTTTTGCAATTTCTTGCAAAAGTTGTCAAGAATGCACAACCAAGTGCAAAAGTTGGTTGGAAAATGACCAAATGACCTAGAGGAGTGTATCTATGATGAAGATCATGATGCAGAGGCTAATGGAGTATTTTCAAAATCTTCTTAGGAGAATGTTAATGTTTTCTTTTCTTTTGTAACAACACCTCACTCTTCCTTCCAAAAGAACAAACTCTAGGTCCTTAACCCGCACTATGGACCTATCAGTGATCAATTCCATCATTTCATACCCCTCTAGACCCCACAACCTCAATTCTCTTCTTCATCTCCATATCCATGCAAGAAAACTAATTTTTTTGTGCTTTCCTAACAACTAGGATTTTGAAGCTTCTAATGCATTCTTAAAAATCCACGACTACTTCGTTAGCTCTAGTTGGTTAGGTTTAGGATAGGACCAACCTTTTTTCAGCCACAAAATCCCTCTGATGGTATCTATGACAATGAATGGAAGCATCCCTAAGGGTCTCTAAACACCATTAGACTGTGATTTTTAATTGGGAATTTCTTTGAGCTCATGTGTGGTATTGACAAATTGTTGGGTGCTAAAGGATAGCATTATCTATGCCTACAACAACCTATCTCAATTTTTACAGATTTTCCTTTGTTTGGATTTCGCATCCGTATCTCACCTATTGCCAAAAGTTGTAGGGTAAAAGTACAAAGCTATGTCACCTTTTAGGCCGACTTATCAAAATGACTGAATTTGAGTATTTCTATCTAAACCTCAATTTTTAAAAAATAGATGATCTAGATAAATTAATTCTAACTAAGTTATATATGGTCTCACACTTTTCCAATTGGAAATGTCTATTAAATGCATGTTTTAGACTAATTTTTATCTAATTACTAAAGAAATAAAATTATTTTAGAAAACTGACGTTTCAATAATTCTTACTATTTTTTATGATATTTTTAAAATAGCATAGAAACATCATTTTATAGAGCTCAAAGTCAAGAATATTCCCATATAGAGTTTATAGTGTTTTAATTATATAGAGTTTATAATGTTTTAATTAGATATAGTATATTGTAATTAAAAGATTCTACAAGCACATATTTTAACACTCAAAAAGATGTCAATTTTGAGAACGCACAAAATATAAATGGTATCAAAAATAAAATAAAATTATATGACATTCTAGAGGAGAGAGTCTTCTTCCAAAATGTATAATTTCTTTTTCTAGTTAGAATAGATTTGTTTTGAAAAATGTGGTGGGAGACGAAATCTATCAATTTTAGGTGATTTGAAATTCAAATCATTATAAAAGAGAAAATATAGGTCTACAACCAATTTTTAGTTTTGATTTTTCTATATATATATATATATGTTATCTATGATATAGTCTAGGATCAAAGGGAAATAAGTTTATTTCCATATAGTTTTGTGGTGGGAACTAGACTCCTAATTTTCAGTGTTTTTCAGCAGCTAAAAAATTATTTATAAAAATTAGGAAGATATATCAATTCTTATTCCAAATAATTATTAAAAACTATAATCCTAAACTTTATCCATTTCTACACATTTCATTAGTTTACTTCATTATCAAAATCTAAATAATAATGGCAGTTCTATGTCATTGAAGGTGAATAGTTATACTTTTGTTAGCCTTTTCCTTTACAAAAGGGTGACACAGGTTTGTTCTTTTACCCTGTAATGTTGCTTAGTTAAAATGAGCAAGGTTGTGTATATTTCAAACTATTAATCCTAAGATCAAATTGTCTACTCTGTTAGCCTTGGTTGGGTAGGTTTAGGCTAGGACCAACCTCATTTAAGCCACAACATCCCTCTGATGGTATCAACCATGCTGAATGAAAGTGTACCTAAAGTTCTTTAAGCACCATCAAGCTATGATATTTTATAAGAAATTTCCTTAAGCTTGTGTGAAGTATTGACAAACTGTCAGGTGCTACATGATCATGTTATTTGGGCTTGCAACAACCTATCTCATCTTTTAGAGATTCGACTTTGTTTGGATTTGGCATTTGTATCTCGCCTATTGCCAAAAGTTGCAAATTTATATTTCAAGTCGTTGGTCCTAGGTTCGAGTCGTCTGCTCCATTAGCTCTAGTTGGTCAATTTTAGGTTAGGATGAACCTCATTTTAGCTACAACTTCCCTTTAATGGTATGGACCACATTGAACAAAAGTGTCTCTAAGGGTCTCTAAGCACCATTAGGCTAGGATCTTTGATCAAACATTTCTCTAAGCTCATGCAAGATATTGATGAATTGTCAAGTGCTACAAGATCATGTTATCTAGGCCTACAACAACCTATCTCAATTTTTAGAGATTCAAATTTTTAGATTTGGCATCTGTATCTTGCCTATTGCCAAAAGTTGCAATGTTACTCATTTACAATGAACAATTTAATGTATATGTCAAATTGTTAGTAATAGGATCAAATTGTCTACTTTGTTAGCTTGGGTTGGTTGGGTTTAGGTTAGGACCAACCTTATTTCAGCCCACAACATCCCTCCAATGGTATCAACCACATTGAACGAAAGTATCCCCAAGGGTCTCTAAGCACCATTGTGCTGCAATATTTGATTGGGCATTTCTCTGAGTTCAAGGGAGGTATTGATGAACTGTTAGGGCTACATGATCATGTTATCTAGGTATACAACAACCTATCTCTATTTTTAGAGATTTGAATTTGTTTGGATTTGGCATCCGTATCTCGCCTATTGTCAAAAGTTGTAATGTTGTTCAATTAAAATGAGTAAGATTGGGTATATTTTAAATAGTTTGTCCTTGGATCAAACCATCTACTCCATTAGCTCTAGTTGGCCAAGTTTAGGCTAGGATCAACCTCATTTTAGAAAAAAAGTCCCTCTGATGGTATCGACCACACTAAACGAAAGCATTTCTAAGGGTCTCTAAGCACCATCAGGTTGCGATCTTTGGTTGAACATTTCTCTGAGCTCGTGCAAGGTATTGACAAACTATCAGGTACTACAAGATTATGTTATCTAGGTCTACAACAATCTATATGATTTTTTAGAGATTTGAATTTGTTTGGATATGACATCTATGTCTTGTCTATTACCAAAAGTTGTAATATTGCTTAGTTAAAATGAGAAAGATTGTGTATATTTCAAACTGTTGATCGTAGGATTGAATCATCCACTATGTTAGCTTTAGTTGGTTAGGTTTAGGCTAGGACCAACCTCATTTTTTCCACAACATCCCTTCGAAGGTATTGACCACACTAAACAAAAGTGTTCCTAAGGGTCCCTAAGCACCATTGGGCTATAATCTTTGATCACACATTTTTCTGAGCTATTGCAAAGTATGTATGAATTGTCAAGTTCTATAGGATCATGTTATCTATACCTACAACAATCTATCTCAATTTTTAGAGATTTTACCTTTTTTGGATTTGGTATCCGTATCTTGCCTATTACCAAAAATTACAATGTTGCTCACTTAAAATGGGCAAGGTTGTGTATATTTCAAGCCGTTGGTCTTAGGATTGAATTATCTACTCCATTAGCTTAGGTTGGTTAGGATCAAGCTACGAAAAACCTCATTTCATCCTTAATGCCCCTCTGATAGTATTAACCACACTAAATGGAAGTGTCCCTAAGGATCTCTAAGCATTATTGGGTTGTGATCTTTGACACAAATACAAAAATCATGACGTATATTTAGTTTTCATGTCTTATTACATCAAAATAAGTGGCATACAATTACATGTTATAATGAATTTGATAAACATATTACATTTTCCATATAAAATAATGAACGTTCATGTGTTTGATTAATTGAAAGAAAGTAAGCTAAAATACAAGTTTGTATGCACACATTGAACAAGTTGGATGGAAATCCAAATTTAATGTATATCAAAACAAACAATATTTTTTCTTACTTGTGCTCTTCCTTATTCCTGGTTACTTCACCATTCTCATCCAATTTTTTTTCTATAAACCCACTTGGTTCTAATAACATTCTTATTCTCTGGTTTTGATAGTAGTGTCCATCTTTTGTTCTTCTCAATCTGTTCAATTTTTTCTTTCATGGCTTGACTCTAGTCTTCATTCTCTAATGCATCCTTCACTGATTTCGGTTCATGTATTCTTAACAAACATGTCTCATTCCTTAATCTATTCCTTGTCATTGGCCCAACCTCTTTTTCTCCAATGATTTGTTCAATAGGATGATGTCTTCTGACATATTTTGAATATCTTGGATGTGTTCTTCTTTCTTCAACAATAGGTCATTCATAAATTTTAATCTCAAGTTTACTTTGTAAAGTTCTATCAGGTACTTTGACATTCCTTTCATGTAAACTAATCCTAACATCAGAATGTACCTCAAATTCTAATTTTAACTCGGCTCTTGAATGCAACTCAACATCAATTGTATGTGATTTGGCAATCACTAGTTCTTGTTGATTAGAAACTACAGTATCATCAACATTAGCATGCATGCCTTAATAGTAGTACATAAAGGTTTTGTAATTCTCAAGCTATTTCTTTTGTTCATCTTCATGTATTTCTGTATATTCATCAAATTTTACATTTCACTTTGCATAACTTTGTTAGTGTTAGTATTTAAACACTTATAAGCTTTACTTCTTATGAAATAACCTAGGAATATACCTTCTTCACTTTTTACATCAAGTTTACCATTTTTGTTTTCTTTAAGAATGTAACACTTGCTTCCAAATACCTTAAAATATTTGACATTGGGTGAGTATCCATACTATAATTTATAAGATGTGAAATTTGTACCTTCCTTGACTTGTACTCGGTTCAAGGCATAAAGAATTGTATTGAAAACTTCTATCCAATAATTTAAAGCAACACTCTTCTCTATCAAGAGTGTTCTGGCACAATCCATCATAGATCTATTCCTCCTTTCAACTATCTAATTTTGTGGAGGGGTCCTAGGTGCACAAGTTATTGAATTCATTTGATGTAAGCTCTCCACCTTTGTCAAGTCTTAGAAATTTTAAGTTTTTAACAATTTCCTTTTCCACTTTAGCCAGATACCATTTAAATATTTGAAAAGCATCACATTTTCCTCTAAAAAAAAAATTGTCATCATTCCTGAGTAATCATCAAAAAATAGAATAAAAAACTTGTTGTAGTTCCTAACCCTAGTTTGTATTTTTGCTATCATTGCCAAACTCTTTTAGGCCAATTTTATGCTTGATTATTAGTAGTATTATTTTGAGATTATCAGATATTGTTTCACATTCAATTGATTATATGATGAGATTACTTGGTACTCCATACTTCATGTATGCATGATGATTATTTAGTAATTTCAATTATTGTTGATGATTAATTGGATGGATTATTATGTTTCTTCTTATGGGTACTTACCTCATACTGCATGTGTATGGTGTGCATGTATGTTTTCTTTATATATGGCGTTTCTAATGTGGTTAAGGAAGGGAGTCATAGTCACTTGCTAGTCAGGATCTACATGATGCACCACTTCCTGCCATTGCCTGCTTAGTTTAGAATATTGTGTTTGTACATGCATGAATTTTATGTAGATTGCAGGTACCGAGTATCAACTTCCCTGAATTGCCAGGATGAGCCTACCCTATTGCATTATCTTAATGGTAAGAGAGGGGAGATAAATTCTTAAGTCCAAATCCTAAACCTTTAAGCCATTTGTCCTAAAAAATTAGGACAAGTATATGAGTTGTTTACCATTCGAATGTGTCAAATGACGTTAATTCATGATTATAACCCTTTAGTTTGATCTTGTATGTGTTTTTCTATTATGATTTTTTGTATTTTTTTTATGAGTCTTTAGTGATTTTTCTATTAATTAAGTCAAATTAAATGATTAAATTAAGGATTTAATTTAATGGAAATTTATTATGTTATCTTAATATTTCATTATATTTAATTAATTTGGAGAATTAATTAAATAAAAAATAATAATTTTAAAAGATAAAATTTATGAGTTTAATTTTAGAACGTGATAATATTTATTTAATTTAATAATAATATATTTAGATTTAATTTTTAAATAAATGCTAAATATTATTATTATTTAAGTTAATAAACATTTTATCAATTAACATTTCAAAAATAAGCTAAAGCGTGAGAGGATATTAATTTATTAAGAGTTTAAAAATTGCATAAAGTATGCATAAGATTAAAATGTATCAAATTAATTAAAAAGTGAAGAAGATATTAATTTATTAAAAGTTTAAAGGTTGCATAAAGTGTACATGAGTTTAAAATTTAATAAATTAATTTAAAAAGAGAAGTCAAGTAAATTAAATAAAGATATTTTATAATTCACTAAATGTGCATGGAAAGGATAAAGAAAAGATTAAAAAAAGTTTATAAAGAGTTAAAGTCTAGTGAGTAGAGAGTTCTCTCAGGTGATCGCACAATTAGTGCCCTGATTTTAGGAGAGAACTCCATATCAAAATGGAGGGTTCATTTTTGAGGGACTGCAAATTTTGGGAAGAGGAAAGATTTTCGAAGGAGAGAAGGTATTGAGAGGAGAAATTTCTCTCGCAATCTTCTTGGGCATAGTGATTAGCATCAGAGTCTAAGTAGACGATTGTTATTATTCACTCAATTCATTATGCTCTTTCTTTCTTGTCTTCTTCGTGTTTTTTGAATGGTTATCTGAAGAATTCTTGTGACAAATGTTTTAGTATTGTGTATTTCTAGTATGCATGTTAAATCTTCTGTTTACGATAAAATCAAAAGATTAATATTATCCTTCATCAATAGATTTAAAAGTGGAAAATGAACAGGGAAGGGTTCTGTATCAAAATTGAAGATTTCAATTGAAAATTCAATTGGTTGGTCATATTTCCTCTATCTGATGAAGCTAGAACTTTTTATAAAAAATAAAATATATAATAATATAGTTACATAGTAATTTATAATCACTATATAATTATATTATTACATTTTATTAAATTGAGGGGGGTGAAAATTTGAATGATTTTATTTTTGTTAATAAACAATTTTTTTTTTTTTAAATATTATATTTAAAATGGGGAGGCAGGGCCGTGACACCCCCACCCCCCACCTTACCTCCATCCTACCCTGCTAGCGGGCGCAGGCTAGACTGCTGGCCGTAACAATAGTAGTCAGACCTGCCACTACAGGCCAAGGCCAATGAGCCTTGTAAAACAAAATGTGTTTCTATTTAAAATTGCGTTTTAAATTTTTAAGGTTATTTTATTAATATTTAATAATATTAAATTTTAATTATTATTAATTTTATTTATAATTATAAATTTAATAAATAAAATTTAAATATTATTTAATTAATAAAAACTTAATAATAGTTCTTATTTATTTATTAAACAATTAATTAAATGAAATTAGTATAGTTATTAAATATATATTTATTAATTAATTAAATTAAATTAAATTAATTTTAATTAATAACAGAAGTTCATTAATGAAGTTTTAAAAAATTATTTAAATTATTAATTTTAATAATATTGATTTTAATAAAATTATTAGTTATTTTATTCGAAAAATCAATAAGTATATTTTAATAATTTTAAATAAATAATTTACCCTTGGAGTATTTTAGAAAATTATCTTAAAATCAATTAGGGGTGATTCCATTTTCTTTCTGAATGTTAAAGTGGGTTAATTTGTAGGGTAAACTTCAAATTTCATCTACCTGGAATATACATTGAAACAAAAACTAAAACTTTACATTTAACTCAACAATATGTTTTCAAATCAAACCAAACTGTGAGACTACTCTATTTCTGTGTGTTGTTGTGTTTTGGGTTTGGGTTGACTAGAGTGTTGACCAATGTTAGGACATCTACCAAAGGCTTGAGAGTTTTGTGATTGTGTTATCATGTTGAATTGATCTCAATCTTTTAAACTCAACCATGGTAATATGTTGGTATGCTCTATGATCAGTTGTATTTGGATTGCTTTCCAATCACTTTTATAGGATTAAGGTGTTTGTATGATTTGTTTTGGTGACATTGTGCTATGATATATTTGACTTAAACCATTTTGAGTCTTTGATCAGTATTTTTGGGGATGCTTTCCAATTGCTCATAGAGAACTGATGTGTTATTGTGATTAGCTTTTGATGCTTTCTAGTCACTTGTATAGGACTGAGGTGATTTTATATGATTCTTTGATTTATATTTTTATGAGCCTAGGGTAGGTTATCTATATGTAATGTTAGGAAGTGGCTTGCAATGGGGGCTAGGGCCCTAAGTGGCTACCAGAGTAACCCATTGTAAATTTTTTAATAAGTGAAAACACTACACTAAATGGGAATAAAATGAACCTAATAAGAGTCTTTGTAAGTTCTCACCCATGCCTCGAGTACTAGTATAGACTAGGATAGGAGCAGAGAGAATGCTTGGTTGTGACTTTACATCGTTAGTATGCCTTGTCAGTACGAGAGGATATGAGTGTTGCATAGGGATCACTAGGGGGTTGAGGTCCTGAGAGACTGCCAGGGTAACTCTAGCATGATTCGTGCAATGATAGTTGTCCACTAACATAGTATGTTTCCTACATGTGTTTGTGTGCCTCTAGGTTTAGATGTCGATTTATCTTGGAACCTTTGAGTTAGATTACTTTTAGGATTTCTTAGACTTAGAGAGTACTTTTGATATTTGGATTGATATCCTATTTGGGACTTGAGACTATCTCCTCAATGTGGTGGGAGTGGGCCATTTAGGTTCCACGTGGTCCGATGGTAGTGCTTTTTACTCTTACCATTGAGATCCGTCTGTTGCTACCGTGGCTAGTGTTTCCTTATCTGCATTTCATTTCATTCTATCTTTGTATCATTATGATGGATGGTTGTATCTTATGATGGATGTTTATATCTTTTATGATGGATGGTTATATATCTTTTATAATGGATGGTTATATATCTTTTATGGTATTGTACTTTGTATCATGGATTCGAGGAGGAGGATGTAATTTTGTTTGTATAAATGTATATTCTTTTAGCCTTTCATACCCTATGACATGTACAGTGGATGACTGAGTATTCCAAATTTTATTACCAAGTGGCATTCAGAACAAATGTAAATTATTTATTTAATGGACATTGGAATTTTAATTATTCTTTCATATGGATGTGGTATTTATTAGGCTTAGTATCAATTAAATTTAAATGTGATTCAACATCTTGGGATCCTTAAGGAATGTAACTTGTTATGTATGCTTATAGATGATTGTATGTTATTGCTTCTGCTACTTTATGTTTGATGTGTATGTTATTCTTTCTTGTTAAAAAAAATGTTTGGCAAACTTAGTAAAACTTTAGGTTAAATCTTTTGGATCTCTTGGTTGGGCATTGCACTTGTCACCTTTGTAGCTTTGCACATAAATTGGTTCACATAGATTAGTATGAACTAATTTCAAAATTTATTTTGAAGTGTGAGTATTGCTCTTAAAACTAGACTTTGTCATCTTGCTTAATTGACATTGTTTGCAAATAACATTATCAGGTTTCTTCATTTTTGGCAAATTTTAGACTCTTTTCATCTTACTGATACTAACCAAGTTGTCAAAATTTACATGAAATATTTTTTTCCATAGCCACATATCATCAAATTGTACAACAAGACAAGTAGCTTCATTCATGTCAAGATAAAAGAAATTACCTCTTGTCTGGTCTCCACTTCCAATGAGTTCTCCATCAACATCATAGATCTTAGCTTTCTTGTGTTCAAATTCAACTTGGTATCCTCAACTATTCAATTGTGACACACTCAATAGAATATAGTTAAGTCCTTCCACATAGTAAGCGTTGTGACACATGATCTTGTTTGGAAATATTATTGATCCTTTACCTTTCACTAGATAGGGTGTTTCATTACCAAATCTAACACTATTTCCATTTTAATGCTCAAGGGTAGTGAACTTACTTTCGTCACTAGTCATGTGATGAGAACATCCATTGTCAATAATCCATTTTTCACCTTTGGTTACATAAGATACTAATACAATTGCCTCACCTTCATTTGAATCATCTTTTTTAGAAACATACACAACTTCATCATCATGATCATTTGATTCATCATTAGATTCTTCTTCAGCAAAGCAACAAGATTTCTTTCCCTTATCTTTATAGCCTTTGTTACTCTCATCTTTTCTATCTCTGAATTTGTCTTCATTTCTATTTTTTTTCTTCTTAGGACACCTTTCTGCAATATGACCAACTTTATTACAATTAAAATATATGATGGGTAACTTACCTTTGTATTTTCCTTTGCCTCATGTGAAATCTCCTAGCCAATAATGCTTCTAGTTCTTCTAGATCTTCATCATCTATTTTACATTTGTTTGGGTGGAAATAGGTTTTACATTTAAAATGGTAAGTTTTTTTGAGTCACATATATAATCTTTTAAACAATATTATATGTCTAATTTTAATCATAATTACTTATAAATTTATTAATATGTAAATAACTTCTAACTGTAACTCATAATTTAAATAGCTAATAAAGCATGATGTTCAAAGAGATCAAGTATAGGTAAGTATTGGAAGAAATAGTGTTCACACTATTATTACTAACTATGAAAATTGAAGTAAAATTAAAACCTACCCAAGTAATTTTTTTAATCAAGCTATTTGGTATTGCAAAAAGAAATGTATATTAAGATATTGAAGTTGATGTTTCTGAAGAAGATCCACTTATTTTAAATGCTGAATTTACAATGTTTAAGCTTTCATGTAGGTATATTTAATGTAATGGTTACATTAATTTTAAATTATATACAATATTTGAAATGGTTCAACATTTAATTGTAACATTTTTTATGCTGAAATATAACATCACAAAAATGACGCCCTTCAACTGAGGTAAGTTATGCTTAGATAAAGTCTATTTTTCAGAGATTTAAAGCATTCAAGACTTACAATACAATTTAATCACACTATGAGACAACCAATACCACTTGTTTATATTTTTGATGAGGGTATAATCTAAGAAAAATTGAACACAATAGGAAAGGGAGAATATTATTATCAGAAATTATATGCTATTACTTTAAGTACAACAAAAATTGACTCCATGACATGTCCTATGGGCCTACAATGTTATCAAATTTTGGAGAAAACCCTTCTCATGATACCTTCTCCCAAACTCCACCAAAAACTACCTTTACAATGCTAGAAAGGTCCTTAAGTAAACCAATTTAGGTTTAGGGTTAGGAATAAATTCTAGAGTATGTCATTTGGCACCCACTACAAAAATAAAAGGTTCTAGAAAACACATCAGAAGTTGGTGTAAAATTAAAAGAATCCATAAATGGTAGTCCAACTTCCAGGAGGCATAACTTTTGATCCAAGATTCTGATTGACGAACTATTTACATTTTTGGAAAGCTTTCCAAGCACTTTATAGCCTCATGGACCAGATTTGATTATCCCCCATTTTTTGGGTCCATAAAAGGTCATTAAGTGCCTCAAATCTAACTTTGAAGTGCTCTTAGGAGGTCTCTAGGCAACTTAAAACTGCAATAAATTTCAAACCGTAAAGCCTTTTGACCTCATTCTTTTTCTAGAGTGCTTTAAATTATAATTATACTAATCCATCCAAATCGCACCATCTAACTCATTATAATTATGGCTGGATTAAAAAAAACCTATTTTCTACATTGGCATGTATTCCAAGGTGCTAAAAAACTCTAACCCAGAAAAATAATAGTGGAGCTATGGGAGTTGGAATCTTTATTTGACCAAAATGGGTATATAGAAATGAAAAAAAATTAAACAAAAACTAACACTAAGCATATTTTTGGGTGATACAGGATTGCCCTTACACCATTGGATGCTCTTGCATCAAACACCCAGGGTAGATTGAAAAGTGACCTTGTCACTTTATAGCCAGTAGAGGAAAACCCAAATGGGCAACCTCCTTGTAGATATCCAAGTTGAGTCTCCTATGGTCATCCTTTCCACTTCACTAGGTATTCTTCATACTACTTATTTCTGGTACTCTGGCCCACACGACTATCCAAAATTTCTTTAATCTCTTCCTTCATAGAAATAGGAATTTGACATGGCTCCAACATCAACTCCTCATATGCACCATTATCATGATACTTTGTTAAGTTTGAAATATTGAAAATAGGAGAAATGTGAATCCCATCTGGTGACTAGACCTCATATGCATTCCCTGAATCATGTTTTTTCAAAATTTTGTAGGGGCCAAATTTCTTCATCTTCAACTTGTTATAGGTACCCATTGGAAATCATTCCTTTCTCAAATATACCATAACCTGATCTCCAACTTGGAACTCCTTATGTCTCCTCTTTTGATCTGCCCTAGCCTTATACTGTAGGTTCATCTTGGTAATATGTGCTTGGACCTCCTCATGTAGGTTCTTGACATGTTCAACAAAGTCTTTTTCCTCAACCCTTGTCTTCTCCCCTTGCTCTATCATCCCCAGCTCTGGTGCAATCCTTGGACCACTCCCATACACAATTGGGAATGATGATCTATTGGTACTCGTATTTATAGAATTATTTTAAACAAATTCTACTTGTGGTAGAATCAAATCCCATCACTTGGGTTTATCTCCTATTAAACACCTCAACAAGTTTCCCAGACTTCTATTTACTACTTCTATTTGTCCATCAGTTTATGGATGATGTGTAGAACTAAAATTCAATTCTATTTTCAACTTCTTCCAAAAAGTCCTCAAGAAATACCCAACAAATTTAGTATCTCTATCAAAAAAAATACTTTTTGGGAGACCATGTAGCCTCACCACCTCTCTAAAAAAAAATCTGCAATATGCACTGCATCATGAGTCTTGTGGCATGGAATGAAATGTTCCATCTTGGAGAACCTATCAACCACCACAAAAACTAAGTCATTACCCCTTTGTGTCCATGGAAACCCAAGAAAAAAATCCATGCTTATGTCCTCCCAAGTCTTCGATGGAATAGGCAATGGATGATAGAGTTTAGTATTTTGAATAAATCCTTTGGCTATTTGACATACTTGACAACTCTGCAAAAACTTCTTCACATCCTGTGACAATTGAGGCCAAAAATAGTGTTCTCTAATAATGGAAATGGTATTATCTTGAGCAAAGTGTCCTACCATCCCTCCACCATGCTTATCCTTGATCAAGTTCTCCCTCATGGAACTCCTTGGAATACACAATTGACTTCCCTTGAACAAAATACCATCCTAAATCATGTAATCTAGCCATCTGGTCCTATCTAGAGCAATGGGTTCTTTATATGCCTTCTAAGCCTATGAAAAATTAGGATCCTCAGGGTATAGATTCTTGAGTTCATCAAACCCAACCACTTCAACTGTCATTATAATATCAACAACAATTGTCTCCTACTTAATGCATCTGCAGCCCTATTAGACCTTTCACTTCTATGTTTTAATACAAATGTATAACTTTGCATAAATTCTACCCATTTTAAATGTCTCTAATTCAATTTACCTTGGCTATTTAGGTATTGCAATGCTTGGTGATTAGCATACAAAACAAGTTCTTTTGGTAACAAATAATGCCTCCATTTCTCTAAGGCCTAAACTATTGCATAGAACTCCTGATCATAAACCGAATACTTCTTTGCACCATTCAATTTTTCATTAAAATAGGCAATAGGTTTACCTTCTTGGCTCAATACAACCCCAATAGCACTACCACTAGTAGTGCAATCCACCTAGAACACTTTGTTGAAATTGGGAAGTGCCAACACAGGTTGTTCTATCACCTTCTTCTTCACCAATTCAAAGCTCCTAGCAACTCTTGTAGTCCACTTGAACTCTTTTCTATCCCTCCTCATTGTTTTAGTTAGGGGTGCACATATACTATTAAAATTGCTAATGAACTTCCTGTAAAAACTAGCCAAACCATGGAATGATCTTACATTAGTGGTAGACCTTGGAGTAGGCCATTCCAAGATTACCTTCACCTTCTCTGGGTCCATTTGGAGACCCTCAATTGATACAACAAACCCCAAATGGACTAACTCCCTTTTGACAAAGTTACAATTCTTCAAATTAATCAACAATTTCTCTTCACTCAACCTTTCAAGGACACTACAAATGTGAAATAAATGTTCATCCAAAGACTTACTAAAAATCAAAATATCATCCAGATAGACAATAAAAATTTTTCCTAAAAATTTCTTTAGTACCTCATTCAAAAGCCACATCTAGGTGGTTAGTGCATTGGTCAATCCAAAGGGCATGAATAACCACTCATATAGACCCTCCTTGGTCTTAAATGCAGTCTTCCATTCATCTCCCTCTCATATCTATATCTAGTGATAACCACTATTGAGATCTATCTTTGTGAAGTACTGAGCTCCACTCAAATAGCCCATAAGATCATTTGTTCCTAGCAAAGGAAATTGACACTTGATGGTTATTCTATTTATGGCCTGAGAGTCTATACACATTCTCCACTCTCCATCCTTCTTTGGTGATAGTACTATAGATACTGCACATGGACTAAGGCTCTCTCAAATCAAACCTTTCCTCAATAGCTCTTGAACTTGTCTATTTAGCTCCTTAGTCTCATTATGAATCATCCTATGAACAACCTTGTTAGGCAAATTAGCTCTAGGGACTAAATCTATTTGATGACTAATTTTCCTTATTGGTGGCAACCCTTCTAGAACATTATCAGAGATGACATCTCCATACTCACTTAATAGACCTGGAACTTCAAGTGTAATTTCACTAGTACCTTATCTTTTCTAGGAATTAAAGCATAACACATATGATAATGTTTCATGTCATCCAAAAAATTTCTTCCATAAAAAAAATAGCCTAGCACTACTACATACCTTTTCACCCTCCTTTATCAAGGGTTTCAATTTGTGGCAAACTCCATCTTTTGTTAGAGAGTATGTATTTGCATGACCATCATGTATAGCATGCCTATCAAACTGCCATGATCTTCCCAACAATAAATGGCAGATATCCATTGGAATGATGCCACAGAGATCCTTGTCATGGTAACTCCCAATCTTGAACTTACCAAAAATTTCTCACTAACTAGGACCTTATGATCATCCTGCAACCAAGCAATCTAATAGGGTTGGGGGTGTTTCTCCCTCTTGAGATTTAGCTTTGAGACCATCTCCTCTGACACCAAGTTGTTAGTTCTTCCACCATCAACAACTACATCACAAAGTTTATCCTTGCACTTGCACTTGGTACAAAATGAACTCCTCCTTTGTCTAGGTTTAGTCTCACTGCTTAATAAGACCCTTTCATTAACTAGAACCTCTCCTCTTTTTGCATCCTCTAAATGTGATGACTATGCATCATCATCCACATCAACAACCCTTGCTTTATCATCGACTCTCCTATCTTTCCTTCCTTGGCATTAAGGCCATTCAATAGCATGATGAAATTCTTCATTACAATAAAAATAGGTACCAAAAAAGCCTCCTCTTCCTAAAATTTTTCCACATCTTATACCTTTTCTTATCTAATCTCCAAAGTTTTGATCATGGGAGCAGTTGAAACTCTCTTTCCTTTGATTTTGGCTAATACCCACATCTTCATTTTTCTTTTGGTTCTCATTTTGGCCTCCAAATGACCTACCACCATCCCTTACTCCTTGAACGCACCGTCTTTTCCTTCCATCAAAATTTTTATTTGGCTTCTCCTCAACTTGCAAGGAAAATTGGTATGCCTCTTCAATACTAGTCATTCTAACTAGACTTAACTCCTCCTGAATGCTAGGTCTTAACCCACTAAGGTAATAGGAAACCTTCTCCTTATTTGCTTCTACATTCCCCACCCTAATAAGGTCTTAGTAAAATTTATTTATGTATTCTTGGATAGATTTTCCTACTTGCTTTAACCCTTGCATCTTTTTGAACAAATCAAGCTCGTAATCAATAGGAATGAACTATTTCTTTAGTTTGTCCACCATGCGATCCTATCTTGTGATTTTCTCCTTTCCTCTTCTATTTCTTTCCAACTGAGTCTCTTGCCACTATATTTTGGCATGGCCTTTCATTTTTGCCTTCACAAACTTAACCCTATCAGGGTCCTCAATATCTTCTTACTCAAAGTATTCCTCTAGCTCATTGATCCAGTCGATCAACTCATCTTGGTTTAGATTTCTTGAAAACATCCCAATGTTAATTTTAGATATTTTTCCAAGCTTGGAAATGGGCCTAAAAAGCTTCTTCTCCACCTAGTTTAGGATTTCACTTTCTCTTTCCCCTTCCTACCCAATATTTCCTTCTTCTTCATTTTCTTCCTCACTTTTTTCACCTATGGAAACATTCATCCCTCTACGGATCTCCTCCTGCAATGCCTAGACTTTTCTTTGGAGGGCTCTCACATCATGAGTAACAACTCTGACCCTTCTACCATGCTCCATTTGTAGAGACATCTTCTTGTAGAAAAATCCACAACCACACAATCTTAGTGAAAACAACCTCACAGTCAGCACTCTGTCTACACACTCAGGAAAACTTGCTCTAATACCATTTGATGAGGGCACAATCCAAGAAAAAATGGACACAATCGGAAAAGGGGAATATTATTATTAGAAATTATATGCTATTACATTTAGTACAAAAAAAATTGACTCCACAACATGCCCTATGGGCTTACAATGTTATCATATTCTAGAGAAAACCCTTCTCATGGTACGTTCTCCCAAATTCCACCAAAAACTATGTTTGCAATGCCATAAAGCTCCTTAAGTAAACCAAATTAGGTTAAGGGTTAGGAATACATTTTAGAATATGCCATTTGGCATCGACCACAAAAAAAGAAGGTTATAGAAAACATGTCAGAAGTTGGTGTAAAATTAGAAGAATCTAGAAATGATAGTCCAACTTTTGAGAGACATAACTTTTGATCTAGGACTCCAATTGATGAACCGTTTACATTTCTAGAAAGCTCTCCAAGCACTCTATAGCCTTATCAACTAGCCTTGTTCATCCACCATTTTTTAGGCCTGTATGAGGCCATTTAGTGCCTCAAATCTGAATTTGAAGTGCTCTTTAGAGGTCTCCAGGGAACTTAAAATTGCAATAACTTTCAAACTATAAAGCCTTTTGACATAATTCTTTTTTTTTGGAGTGCTTTAAATTAAAAGTATAATCATACCTCCAATTTAAACCCTTTAAATCATTATAATTATGAATCAATTAAAAAATAACCTATTTTCTACATTGGCTCGTATCCCAAGGTGCTCAAAAACTCTAACCCAAAAAACCAATAGTGGAGCTATGAGAGTTGGAATCTTTATTTGACCCAAATGGGTATCTAGAAATTAAAAAACTTTAAAAAGAAACAAATACTAAGCATATTTTTGGGTGATACAGGATTGCCCTTACACCACTGGATGCTCCTGCATCAATTTTGCAACTTTGAAGGACTAGGTTTTGACTCGATTAGAAGCATCAAAGTTTGATTTATCATTTGATAATTTTTTTTGAATAAGATAATGGAAATTTCCACAAACTCTCCTCTCTACTAAATTGACTAAAAAACATGATGTATCCTTCACTGATTAAGAGACATAGCCTAAATGGAAAATAAATAAACAAATAAAACTAAACTCTCTATATCTATGATTGCAACTCAAATTGAAGCACAAAAAATTTGCATTTTTTTTTGGTGAAACAATTCAAAGAAAAGAATGCACATGATGAGAGAAAACTATCAAGAAATAAATAGTAATCATAATGCTGAAGTCTACTATAACAAATCAACAAGTTGTAAAAATATATATTCTTTAGCATGACTGTAACAAGAATTATAATCCCTAATAATAATCAAGAGTATTAATATATATATATATATATATATATATATATATATATATATATATATATATATATATATATATATATATATATATATATATATATATATATATATATATATATATATATATATATATATATATATATATATATATATATATATATATATATATATATATATATATATATAGTAAAGCATTTGGAAGATGGATGTAGCAAATAATAAATAGCACAACTAAAAGAAGAAAAACCCCACCACAGTCAAAATAGAGTCTAGTGAATAAATATTGGGTTTAAACGAAGTGTATACATTTTTAGTTAGTGCATGAAGGATACAAATAGTACAAGTTAAAATAAGTTAATAAATTTGTGAAAAGAAGAATATGTGGAAATAAGTGAAGAATGTAGATCAGTAAAAGGATTTTGAAGTTATTCTAATGATAGAAAAAGGAATAAGAAATAATCAAAGTATACTAAATATGTTAAAGAAAAGTTGTGTTGTTTTTCAAACTATTTATGGTTTAAAGTGTTTGAAAGAGAGGAAAATTATTTTTTTGTTTCATGATGAAATTTAGTTTTCGTGAAAGAACACCATATTCTCAAAGATCTTATGTAATAAATATGTCATAGTATGTTATTATATTGTTCATTTTGAAGTTGCATTTAATATTAAACATTAGGGAATTTGTGTCGATGTGTGCCAATACTTAGAGAGTGTATACTAGGAGAGAAGCCTCTGTGGATTGAATTCCTAATCTAAAAAATGCTACACACTCTATTTTTGAATTTGTTTAAGAATTTTATGAGGCTCAAGAGACCACTAAAGCTAGGGTCCAAAAGAGCTAGTAGTATAAATAAATGCAACATGTTAAAAAAAAAAAACTATATCATATTTAACCCTACAATGGGATGATAACAAAATGGGCCAAAGCTTTTGGTTAGAGCATTGTAATGGATTAACACAATTTCCTAGGTTCAATCTCTTGAACTAGTAGATTTAGTATGTCAAATAGCCAATGGAAGAAGTCAAGAAAGAAGTTAAAAATGATATCTCTGAAGGGTAGGTGCTATAGAGATCACAATCCCAACTATCTTGATAAATTCTATGACCTTCATATTCTTTGCATCAATACTTAATCTACAACATTAATGACATCAATTGAAAACAAATCTCAAGATAGACTCGAATAGGCTTTGCATTAATTGCTTAAATCTATTCATGGTCTCATCTACCAACCTCGTATTATTTTTTATAGTTTAGAATATATTATTGAATGCTTTTTCTCTCTCATACATGTGCACATAATTATTAGTCCCTTCTATAAGGAATGTGACTAATTTTTTTAGTTTTCTTTTACCTATTACTTCAGGTCTTGGGAATTGTACAAAAATAACTTAACCGAAGCTTCTTTTGTAATATATCCTATTAAAGAGAATTTGATATTTTGATATTTTTGATTTCTCCTTTTTCATTGGATGAAATAATTTTTTGTGGTAGTATTTTCTTTTACTATTGAAAAATTGAGAGAAAATCACAGCATGTGACATATGACATGTAAGGTTGGAAAATGTAGCAACTGCATCTCTATGTGCCTTAATTATTAAGCACCATTTTGTATTCAGTTTGATGATCTCTATTATAGTCTAACAACTTATAGTTTTTAGTGCATTCGGTGGAAAAGGAAGTAACAGAAGAGGAGCACATGAGAAATGAAAGTTGGTATAAGAGTTTGTAGATATGTCCATCAACCACAACAGGTTTAACTATGTAGACCTTCAACACTACAACTGAGCATTGGTTAAAAATTTGAACTACTCCCTCGAACATTCATAGTATTTTTTGGCAAATGGAATAGTTGTGAATAAAATATTTTCTTTTCAATTCTATTGTATAATCTACTGATAAAGATTTGAAATCTCTAAAACTTAAGTAATGATCATTTCAATATTTTTTTGTTCTTTCACGTCACTGTTAAGGTTTTCATAAAAAAAATTGTTTACACCATATTTGTGAGATTATGAAAAAATTATATATATAAAATTTGTAGATATTTTGATGTCCATTTTTTTCTTATAAAATTGTGCAGGTTTTTTCACAGATGATTGTTCATTTAAAGTTATTTGAATCTTGATTTTGGTAACAAAAATGTTATTTCAAGAGCTTGTAATTTGGTATGATTACAACCTTTTAATAATGTTTTTTTTTTCAATTTTATTATAATGCAACCAAAAGGAGAAGTGGGCTATAATTGTGTGCCAAATTTTATTATTTTCAATGTGGGCATTTAAGATTTTATTTGCATTTCATTGAGGAGCTATGCATTTAATTTTTGAAACCCTCATTTCCTTCATTATTTTGTATCTTTCTAAATATTATCATCTAAGTTTAGGGTTGAAATTAGGAAGAATAGTTTATTTTGTCCTTAGTTAGATAGTAATGACTTAGATATTTACTGTAGTGGTAGAGCATGGTAAAGGCTCTTCATTTTTTTGTTTTTTAGTCTTTTGATTGCCTAAATCATAGTTTGCCTAGATGTTCAAACAAAATTTTCATGGTTATACATTTATCATTGCAATGCTATACTCATCTGAAATTTGTGGGCAATTTGTGATATGTACTAGTTTCTAGGCCTAGTGTGGAGTTATTGTTGAAGAAGGAAAGCTACCGAAGATCTACACTAGTCTTGTTCTAACATAAGATCTATTAGATTTCCACAATCCATGAGAATGAGATGTGCTTTCTAGATTTGATTGTGTAGAGTTTTTTTTATCATCAACGTTTTGAATCATACTACATGATCCATCATCAGGATGCAGGAGAAGAACATAAAATGATAGATTGTAGATCTAGCACACCACAAAAAATAACAAAGGGGGAGGGGGGCTAAGGAGAGAGAAAATAAGGTACAAGGGTGACAAGACCAGACACCAACCTGAACAAGAAACAAATAAATAGCAGCTTATAAACAAATTTAATAATAATATTAATAACAAATAATAAATAATTAAACAATAAAAATAATAGGACAATAAAACAATAAAAAGAAGAAGACCATAAATAATTGAATGTCTACAGAAAATAAAAATAACACGAGTCTATTAATGAAATCTAAAAATAGGAACTTATGTAGATAAGAGTTAAAAAAAAAAATACAAAATACAAAACAAACAAACAAAATAAATAAATAAATAAATTGATTAATTAATTAAATAAATAAAAATGTGTATCTATATAAACAGAAAGACTCACATGCAAAAAAAATAAAAAATAAAATAATAATAATAATAATAATAAAATAAAAGGCAAGAGCCTACAACACAATGGTAAAATTGTGAGCCTCTCATATGGGAGGTCTTGGGTTCAAATATACTCCCACTTAATAAATAATCATAATTAATAACATAACATAATAATAATAATTAATCTTGGCTTCAGCCTCTTATCGATAAAAAAAATAAAAATAAAAAATAAAATAAATAAATAAATAAATAAATAAATAAATAAATAAATACATAAATAAAGAAACTGACAAAAAGAAAGAAAAAGAAAAAGAGAGAAAGATAAATAAATAAACTAAAATAAATGATTATATATATATATATATATATATATATATATATATATATATATATATATATATATATATATATATATCACTTAATGAAACCTATGAAAACAAGAGTGATAAAAATAAACATACAAAATACAAAATAAACAAACTCAATAAATATATTAATTAATTGAATAAAAATGTGAATCTATATAAAAAGAAGAAATAATGGACAAAAAAGAGAGGAGAGAGTACAAGAAAAGGTAACAGGAAGACGTGAGAGCCATGAAGAAAACACACATCGAGCTAAGAGCTATGGGGGGGGGGACAAAGCCTAAGATGCGAAGAGAGAAGAGAGAGGACTAGCACAACAAAAAGGAGATTGGGGGTGGGGGCGATCACGAACCAACCAAGCAATGAGGGAGAGGGAGAAGAGAACTCGAGTCATAAGAGGGGTAGCAAGAGGTTGGAAAGGGGGGAGAGAAACCCTGAAAGAGGGAACAACTATGAAGGATAGTCAGGATGAAGGGCTGCTGCTGTGAAGGGAAGATAACAATGGATGCCAAGAAGTGCTTAAGTTCCAACCCACATCTCAATTGAGGTTAGAAGGGTTGTTATAGATTTCTATGGCCTCTTTGAGCTTACATTTAAAGAAGTTTTCCTCTCTATGCATAATTTGGGTGTCCTCTAAGCATATGTGATGCTTGGTCGAAGAAGAATGCTTGGCAAGTGCTGACTTGAGAATCTGTTCGTGTTAGATGTCAGCATGCTTGTTTTCATAGGTTTCATTAAGTGATATATATATATATATATATATATATATATATATAATCGTTTATTTTAGTTTATTTATTTATCTTTCTCTCTTTTTCTTTTTCTTTCTTTTTGTTAGTTTCTTTATTTATGTATTTATTTATTTTTATTTTATTTTAATTTATTATTATTATTATTATTATTTTTGCGTGCGAGTCTTTCTATTTATATAGATACACATTTTTATTTATTTAATTAATTAATCAATTAATTAATTAATTAATTTAGTTTGTTTGTTTTGTATTTTGTATTTTTATTTTTTAACTATTATCTACATAAGTTCCTATTTTTAGATTTCATTAATAGACTCGTGTTATTTTTATTTTCTGTAGACATTCAATTCTTTATGGTCTTCTTCTTTTTATTGTTTTATTGTCCTATTATTTTTATTGTTTAATTATTTATTATTTGTTATTAATATTATTATTAAATTTTTTTATAAGCTGGTATTTATTTGTTTCTTGTTCAAGTTGGTGTCTGGTCTTGTCACCCTTGTACCTTCTTTTCTCTCTCCTCAGCCCCCCTCCCCCTTTGTTATTTTTTGTGGTGTGCTAGATCTGCAATCTATCATTTTATGTTCTTCTCCTACATCCTGATGATGGATCATGTAGTATGATCCGAAACGTTGATGATAAAAAAAAACTCTACACAATCAAATCCAGAAAGCATATCTCATTGTTCTAACATGCCAAATTACTTCATCCTGATGATGGATCATGTAGTATGATCCGAAACGTTGATGATAAAAAAAAACTCTACACAATCAAATCTAGAAAGCATATCTCATTGTTTTAAGTTCTTAATAAATTAAGGTTTTTTTTAATATAGATTTGAACGCAATACCTCTTCAATAAGAGGCTCACAACTTATCATTATGTTGTATGCTCTTGCCTAGTAATTGAGGTTTTTTCATTTTCTCTTTGGTTGTTTCAATTTCATAGAGATGTTGTAGCTAGCTTTTATCAAGTTATTCACAATTTGTGAAGTATTATTTGACCCCTCACTATTTGATTAAATTCAGCCCATAGGTTGTTACTGTTCAATGATGATGCTACTAGCTAACTATAGACTTCTCACAGGCTGTTGATTTTCTCTATTACTAAACTAAAGTCCTCCTTAGCACTGGCCAAATGGTTGCAATCAAGGCCTTCTTAGCATTGGTTAGACAATTGCAATCAAGAGAGCCAAAAATAGATACATATCACAATACACATGAATTTTACAATGGTAAATGGAATTAATCAATTTTTTCTCTCTAAAAAAATATTTCCTTGTACAACTAGGAAACTTCAAATAATAAGACATGCATGTGCAGAGGTTATGGCAGATTCATCCCAAGAACTTTTTCACTTTTATGGATTTTATAAGGAAATGGATGAGCACAGATTCACTAGTTTTTCTCTCTAATTTCAAGGTTCAAAAGTTGAGTTGAGAAAATTTTGTTTGCAACCAAACCTAGACACTTGATAACACATATCTATTAGTTTAATCTTCATAGCGTATCTTCCAGTTTCCTTCATTTTAAAAGAAGAAATATTATGATAGTAGGAACATATATTATCATAGTATTACAAAAGTACTATTTTGATTTTACTATGCTTTAACTAACAATATTAAAGTAGCTTATTCTTGAAATGGATTGAAAAAAAGACATTTTTATTTCCACTTAAAAATGGATAGAAAATATATTACCTAGTTTTTTTACCTATTTTTAAAGGTTCACAATGCAAGTTTAATCTTGGCTATAAATTGGCTGACCATAAATTGATTGACCAATACTGTCCTAGATAAGGTAGATATGAAGTGCCACATGATGCAATAATAGATGACACTTTGTCAACAACTTGTCTATAGTACAAGTTTAGTAGGAGCCATTACATAAATCAAAGGTTAGTTGGGTTTACAAAATTGATTAGTTTTAGTGATCTTCATATCATTAGGAATTTCAAGTTATAAAAAATTAGCTAAGGAAATGTTGTTCCAAGCCAAAACCACTTAGACATTATAGGTGCTAGTTTACTTCATTTTCTAAGAAAAAATATTATAATTGTCAAAAACATCTAGTATATGTTACCATATCATTTGCAACAATATTGAATCGATTATATCATTTTATTAGAAATATTAATGACAATGTCGATGCCATATTGGTTTCAACAATATTGAACTAGTTAAATTATTTTATTGGAAAGATTAATGGTAATATTGATGTTATGCAAGTCACTATAATGTAGGTTTAAAATTTTAACACATTTATGGCAATAGTTTTGTAGAATATGCTCAGTTAACTAACAATGACCACCCTATATATTAATTTAATCATCACTACCATTGCACATTGTGAGTTTCCTTGTTTTTTCTATTGTAAGATAGTAAGAAATTATTTGAATTTTGACCCAGGTTTAAGATATATTGTACTACATATTTTCTTTGTCTTAGTTGTCAATGCCCATATTCAATGTCTCATCAATGAACTAGCTTTAGAGATTTGGGTTATAATTTCTACTCTAGGTAGGATTGTCCGAGAGCATATAAGATGAAATTCTCTTGAATAAGATAATATTTAGATTATGTGAAATTAATATCTTTACTATCTAATTCAACCAAAAATCATTTGAATAATATTTTAAATCAAGCTAAGTATTAATGTTATTCTCATTATTATTGATAGCTTTTTTAATGCTTGACTTGAAAACCCAATGATAAACTAAGTCATCTAGGACAACAATATCTTTAGTTTTACATGAAATTGTCTTGCACATTAGCCTTTGGCATATTGTCATTTTGCTTTAATTTTTAGCCTCAAGACTAAACATTTTTAAATAATTAAACATTTTTCCAAATATTTCTACAATGGAAACAAGTGTTAAGACCTTACAATGCCACAAAATAAGTTTTACCTTCAAATTTAATATTCATACTCTTGGTGAATTCCATACCACATGATATAAAAACAAGATCATCCCATCCATGCATGGAGGATGACTGTTGACTCATAAATTTTAATGACATTCCCTAATAGAGTTATCAATTGAGGCAAAAACATTGAAAAGTTCAAAGATACCAATTTCAATTATAATATATCCATGATCATATTTGAAGTACCATGTTCCTCCAACAAGAAACACCTCACTTAGACATGCCTTGTTCGTCAAACAACAAATACCTCACTTTTCTTCTGAATAAATTTATTTTCTATATGGATCTCAAGAATGTTTCCATTATAATTCTTGTTCCCAAACATGACTTAGGTAATTCTTGATAGCAAAGTGATCTTCCTAGTCATTTTTCATGCTCTTGTGAAAGAAATATGTACTCTTCCTTTTTATAATTTTGTACAACCAGCTAATCTTCCCAATCATTTACCAAGCACTTTTAGAAAGGAGGATACTCTTCCTTTGTAATCTCCTCTAGATCTCTTATCTTGTTTGGATTTTGGAATGTTCTATTAATGTGTAAACATATATAAGGACTCAAACATATGTTGCATATGTATGTTATATGGAAGCATAACCTATGCACTTAAATAGTTTTACTAGATGCATATATGCCATTTTAATTTTAATTTTTAGGACAAATCTTAATGATTTCTCTCCGTATTAATAGAGGGGTGTGTGGAAATAATAATATATTAGGTCTATAGAAATCATTAAAAAAGCATCCTTGGAAGATAGAATTCGAAAAAAAATTACTGCAATGCATAGCCATGTATTTTCCAAAAAAAAAGAATAGCATATAAGAGGTTATTCAATCACACTCTATTACCATTGAAGAATTTCATTTGAAAAAGTTTTAGTAGTGCCACATTAAACTTAAAAAAATCAATGGTTTATAATCATTACTATGAATTTATACTAATTATTGCTACTACATTGCAATATGTGTCAAAACATTGTCATTTTCAAAGAAACATTAGAGATTGGAATAAAAAATTCAATTTTTTATTGACTATATAAATTCTAGAAAATAAAATGCATTATAAAGAAAAATTAAAAAGCTTCACCCTTTATGATGATCAAGAAAGATTGAGTCTTAACTACACAAAAAATTCTAAATACTAACATACAAGAAGATTGCATGATAACAACCATTTTTCACATTATACAATCTAATTTAAGGGAACACAAAATTGGTGCCTACATAGCTAACTACATACATGTAGTTTTATTGGCATGAGATAAAACCCAAAAAAGAAAAAAAAAGCAAAAAAAAGAAAAAGAAAAAAACAATGCAATGGAACTGAAGCAGTGAAACTAAAGAGGAAATTGTGAATGTAAAATTGGTAGTAAAATTGAAAAATGTGAATGAGATTGAGATGAATCCTTAGGCTAGTAAAATTGGTTGTAGTTAGAGTTTGGTGAAGATATCAACAACTTGCTCAGAGGTTTGGAAAAACTGTAACTCTATTGTACCATTATGAACTGAATCTTGAATGAAGTGATGGTGGATTTCAATGTGCTTTGATCTTATATGAAACATTGGATTCTTGGTCATTGCAATGGAACTATTGTTATCACAAAATATGGTTGTAGAATGTTCTTGAACCAAATACAAATCTTCAAGAATCATTGCTTCTGTAATATACTCTATTGTTGCAGAGTAGAGATCCATGATTGCATGTTTCTTACGATTCCATGAAACAACTCCAGAACCAAGTGAGAAAATATAACTAGAGATTGATTTTCTATCATTTTTTGAACCAACCCAATCAAAATCTATGTAACCAACTAGTTCAAACTTATCATTGGGAGAATAATGTTAGAGTAATTAGATATTGCCTAATTAACTCTAGTTTTCTCAAGCTAAACTTTAGGCATCTAATAATTAATTCTTTTATTAATTATTATGATGCAACCTAGGTTAGACCTTTTTAGGTTTTTGATCTCCTTTATAAGGATGATCTCTCTTTGTAATACATTGATTCACTTTTGGTAATAGCAATCTCATTTTTTCTCATCAAGAATGTCTCATATATGGATCTAGCAATTCCAATCTCCATAAATTTTTGCTTCTCTCTTCTGTGACAGGCGTTTTCATGCAAGTGATTTTTGGGAGTTGTGGGGTTGATCTTTCATCAAATTCAACATGGTATCAGAGCTCCAAATCTTGATGCCCTTGTTCTATTCTTGAGAGATTTCAAATCAATTTTTAGATCTATGGCTTTTAGAGGATTTTGTATTGGATTTGGGGGGACCTTTTTTTTAGAGCACTTTGAACCCAAATAGACATCACCGTTGAGCTCAGAGAACTCAAAAACCTCCATTTCCATATAAAGTACATCCAGTTTGGACATTGTTGAAATCTAAGGCAATTTTTTTTTCACCTAGACCATTTTGACCTGGGCTCAAAAACTAAGGCAGTGATATTTTTATTAATTTTTTTCATTAAAAATAAAACATACTTTTAACCACATTGGTTGATAAAAAATGTGGTAGCATTTCTTGCCTAATTGTTTTTTTTGTTTTTGGATCCCTACTAGCTTGTCATCTATAAGCTAAATTGAAGAGACATTTTCTTTCAATTTTTAAAGTTGGGCATCCTCTCTAATGTTCCTACACTTGTAACTCTGCTCATGATTGGACTTCAACCTTCTAGTAATATATCTTGTGAGTGGACCCATGCAATCCATGTACAATGTTTATTGGTGGAGATGAGACTTATTTGGGTACGATTTCTCAATCGTGCATTGGAGCCTATGCTTTGTCTTAAGAGCAGATATTCTGGCCTTGATTGACCATGGTCAACTTTGCACCATTTGTACCTACTACTATTGCATATGCCAAGTTGAGTTTGGGAAATTTTTTGTTGAAGGGAAAGATTTGCTTGGGAGTTTGGCCCTTCTTCATGCCGTTGTATGCGGCCTAGTCAGCTGCCAACTCATCCTTGGCCCCTCCATACTACCCATTATATTTTGGCTTTGGAGACCTTGACTTCTGCTCCCTCTAACACGAAACCTACCTCTACCAATAGTGCCACATCAATGATTGAGGTTTTTTGTGGGAAGTGCATGTGATTGGAGCTTGAATTTCTCCTCGATCAGTGACATTCTAGTGTTGGACAATAGACACATTTTATAGTTGGTGGTTTATGTATGAAATTTTTTGTGATATCTCCTAGTCACATCAGCAACCCATCAATGATGCATGGTGGAGCTTTTATTTTTGGTTGAGCTTTTTTATGGAACCTTCATTATGGGGGACCTTTGTGATGATCTGATATTTTTTCTTTTGGAGAAGAAGGTTTGTTTCAACTATAGGCTATGGCCTTCATGTATCATGTGTTGTCCTTCAAAGCACTAACTCAACAATTACAGTCCTTTTGGTACAAAAGATCCTCCATTTTTGGTGGTTGTTTCCACATACTTACAACATTTTTTGAGAAGCAGTTTGGTGGAGTGTCCATCAATTGTAATTGAGTTTTTGTTTGCATTGATCGATTTTTTCTTTGACATGCCATGAGTTGATTTATGGAGGGAGACTCTATTTTACTCACCTTCAAACTTCTTGATTGGCTTTTGAGCCTAATAATCAACCTCTACACTATTCAACATGGGTTCAAGCCACAAATTATACTATACTCCATACTGTTGCATGATTTTTCATGGTGAAACAATTTATTTTGTGTTGTGGTCATACATTAATAGTCCCTATTGCAACCAATGGTCTTCTTGGAGTACAACATTTTGAGGTGATTTTTTGGTGACTTTGCCACCTCTCCTCAGGCCCCACACCTTGCCATATGGCCTCCAGTGCAATGTCATCCTTGGCCTCTGTAGTCCTCTAAAGACTTACACCATGGGGCTTACTTATTTTTCCATGGCAAGTGTTTTTTTTATAGTTTGGGTGAACACGTTTTTTTTTAGAATGACTACTTTTTCCAGCATGGAGGAATTTTTTTTCCACATACTGGTTTATGGCCCTTTGAGTGAATTTGGTGTTTTTCCTTAATAAGTACATGATTATTTCTTGGCCACAAGATTTTTTTTGACACCAACTCTTTTCTCAGTACATGTTTCTGATGGCTGGATTTTTTTCTAGCAGGGGTCATTTTTCAGGCATTTTTTTTCCCTTGACAACCATTTTACCATCAAATTTGGGCTCGTCACTTGCTAACATTAGTGCCCTTTTAGTATTGCATCAAATGTATATCCTTCCACCTCTTTAGGCTCTATTTGGACCTACCTTTGCATTTTTTCTCACATCTCAAGCATATAGACTTTGTTTTCCAAAAATGAGATATTGTCAGAAAGCTAGTTCTGAGTCTGTCATAGTGGTATAGTTAGTTTTCAGTTTTGATGCTTCTTTGATGGCTTTTTTCTATCAAAGTAGGGAGTTCCTTTTTTCATTCCTAAAGACATATCTTGAGCATTTGATCTCTGATTTGGGAATTCTTTACATCATTGGAAAGGTCTTTTTGATCTCTTTCTAGTGATGCTAGTTGTTTTTTCTAGATTCTACTCCAAGCACATTCTATTCATTCTTTTTCATTTTTCTATTTTGGTGGATATCTTGGTTATTTTAGGTATAAGGATCAATTTTTTTGCTTCAGATGATTCATCATGACTTATAATATCTATTGTATTAGTCTTATGTCTCTTCTGGTCTACTTAGACATCATTAGTATGCATTCTTGCAAATACATTGAGATAAAGTGCCATATTCCATCTATATTTTTGTTTTAGTATTTTTTCCATTTTTTCCTTCTAATTCGAGCAATGTCATCTCAGGACACTCATGCAGATTATTGTATTCTTAGGATTCACCATATCTTTTACCTTATTGTACATGCACTACTTTAACTAAAGTGCCATGGGGGTTATTGTTTTTCCTTTGTTTGCCATCTTCTTTTGTTTAGTGAGCTTCCCTTCTGTGAAATTAGCTTCACGAAGTATCTAAGATTGATCACCTCAATACACACATATGTATTCTTTTGTGCATCTTGATTGTGGTTCCTTGACATGCAATTTTGTTTTGGCCCACTATTCCAATTGCCTGTCACCTTACCCTTGTTTGCATAAGGGGGGTTCTTTTTTTTCCCTCATACTTCCTTGGTTCGATGGAGTGAGCTATGTATTCAATATTTATTACTATGTATTAGGCAGATGCAATAGTTGGGTACCTATGCATTTTGGTGAGTTGGATCATCTACCATATAGACACTCTTCTTTTTGTTCCTACTTTGATTGCAGCCTTCCATGTTTGATTAATCAACTCTTTAGGTTTTGGTGTTTCATGTCATCTATATCTTCAAGTTTAGTTGTTTTCCTTTGTGTGCCTCCTAATTTGATGCAGATTACAGTCTTCTCTACTTGGTTAGGTTCTATTTCATTGGAGGTTCTTCAAATCAACAATTACTTTTGATAGAACTTTGCAAGTTCTACATGCTTTAGTGATGTTCTTCATGATCATTTTTTGTTCCTATATTTTGTGACATTCCCTAGTTTGGAGGCTTCTTCATTCCTTCACTAAATTTTTCAGCATTTTTTCCATCTCTTTTTGGAGTAGGGCTTTTCACATATGGTTTTCTCTATTTCTCCTCTTTAAAAAGATTTGGTTGTGTGTGGGTACCTCATCAAACCTTGTGGTCATGACCCAATTCTACTTTTAGTAGTAGTTTATAGGTTTCTAGCTACTCCCTAAGTTTATCTTAAGGGGGGGTGTTAGAGCAACTAGATATTTTCTAATTAACTCTAGTTTTCTTAAGCTAAACTTTAGGCATTTAATAATTCATTCTTTTATTAATTATTATGATGGAACCTAGGTTAGACCTTTTTAGGGTTTTTGTCTCCTTTATAAGGGTGATCTCTCTTTGTAACACATTGATTCACTTTTGATAATAACAATCTATTTTTTTCTCATCAAGAATGTCTCATCTATCAGCCTCCATAGCTTTTTTCTTCTCTCTTCTGTAATAGGTGTTTGCATGTAGGTGACTCTTGGGAGCTATGGGGTTGATCTTTCATCGACCTCAACAAATAATAAATTCCAAAATTCCAAAATTGCATGTACCACTTATTGTAAAATTATTTTTTCTGCTTGCTAATGAGTCTCATGTGGATCTTGCATGAATCAAGACATTAGGCTTATAACATACATAATATCAAGTCTTGACATAGTAAGGTGCATGAGGCTCTCAACCAAACTTCTATATAATGTAGGATCAACTCTGAGACTTAGTTCATCTTTGGTTAACTTTTCACCGAGGGCTACATGGGTAGCAACTGTAGTGCATGACATCATTTTAAAAACTTCAATAAATCAACAACATATTTGGTTTGGAAATGGATAGACCTTAAGGTTGTCACTGCACCTCTACTCCAAAAGTAATGCATAAGTCCCAGACCTGACATCTCAAATTCATGTTTCATTTCTATTTTGAATTTCTCCATGTGAGACCGTCAACATAAAGGAGAATAATTAGAATATAATTACCAACATGTTGGATATAGAAGGTTGGGTCTAAAGGACTTTGAATGAATCCTTTCTTCAAGAAATAACTATCAATTCATGCATACCAAGCATGAGGTGCTTTCTTTGACTCATAGAGTTCTTTTTTTGGTTTTAAAAACAAGTGTTCTTTTCCTAAAATTTCATAGCCAATTGGATGATCCACATAAACCTCTGTATCAATATAACCATTTAGGAAAGCTGATTTTACATCCATTTGATAGACTGGCCACTTGTATTGAGAAGAAATAGATAATATAATTTTAATTGTATCAAACTTGGCAACTATAGAAAAGGTCTCTCAATAATCTACTCCAGGTATTTGTGTGAATCCCTTGGCAACTTGTCTAGCTTTGTGTCTTTTCATGGAACCATCCATATGGCATTTCACCTTGTAAATCCATTTGAGACCAATCACCTATTTATCTTTTGGTAGTGAAATTAATTTCCATGTGGGTGAGTGCACCAAGATGGTGTACAAAAATGAGGGTATAAGTGGACACCTTTTTTTTGAAATTAGTTAAATTTGAACTTGGACAAGACATTTGACGTTCATCCACTCAAAATGACAAGATGTGTAAAATATATAAATTGTAGTGATTTGAATCTAATTTCTAAACTACTAGATTTTTTACAAAATGGATAAGAATAGGTGGGTCAAACCCTGCAGACACAAAAAATAGTTCTTTATTTTTTTAGAAAGCAAAACATAGCGATTTTTGTGTGCAACACAAAAGATAGTTATATTTAGTATTTTGCATATCCCTTTGGTATGATGATAGTTAAGAGTCATATCTATAATATGTGTATTATTTTTTAAATTTTATGATGAGTAATTTTTTTTGTTATAAATTATTGAACATACTACATCCTGATGTTTTGGTACTTGCTCATGTATTGAGCATAACTTGCACCAAAATAGTTGAAAATGGAAAGGTTTTTAAAAAAAGTGTATAGAATCAAGTGTAGAACAATAATATATAATTTATGAATTTGGATAAGTATATCAAAAGTTATAAAAAAATGGTAGAGATATGTCTATAAGGAATGTCAAGGCATTGGTAAAAGTAATTAATGTTGAAACATTTATATGGTTAGAAAGCTAAGAAGACATGTAATATTATGGTAGTAATTTTAGTGATACCCACTTCACCATTAGCAAACCTGATGAAGAAAAAGATGAGAATTCATCTTAAAAGTTGAAAGAATGCATAAAGGAAAAAAATGCAAGGAAAATAGTCTCCCAAGACTTTGGGTTGTTTCCCTATCCTATCGCCAAGCCATAACCCAAACAAGTTTCTAGGATTCAAATAACCTGATTGGCTTATGAAGATGAAAAAGTACATTCAAAACCCGATCAGATTATGAAACCTGATTGGGTTTCAAAGAAGTAAAATTTAGTTGTTCAAAACCCAATTGGGTTTTGAAGAACTAAAAGTAGGCTTTACTTTGAAGGCCATAACTTTCACATATGTAATTCGTTTGACTCTTTTCGAAATGCATTGGAAGGATATTGAATATCTCTATAAAATTATGTAGATAAATCAATCCTATGTCATAAAATTTTTACTTTTCATCTATTTGAATTAAGCATAGTCTAAAGTAGGTAGTCATTGTTTTCCAAATTTGTACTATAGGTAAACACAAATGCTAACATATTTTTAATTATCTCTCTCAAAAACACGTACACATACTCATTCACTAAATAAATAACTTGTAATATCTCTCTCATGCTAACACCTAACCTCTTAGATTCTTTAACTAACTCCTAACCTCTCTCTTTGTCTAAATTTTTATCCTTAAGCATTGTCACTCTTTGAGTAATCCCTAAGATCCTCCCTCTCTTTCTCCATCCTATCTTATTCTCTCCATATTTCCCTCTCTCTCTCACACACACACACACACACACACACACACACACACACACACACACACACACACACACACACACACACACACATAGAGAGATTATCTCCACATTTCTCACTATCTCTATCCATGTCCAATCCCCTCTCACTCTCTCCATACTATCCCATAATCTCTCTCTCTCTCTAACCCCTTACCCATATCTCTCCGACCCCTAATCCCTAACCGCCCCCCCCCCCCCCCCCCCCCCCCCTCTCTCTCTCTGTGAAGTTCCCATTTCAAGGATTGGAGGTTATGGAGAGAGAGAGAGAGAGGGGTTAGGGATTAGGCTTTAGAGAGAGATGAGTAAGGGGTTTGAAAGAGGTTTGAGAGAGAGAGAGAGAGAGAGAGAGAGAGAGAGAGAGAGAGAGAGAGAGAGAGAGAGAGAGGGGATAAGATAAGAGAGAGTGAGAGAGATGAAGAGAGAGAGATAGGGGGATGTGATGGAGAGAGTGAGAGGGGATTGGACATGGATAGAGAGAGTGATAAATATGGAGAGAATGTGATAGGTGATGGAGAGAGGGGGGGGGGGGGGGAGAGAGGAGGAGAGAGAGAGAGAGAGAGAGAGAGAGAGAGAGAGAGAGAGAGAGAGAGAGAGAGAGAGAGAGAGAGAGAGAGAGATGTCAAGAGTTAGTAAGAGAGACATCTTAGGGGTTATTTAGTTAGTGAGTGAATGTGTATATGTGTTTTTGAGAGAGAGAATTAAAAAATATGTTAGCATTCATGTTTACCTATTGATTATGTATTTAAAAAATAATGATTATATGTTTTATACTGTGCTTAGTTCAAATTGATGGAAAATAAATTTTTTATGACATAGGATTGATTTATCTACATAATTTTATAGATATCTTCAATAGTTTTCCAACACATTTTGAATGGAGTCAATTAGACTCTGGATAAGAAAATTATGGCTTCCAGAGTAAAGCCTAGTTTTATTACTTCAAAACACGATTGGGTTTTGAAGAGGTTTTTTGTCCTTGAAACTTGATCTTGTTACAAAACTTGATCAGTTTTTGTTTTTTTATGCATTTTGGCTAGACTTGGTAACAAAGCCTAACCACTTTTTGAAATATCAAACAAACTGATCAGTTTATTAACATTTTGGGTTTTTTTGTGTGTGGTGTCCACTAAATTGTACACCATCTTGGTGCACACACCCATGTATCATTTTTCTCAATAGCATGCATCTCTTCATTCATAGCATCAACACAAATTGAATTTGTCACAAATTCTTGATACACAGATGGTTCAACTTGAATGAAACTTAACGATAAAAAATTAGAAACTAGATCCACATTATAACTCCTTTGATATATTTCATTTAAACTTTGTACCTTTTGTGAGGAACTTGGACCGGATAGTGAGTTTAAACTTTCACTTGAAGAAGAACTCTGTGAACTTGATAGACTTGGGCTTGAGCTTCCACTTGAACTTGTGGGGAGAGGAGGGACTTGAACATCTTCATTACCCATGATGAATGGTGTAGATTGTTGAACTTTTTTCTTTTATTTCCATAATCCCCCTTCATCAAAAAATACATCTCAACTAATAATCCATTGATTTGTGTCTAGTTCATAAAATTTATATCCTTTGGTGGAATCTAAATAACCCATGAAGATACATAGTTGGAATTTTACATCCAACTTCTTTCTCTTCTAAATAAGAACAAGAGAATATAAAGTAAAAATAAATACACTAAAGTGAGCTACTGAGGGCTTGTGTCCACTCTAGGATTCTTTTGGAGTGATATTCTAAAGCACTTTTGTTGGGTTCGGTTCAAAATATAGACTGTGATTACTACTACAGATCCCCAATAGGAATTTAGAAGGTTATTAGACTTTAACATACTTCCTACCATTTCCATAATGATACAATTATTTGTTTCTATAATAAAATTTTGCTAGGGGGTAAAGGTTTTACCATAAGTTTTCTTTGAATGCCATGTGTGTCACAAAAATCAGAAAACTCTTTGGAGATAAATTCTCCCCCTCTATCTATTTTAAGTATTTTAATGTAATAGCCACTTTTTTTCCCCTTTTTTTCCATAGTTTTAAAATTCTTGAAGCATCCAAGTGCTTTAGATTTATGCTTAAGAAAATAAACCCATTTGTGGCATGAGAAATCATCAATAATTTAAAAAAAAAAAAAGATTTGTTCTTACGAAAGGATTCCTCTTGCATAGCACCACAAATTTCAACATGCACATGCTATAGAGGATATTTTTCCCTCCTTGATTTCTTCACCAAAAAAATTTGTCAATTTTTCTTACCAAGAGAATACCTTGAGCGCACTTCTTCTTTTGTTTGAATGGTAGGAAGTCCTCTCACCATGTCTTTTTTATGAAGCAAACGTAAGCCCTAAAAATGCAAATGACCATCTTTGATGTCATAACCATGAATCATATGTGGTTTCCTTAAGAGAATGAATATTAGTGGAAAGAAAAGTGAGAGGAAATAATCTATTCTCTTTCATACAAGCCTTTGATACAAGATGGTGGCTAGCTGATTTATCAAAATTAAAACTTTGCAATAGTTATCCTAAATAATCACCTTATAATTTTTTGCTACAAGTTGCCCAATATTTAAAAGATTATGGGATAAATTTGACAGAATAAAGGTGTCATGTATATAAGTAATTTCTCCTTTCTTAGTTTTCACTTCTCTTTGGACTCAAAATTGCATTAGGATTTTGAGTACCTATTTGTGAACCTTGCTAAAATAAGTCCATATAAATGCTTTTTGTGCTTAAGTGTCGGGTTGTCATTTTGAGTCATGAGATGTGTTTCAAGTACTTATTTTCATTCATTTAGTATATTCATGCACCCCAATTCATTAGTTTGAATTTTTGAATCATTCAGTGAGGTTGTTTTTAGCACTTTTCAAATCTGCATTTTCCTTCCAAGTGTCAAACATAGTTTAAAAGGCTAGTTTGCATTTTAATATATTACACCCAATTGAGTGTCATGATTTACCAATTTGGGATTTTTTATTATGCATATCAAAGAAGCTATGTTTCATATTTCAAGTCATTTTGATATGTTTTGATAAGGTTTCGAGTTCCCCAAAGTTGGTTGTTTACTATAATCTTGTTCATGCGAATGTTTAGAATTCTGGGAGGCACCATTTGATAGTTGATATCTTGTGACCTGTTGTGGCCTCATAGAACATGCCCCATTTTGAGTCACAAAATGGGGCCCCTCTAGTTTCAAAATTCTCTATGAGGCATCTAATTTGAAGCCTCAATCATTTTGGATCCTCCCCTGGGTCTAGGTTAAACCCCAGTCTTTGAATTAGGAAGGGTCGGCTATTTAGACACAAATAAAAAGATCAAGTTTAAGACTTTAATGTGATTAAAGTGTACACATGCACACATGTGCATGTGTGCCAAGTGGGCACATGTGCACAGTTCCACCCCCTCCAAGGATGCACACATGCACATGTGCTGACCCTTGGAGGTGCACACCCTCATAGGTGTGCACCTACATAGGTGCACACTCTGGTCTTTTGAGGGCTTGTATAAGACCCTCCCCCCTCACTTGCACGATTCCACAATGTACATGTGCACCTTGTCAAGCTGTGCATGTGTGCTAGTACGCGACTATGCACTTTACCATTTCCAAGGGAAAATTAGTGCACTAACGCACCTACCAAGGTGTGATAGTGTGCAAAAATGGCTTTTGGGGGAAAAAATTCCATTGTCTTCTCTATTTTGACTAGTGTTGACCCAATTTTTTTGTCAGTATGAGTCTTGTGTAGTCCTCTTTTGGGTCTTTCAGCATAAGATGACTAATGTTTTCTTTTTTGCATAGATAAAATGACATCCTCATTATCCATAACACAAAAAATATACATGGTATTGCATGTGCATTTTAAAAATAGATGCCTTGGGATTTCAGATAGAAGAAGTAGAAAGAGTTCAAGTCGATGACAATGTTGGGCTATAAAGAGCTTATAAATCATCAAAAAGGGAAAAATAAGTACATTATAGTTCTTGCAAAACTCGTCTAAGAAAAATGCAGAAACCATTTTCAAAATTACGAACTTTGATGTTGTGGTGAATTGAGCACCTTGCACAATTTCTTGAAGGTGCACAAGTGTGCATGTGCACAAATTGAATATTTGGTGAATGAATTGTCTCTAGAAGGTGCATAGGTGTGCAAGGTGCATGATTGCGCATTGTAATTTTAAGATATTTATAAGTTGAAGGACTCTAGAAGGTGTGCATGTGTGAAGGTGCACATGTGTGCAATTTTACAAGTTTTGAAGAGAGAAGTACATAGGTGCACAAATACCCCTAATCATTAAAATGATCATAATAAGTAAACAAGAATGATCTAAAACCCCATTTGAGCAAAACCCAGAAACCATTTTTAAAACTAAGAACTTTGATTTTTTTGTAAATGGGCACCTTGCACAATCCCATGAAGGTGCATAGGTGCACATGTGTGAAGGTGTGCATGTGTGTAGGTACACTTTTCTCAAATTTGCATTGATGGTATTGAAGAAGGAGTGTGTTGATAGTTAACTGCTAGTTACTAATCTAGAGCTTTTCATGCACGAGAAGCACATTTTGATGAGAGTTCAACTTCTAGAAACACATTTAGAACTCCCAAAAACTTCTAGATAATCTTGCAGCTTCCCTCTTCTTATCTTGTCGTTCTTTTATTGTTTTAAGTCATGTAAAGGCTCATGCACCCATTAATTGATAAAAACAAGGGTGGAGACCTACTTAGCACCATTTAGAGAGTCAGTTTGTATGTAATTATCTTTATTTTATTAGTTTTTAGCATGAGTTTGCATTAGAAGAGCTCTCACTCCTAAAAAAAAAGGAGGAGATAATTTCTTATAAATACATGGATGTAATATGTACTCCAAGCCATTATTTTGATGCAATAATATATGTTATTAGTGCTCTCATTCTGAGTGTAGTTATTCTTGTTGGAGTGTGTTATTTTTGTGAATGTATGTTCATGAATAATAATGGAGCTAATGGTTTTATTGTGTTTTTATGATTGTGCAATCATTTAGTTCTGGTGTTTGCCTCTTATTAATGAATTTAGTTGATGTACCACGTTGGAGAAAAGATCACCTATTATTCCTACATAGCTTCTTGTCTCGCATGAGCACACTTTCCATGGCCTTGAGATTTTATGAGAAGTGAATCATCTTTTGATTATTATTGAGTTCCCATCGATGATTTCATAATTGGAATTGAGGAAGCATTGCTCCTATTTTCATTGGTTTCCTACCTGATCTTTTTGACAATTTAACTTGCAAATGTATTGTTACTGTGGTTTATGTCCATTAGGAATTTCTCTTTCAAGTTATTTTCTTTAATCTCTCATTACCTTATCTTTGTTATTTCTTTGCTAACACTTGGTTAAAATAGGAATTCACATAGTTACATCAATAAATTTCATTCATAATAAAATAGAAAATACAAAACATATATCTCTTTTGTGGTTACTTTTTAAAATAGTAGATCAAATATATTATTCAAAATTGGTCAAACTAGCAAATGCCTCCTCATGAACATACACATTTATCTTCAATTGAGCAGATTCTAGTAGGTTGCAAGATTGCTCGAAACCTTGGAGTTGATCCTAGATTATCTTTTCAAGAGAGGAGTTTGAAAATATACCCATTGCTAAGCATCATGCAAAATGATAGCTCAACATAAGTGGCACTAGAAGGAGGGCCTAAAAACCATTTGGCTCAAAAACCCAAGTTGTTGTTTGAAATTTTTGCAATTTTTGTAAGTTCATAAATTTTCCAAGTCTGTCACTATTAGAAGATGCGTAGGTGTGCTGGTGTGTAGGTGCACTTTTCAAAGGCGCACTTTTCTAGAATAAACACAAGTTCTTAGAACTCAATCACTTTCACAAGCCTCATAGTGATAAAGGTGTATCATCTTAAAATGGAATCACTTCTATATTAAGAGTGTTTAGCCCTCCAAGTATGTAGTTTGTGGTCATGTCAAGCACCTTGAATGATTTTTTGCATGGATTTGGATGTTTTTCCCTATTCTGCTCTCTCTCTCTCTCTCTCTCTCTCTCTCTCTCTCTCTCTCTCTCTCTCTCTCTCTTTCCAACCTATTTCTAGAAATATATTATGTGAAACTAAGGACTTTGGCCTCTGGGTCAAGGATGACCTTGTCCCTAACCCCAGGTCCTATTTTCAATTTCTAGAAGTCTTAGGATCTTGGGCTTTAGAGAGTTTCTTTTCCCACTTCTAGGTTAGTTGTTTTGGGTTTCACAATGGTAGACTCTTAAATTACATTTAATCTAGGTCTATTCCTAGGGGTTAAGGTTAAATGGGATTTAATGCTCCTATGTTAGCCTTTTCGAGGAGTTAGTGCCCTAGATCTCTATATAAGGAAGCCTCCTTCTTGAGGAGTTAGTGCCCTAGATCTCTATATAAGGAAGCCTTATTCCCTCATTTTGTAATCATATATTTCATGAGCGCATCCACTATCTATGAAAAACTACCTACTTTTCAAGTGAGAAAGCATTCTACCATTCAAGCACATTCAATTTTTTGATTGAAGATCAAGGATTGAAGCATTCAAGCCTTTGAAGGGATTTGGTTCAAACATTCAAGATTTATCATTTAAACCCTAGATCTAGCCATTATGCTGGTGTGATCTTCCTTCAAGATCCTTTGTCCATCTTTAAAATTTATTGATAATTCTTTCAAGGTGGATTCTAAGCATACAATCATGGAGGTTTTGATTTACATTTGTTAATGTTATGTTCAAGCTTTCATGTCAATATACTTGTTGACATTTTAAATACAATTGTATATCTATTGAATACCATAGTTTCATTGTTAGATCTACTTCTACTACTTGCTAGCATTCTCTATCTCAATTCCATTATTGAGGTTGATTCCAAACTGGGTTTGACTAAGGCAAACCCCTCATCCAAACAAAAAAAAACCATTTTTCTTGTAGATACAAGTGTGGAACAATGAATTGGAGATCAGACTCATATACCCTTTTTGTCAAACTTGTGAGATTTGAGAACATAAATTTTGTCAGAGAAGTGCACGTCAAGGTTGAATTTTTGGGGTACAATTATGCCCCATAGTAAGATTGTGCCCCACCAACAGGGTCAAGGTTGACCTCCCTGCAAAAAGACAAAATGTTTATGGGTTTTCTCCATCTCAACATTTTTAGTCCGAAATAGGTTGTAGACTTTCCAGAAATTGCATATAGACATCAAAAAATAATATTTTCAAGATTCAAGGTTAGTATTTGTCTTTTATCTATTTCAGGATTTAGGTACATACTCCCCCATAATAGGAAGATCATATAACCTCCCCCTCTTTATCCCTATTTTTCATCACTTGATCCATTTTTGCATTGAACACCCTCTTGTGTTTAATCAATTTGGATCATTCCTTTTGAAAATTAGGGTTGTGAAGAGGGTTTCCATTTTCTTTCTATTCATTTTGGTGAACCTGTGATAGACAACTCTTTCTTTTTGGTGTTAGATTTAAATCTTGTATTAGATTTCCTTTCATATTATCTTGTGTTCACCATCACTATTCATTTTGGTGAACCTGACACAGTTATCCCCTCTCTTTTGTGGAATTAGATGCCCTATTCTTCTTTGTGGTGTTGTATTTCCTTTCATTCATTAGGTCTTTTCTTTCTTTAAGATTAGATTTAGTTTATGCTCTTGCATTTTACAATTCAAAAATACAAAAAAATCTATATATTCCATTAAATACAAAAACATATTTTTTTGCATTTTGTTTACTATGAATATGATGAAAATTCTTTCGTGTGTGGTTATGTTTCTTATTACCCTTCTTTCAGAATCTCTTTACAATAATTATTATGTTTATGAGAGAGTAATCCATTTATTATGTTCATGATCTTTCATTCTATTCTTGTTTGTGCCTTTGTGAATTTAACTGATACTAGTCTTTCTACATTTAAAACTTTTATTAGAGATTCATGTGGTAGACTTATTGTTATTTTAGATTACGTGAAGGATTTAGTAGATGATACACCATCTCTTAATCTTCATAATTTGAATCCTATTATTCCTAATTTAATGCCTAATTCTCCATCTCCTATCCCTAGTTATTTTTGAGGAGGTTCAAGCTATAGTTCAGGATATAAATGTGCAAGACTTCTTTGATTTACCTTCTCATTTGATTCATGATGAAATTAAAGGAAAGAGTAAATACACTTCTTCAAAATCTATTATTTCTTCTTATACAACTTTTTCTCATAAGCATTATAGATAGTCATCTCTTGTAGAAGATTTACATGATATGTACAATACAAGATATATGATGATCACTAAACAAGCTTATAAAGGTTTAGGGCTTGAAGTTAATGAGCATCTGGTTCATATACCCTCTAAACCAAATTTTCATGGTATTGGTTGTTAAAACTCTCAAATTAAGAAAGGTGATGTTAATCATCGTCCTCCTCTTCATACACTTCTTCCTACACCTACTTTAGATAACTGATATTCATTAAGAGGTGGCCAAAAATGTGTGTATTGAATTAATGAATTCCAACAAAGAAATATTTAAAGATATATTGCAAGATGTCTTATCCAAGTACAAATGTCCTTTTCATTATTGTAATACACACTTACTTGTCGATTGTAGACATTTCAAATTGTATGTTCGTAAATGAGGTGCTTTAGGAATTATATCTCACTCTCGTGTAGATTTATTATTCCTTCATAATTTTGATATAGGGGATTGTCCTCCTATTGATATAATATAGATCTCTTCTCCTCTTGTCTCTAGACTGGGGGACAAGAGGTGTATTTTCATCTAGTCTCTTAGGATACATTAGGTCCTTTATTAGGCTTAATTGGTATTCTTTCTTCCTCATTTTCTATGATTTTGTATTCTATTTATACTCATTCATAGAATCTATTCAAGATATCTTTTCTATTACATTTTTTTTTTCAAAGGATGTCCCTTGTCTTCCTCCTTGGGGGGCAAGGTTATTTCTTCTTTATCTCTGACTAGGGAATTGCTTTCCTTAGCTTAGTGGCATTTGTTTATATTGCAATATTATTTTGTCATACTAACAAATGTTTTGATTATGGATAATATTTTTATATGAGAGGTTTTTGTCCTAGCTCATCACATCTTCTTTATGTTGCAAATTATGTTCTTTATAAATTCTTACCCTTTCTTTGGTGTTAGAGTTGTTTTTTTCTTTCCAAAGATTCCTTTTCCCCTTATTTATAAGGGATTTGTTTATTGAATCTTTGTTCCCACTTGGTTTATCTTTAAAAGATGGTATTTTATCTAAAAGAATTCGTCTATGATGAGAGTCTTGTTGATAAGATCTCTTTCTTTGAGGATTCTTTTTCCATTAGTGACATATCCTTTTCATGATTATCTATGTTCTTGGATGAAAGGGATCAATATCCCTCGTTAAAAATATAGTATACATTATTGTTAAATAGGATACCTCCTTACATTGTGAAGTAGGTTTCCTCTTCTTCTTCCTTATCATGTCTAGTATACAACCATGATAAGGAGGGGGCATATATAGGATCTCCCTTGTACTATAGTTTTTGTGTTACATGCCAAATCTTGGAAGGTAACACAAATAAAATGTTAACTCTTGAAGAGACATTCATTTTCCAATTTTTAATATATATACTAAATCCTTTGATGGTAACATACATAAGTTTTTAAATCTTGAAGAGACACACATTGCTAAATCCTCTGAGGGTAACACACATAAGTTTCTAAATCCTGAAGAGATACACACCTTTTCAAATTTTTAATATGCTAAATCTTTCGAAGGTAACACACATAAGTTGCTAAATCCTAAGAAGACATGCTTTTCATATTCATAGTGATACAAGAAGGTGGATCTATGAATATTCCAAAAGTTGTTAGAAGAGGCATTTATACTTGCAAGCATAGTTTATGGGCGAACTATCAGGTTTGGCCACCTGTTTGGCTCCCCCTCTCCCTTGGTGATTCATGGTAAGGTGGGCATCTTACTAGGCAATATGATCACTGTTTCCTTTCTTTCATTTTTTCTTTCATGGTAGTAGGACTGGATCATGAAGCTATGTTATTTATAGTATTGCTCTTGTCTTTCTTATGTAATCACCTATGTTTTTATGCTAGCTTTCCAAATATGATAATTAATGTGAGAAATATTTGTTACCAAGGTTTCTTGTGCTAGTTGATTTGGGTTTTTTTGTACTAACCCTTTTATATATATTTTTTTTCTTGCACTCTCATGCATGTATGTTGAGTTATAATCCTTAGCCTAGGGGTTTATGTCCTTAGCTAAGTGTTCTTTTATCTCTTTATGAATCCACTTGGATATCTTCTTTCTTCCCTTCCTTTACCAAGAGTTTGCATCAAGTCCATACTCTTGCTAAAGTGGGGGCTTAATGTATCATCTTAAAATGGAAGCGCTTCAATGTTAAGATAATTTAGCCCTTCGATAAAGTGGTCTGGGTTCATGTCAAGTACCTTTAATGGGTTTTTGCATGGATTTGGATGTTTTCCCCCTATTTTGCTTCTCTCTCTCTCTCTCTCTCTCTCTCTCTCTCTCTCTCTCTCTCTCTCTCTCTCTCTCTCTCTCTCTCTCTCTCTCTCTCTCTCTCTCTCTCTCTCTCTCTCTCTCTATTTTCAACCTATTTTTGATAAACTATTTTGTGAAACTAAGGACTTTGGCCTTTGGCTCAAAGAAAACCTTCTAGGTCAAGGATGACCTCGACCCTAAACTAGGTCAAGGATGACCTCAACCCTAACCTAGGGTAGTGTCAACCTTTTCCCTGACCCTAGGTCCTATTTTTAATTTCCAAAAGTTTTGGGATCTCGGCTTTGGAAAGTTTCTTTTCTTGCTTCCAGGTTGGCTATTTTAGGTTTTGAAATGGTAGACTCTTAAATTACATTTAATATAGGTCTATTCCTATGGGTTAAAGTTAAATGGGATTTAATGCTCCTATGTTGGCCTTCTCTAGGAGTTAGTACCCTAGATCTCTATATAAGGAAGCCTTCTTCCCCCATTTTGGCATCCATATATTTCATAAGTGCATCCACTATCTATGATCAACTACCTACTTTTCAAGTGAGAAAGCATTCTATCATTCAAGCATTCAAGTTCTTCATTGAAGATCAAGGATTGAAGCATTTAGGTCTTTGAAGGGATTTATTTTAAGCATTCAAGATTCATCATTTAAACCCTAGATCTAGCCATTATGGTGGTGTGATCTTCCTTCAAGATTCTTTGTTCATCTTCAAAATTTATTTAGACTTCTTTCAAGGTTGATTCAAAGCATACAATCATGGAAGTTTTTATTTACATTTGTTAATGTTATGCTCAAGCTTTCATATCAATATACTTATTTACATTTTAAATACAATTGCATATCTATTGAATATCATAGCTTCATTGTTAGATCTACTTCTACTACTTTCTAGCATTCTCTATTTCAATACCATTATTTAGGTTGATTCCAAACTAGAGTTTTACCAAGGAAAACCCCTCATCCAAATAAAAAAAACCATTTTTCTTGTAGATATAGGTGTAGAACAACTAATTAGAGAGAAGATTTGGACACCCTTTTTGTTGAACTTGTGAGATCTATGAATAGAAATTTTGTCAGAGCAGTGCAGGTCAAGGTTGACTTTTTGGGGTACAATTATGCCTTGGGGTAAGATTGTGCCCCCCACCAACAGGGTCAAGGTCGACCTCTCTTCAAAAAGAAAAAAATATTTTTGGATTTTCTCCATCTTGACATGTCCAGTCTAGATTAGGTTGTAGATTTTCTAGAAATTACATACAGACATTAGAAAAAAATATTTTCTAGATTCAAGGTTAGTATTTGTCTTTTATCTGTTTCAGGATTTAGGCACATACTCCCCCATACTATAAAGATCATATAACCTTCCCCTCTTTCTCCCTATTTTCATCACATGATCCATTTTTGCATTGAACACCCTCTTGTGTTTAATCAATTTGGATCATTCTTTTTGGAAATTATGGTTGTGAAGAGGGTTTCCATTTTCTTTCTATTCAAAAGGGATATCAAGAACTCCACCCTTTCAAATCAAAAATTCCATCATCATCATCATCCACTCTACATTCTACTTCACACATTCCCATCATCGTGCACCATGTCTTTCTTCAATGCCCAAAGTTCACCTTTGAATCTAACTAGTTCGTTGCATGACTTGGCCAAAAATCCTAAATTTTTTTACTCAACGTTCATCTATGAAGAATCACAAATAATAGAAGATCATATTAAAATTTTCAAGGAAATTTGTAATTGAAACTAGATTTAGCATATGGACGTGGTCTGTCGCCTTTTCCCTTATACTTTGGGGAAAAAACATTCAATTGGTACCTCAATTTGTCACTAGCATCAATAAGGGATTGAAACTCTTTTGAGCAAAAAATTCTAGAACAATTCAAGATCTATATTGATCTAGCTATCCTACATCATTAGTTCATCCCAATTAAGAGGGATCCCTATGAGACTATTTCCTGGTTTAATCATCACTTCAATAGGATGTATCAAAGAATGGAATTTCCTTACATTGTACCACAAGAGGATCTCATAGAGATCTATTTGGGAAAAATGGATTCATTAACTTCTATTTTTCTAAGAAGGCTCCCATCCAGAGACATTAGTACCATTGAAAAGGTCTTCAAAGAGGCTATTATATTCACGAAGTAGGTAGATACCCATGGCGAAGGAAACTTTGTGTCATCCTTAATTTTGAATAATATAGTAACCATACCATCATTTCTTGCAAGGGCATCTACTATGCCTAATCAAATGCCCCTATTTAATCCAATACCTATACTGCAACAAGTTACTATTGCTCCAATGCCAACAATTACATATTCAGAATATGAACCCCAAAAGACTATACTATTTGAGAAAAATACTTCTCCACCTGTTAAACTCGAGAAGAATATAGCTAGTGAGGCTAAGGCCATCAAGGAGACAATTTCTCTTTTATCCAATGAGCTCATCAAAATAAAGCTAAATTCCTCAAGTAACCAAGGAAATTATCCAAGACAACTTGCTGCCCAAGAAAATTATTCTCAAAATCAAAGCAAAATTTTTGGCTTGTACAGTAACATCAACAATGAGAATAATGGTATTACAGGTACGAGTCCAAGTGAAAATGGATATGTGTACAACTATGTTTCAAATCAGACTCCCCAAATCATGGAGGAACAACTTTTGTAGTTTAGTGCAATGGTGTTTGAATCATATGATAAATCTATAGTAGGACAAAATGATGAAGATGATCAAGAGGAGTTTTTGTTCCCATTCAATGAAGAGAAAGAGTATGCACCCTTTGGGATACATTTTTATTACGACAATAATATGAACACACAAAGTTTGAAAAGTAGAGAAGAGTCTATAATGTATGATTTTTCTCTATAGTTACATCCCACTCATCCAAATGTGTAGGTTTGTGATACTCCAATTCATTATGAGGCTCCAATCAACATTTACCAAATAGTTTAGAAGGAATTACATGTAAAGGATAAGGTTTTGAAAGGTTTTATGGATAACATAGCAAGAAATTTGAAGTATCTTGGAGAAGGTCAAAATCCGAAAATCCTTTTGCTTCCTAACTATTGTCACCTCCATCAAAGGATTCATTAGAGTTGGAATGTGCTAGTTGCCAAGATGTAATATCTAATGTGCTAGCATAGATAGATAGGCTTGTTGAAATTGTCAGAAGCAATGAAAATCTTTCAAGTTTTGATGTTACAATAAGTGTGGACATCCCAAGAAATTTTTAGGATGAAAAATAAAATTGAAGTTCCAAAACTCCATGGAGTTGCAAAATTTTTCAAAGTAAAAAAAAAGGATGGAAATGTTGGTCTCATATTGGTTTTGACAATTGACTATCAACAAACTTAAACAATTCTCAAGATGATGTTGAGTATAATACAGAAGCTGAGCTATAGTGTATGTTGAGCCAGAGAACTCAATAGGTGTAGAGTGAACTTCAAGTGTCGAGTGAACTTTAAGTGCTGAGAAAAGTTCAAGTGCCGAGTGATAAGTGATGCCAAGTCACTATAGGTGTCGAGAAAAGTATAGATGTCGAGTGAAACAAAATTTCTATAGGAGCTGAGTGAGACAAAATTTCTATATGTGCCAAGCATCAACAACAAGTAAGTGCCAAGTAACATAGAATCAACATATGAGTTTGTATCATCACAAAGTTAGATGTAAACCATTTTTTGAGCTAACATAGGATGAATCTTGAAGGATCTTGAAGATAAGATTGAATCTTTTGCATTACCTATGAAATCATCATGTAGCCAATAAGAAAAATGGAGAAGGCATGCAACCAATAAGAAAAGTGCAAGAATTGAGTGGGAAATGAAGAGTAAATATTGATCATAGATTCATACCTAACCCTAAGTCTTTGAAACTTTTAAAAGGAGGAAAAAACCCCATTGTATATGTGGATGTGAGAAGTGTATGGGTGAATTATAGTGAAGTGTAGAAGGGTGTAAAGACTTAGAAAGAGTAGAACAACATTGCAGAATTTAGTTGATCAAGAACAAAGTATCAAAGCTATGAAGAGTGACATATTAGATCAAGCAAGGATCAGAATAGACAGAGCAGAACAAGGATCTTGAATCAATAATTAAGGATTGCAAGTCATCAGGTCAAGACTTTCTAATACTTTCTAGCAATTGTATTAGGAATGAAAATCCTATGATGATAAGTTGGTTTAATAGCCATGTTGTAAACCTTTAGAGAAGGTGCTAAATCCTTTAACAGGGTAACATTCCAAGTGAATGTTTGTAAATCCTTTAACCAGGTCACTTTTAGTAGGGTGTAATGTCTTTAATAGGATAGGCCTTTCATAAGGTAGACCATTGGAAGTGGTCAAACTTTGTAACCCTGAACAGTTACATATTGCTGCAGTGATACTTTGTGGGCATCATCCCCACCCTAGTTTTACCTTCTCATTTTCGAGGGTTTCTAGGTTACCAAATCTTGTGTTATTTTTTTTCATGCAAGTACTTACTTTCATGTTTATTAGATGAATTAGATACATGTGAAAGTTTTCAGTTAAAATATTTTGAAAAGGTTAAAGTTGATTACTTTTGATTCACCCCCCCTCTCAGAAGTAAATCTTCCCACTTGTAAATTCCAACAATTGGTATCAGAGCCAAGTTCTCACAAGGAGGAGCCTTACAACTTGGAGAAAAGATCTGAAAATGGAAGTCTACAAACTTGGTAAGATCATAAAGAATCATACAATTTATATACAACTTGCTTTACATGCTTTGGAAGAAGCCAAAGAAGAATTGAGAAAATCCTTAAAGAGAAGAAGAGAGATTGCCATAGCTAAGAATGATACACAATATAAGGAGATTAACACCTCAAAACCCTTTGTAAATGGAGATTTCAGAGAGTTTGATGCAAGAATAATAGACTTGATGGAGAAGAATAGAGCCCAAGTAGAAGAAATTAGAACACTCAAGCTTGAATAAGAATCACAAGCCATGGAAGATAAGGCTATGCTAGAAGAAGACAAGAGAAATATTTCCAATAATCTGGAAGAAAAGTCAATTGAACTTGCAAGAATTTCAAACATGCAGCTAGACACCCTAAGCCAGATGATGAATGCACATCATGAACTAAATTTCAAGGACATTGAGATCTCTACACTAAAAATGCAAAATGAACAACTATAAAATGACCTAAAAAGAGAGAAGGATATTGTAGAGAGCTTCAACAAACCTAATGAGACCATTAAGTACTTTGAGCAGCTACTGGAATCACCAAGGTCTAGCAATGATACTTTAGGACTAGGATACACCAACACTGAACAAGGAGAGTCATCCAAGACTATAGAAGAAAGGAGTAACAAAGGTAAGAACACTAAACCTACTTTTCATTTCTATGGTAAAAAAGGACACAACTCTATTGTATGTAGGAGTAAGAATGATCATCAACATGACAAACTTAAGAATGTGAGTCACTTTCATAAGTGCAACAAGCAAAGAAATCAAGCACATAACTATAGGACTAGGACCATCAGAAAATCAAAATTTGAACGTCACTGCTACAATTGCAAGAAGTACGGACATAGAGCTTTTGAGTGCAAATCAACGCCTATGTGGACACCTAATCAACCAACAAGGGGAAATAACCATGGACACTACAATTGGGACTACAACACCTAGTGTAATTGTCATTACTATCAAGAATATGGAAACATTCCTAAAAATTGAATAAGGACACATTTCAGAGGAAACTATACCAGATGGTTGAGCCAAACCACATGTTTTAGTTGCTTGAAGACTGGTCACATTAGTAGGAATCACCCAACAAGGTCTAATGCACCAGTTCAGAGGTCAACAAAGGTAAAGAGAAGGTAGATGTTGAACACATCAAAGGAGAAATGAACAAGACTTGGAAGAAGAAAGATGGGAGAAACTCATCAAACGAAGGGATCACTTCACCTAAAAGGTCAAGTGGTCACACTTCATCAAACTAAGTAAAGAGAAGGCATGAAGGACTAATTTACAAACTTCCATCATACATCAATTCCTAAATAGGCAAGTATTGAAAAGAAGAAATTAGCATGATTAAAGATGCAAAGTCAAAACTTCAAAATTTCATAAGTGTTGCCAAGTTTCCCTTAGATGCCGAGTAAAATTCTTGTACATGCTGAGTTGACTATCAAAATTAGTAGAAGCCAAATGATTAGTTGGAGTTGAGTTGGTAGAGGAAACCAAGTGAAGAGGTAAATTGAGTTGAAGCTGAGTAAGTGATACTTTTGTGTTGAAAATCAATGGAAGCCAAGTAATGTAGAAATATTTCAGAAGCCAAGTGGATAGTTGTAAATGCACTAAGCATTAAATACAATGAAAATAGGGTATATTATCATATTTTCAATCATTCTTCTTCATTGCAAACGAAGAGCAAAGATAGAAAAGAGTGCAGAGCAACTTCTACACATTTTCATATTTTCTTTGTTTTCAAACCCTAGATCATATAAATAGCTTCTAGCTCTAGGAAAACACAAGAGAAGGAACCATTTGAGGTACAACTAGTGTCCAATGAAGTGAAACAACCTAATTTCTATCCAATACCTAAAGTGGCATATAAAAAGGACCCAACCAGATCCCTATCTATCATACCCCCTAAGGTAGTTATGGTTCAAGATGTTAGCAGATGTTACAATTGAAAGATTGGAGCCATATGAGACATGGAAATGAGGGAAGCTTATGAGAAATTGTGTGAAAATGGAATGTTGAAAGAAGAATATCAGATTGTTGAGAAGAAGTGTTTGATGCATGCCCTAAAATTTTGTACCATTTTCAAGACTGAATGGATCAGGCTAGTGCTTAACAGAATACATGATGGAAGCTTATGGTTGGAGGATGGCCTAATAAAAAAAAAAAAGAGAATTGTATAGAGTAATAGGGTATCCAACCCTAGATCAACCAAAGACCCTTAGGAGTGATTCTAAGAAGGCAATTGAGAAAAATATTGGTGCTAAGTGGAACAAGAGGGGGATGACAATAGACACCATTCAAGACCCTCTTGTTGACTTTGTTGTTAGGGTTATTGCACATAAATTCTACCAATCTAGTAGACTTAATAGTGTGCCTTGCATTACAGTAGATGTAGGCTACAAATTAGTGAAAAAGGATCATACTTATGATCTTGCAGAACTGCAATTGCAACAAATTAATGAGAATTTAGCAGCAATAAGAAGAACCAAGGGAGCCCGATGCAAATTTGTGCTATTTTGATTTGTATATTCTTCTATGTTTAGAACAAGTTTCCTTGTTTTGCTAAAGTATTGTGGAAAGAAAATAGGTCTATCATAGCTCAAGTTAATGAATACATAGAGCAAATAGGAGCTAATTTTGAGATCCTTATGACTAGCTATTTTGAAGACTTTAAGAAGACAATGAAGCAAAGGCTAAGAATTCTAATTTTTTTAGTGGAGAAACATGTAAATGATGTATGTTTTCTTGTAGATATTCACTATACATACATTCAAGCTGCCATACCAAGATTTAGATGGCTAAGACCTCTTGATTATGAAATAAACATAGATGAGGCATCATTGGCTATAACAACATTACTAGTTGAAGAAGTGGAAAAAATTACACCACCTATTAGAACCTATGATGTGGTTAGGTCAAAAGTGGATATGGAGTTAAAGACTACCTCCAAACTAAAAAAGAAAGATAAAATTGTAAAGAAGTTAAAGGCCAAATTTGGTGAGGGCACTACAGAAGTAGTAGAAGAAGAAGAAGGTGAAGAAGCCGAAGATGATGAAGAGGAACAAGGTTAGGAAACACTTTCTTTAACCCAAGGAACAGGGGAGGATGTAGAAGAAGAGGAAGGTGTCAAGTAGGAAGCACCCAAGGCTGTGCCAAAGAAGAGAAAAGCACAAAAACATCCAACTGCATAGCCCAAGGGGAAGAAGAAAGCAACAAAGCTAAGCCCAGCCAAGCTAACTACAAGGGCAGATACCAGGGCAACAACACAAGTGGAAAAAGAATAGGAGAAACAAAGAAACAAAGCAAGGAGGGCATACAAAACCAAAGAAAATAAGAAAATATGTTGCACCTCCAGAATCAGATGAAGAAAAGATAGAGTCTAATGATGAAAAATTCAAATTGGTAAGGCATTTTGCCAAATCTAAATTGGAAAATGTTTGTAATAACATTAGAGATAATGCAGATCTAATTGGTTTAAAGACCATTGATTTTAATAAGTTGACAAGGGAACAAAAAAACATAGTGGAAGAGTCCATCTACAATATGATGGCTAAGTTCAAGACCACCCCACTTGAACTAGACAGTTCAATGCCTAAGTAGCTAAGCTCCATTGTAGAGAACAAATGTCATTACTGCCTTAAAATGGAAAAGGAAATAAGGGAGTCTAAATTGGCTCATGTAATTCCTAACCTAACCAAAGGTCAAATAAGCAAGTCTAACAAGAAACATGGGAGAAAATTTTCACCTAAATAAAAAGCCTTTAGAATTCTACAAAATCAAATTGAAGATGTTGTGCAAAAGTCCACATAGATGTGGAAATTAATTTATGGATTGACTATAGTAAAGGAAGGGTAGGAAGACCCCTTTGAAGGAAGAAATGATGAAGAAGAAGAGGAGAATGAAAAAGATGCTCGGAAGGAGAGAAAGAAAAAGAAGAGGAAATAGTGGAGAAGACATAAGGTGAAGAGGTAACAGATGAGGAGCAACAGCCAAAACAGAGTGTCCAAGACACCCAATTGCCATCACCAAGTCCTCCACATACAAAACTTATAGAAATAGTAATTGTAAACTATGTTCCTGACACCTTAGGTTAGAACATCAATCCACTCACTATAGAGGATCTCAAAAAGATCCTTCACCAAACCACATTGTAATCACAACTATGCACAAATCCTATTTCGGTGAGTGTTGAAGAGTTGCAAAAGGTTACAATAGAGATCACTAGCGAGAAGGTGAACACACAAGAACCACCTCCACAACCTCCCATAGCTACAAAAAATCAACCAAAAGAGCAAGAAGCATAGGATACAAATGCTAAGGATGATCATGCAGTCACAACAACAACATTTTCCAAGGAGCCAACAAAGGAACAAATAGGACAAGATGTTCCTATAGTACAAAACCATGGTGCACCTCCTCAAATCATTATCATTGCTCAAGGGAGTAGAGAAGAAGAGAAGGAAGAGGAGAAAACCCCTAAAGAAAAGAGCAGGAGGCAACACAAACATTGGTGAACTTGCATACCTTAGGGTCTCCTACCAAAAAGTTGAGCACTGATGTAGTACCACTACAAATCTTAGCACCAAGCTCAAGCTCCACCAAGGTTGCAAGGGTAATTTACTATGGAGACCCTACACTTGATGAGAAAATAGTCATACCTAGTTATGACTCTAGGACAATGAACCTAGCACAAATAAATGAAGTGGAAGAGGCACTGGAGAGAAGAAAGAAGCAGGAGATACTAAAAAATGAGTATAGATAGAAGCAAGCACTTGTAGAAATCAAAGACATATTCCTTGATGCATTTAGATTGCCAGTACCTGATGAAACCAAGCCTATTATGGAGCAATTATCCAACACCGTGGACCAGGTACAAAATGAAGACCCTGATACAAATGTTAAATTATTAGAGTGGTTAGAAAAGAAGTTTCAAATGAAAGTCAATGAAAAGATATCTGGTGAAATAACACTTTCACAAGTAGAATTGGCTAAGAAGGTTGAGAAAGTCAAAACAATACTTGAGAATATATTATCATTGAACTTCAAATTGTGTGACTCATTATTCCTCACACAAGAAACTAGCCAAAGGGTTCTAAGCTTGGAACGAAATCTCAAGATTGCTAGCACACAGCTACCCAAAGATCTAGCTCAAAGTGAGAAGCATTTTGCAACTACGCTTCACACCCAGAAAGAGTTAGCTGTATTGACAACATAAGAGGCCAACGTTAAGGCCAAATTGATACAGATCCAATCTTCTATTACTCCGCATCTAAAAGTACTCCATAAGGAAATGGCCTATGTAAAAAATATTTTAAAGAAAGATCCTAATCTTTCTACCCTCAAAGGGCTAGTACATCTTGCAGTAGAGACAACCATCCAACATAAATCACTGGAAATTTTCTTAGACAATTGGGATGCTTCTTTGAAGATGATCATGGAGGTAAATAAAATATTTTTGGCTAAATATTCTATTCATTCTTAGAAGCCTTTGACATAAGTGTCAAAAAGGGCGAGATAAGCATTAAGGGGGAGAAATTACATTTTACATTCTTTGAAGAAGGTAATAAAGAATGTTGAAAAGGGGAGATATTAAATTTTGAAGAAGTAATAAGTGAATAAAGCCAAAAGGATGTAAAAAATGCAACAAGATGTGAAAAGGGAGTAGGAAAAAAGGAAGAGTACAAACAAAGCATAAACATGGTACATAGAAATAGATGCAAAAGAATGATAAGAAAAACAAGGAAAAGAGTATCAAACACATCAACATGAGACAAATTCAGCACAAGAGTTTTTTAGTTACAAGAATGGAATTTTGGTTACAGAATTGGCACATTAGCTCAGGGGGAATTACAAGGTTTTGAGGCATATAGAATTTTGAACAAGTTTTTGAAAGTCTTGTATAAATGCCAAAAAAAATGTGTAGTGTACTCATAGAGATCAAATTCATAATGTTTAGTTAAGTGTTTTTGCCACTCATGTCAAAGGGGGAGATTTTTGGTCTCAGATTGGTTTTGACAATTGAGTGTCAACACACTTAATCAATTCTCAAGATGATGCCGAGTATAATATAGAAGCTAAGCTACAATCTATGCCAAGCCAGAGAATTCAATAGGTGTCGAGTGAACTTTAGGTGCCAAGTGAAGTTCAAGTGTCGAGTGATAAGTGATGCCAAGTCACTATAGGTGTCGAGAAAAGTATAGATGGCAAGTGAAATAGAATTGCTATAGGAGCCGAGTGAGATAGAATTCCTTTATGTGCCAAGCATCAGCAACTAGTAAGTGCCAAGTAACACATAATCGACATATGAGTTTGTATCATCAAAAACTCATATGTAAACCATTTTTTGAGCTGACATAGGATGAATCTTGAAGGATCTTGAAGATAAGATAGAATCTTTTGCATTACCTATGTAATCAGCATGTAGCTAATAAGAAAATTGGAGAAGGCATGCAACCAATAGGAAAAGTTCAAGAATTGAGCAGGAAATGAAGAGTAAATATTGATCATAGATTCATACCTAACCCTAAGTCTTCGAAGCCTTTAAAAGGAAGATGAAACCCCATTGTATGTGTGGATGTGAGAAGTGTATGAGTGAATTATAGCAAAGTGCAGAAGGGTGTAAAGACTTAGAAAGAGTAGAACAACATTGCATATAATTCAGTTGATCAAGAATAGAGTATTAGAGTTATGAAGAGTGACATATTAGATCAAGCAAGGATTAGAACAAATAGAGCAGAACAAGGATCTAGAATCAGCAATTAAGGATTGCAAGTCATCAGGTCAAGAATTTATAATACTCTCTAGCAATTGTATTAGGAATGAAAATCCTATGATGATAGGTTGGTTTAATAGCCATGTTGTAAGCCTTTAGTCAAGGTGCTAAATCCTTTAACAAGATAACATTCCAAGTTAATGTTTGTAAATCCTTTAACCAGGTCACTTTTAATAGGGTGTGAATTCTTTAATAGAATGGGACTTTCATAGGGTAGACCATTGGAAGTGGTCAAACTTTGTAACCTTGAACAGTTACATATTGTTGCAGTGATACTTTGTGGGTGTCATCCCCACCCAAGTTTTACCTTCTAATTTTGGAGGGTTTCTAGGTTACCAAATCTTGTGTTATCTATTTTCATGCATTTCTTTACTTTCATGTTTATTAGATGAAGTAGATACATGTGAAAGTTTTCAGTTAAAAGGTTTTGAAAAGGTTAAAGTTCGTTACTTCTGATTCACCCCACCCTCTCAGAAGTAAATCTTCCACTTGTAAATTCCAATAGGAAATGCAAAAGATCCTGAGGTTGGTGACATTTTTGAATTAGGGAGTCATCAAGAATAAGATACCAATGCTTCCTATTGTGATATTGATCTCCCATTGGATAATAAGAATATGCCTCCCTTAAAAAAAGATATGTCATTAGAAGAGATGGATAGAATGCATAATTTGGTCTCAAGCTTCACTGAGGAAATGTATATTTGTGTATATTCTACACATATATTAGACCATGCAATAACCAATTCATGTAGAATCCATCCATTTTGGTTTCATTTAGAAGTAAGTTGTCTTGATTTCATGTTAGCTTGGGAGATCACATTGGAGGGCAAGTATGATTTTGAACATGCTTGTTTGGGACATGAGGGAGGAAACACCTTGATTAATGACATTAATGAATCCTACAATTTGAAAGGAAGGATTATGATTGAGTTTTATATTCCCAAGGAGCTTGAAGGTGACAATTCATGGTTCAAGGCTAATGATGGTGATAATAAGGACCATAAAAAATAATGTTCTATCTTTTGGGTCTTGTTCTAATAGCTATATTACATCATCGATGCTAGTATTTCCATGTGTATGTGAAGTTGTGTACATTGAGATAAGACCATGAAAAGGAGAAATTACAATGTGTGAGTGTACCCCTATGGTGGGGACTCACTAGATAAGGTGACATCTTCTCATTATCCTGCTCAATTTGATGATTTTCAATCTGAATATGATGTTGATGGTAAGAGAACTTTTTTTTGGTTTAATCAAATCCATGGAGAGTTACCACAACTTCTAATTTTGTGTGATTTGTATGCAGAGTTTGAACCAAGATTGTCCAAATTTTATTTTTTTGAGTACAAAGACAAGTTTGTATTTTTTAGAACTATATGGGGTGGTTCATTACTATTGCACATAATGAGAAATCTATTGACAACCACCCCACATTCTTTTTATTCATATTCTTTTGTATATATATATATATATATATATTTGAATTTATTTATTTAGTCCTTTTAGTTAGGTGTTAGATTTCTTTGTGTCGAGACTATTTTGTTTGAGTTTTTTAATCTTTTTTCTTTCTTTTTCTTTTTAAGTCTTTGAGTCAGGGAATCTGTGTGTTTTGTCTAGGTTGTTCCCAAAATGTGGTCCATCCCAACTAGTCTCAACTTTAGGGAAGAGGTATTTCTTTGTTGAAGCATTCAAATGATTTTTTTTCTTGTACCAACTAAAACAAGATGTCGCTTGTAGTTGTAGAGGACTTCTAGTATTAAATGAGAATCATAGATTGATAGCTCAACACTGTACAAACTTAAGAATTGATTATCTAGGTGATTTTTGAATCTAGGTTGACGATAGCAAGGGATAATTGAAAACTTGTTAGTTCAAACAAATGGACTCTTCAAAGACCTGCTCAGACCACTATTTCACATGAGAGTTTCCTAACAGTTCATCAAAATAGAAACACAAGAGTTATCAATTGAAGTATAGATCTAGAAAATAACACAAATACCTTGGCCACACAGTCTAAGCATGGTCAAGGTAGAAAAGAAAGAAAATGAGAATTACAAAGGTGTTACATATAAAGATTCTAGACAATTGTAAAAGGTAATCAACTATATAGGGATATGCACTCCAAAATGGCTATCTTGTTCTATGAAAATCCTCCAAGGAAGAATCAAGTGGAAAAATTTGAGCTCCACAAAGCAAGCTAAAGAAGATTACCAAAGACTCAAAATAGAAAGAATTGATAAGTTGCCAAGAGCCCTGAGAATGGATTCTCTCATCTAGTTAGATAGTAATTGAAAAATAGGTTTATGACAATTCATGATGAATGAATTGGTTGAGCAAAATATTTTCTCCAAGTTGCTAGATAGTTATGAAAGAGTACACCTCGAGATGTCAAAGGGAATTGATACACTAAACACACATTTAGCTAGAAAATTTGAGATTCTAAAGTTTCAAATTTCAAAGAACTTGAAAGTTGCTAGAAATTTTTGAAATCTAGTTGTCACTTGACTCATGTTAAAAGAATGCTTGTTGATGAAGAAATGCCTTTGTCATTTCTTCCTTTTTGTTGGGGCTATTTTTTGTGGGCTCACAACACATGCCCCATTTTGAGTCACAAAATGGGGGGCCCCTAGTTTCAAAATTCTCTATGAGGCATCTAGTCCGAAGCCTCGATCATTTTGGATCCTTCCCTGGGTCTAGGTCAAACCTTGGTCTCTAATTGGGGAAGGGTTGGCCAGTTAAACATAGATAAAAAGATAAAGTTTAAGACTTTATTGTGCTTAAATTGTGCACATGTGCACTTCACCCTCACTCTAGGGATGTACACATGTGCATGTGTGCACCCTTGGAGGCACGCACCCTCAAAGGTGCACACCTACAGAGTTGTGCACTCTAGTCCCCCGAGGGCCAATAGAAGACCCTTGCCCCTCGCTTGCACAATGCCATAGTGTGCATGTGTGTAGTTGTGCATATGCACATCTTGTCAAGGTGTGCATGTGTGCTAGTGAACAACTCCACACTTTTCCATATCCAAGGAAAAATTAGCACACTAGCACACTTGCTAAGGTGTGCTAGTGTGCCAAGCTAGCTTTTGGGGGAAAAGTCCACTGTCTTTTCTGTTTTGACTAGTGTTGACCCATTTTTTGTCAGTCTAAGTCATGTAGAGTCCTCTTTTGGGTCTTTTAGCATAAGATAACTAATGTTTTCTTCTTTATACAGATAAAATGACATCCTCATTATGCATACCATAGAAAATATCCATGGTATTGCATGTGCATTTTCAAAATAGGTGCCTTGGGATTTCAGATAGAAGAAGTAGCAGTTCAAGTCTGTGATAATGTTGGGCTATAAAGAGGGTATAAATCATCAAAAAAGGAAAAATAAGTACACTAGAGTTCTCCTAGATTGTAATTTTGAGATATGCATAAGTTGAGGGACTTTAGAAGGTGTGCATGTGCGCAATTTTACAAGTTTTGAAGAGCAAAGTATATAGGTGCGCAAATTAGCCTAAATCATCAAAATGGTCAAAATAAGTACACAAAAGTGATCTAAAACCCCATTTGAGAAAAACCTAGAAATTATTTTCAAAACTGAGAACTTTGATTTTTTGGTGAATTGCACAATTCCTTGAAGTGCGAAGGTGTGCATGTGCGCTTTTCTTAGAGGTGTGCTAATAGTTTTGAAGAAGAATCAATGCACTGACACTTAACTACCAATTTCTAATTTAGAGCATTTCATGCACCAGAAATGCATTTTGACGACAATTTAACTCCTAAAAATGCGTTTAGAGCTCCCAGAGACTTCTAGATCATCTTCCAACTTCCCTCTTCTTATCTTCTCATTCTTTTATTATTTTAAGTCATGTAAATGATCATGCACCCACGAATTGATATAAACAAGGGTGAAGACCTACTTAGCACCATTTAGAGAGTCAATTTGTATGTAATTAGCTTTGTTTTATTAGTTTTTTTTATCATGAGTTTGCATTAGAAGAGCTCTCACTCCTAACACAAAAGGAGGAATAATTTCAGATAAATAAATGGATGTAATATGTACTCTAGGCCATTATTTTGATGCAATAATATATGCTATTGGTGCTCTCATTCTGAGTGTAGTTATTCTTGCTAGAGTGTGTTATTTTTGTGAATGCACGTTCATGAATAATAATGAAGCCAATGATTTTATTGTGTTGTAATGATTGTGTGAACTTTAGTTCTAGTGTTTTCCTCGTGTTAACGAATTTTGTGACATAACAAGTTGGAGAAAAGATCATCTATTGTTCCTACATAGATTCTTGTCTTGCCTAAGCACACTTTTTGTGGCCTTGTGATTTGATGAGAAGTGAAACATCATTCAATTATTATTGAGTTCCCATTGACGATTGCATTAGTGGAATTGAGGAAGTGCTGCTCCTATTTTCATTGGTTTTCTACCCAATCTTTTCAATAGTTTAACTCAAAGACATGTTAGCATGGTTTATGTTCATTAGGAATTTCCCTTTCAAGTTATTTACTTTAATCTCTCATTACTTTACCTTTTTTATTTTCTTTTCTAACACTTGGTTAAAATAAGAATTCATATAGTTCAATCAATAAACTGCATTCATCATAAGACATAAAATAACAAAAATATATCTCTTTTGTGGTTACTTTTCAAAACAACAGATCAAGCATCTTATTTGAAATTTGTCAAACCAATAAAGGCCTCCTTGTGAACATACACATTTATCTTCAATTGAGCAAATTCCATTAGGTCGCAAGATTGTCTAGAACCTTGGAGTTGATCCTAGATTAGCTTTTCAGGGGAGGAGTTTGAAAGGATTCCTACTGTTAAGAATTGTGCAAAATGACAACCCAACATGACCCATTTAGTGTTTTGAAGAAGTGGTCATACCACTATGTTATAGTCATAAAATACATCTTAAGTTTGTAATTTCAAAGTTTGATGACTTTGTTTGGTGAGTTTTCCAAGCTGATTCCACTTGTAAAAAACTTAAAATTGCCTAGTTATCTTTTATGATAGTTTAGGAGCGGCCCTAGTTGACTAATCACAATGTTGACTTAGTTGAACCAAATGAGGAGATTATTTTTCCATTGCATTTTAGGGGTCATGGACATGCTATGTTCTAGTTTTGAGCTTATGACTAGTCCATTTGACTAGTTTTCAAACATGATTTCAAATATAATTTCTAAAGTTTTTCTGGTAACTAGATGTGTAGATTGATCAAGAGGCTTGTTTATGAGGTAATAAATTTCAAACCATGATAGATGAAATCAAACAAATTTCCCTAAAAATACTTCCAACATACCAATTTTCAAATCTTGATGAATCAATTTGTACACTTTCCTAGGTCCATTCCATATGCAAAAACTCTCTATTTCATAAGGTTGCCTAGTTTTGTAAATCTCAATGGCCAACTTTACATGCTTTCTAAATATGACTACTTATTCATCATCAGCCCAAATCACAAATTAATACTCCCTATGAGAAAGTGAAGTAATGCCTCAATTTTTATTTTGCCAAGTGGTTGTTTGATTGAATTTTAAAGTCAAATCGAAACACAATTATTTGTTTCTAAATTGTTTATTTGACAGATAGTTTGAAGTGAGAAATTTTGACAGTCAATGTCATTTGACTCAAATGTAATCATGAGCTTAGATTTTACTAGCAAGATGTATGTAGACCATAGAGCAAGTGTATTAAATGTGAAGTTTTGGTCAAGTGATTTTGTCAGATTTTAAGGCTGGTTGTAAATCCTATCAACACGTATTTGACACTTTTCAAGGAATTTGAAACTTGGTTTTAAATTGATAAACCAACATACCATTTTAAGTCATGTTAGTGCGAGGAGATTATTTAGAGCATTTTCTTAGAGATCAAAAATTGTTTGAAAGTGATTTTTTTGTAGTCAGGCCCACTTTGGAGTCTAACTCACCTCACTGAAATATTAATAATTATTTGAAAATGCAAGTTATCTCTTCCTATTAGTAGAAGCTATAAATGGTATGAATAGTAAAGTGATATATTGTGATGTGTGGAAGAAATTTCATGCTATGAGATATGAAGATAACACTCGATTGAACCTTTATCTGATGATATAAAAATGTGTTGTTTGCAAATGAAGAGAGCTTGATTAATTTGGACATTCACATAGATTTGAAGTGCATGATCATGGACCATTAAGGGGGCATGCATTTCAAGTTTAAGTAGGAAACAAAGATAAATGGGAAGGAAATGTGCCAGTCTGAGGCATTTTCTATCACTAGCATACTATGTCTGGGAACAAACTTATAGAGCCTTTGATTAAAGTCATTCTTGATGCCTCACTAAAGTACTACAAGATAAACAAATTCCCTCAACGTTAAGGCACTGCACAAACTCAAGTAACGAATGCATTGGTTTGGCTATCCTATGTTGTGAACAAAATTGACTACCCAACCTGATGAGATGCCTACATAACCTTTATAAAATCTGTAAATGGAATGAGCATTTCTACTAAATGGAGGAGTTTATACACTCAGACTAAACTTTCAATGCAAAAGGATGAAGTTTGGAGTGACCTCTGATTTATATCAGATACGAGGGAGCGATTTGGATCTAGATCACTGTTTAGTACACATAGACATCTCAAAGTAATAGAGGATATCATTTATATCAGATGGTTATGCGGATTACACATACAATAAACAATAAAGGAGGGCATTGGAATATATTGACAGAACTTGAGTCTAGGGAAATACGACACAGATCAGTGACAAAGTTTGAAATTAATACTTGTGACTAGATGTGTGCATAGCATAGACATGCACCCAAATTGTTTGGTCTATACGTCAGGAAAAGACACCTTGATAAAAATGGAGGAGTACAGATGAAAAGAGAAATATGGATGTTCGAATGCCATTGTTTTAAAAAGAAAAAAAAAGTTGCAGGTGTCGTTCTGTGCAAGGACAAGGGCCTGATTGGTTATATAGAAGACTATGAATCAAAATTCCATTGTAGTAGTGATAAGCATCACGATATTGAGTCTTCATTAGTAAAATATTCTCTCAATCTACAGGTAGAATGCTGTTGCATATATAGTAGAAGGAGCATAGTTTTTTTTATGAGATCGGCCTAGAGCCATTATCCCACAAGTATCACCATAGAGATATGTAGGCACAACAAGTTTGGTTTAAGGACATGTTCAGAAATTTGTAGAGGACTCCTATCTTTGTTGCCCATCTCTTTTGTATTTGAGTGTTGCATTGGATCAAAAAATAAACAAAGATGCCAGGATATCGTTTAATGCAAATTCCCTCTCTTCCATTTTGTTCACAAACTGACAAGGATGTTGTGTTTATGCACAGACTTAGACTCGTGTAGAGATAAAATAGACAAAAAATGAAAAGTCTTGGAAAGTTGGTCCAACTTGAATCGGTGGGAAATTTTTAAATCTTGATTGTGGCACTGGTTAAGTTGGGGTTTGCTACGACCATGGCTGTATTGAAGTACTGATGAAAGCAACTATTATTTGTCCCACATTTCCTGTGGAATGAACTTTTAAAGTCTTTTTATTAAGGGATACTCAAAAGTAAGATGTCTTGAAGCAAGTGCTCAAGTTATGAAGATGACATGGTGAGATGGTAGTAGCAGGCATGTTAATTGTGATCCATCAGTGTGGACTATGACATGGACCTGTGAATAAATGATGCCACAACATAGATTTCAACAACATAGATTTCAAGGCAACCAATTGGAGTAGGTGGATAGATGTCGAGCATACACATCTCCGCCATGTTAATTGTGATGGAGCAGGTGGATAGATATGGACCTGTGAATAAATGATGCGACAACATAGATTTCAAGGCAACCAATTGGAGTAGGTGGATAGATGTCGAGCATGCACATCTCCGCCATGTTAATTGTGATGGAGTAGGTGGATAGATGTCAAGCACACACATCTCCACCATGTTAATTGTGATCCATCAATGTGAATGATGTGGACTATGACATGGACCTGTGGCATAGATTTCAAGGCAACCAATTGGAGTAGGTGAATAAATGTCGAGCATACACATCTCCACCAGAGAAGGTTGTCAGAATGATGAAAAAGCGCAACACTACCATGTGGCATGGGGTGGGTTTGGGAAACTAGTAAGCAAATGGTGACATGTCACCTAGGTGGTATCCAGTTGGTCAATGATGTGTTGATGTCAGCCAACTAAAGGATTAAATGTGGTTAGATATAGAGGTAGTGAGTGACATCAGTAGGTGACACTTGGTGACATCTCGCAATCGTATAAGGTAATGATGATGTCATCATGATGCAACATGATTGTGACATGTGTTGAGGGTGCCTGAGTGGTGTTGGATGAGGTGGCACATTGACATGGATCTGTTGACCAATCAGAGGACACCATGCTGATGATGAAATGTGGTTAGATATAGAGGTAGTGAGTGATGTCAGCGGGTGACACTTGGCATAGATTTCAAGGCAACCAATTGGAGTAGGTGAATAGATGTCGAGCACACACATCTCCACCAGAGAAGGTTGTCAGAATGATGACAAAGCACAAAACTACCATGTGGCATGGTAGGTCTGGGCAGGTTTGAGCACCTAGCAAGCAAATGATGACATGTCACCTAGGTGGTATCCAGTTGGTAAATGATGTTTTGGTGTCAGCCAACCAAAGGATTACATGTGGTTAGATATAGAAGTAGTGAGTGACATCAATAGGTGACACTTGGTGACATCTCACAATCCTGCAAGATAATGATGATGTCATCATGATGCAACATGATTGTGACATGTGGTGAAGGTGCCTAATTGGTGTTGGATGAGGTGGCACATTGACATGGATCTATTGACCAATCAGAGCACACCATGGTGATGATGAAATGTGGTTAGATATAGAGGTAGTGAGTGATGTTAGTGGGTGACACTTAGTGACATCTCACAAGCCCACAAGATAATGATGATGTCATCATGATACAACATGATTGTGACATGCAGTGAGGGTGCTTGAGTGGAGTTGGATGAGGTGGCACACTAAAATGGATCCATCGAACAGTTAGAGCACACTATGGCAATGATGAAATGTGGATAGATATAAAGGTAGTGAGTGTCATCAATGGGTGACACTTGGTGACATCTTGAAAGTCCCCAAGGTAATGATGTAGCATGATCGTGATATGTAGTGAGGGTTCCTAGGTGGAGCTGGATGAGGTGGTGCACTGACATGGATCCATCGACCAATCAGAGCAAACCAGAGGTTCTGATTGGGTAATGAAAGGGCAGTGGCTCAGATTTGTGTATCCAATTACATGTCGACAGGTGTCACTACATCGTCAATCAATTTTTACCTAATGTAAAAATTGGAGGGAAAATCTTTTATAAGTTTTAAAATTTCATTTTGAAATTTTTTTCCTTTTTGAATGAATGCATAAATCTAAGAAAACAAAAAGGAATTTTAAAATCAATGGGCTCCACATATTTTAAATTTGATTTATATATTATAAAGTTTTGTTTTTGACAAATAGACCTTTTCTATTAATAAATTAATATACTTGTTACAAATTCACAAAAAAGGGGCTGTGGGATACAAGATCACCTCACGAGAGATCACACAGTTGTATATAGAAGCAAAAAATATTCATAAAAATAAAAAATAGTAAGCAACCCCTCAGATTGCCAAAGTAATTCCATATTAGGTGGGTGGTTCATATTGATCATTAAAAGCCCATTCATCCCTGGAGTTAGCAGGTAGACTAGGAACAATCTAGACATCAACAACGTCATCATGAACCTTGTTATTATCTTTTTCCTCTACTCATGTTAGAGAGATAGCCAAGTTTAGGCAAAAATGTCACTTGCTAGAAGCACTAGGAGTGGGAACCACCAAAGCTAGGGACCAGCCATAACCATGTTGAGGAAGAAAATCCAAAGGGTGGCATATCCAACCACCATCACCACCATTAGGAGAGTTGTGGTAGGGATCTTGCGAGTGTGTGTGCGAGCGATGAATAGAGGAGTTGCACCCTCAACGATGGCCCTTAGGTAGAGTATGGTCAGCTGAGGTGTCAAGAGGCACTTTGGCAACTGTATGAGGCATGTTACTCCAATGATTGAGTAGCTCTTGAAGGTGTGCCACCTCCAAAGACACATTGTTAGCTTGGACCTAAATTTGCATCACCACATTATTACAAATGCATGCTTTAGTATAGATAGAAACATTGATACCAAGAAAGTTGTGAGTGAAGAGAACAACATTCCTATCCTTCCATAAAGTAAACAAAATCTCCATTGTGAAGGTATGCCAAATTTGGGTAAATTTCCTAAGAATCTTGGGGGAATCATCCAACACAACCATATTCCAAGAAAAGGGTTTTGACCTAAAAAACTTAAAGAAATCATGTATCCACTGCCAATAATTTTGAGCACACCTACAAAGCCAAAAAAATGCAAAAATAATTTTGGTTTCCCACAAAAAGGGCACCAAGGATTAGGAATCCCAATATGCTTGAGTTATGGCCCAAGGGGAAGCCCTTGAAAAAGTAGACACTAAGCAAAATGGGCAATCTTGGGCTCAAATATAGCACTAAAAATTGTATCAAAACACATCCTCCATTGATAAAGAGAAGACTACAAATGCCATCACTAGTTGAGAGTATCCACCATGGGAAGATGAAGAGAGAGCCACCGATATCCAAAGCTTTGCTTGTAATTGGTGAAGGGTGTTGTAAAATATCACTTCTAGTCCTTCCACCAAGGTCGAATAGACTAAATTTCCACCTTGTGAAATAAATAATCTAGAATTGTAAAGAGCAGAAGATCAAAAGTTTGTCGATCTTAACAAGCAAGATAGAACTAGACTTGAATATCCTCCCAAGATTTGAGACTCATAGAGAACTTAGAAAAGAGGTCTTTGGGAGTCTTGATGCCATGTTTGAAAAAATGTAAAGCACTAGCACCTTGTGTCTTGGCCAAAGGAACACCCTGCATGGAAAACAATGAGGACCACCAAAGGTTTCATTGAATCAGAGAAATCCCATCATGAAACCCATCACTAACCTAGAGAAGCCAAGGCTTGATAACTTCCCAAGCCTTACATATGCTCTTGATAACAAAAGAGCCCTGGATGTGAATAGGTTCCCGCATGACAATAACAGTTTGAAATTCAATACCCTTCCATGTAGGCCTTTTGACCTGAAATCTAGAAGTGATGCAGCAATAGACCAATAGTTTCAAAGCTTCATCACCAATGATAGCACGAATAATCCACTTAGCATAGAGTGCAAGCCCTTATTTTTGAGTGGAAAGAATGCCAAGACCTCCAAACTCTTTGGGGAGACAAAAAATACCCCAAGCAACTTGGTGAAAGCCATGGTGATCATAATCAAATTCCCAAAGAAAGTTACGAAGTAAGCGTTCCAAATTAAGGTAAGAGGCTTTGGAAGGAGCCCAACATGAGGATTAATAAACATGAGTAGCTGCAAGTACTTTTGAGCAAATCTAGAATTTCCTTACAAGAGAAGGGGATTTAGTAAGCTAGTAGTCAAGCTTCTTTTTAATTTTCATGAATACAACATTCCATAAGTCCTCCAATGAAGCTTGGAAAGCAAAGGGAATGCCTAGAAAATGGAAAATCTTCCCACGAGTGACCCTTTTTCACTCAAATTGAAAAAGCTAGGGTGGGCCAAGAAGAAAAGATTGCCTATAACAAAGTGTACTGTGCCATTAAATAGCCAAACCAAAAGCTTGACAAAAGGCATCCAAGCATTTCTAGGCATTAGTGATATTCTCCTCATCCTCCAAAAGAGTGAGAAAATAATTATCAATAAAATACCCATTAACAAGCTAAGAAGAAGATTCAGGAAAGGAAATTCCATGAACCAAACTAGAGGAAACAGAGTGGGCTAGTAAGTAACCAAACCCTTTACTAGGAAGAACATACAAAGCTAGAGCTAGAGGGAAACCCTACCTGATGGGTTGAAAGACCCTAAAGGCTTTAGATTGAGAATTTCTAATGGTAATACAAGTAGTAGCATCTCTATAGACTAGAGAAAGTTAGGGTCTATTGTGGTTTCATAATGCACGTCTTATTTCTCCTAGGATGGGAACCCCCAATAATTTTTTTTGCTTTCCCAAACCCCTAGTCCAGGGTCCGAGTCTTTTTTACCTAGCTTTATATAATGTTTGAGTCTAGCCTAGTCCTCTTCTTGAAAAACCCAAATCCTAGAAATTAAAATTCTAGGAAAAAGTGTGATTTTGAGTGCTAAGGATTGCATTAGCGTACCAATCGCACATGCACACCCTTCAAGGTGTGCAAGTGCGCTAGATGCACTAAGTGTGGGAGAGCTTCCCATTAGAAGTGCACACATGCACACATGCATAGGTGCACACCCCAAAAGGGTGTAATCCATCTCAGGCCTATAAAATCCGAAGATCTCACCCCTCCTATGGATTCATTTTCTCCTATTTTCTACTAGCGAGCGCACCTCCACACCCTTAGAGGTGCACCTTCTTTCTCTTGCACAGACATCAAACACAAAATCACTGAGTTAGAAGGTGTGTAGTTGTACACCTACCTAAGGTACAAAATTGCACACTTTTTACTCATAAGTCTAAAAAAAAAAAAGGAATACCTAAGTGTCAGGTGCACATATGCACACCTCAAAAAATAGAAATACAAGTTGTTAGGATAAACCACAGACAGAAATAAAAACTACATGCAAATATAACCAATAACAAAAAATAATAGAACACACATAAATGAACACAAGACACCAAGATTTAACGTGGTTCACCCAATCCTTGGGCTATGTCCACCAAACAGCAAGTCCGATCTTATTACAATCCAGTGATTACAACCTGATTACAATCCGTAATCCCTTACAGCTCAATACCGCCGCAAGAACCAATTTCGTATCACCACATATGAAAAATACCCAACCCTAAGCCCTTTTTATACAAGTATTAAACCGCTTTAGGGTTATAACATGTCGGCCATATGTCGGCCATAATATGTCGGCTACCATGTACAGTACTTTCCTGATCAGTCACCACAATCTAACAATCTCCCACTTGGGGACTGATCAGGCTCCACACTAAACAACAATCTCCCACTTGGAGACTGATCCTGTAGCAATACAACTACTGCATGGGGCTCCCACTGGATCAAACCACCCTGGACTCTGCTGTTCTTTTATTCACATTTAGTCTAAAAGACCAACTGAAGCTGAAGAGGAGTTCAGCTTCTCCCTTGTTACAACCTTTGTCAACATATCTGCTAGATTTTCATTGGTATGGATCTTCTCCAGCTTTAACTGTCCATCCTCCAAAACTGACTAAATGAAATGGTACCGCAATTGTATGTGTTTGGTCTTAGAATGCAAAGCTGAATTCTTAGCAAGATGAATGGCACTCTGACTATTTGTGAACAAATAATTATCCTTTTGAGGATGTCCCAATTCTTCCAAGAAGAACTGAAGCCATATCATCTCTTTGGCTGCCTCTGTAGTGGAGAGAGCATTAATCTTCTGTAGCCTAGAAACCCACCTCACGGCTGCCCCACCAACAGTAAAGACATAACCTGTAGTACTTCGCCTGGTATCAATATCCCTAGCCAAATCTGAGTCAACATAGCCCTGTAAATCAGTAGTAGAGCCCCCAAAGTGTAAACACTTATTGGATGTTCCTCTCAAATATCTGAGAATCCACTTGACAACATTCCAATGCTCAAATCCTGGATGACTCATATACCTGCTAACGACTCCCACTACATGTGCAATATCTGGCCTAGTGCATACCATAGCATACATCAAACTTCCTACAGCTGAAGCATAGGGTACCTTGGACATCTTATCCTCCTCTTCCTGTGTCTTGGGACACATCTCCTTAGTCAATTTCAAATGACCAGGTAAAGGTGTGCTGACAGCTTTAGCATTCTCCATAGAGAAACGTTGCAACACCTTCTCAACATAATCAGCTTGAGATAGTGTCAATGTTCTGTTCTTCCTATCTCTGCAAATCTTCATACCAAGGATTTGTTTTGCTGCCCCCAAATCCTTCATAGCAAATGCATGTGCTAATTGGAATTTCAGCCCCTTAATATGATCCATGTTAGACCTAGCTATAAGCATATCATCAACATATAAACATAAAATAATGTAGCTATCATCATCCAACCTCTTAAAATAAACACAGTAATCTGAATGACACCTATTATATTCGTGCTCATGCATAAAACTGTCAAATTTCAGATACCATTACCGAGGTGCTTGCTTCAAGCCATATAAACTTTTCTTCAATTTGCACACTAAGTTCTCCTTACCTTTGACCTCAAAACCCTGTGGCTGAGCCATATATATTTCTTCATCCAAATCACCATGAAGAAAGGCTATTTTAACATCCATCTACTCCAAATGCAAATCTTCAGTAGCCACAAGACTTAAAACAGTACGAATAGAAGTCATTTTAACAACAGGAGAAAATATCTCATCAAAATCAATTCCCTTTTTCTGTGCAAATCCTTTTACAAATAACCTGGCCTTAAATCTTTTCTTACCTCCTTCCTCTTCTTTCAACCTGTAAACCCATTTATTCTGTAAAGCCTTTTTACCTGCAGGCAACTTGCACAAATCCCATGTCTTATTTTTCAGCAAAGAGTCCATTTCATCTTTCATTGTAAACTCCCACTGAATCTTAGTATCCACCTGCACAGCTTCATCATAACTTTCAGGTTCACTAGCATCAGTAAGTAAAATAGAATACAAAGAGGGAGAAAACCTTTGTGGAGGTCTAATTGGCCTTGTTGACCGTCTAATATTCACTGGTGTGTGTGGTATTTGTTGTTGCAGTTGTTGCACATCATGAGGAATGGCTGGAACATCAGCTTTTGGAGTATCATCCAGCACTACATAATCATCTTCTTTCTTCTCATGTTGCTGCAACAGATCTTTGTACAACAATTTTTCATTGAATATGACATCCCGACTTCTTATAATTTTATGATTTTTAAAATCCCAAAGCCTATAGCCAAATTCATTAATGTCATATCCAACAAAGACACATTTCTTTGATTTAGCTTCGAGCTTGGTGCTATTTTCAGAGTCTATATGAGCAAAAGCTTCACAACCGAAGGTCTTGAGAAAAGAATAACTCACCTTCTTACCAGTGCATATGTCCTCTGGAATAGCATAGCCCAAAGGAGTAGAGGGACCACTATTAATCAAATATACTGCAGTATTGATAGCCTTCGCCCACATGTGTAAGGGCAACCCAGCATGCAACCTCATGCTCCTTGCGCGCTCCATTATAGTCCTGTTCATGCGTTCAGCCACTCCATTTTTCTGTGGAGTCCTTGGAACATTTTTTTGTCTATGAATACCATTAGTGGAGCAATAATCTTCAAATTCATGACTGCAATACTCACCACCATTATCAGATCTGAGACATTTTAATTTCTTACCAGTCTCATTTTCAACCAAGCATTTCCATTTCTTAAAAGTTTGAAATACATCAGATTTCTGTCTAAGGAAATAAACCCATACTTTTCTAGTTGCATCATCAATAAATGTAACATAATAATGAGAGCCACCAAGGGAAGATACCTGAGCTGGTCCCCATACGTCTGTATGCACAAGCTCTAATTTCTCCTTTTTGTTTTCCTTCCCTGTCTTTACAAAACTCACTCTCTTTTGTTTTCCATACACACAACTTTCATAGAAATCCATATTCACACATTTTAGACCTGGTAAAACTTTCCTTGAATGAAGTACTTTCATACCTTTCTCACTCATGTGCCCAAGTCTATTGTGCCACAGCGCTGTATCAGAATCTACAACAGCTATTTGTTCTCCCTGCTCAACTGCAGTAATTGTTTCTGAATATTCATTTTTCTCTGAAACAATCAAAGTAGAAGGAACAATATGACCTGTACAAAGATATAAGGTGCCTACTTTCACACCTTTTGCTACTACAAGGGAACCTTTTGACACCTTCCAATTTTTATCATTAAAAGTAACTACACAACCCTCATCACCGAGTTGCCCTGTTGAAATTAAATTTCTACTTAGTTTTGGAACATGTCTTACCTCATGCAGTAGCAAATGATTCCCATTCTGCAACTTAATCTTAATTTTTCCCTTTCCAACAATCTGACAGGGTTCATTATCCCCCAAATAAACAAGCCCAAAATCCCCTTGGACATAATCAATGAAATAACCTCTATGAGGTGTAGCATGAAAAGAAGCACCAGAATCTAAAACCCATGAATCATCAACACTCTCTAAAGACAGAAGCAAAGCATCCTCTTCGGATTTGTTACTTACCACATTTGCCTCTTTGTCTCCATCTGATTTATCTCCTTCATTTTTCTTTCGAGTCCAGCAATCTTTCTTTTTGTGCCCTGGTTTCCCACAGTACCAGCAATCATTTGGTCCTCTCGATTGAGACCTCCTCCCCTTTGACTTTCCTCTTGATTTCCCATGATTTCCAGAGTTAGTTCCTCTTTCAGTCGTTCTGCCCCTGCTTTGTGCATTTAAAGCACTTCCTGATGTAGATCCACCTGAGGATTTTCTATGAGTTTCCTCACTTAAAATAACACCGATCACATCATCATATTTTAGGGTACTAGATCTAGGAACAAAATTACTCACCGCCATTACCAAGCCATTCCAGCTTTCAGGCAAAGAACACAAAATCAAGAGAGCCCTAATTTCTTCATCAAAATTGATACCCACAGAAGATAATTGACTAGTAATAGTATTAAACTCATTTAAATGATCTGCAACTGATCTACCTTCTGCCATTTTCATATTAAATAAATGCTTCATGAGAAATACCTTATTTGAAGCGGAGGGCTTTTCATACAGTGTCGCTAGGGTTTTCATCAAATCTTCTGTCGTCTTTGCTTTTGTAATATTAAATGCCACCGATGGTGCCAAGCATAACCGAATGCTTCCGAGTGCCTTTCTATCCAAAAGATCCCCCGGGGAGATTTGAACCCATGACCAGGCCAAAACCAGGCTCTGATACCAATTGTTGGGATAAACCACAGACAGAAATAAAAACTACATGCAAATATAACCAATAACAAAAAATAATAGAACACACAAAAATGAACACAAGGCACCAAGATTTAACGTGGTTCACCCAATCCCTGGGCTATGTCCACCAAACAGCAAGTTCGATCTTATTACAATCCAGTGATTACAACCTGATTACAATCTGTAATCCCTTACAGCTCAATAACGCCGCAAGAACCAATTTCATATCACCACATATGAAAAATACCCAACCCTAAGCCCTTTTTATACAAGTATTAAACCGCTTTAGGGTTATAACATGTTGGCCATATGTCGGCCATAATATGTCGGCTACCATGTACAGTACTTTCCTGATCAGTCACCACAATCTAACACAAGTCACCACTATAAGGGTGAACGGGTGCACACCTTTCCAAGGTGTTCAACCGTGCACCATTAAAGCATTGACTATTATAAATGCACCCCATTAATTGTTAAGTCTGCTAAGGAGAAAAAGCATACCTAGTGCACCCTCAAGATGTGCTCAAAAGTGCATATTAGAGTCTAAAATGGGGATTTTGAGTGTTTTTGTGATGTTTTTGAGTTCTGGGGTTGATTTTTTAGTAATTAGGGTTTGTTTAGGGTTTGAATTTCAACCTTCTAGACTAATGTGTTCATGTTTTGGAAGATAAAATGGCTTCCTCCTCATCCTCACTCACACTAAGGATTGCTTTGAAACCAATTATCTTTAAGTTTCAAGGTGTTCAAACAAAATAATGCTTCTAGGATGCACATTCAGAGATTCAAGATATTGAATTAGGTCATATTTATTAGAATGCATTCTTGGTACTTTGGAAAAAATCAAATGAGAGGTCAACAATGATCTCGACACTTATTAGATTAGGGCTAGTTAATGTGGCTTCACATCCTACATTAGTGCATTATTTAGAGGTTGTTATGGCCTTGGCAGGGAATTATGTGTCAAAGGAGAGAGTGTTGAAGAGCATAATAGGAGAGATCATCCTAGATCTAAGGCCAAAGAATATTGAGAAAGTTTTCCATCTCCCAAGGGCAGATCAATATGTAAGGTTAACTTATCATTAAGCAAAGAGATGGTATAGGGATAATGAGTAGAAAGCTACATAAATCATTCAATCATCATATTTAATTGATAGGAAACCTATGGGATGAAGACCTGGAAAATTTGATATGACCAAAGGATACATGAAAGATGATATTGGATACTCCATTGTGCTTTTGAGCAGAATTATGGGTCTACCAATAGTAGGGAACTTGAACATCTCGATGGTACATTTCATCGAGACCATTAGAACGACTAAAATGCCAATTGATTGGGCCAAAATTCTTAGTGAGAATTTACATGGATAGCTAGTGATGGTCAAAGCCTATCCAAGGTTCTATATGACATCTTATTTCGTGTATCTATTAGCAACAAGGACTATGGATTATCTAAGATTGTTTAAGAGGGGAACCATGCAAGATGCTAATGCATGGCCTTATGTGGTATACCCCTAGCTAGTAAAGAAGAAGCTCTTAGATCACAACAAAGAATACAGAATAGTGAATGATGCTTTCATTTTTGCTATCATCTGATTCATTGAGGGAGATTATACAAAAAGAATTTCAAAAGAGGTAGCAAGATATTTGTCAGATAGGCTCACTCTACTAGAGATTGTGAGACAACTCTCATCTACATATGATAGAGTGAGGAAATAGCATAAGAAGACCTAGGTATGACCCATCATCATAGGTCCATTTGGAGTCAAGTTGAAGCAAGATATCATGACTTTTGATTTAGAGTGGGATCAATATCCCTTGGAGGACTATAACTCCCCTTGTCCATGTTTTAACAATATTGGCAGAGTTCAATATTTGGTAGGAAAACAATTTGAACATGAAGATGCCATAGAGGATCATTGGATGAATGCAGTAGATGACTATGATATCTGGATAAGGGATCATTGCAGAATGACTCTTTATTTGGTAGGCAATGCCTTGAAAATAAATGTCTCATTGAAGATTGTTCAGCAAGACACTTGAGATGTCTTGGATCCCCAGTATAATAGAGATAAGATATTCAATCAACCAATCATGCAAGCATAAATTGATAGAGAAGAAAATGCAGATACCAATTACAAGGTGAGGCATATCATCTAGTTGACCAAGGAATGGATTAAAAGGCCATTCAAATTGGACCCAGTTCCTCAAACAATAGTTTTCCAGGCCACAACCCACCCAATAAAGGGAAAAGGGGAAAAAGTTACAATGCCAACATTCATAGCCCAATCTCCAATTAGGCCAGAAATAATGTATCAACATGATAGGGAAGTTGGATACTTTAAAGAATAAAAGGGAAAGAATAAAAGAAAAATAAATTCTCCTCAGCAAGCTGAGCCTGAAGTTGAAGGGACTCAAGCTTAGGAGGCAACTCAAGCACTTGAGAACCTAGAGACAAAAATGTAGAAGGCACTCAAACTCAGGATAATCTGCAAGTGCCACCGCTAGAATAGGGATAATGACTTAAAGAGGAAGAACAAGAGATGTCCCCACATGTTCAAGAGGAAGAAGCCTCTCCATCTATTCCTAAGAGAGATAAGACTAAAAATCCAATCAAAAGGACTAGAAGACATAAAGTACAAAGAAAGGTTATTCCTATTCCTTTAGTCCCAGAAACCACTCCTGAAGAGGATGAAGAAGATAAAGAGGATACCCTTCCCTTGAGTCAAACAATTCATCTAGGTAAGGCTATTGGAGTAGAATAGAAAAGGAGTTCCACTATAACATTGTCATTTATTCCTACACAACCTATTCAGGTTAAAAATTTGGAGGATGAGCAACAACAGTGTGTTGATGAATGAGAGGGTCAAGGGACTAATGTCTTTGGCATGCCAAAATTTGATTCCATGCTTGTAGGTACTTAAGGTACTTAACTCATAGGCAAAAAGATAAGGGATACACAAACAAATTAGCCTTTACAAGAAGATTGGAGTCAATCGCCACCTTTTCCACAAGGACCTCTAGGTACCCCACCATCACCAAGTCAAGATTTATCTTTCTTGGATAAAGGTTCAGCCACTGCTCTCCCTTTGGTTAATAAAGAGCAAGTACAAGCTATGCAAGAAGAAGAGCCACAGAAAAGACCCATTGATGAAGTATCATAAGAGGGGAAAAAATATGAAGAACCTTAGCAAACTTCTCAAGATACAGAGGTGAGGACTATGGAATCAACATATATAGGGATGCCTAATGTAGATCTCTCACAAAAAGAGAAGATTCCAAAGAAGAGTGATAGGGGAAAGTGTCTAGTGGTATAAACCCCCTCTTCAACTAAGTATAAGTCTCTGATGGGAACTACTTCAAATTGGTTGAAGAGGGAGGTGATGGTTAGGTAGAAAAGGCAATTGTATTTTAGTGTGGATGAGGGAATAAAAGAACTGGTTGAAGCCCTCAAGAAACCTAAGACACCTACAAATGATGCAAAAACATTTACCTTTATTATGAATAATCAAAATTAGGACTTGTTCACTCATATTTCCATCCCTCCCCTACATGTAGATATTGAAGATCTAACCTCGAAAGATTATCAAATTAAAGAGGTCTTGCTAGGAAAGCCCACTGTGGACTTTGCTAAATTGTTGGTTACTATAGGAATTAAAGAAGTGTTTAACTACCTGGAACAAGATGAGTTTAAATTGCTAAGGCTCTAGAAATAGATGATCTTCTAAGAGGTTATTTGCATGAAGTGGTTGGTCCTTTGGATCCTAAGAATCTTGAGGCAACTTTAGGTACAACACTTGATAGGAAGGAGAAGCAAGGTATACAATTGGATCCATTTTTGAAGGCATGCTAGCAATGGTGGGGAAGTTTTGAGGAAAAAGGTGTGTAGATAATACAGGGATACCTTAAACTATTGCACCAAATGAAAATTAATGTGGACAAGTTGGTTCCTATGTTGAATTAGGATTTTAGATTGATGGACAAGGTACATACCTGGGGTAAAGACCTTCAAGCATTATAGTCAATAAAGGGATAGAGTTATTGTATGCTTATGGATGTATATATGGGGGAAGAATTGGAAGATAGATGATTAGATTGAGAAGATTTCTATTGGTAATAAAGTAATGGAGACATTACATGTGGATATTCATGAGCTCAAGGATCAAACCGAGCAAATTTTAGAAGATGAGGAGTATTACAATGATGCTTGCCTTGAGATTTTTGAAGTTGAGCCAAGGGATAAACTTGTGTCTATGAAAGAAGTTGTTGAACACTTTCATAAGACCTTTGAAGAAGCTTCAACTAATGAATACATTAGACAAGCATTTAAGATAGAGGAGGCATTGCTAGAATTGGATTTAAAATTGGAAGACTTTTTGTAGACTCACATAGAAGTTAGCAACTCTCAAAAAATAGTAAAGAATAAGTGTGATGCTTTGGATTTTCTAGATGCAGCCCAAGTGATGGAGATCATAGAAAAATTCAAGAGCAAACATATAGATGTATGTCTATTATAAAGGGGAAGAAAACCCAGAAGTTAGAATTTTAGTTTTGACACTTAGGAAAATTTTGGATTTTTGGACCTATCAATAAGGCGCGCTTCTCTAAAGATGTGCCATTTTTTATGAAGAAGTCAGAGGTGTAGTGATAGTTATCTACTAGTTCTAAATTTAGAGCTTTCCATGCACTAGAAACACATTCTTACAATAGTTTAACTCCTACAAACATCCAAAGAAGGTTGAGTTGTTATTTTTGGCATCTCTAGAGACTCCTACATCATTTGATAGCTCCTTCTCCTTATTTTCTGATTCTTTCATTGTTTTTAAGTCATGTAAAGGCTCATGCACCCATTAATTAATATAAATAAGGGTGGAGTCCTACTTAGCATCATTTAGAGAGTCAGTTTGTATATAATTTGATTTGTTTTATTAATTTTAAGCATATATTTGCATAAAGGAATCTCTCGCTCTCAACACAAATTGAGGAGACGATTGCCTATAAATTAAGGAATTAATATGTATTCTAGGTTGTTATTTCAAGATGCAATAATATATGTTATTGGTGCTCTCGTTCTAAGTGTAGTTATTCTTGTGGGAGGGTGTTATATTTTGTGGATGTATGTTCATGGAGTGTAATAGAGCTAATGGTTTTGTTATGTTATTTTGATTGAGAGATATTTTAATTCTAGTGCTTGCAACGTGTTTACAAATTCCACTGATGTACTTAGTTGGAGAGTATATCACCTATTGTTCATTCATATCTTTTTGTCTCGCATGAGCACACTTTCTGTGGCCTTGTGATCTGATGAGAAGTGAAACATCTTACAATTACTAAATTCCCATCAACAATTGCATCAATGGAATTAAGGAAGTGGTGCTCTTATTTTCATTGGTTACCTACTGATCTTTTCAAAGGCTTATCTCGTAGACTTGTTGTTTCCTTGGCTTATGTCCATTAGTGATTTATTTTTCAAGTCATTTTATTTAAACTTCTTGTTACCTTATCTTTGTTATTTTCTTTTATAAACACTTGGTTAATGTAGGACTTCATATAGTTGCATTGTTAAATTGTATTCATCATAAACCAAAAAATACACAAATATATTTCTTTTAGTGATTAATTTTTTTGAGATAGCAAGTAGGTTCAACATCTTATCTGAAATTGGTTAGAACCAACAAAGGCCTCCTTGTGAAAACTCACATTCATCTTCTACTGAGTGGATTCTAGTAGGTCACAAGATCGCCTGGAACCTTAGAGTTGGTCTTAGATCAGCTTTTCAAGAGAGGATTTTGAAAGGATTCTTATTATTAAGCATCATGCAAAATAATAGCTCAATGGGGCCAGACCCCAAAGCTTGAAGAATAGCCCAAATAAAGGGCCATTCAATGTGATAATAAGTTTTTGCAAAATCAATTTTCAAACACAAAGTCTACTGATTAGATTTGCGAGCCCATTCCATGCCTTCCCAAACAATAATGTTGTTAAGTGTTGTCAATTAGGATTGTGTCTATATTGAGATACAAAATCTAGCTATCCTGTTGAAATGTTGAAACTCTCTTGGGTGGTGGGTTGTCCTAAAATGAGAGACAAATCTTTGGAAGCTAGGCCAGTTCCTAAAAAATGATCACCTAAAACCTAAATTTTAAGTGGGAAAAGGGATGAGAAGTGAATAAAAAACCTAAATGAGGTGATACATTGATGATTTGTATGCAACTTTAATCAAATCAACACAAATTACCTAGAATATGAATGATTCACAATGCTCAAACAAACATGCAACTACAAAAGTGATTCTATGCAAGGATCCAAAATCTTCTTCTTTGAAAGTAAAACATAGGTTTTACCAATTTTTTGCAAAAATAATGCGAAACAAACAAAGACCTGCAATTACAAGTATCGAGATTCTAATATGCAATAAGGAATATAACTATAATGAAGGACAAACACAACATAAAAGAAAAGAATCCACAATATTACACTAGAATCAATGAGGAGGAACCGTTGAATTTGTATAACCAATGCTGAAAAATCTCTATTACAAAATGCTCTTACAATCAGCTCAAAATTTTGCAATGTGCCAAAAATTCTAAGCTCAAAAGAAGATAACTCATAATGAGGTAAATGTACAATAAATAGAGCTCAAAACCCTAATTCAAATATCAAAAATATGCATGGAAAAAATAAGTCAAAACTAATCCAAACTATGAAGAAATCCTTGAAAACTGCTCTCCACCACTTGTTCAATTGATAACCAATTAAAAAACTACCTTTATCTCCTCAAAAGCATGCACAAAACCCTAGATCAGATCTCAAAATTAACCTAAAAATATGATTTCTGAAACAGCTAAAAAATATGCAAAATATACATAAAATAGGCTCCCAAAATAAATTGCATGCAAAATTTGGCCTTAACTGCTCTATATCTTGCCAAAAATAGCACTAAAAGAGCTTGATTACTACATGAAAAGATCAAGTTTCCTTTTGACCAATTATGGATGTTGACAAGTCTAAGAAGACTTTGAAGATGCTAAAAATAGCTCCGTAATTGACTCCAAAGTCTCAAGTTTGACTCAAAAATAGCCACTGAAATTCAATCTCAATGACTCAAATTCCTTTTCATTATTATTGCACTTAACTTAACCTTAAAAAATTGATTTACTCTTCATCAATTTATTAATATTAATTACATATTTCTAATGCAAATAATAATAAATCAATTCGTTTGTTTAAATAATAAAAAATAATAATTTTTTAATCAATTAATTTTATTAAACACTAATTAATATAATAATAATAACAATTCTTCATATTTAAAGAAAATAAAATAAAATAATAATCTATATATTAACATGTACATGACTCCTATGTTAATAAATAAACTATCATATTGTTTTATCCTCTAAATTCTTAAGAATGGACCCAAAAGTTTATAAAACATAATTGAGGAGAAGAATAAAAGTGTAAAACATTTGTTATGTCTTTGGCATTTGAATAAAATTTGGAAATTGAATGAAGGAAGAAGGAAAAGGTTTGAATCCCTAGCCATCATGGAGAAATTCTGATGTTTACAATTTCTTCCTGCTCTGCACCATACCATGAGTTCTTGTTTGGTCGCCCTGAGTGTTGGATACCGTGAGCCATTTCCTTCATAGATTTTTCTTAATTTGATGCTTATCATGAGTCATTTTACGGTTATAGTCATGCTATTGGGTATTTTGTGTTCATCATGGCTCTTCATTTCTTATAGCTGTGGCTAAGTTTCCTCATAGGTTTTGGTCTTTGTTCTACCATGAGCCATGTGTCTTCATTCTTTGGAGCTGTATTTATTGTGATGGATGCCATGATAGTTGGGTCTTCATTTCATGGCTTCTATTCTCCATGTTTTGTCTCTCTTTGCTGTAATTTTCTTCATTCTTTGTTGTTATGGACACTATGATGATTGTTTTTCAGATTTCATGGTATGCTTGTATGATCACCATTATTAGGAAAATAGCTATTTCTTCTTCATGCTATGAGTTCTCCATTTTTTGTTCTGAGTTTCTCCTTTTCCATTATTGCCTATCATATTTGTTAATTGTTGTGAGGACATATTTGATAGTTCTTCTATTGAGTATCAGATTGGTATGATCTTTATTTTATGCTATATTTTCTTTATAAATTGCTGAGGCTAATATATTTCTTTCTATCTTGACTACTTCTCCATGCTGTGAGGGTTGTTCTTTATATTTTGTGGCTAATATTTCTAGTACTTAGCTACCATTTTTCATATTGTGCTCTATGATTTTCTATTGTAGCTAATGCATGAGTGTTGGTTACTTTCTAACTTGTGAATAAAACATAGTTCCCTCTGTTATTATTTCTTGAATGCATTATGATTGTAGAAGCATGAAGAAGACATAGTTCCCTTTTTTCCTTTACTGTGCCATTATTCACCATCTGTTTCTTCAATATCTAGTAAACTTGATTAAGAATCTTCTCTATTAGTTGAAACAATAATAGTCTTCTCCAGTGTTGGATCCCTTCTTACCATTTTATACGAGTTATTCGGATTAGATTGTCTAATACTTGTTATATCTTGATTGACTAAAATAAGTAAACTTTCAGCCCCATATAACATTAGATAATATCCTTTTTATTTTTTTATTTCTTATTTTTTATTTATAAGAAGACAAGCCTCATTGGCATCAGCAAATATTTATTTCATGGTTGCTATCCATCCTCAACTATTATGTATTGCCTTGAAATCATTGTTTAACAATCTTTGTCTGCAGTTGTATGCACTAGTACTTATTATATCTTCACTTTTAAGATCATTGTCACTTGACATTAATGCGTATTGTAATATGCATAGATTGGTATATATTATTTTTCTATGTCTTATATGACTATTGTTCAGTCCTTTGTAGGATGTGTTACTTATTTTTTACAAACCATAAGGTCATTGATAGAAAATTGGACACTATTCTTCAATCTGAACTCACTATGATTATTTCCTTGTCCATTATTCTTTGTGAAGATTAATGTCTTTATATTACTAAGTTATGAATGCCTCATGCATTAGCATGTACAATGCAGGAATATTTGTCGTATTGCTACCACACTCCCTTTTTTATGGAATACTAAAACCTCCTTCTAAAACACTGAAATATGCTTGCTATTGTACTTTTACTAATATGGACCAGCCATCAAATTTAATCCAATATGTTATAATATATTTTTCCCTTTTAACTAAATTTTTTTATTTCTGATTGTGCACTTATAGATGTCCAATCCCTCCATGATTCAACTGAAAGGTTTGATACCTATAATTTATATATGTCCCTTTGACAATCTCCTCATGTCTTCAATCTTCTACTATGGTTCAACTAGAAGGTTGCATATTTGTAATTTATGTATGCCCCCTCAATAGTCTCCCCATGTCTTTAGTCTTTGCCTCTACATGATTTGACTAGAAGGTTTCATGCTTGTAGTTTATGTGTGTCCCTTTGATAGTCTCCTTAGTCCTTCAGTATTGGCCTCTACATGATTCAGTCGAAAGGCTTCATGCATGTATCTTATGCCTGATCCTTCAACAACCTAAAATTCATACCTAGATTTACACATGAAAAAAATTTATTAGCATAATACCTAATTTGCTTTCAAATACTTCTCTTACCTTTGCATCTTTTAATGCTTTTATCTGAATAACCATGTTGTAGGAACATTAAGGAGTGCAGAGATAATTGGAATGGTTTCCATTGCTCAATTTGTATGAACTAACCCTCCTCTTTTACATTTTATAGGTCTATTCCCAGATAGAGATGTGGGCTCAAATCTTCTTCAATGTTCAGATCAATGATCCTTCCATTCAGGCAATGGAGGCTCTTCCCCTTATTTCTCTAGTACTTTTTTGTTTATGCAATGTGTTTATTCAAATATTATATTAGGATTTGTCATGACTTGTGTGGTATTTGAATGCATTATATCAAGTGCTATTTTAAATTTGAATATTTTTTACTTTATCAAAACAATTCTGAAATATATTTCAATAAAGTGTATTATTTTGGTACTTGTGTGTATCTTGAATAAAAAATGATTAATTTCTCTTGTTTATTGATTTATGTACTTTACTTTCTGCATCCAAACCATTCTATAATATGTATGATCAACAACTTAAAACACATAGTGCAGTATATAAGTAAGCTTAACCTAGCAATTTAGGAAGTAGGCTAAATTGGTAACATTAAGAATATACCTAGACTTAATAAAACAAGTTTACTCTAGTCGCATAATTAAAGGAAGGAGATGATGAATCTTAAGAGATATCACCTTAGCAATGATTTTCTATGACACATTCAACAAGGTGATGGGATGCCAATTATATGTATCCTCAGGGTTACTAGGTTTAGGTATGAATTTAATGTTTCCTTTATTAATAATGGCTCCTAGGATCTTAGCATGGTAAGCTTCTAGATAGACTTTGTGTAGGTCTGGACCTATAGACTCCTAGAGGTATTTCTAAATTTCACAAGGGAACCCATCACACCCAAGGGACTTGTCATCTACCATATGAAAGACAACCCCTTTAGGTCCCTGATGGTGAGAAGTTGTTCACGGAAAGCCCATTAGTTGACTACTAGACAGTTTGGAGTAACATAGATACACTTTGTGAGAGCTTTCTCCCAAGCAATTGAATTTCCCTTTGAAGCAAAATCATCTTCATATTGATGCACAAAAGCTTGTAGGATGTTAGGGAGATTGGATAGAATAGTATTGCCTTATTTAATCTTTTTAATTCCAACTTTGGTATGGTGGGTTTTGAAAGCTGGCAAGAAAATTTTAGAAGCTTTATCACCAACCTCCAACCAATGGAGGTGAACTTTGATTTGGTCCCCCCCTGAGTAGCATAGTTATTTGTAATTTTTTTATGATGGTGAAGCTTAGCAAGGTGGATTTGTAAGTCAACATAAAAAAAGTTAAGGGTAAGAGCTTCAGAAGCCTTCATGAGGGCCTTGGTATTGGTTTCATAAGATATTTTTCTAAAAACTACCAACTGTATCCCATATATGCAAATAAAACTAGTGGTTCTGGTAATAGCATCATTCCACCATTGAATCCAACTAGTTTGGGAGTAAGGATGCGGCTCTAAATTATAAACACGTAGGATGTGAACAATAGTAGAAGAATGTGCCAGCACCAACATGTTGATATAAAACTACATTTTGATAGCTCATTGGATAGTTGTTTGCCATGAAATAGAAAAATAAATGGGATAGTGGTTTGACAATGTCACATTTGGTAGAGGAATAACAGGCAACTCTTGATCCTCAGAAAAGATAAAAAAATATTATGCAATAATTATAGCATGATTGAGACATTTTAATATACAGTCAGAGCCAACTCAAAAATTAGACCAAGTGTGTCAGAATCCACTCTACTAGTGGTAGTTAGTATTGGGATCAAATAAGCCCAATTTATTGTGCATGTAGTACCATGCTTCCCTTTCCCTAGCTGTCTAGCGAAAAGGAAAATTGCCTTCTTTGTTAGAAGCCAACTCAACCATATTAAAATCAATGCACATCACCCAAGTTGTAGGAGACAAGTTGTCAACCATCCAGCACCAAAGTTGAGAACTTTCCACAACATCATTGGAAGCATAAACATTAACTATACCAAAATAATGATTATTGAGAGAAAGAAAAATCCAAATAATTTTGTGAGTGGGGTAAGAGCCAGGCAAAATAATAACATAATGAAGGTGAGGTTATGGGAGAGTAACTACACCACCTCTACTAGTTTCATGTTGAGACAAAAACATAATTTCATCTGACCAAATGACACAACATGTAGAAGAAATCATGAAACCAAATGTTTTAATCTCTTGCATACAAATAAAATCTCAATTACCAAGTCTATAAAGGGTGTCCATGAAATAGTACTTTCTGGAGAGGTCTTTGAGACCTCATACATTCCATGATAAGAATATTCATGAAAAATCCTTCATATCTTCTTTGTCCTCGAGATAGGAGTAGCTAATTTGTAAAAAAGTAGAAACTTGGGTAAAACTAGAAGGAAACTCTCCTAGAATGATATCCAATCAGTTCTCTTCTTGTTTCTAAGTATTTCTAGGAGGACTACAAGAATGTCACACATTCTATGTTGCAATGAAATATGCGGCAAGAGAAGTGAAAACAACAATAGGAGTGGTAGCCCTCAAAATTGCCTTGATCCCTTGAGAAACAATAGGGTGTGAAACCTATGAATCAATAGGATTTGATTGGGTGAAATTTCCATCAACCCTATAGTTGTTGAGGTTCGTACTCATGTTTGTATAGGAGGAACGGAAACTGTAGCGTCATACGCCTTATTGGGAGCTGAAGAAGCCTTTCCTTTGCACGCAACAGTGGTCCATTCCTCATTTTATTTTACTTCTATTGGTTTAGCAATAGCATCCTTGTGCAGTGGTTTAACACTATGTATTACCAAAGGGCAATTCCTGATCTTGTGTTTGACCGACTAACACATATAATAGGTGTTGGGTAGGTTCAAATAGAGAACCTTCTAAGAGATGTGGTAACCAATTTGAATCTCTATAGAATCCTTAAGATCCTTGGAGAGAACAACCTCAATGCAAACACATTGCTGAGGGAAAAAAATTAAAAACTTCAAGTGTTTCTTAGTATCAAATTTTCCAAGAGTGTTGGCAATGGACTCAATAAATGATCAACAAGGTAAGAGTAGACTAGGGATCTCAACCCAAAAAGGCACCCTAAGCTTTTTTTCATCAAAGATTGAAAAGTCTTGTGATCATCATTGGAATAGAAGCAGAGAGGAACAAACTGACCAAGGGCCATTACTAAAATCCGCATCAGCCTAGGATGGGTTAGCAAAGAAAAACTAAAAAAACCTTTGGTAAGGTATTGCATAGAATCAATGCAAACTCCATGAGGAGTCTAGCTCTTGTTAACCCATTCTTAGAGCATGGCTTTGGGAGGAGTCCTACCCACAAAAAACCCTACCAAAGTATGTTGTTCTAGCCATTCACATGTAGAGTCAAATTCTTGCAAAGGAAGGATAATACAAGGAATACCTCATGAAAAACCTTCGAGATGAACTTGTGAGGATGTTTGTTCAATGGAGGTTCCATGGATTTCCAAAGAAGAAACATGAACACCAGTATCAACTACTAGGTCGTAGTTGGCTAGAGCCATTATAAACTAGCCTTAAAAACTTCTTGCAATAAATGTGGTATGATAGATGGATAACACAAAAGGAAAGCTCATATAGAGAGTCATACACAAGGAAACTAAAGCAACACATGAAACCCTAGCAGAGCACCATTATAAAGTTTTGAATTTATAATAGCCTCAAATTTTTGAGGGAAATGTCTATACATTTTTAGTTATTTGATGTGCCTAGTTTTCAACAAGGGGTTACCTACTCAAATCTTCATCAAAGGTATGACTATTATATATCATTTGAAAGCTCTTAGAGCCAACTTTCCATATTTTCAGTCCAAATGCATGCAAGTATCCATGGTAAAAAAATATTTTGGGGTTTTGTTTGAGTGGGTTGTTTTCCAATTATTTTTACTCCTAGTTTCTTATAGCTCAATGATGATAGTTAGAGATTCTTTCTTGTGAATCTGTTATTTAGGTAGGGGCCAAACTTGGCCAGTTTCTCCCATCAATGTTACTTTTCTTTCTTATAAATTTGGTGAAGTTTTTTAATAGTGGTCTTAGCAATATATCTACTTTTTCTCCTAGCAAGGTTTTCATCATTTGAGGAGATATTTCCAATTGGTTGCAAGCAATTAGGAAGATCAGATTTGGGTTACAATTGACAAGAGAGCAAAGATGTTTTCCTTTAGCAGATGATGGGGAATCAAGAATACAAGTGACATGATCGGATCAAATCTGACCCTTCTCGCTTCTCCTACATATTCTCCTCTCTTTTCTTTGTACAAGGTTGGTTCCAGTCTTTTGGAAAAGTTTCCATAGTTGTTATTCAACCATTTTCTTAGTATTATCTCTTTTATGAATAATATTAATAAGGTTATAGTGTTTAGTTCAGATCTATTTTGTTTTTATGAGTTATTTCCATGCATCTTGAATGTACTTATTTCAAAGAAATGAATACAAAGTAGAAAATCACATAGTTTCATTCTACTTCTTGTCTCCTACCTTTGTAGTTTACAATCTTTTGTGATATATGAACAAACATCATAGATCTCAGTTGAAACTCATTTTGGGGTTGTATATTTAAATATATTTTTCCACTAGTTCAAAGGATCAAGTAAATGCTTGATATATGATGACAGAGTTGAAAATTTCATGAAAAGATTTGATGAGTATGAGATTTAGTTTGAACATAGATGTTAGATTCATAAAGTGAATGCATAGATCAAAATAACCTGATGTATGTTATGATTTGTGGAATAGCTAATTGATAGGGCACTGATTAGTCATAGGATATGCATGTATCTTGTGTTTCATATGTGGGTTATGTTGATAATCTATTTATAATAATTTATTTTTCCCTTTGATGTTGTAGAGCTGAAAAGGATACCCACACTTAGCTTGTGAATCTTTGTTACTAGTTGTTTCATGCATTTGTCATTGCATGAGCATAGAATGATTTGGGGGTTTCATCTACTTAATGTAGATTCAAATTTATGGTCTTTACATTGGTAATATAATGGAATCTAAGGTCTACCTGCCTAGGTCTTGCAGAGGCTAAAGTGAAGGACTTTAGCCTTACAATTGGTCTGAGCTCTAATCGGACTGTATCCATCATAGAAGTTATCTTCCCTTAGATGCATTTTGTTGTTAGCTACCTGGTAGTTCAAATATTTGTTAAATTAGGAGCCGACAACTCCAAGGGTACCTTTTCCCATAACATCAACCTCTTTATCATCACTGAATTTTACTTGACTTCTCACACACTCATCTAATTGGACAACTTCAAATTGAATTTTCCTATCATATGATTTGAGAACCTACTATCAAGAAATGACACGCCCTTATGAGGTTCATTTTCTAGATTACATGTGAAGAATGTGGAGTGCTTTTCATCTTCAAGAGATTCTTTAGTAAAGTTGGCTTGTGATTTATTCAAATTAGTTTTTCCTTTCTACATTTTGATTCATAGTGTCCATACCTTTCATAATATTTGCACTAGATGCTTCTTTGATTCTCAGAACTCCTACCTCTTCCTTTTTTATTTCCTCTTCCTTGGCCTCTACCATGTTCTCTTGATGTAGAAGAGTCCCCTTGAGCTTTGTTTGATTGAAATGAGGTTGTGGGTTTTTGCTTCAAGTTTGACTATATACTAGAAGGCTTGCACTAGATTTTCTCTGCTAAATGTTTCATGCGCTCTTCATGTGATTGCAAAGAACCTATCAACTCTACAATTTTGAAGGAATATGTATCTTTACTCTACTCAATGACTATGACCACTGGATCATACTTTGGAGGAAGAGATCTCAGAATCTTCTCTAAATTTTTTTTCTCTGTGATAGTTTTCCCTAGAGTTTTGAGATGATTAATAATAGTTTGAGCCTTCATAATAAACTCATGAGTGGACTCTGATTCTCTCATCCTTAAGTTTTCAAAATCTCTTCAAAGGATTTGAAGTCTCACCAATCTTATCATGTCAAATCCTAAGTGTGAGGTTTGTAGGGCCTCCCATGCATCCTTTGACTTTGTCATACTGGCTATACGGGGGAAAATAGACATATCCAATGCAATTTAAATGATGAAAATAGCTTGATTATCCTTCTTCTTATCTTATTTCAACTGATTTTGTTGAACCTATCTATGTTAACACATTTAAAGCATTTTGGTCTATAGGCTATGTGTATCTTCCTTCTACTAATTCCTAAATATCTTGAGATAATAGTATGATGCTCTAATATTTTTAGTTATCTCCAAAACAAAGTGGAAAATGAAAAGTTGTAAGCATTTTCTATTCTCAAAGATCTTGGAGAGAATTGTTGTCCTGCCTACAAGAAACAAGTTTTACAACTAGCTCAGATACCAATTGAAGATCTTAAAAATAAGAGGGCTTATACTATCTAGGTAAAAAAAGAGAACAAAAAATACAGAGCATCTAAAATGAACATTAAAGTTGGAATAAAAAACCCTAATTTTTTATTGACTATATAAATTCTAGAAAATGTAGTGCAAATTATAAAGAAAAACTAAAACACTGCACCCTTTATGTTGATCAAGGAAAACTAAATCCTAACTACACTAAAAATTCTAAATATTAACATGCAAGGGGATCTCATGACAACAACCATTTTGCATATTATGCAATCTAATTTAAAAAATCAAAAAATCGATGCCTACATAGCTAACTGCATACATGCAGTTTTATCAACATGAGATAAATAAAATAATCTAAAAAATAATAATGTGGTGGAGTTGAAGTGGACATTATGAATTTATTGACATGCATGGGTGCATGCATGTCTTTAGTGTAGAGGTTCAAATTGTTTTTTTTTTCCAATAGTGAGTATACTACTAAAAATGCTCTTTTAATCATATCAATAGTCCTTAGATTTGATCCTCTTTGTCCACTGGTTCCATGTTTATCATTTCATACGCCACATTTCCTTTAGCATGTGAGAGCTAGTACCGGCTCCAAGATAGATCCTTCTAAACAAACATAGAAGCATATAGAAATCTATTCTTTTTCAACACCTAAAACTATTATATTGATTTTTTTAAAATTTGAAACTATAATTTATATTTTATGTGAAAGCACTATGTTTATCTTATCTTTTTTTTGAAAGATGTGTGTTATGTAGCTACAACAATTTAGTTTACCAAAGAAAAACATGACCATGACAATGAATCATGTATTGTAATTATTTAAAGGCCAACTTTAACATTGACATTTTGCAAATTGTAGCTCTTTATAAACTTATTTTGTAACAACTCCCTCATTGCAAATGGAAGGCACTTTGGTTATGCACAACTCTTATCTATATATCTTTAGATCATATTTTTATTATGCACTCTCTTGATAGAGTCCATCTCTACAACATAGTAAGTTGTAACCTACTATTTTAAATATGATACTTTTTATTTTAAAGATGTTTAATGTATGAGTCATAACTCAATTAGAAAATGATGTAATATTTTATTATTCTTGATATATAAATTTTATTTTATTTAGTCTTTGTTTATTTTATTTTATCCTTCCACTAAATCCATCATTAAGATTTTCACTTGGGCACACATTTTGTTTGCATTGTCATGAGCAACTAATCTTCTCCAAAAACACTAAGTACAAAATTCCCTCATTCTTATCATTTTCTTTGCTTATTATTGAAGTCCATAGTTTACATAATTTCACTACCATCCTAAATTTTTTTTATTAAAATTAATAAATTAATTATTAAGTCACCTTGACTTGATCATTAGTTGCCTATACTTCTCTCTTAAGATAATACTTTATGCATTAGTGACATTTAATAACTATTTAATTATTAAATGATTACTTTTTAGGGTTTCCTATTTTAGGATACTATATCTCCATTATTTGTGAAATAGATCTTTCCTATTTTGGGAGTTATTTTCTTGCCTTTTGTTCCAATCTTCCCCATGATATGTTATTTTGCATGTAGGTGTTCTTCGGATTCTGTGCAAGTTGTATTTCTCAACTTCTACACCTACAACTATGCATACAATTTCATAGAGGCTTGAGCGAATTCCTCAACGATTTTAATTATCCAATATTAGAATAACTCCACAAAGTTATCAATTATATGTTTGTATTGTAATTCATGAAGATTATTGTTGTAGTAACAACATAGTATAATCATATATTCTATTAAGCTCCATTTCCATGTTATACTTTGATTCTAAAACTTTTATAATGGATATAAACATTTTGATGTAACAATTTGTTGTGTTTTTATCTAGTCTCTCTATGATAACTATTTCTATTAGGTGATTATCTTTCTAAGAACCAAGAAGGTATATGCTCTATTACCTTTAGAAGTGGCTATAAGTGCATCTCATATTGAGTCCTAGATTTCAATATTGAGAATAGTGGCATTTAAATTACACTGAGCTTCTATTATATCTTCAATTGCCACAACTTATTACTAGAAATGTGGTAACTAAGCATGTCTACATTTTTTTGAGTGGAAATCAGTTTCACATTAAAAATGGTAAGCTTTTGAATTACATACATGATCTTTAAACAATATTATAAGTCTAATTTTAATCTTAATTATTCGTAAGTTTATTAATATGTTTAATGACACTTGTAACTCAAAGAGCCAATAAAGCATGATATTCAAAGAGACGGAATACATGTAAGTATTTCTTATTTTGAAAAACATGTTTACAATATTATTACTAGCTATGAAAATTGAAGTTAAATTAAAACTTACCCAAATCATTTGTTTAATGAAATTATATGCTAGATACCCAAAGAAATGTTCGTTAAGACATTAAAATTGATTTTTCAAAAGAAGATCTACTTATTTGAAATACTGAATTTAGAATGTTTAAGCTTCTATCTAGGTATATTTATTAAATCTAATGCTTTTGGTTAAATTTAAACGTTAAATTTAAATTAATTTCAATATTTAATTGTAAGAACATTTTATACTGTTGGTCAACTGAGTAAATAATGCCTAGATAACATGCAATGTTCAGAGATTTAAAGCGTCCGAGCGTTACAGTTACAATATAGTTTAATTGCACTGTGAGACAACTGGCACCGCTTTTTCATACTTTCAAACTTTGAAGGATTGGGCGTTGACTCGATTAGCAGCATCAAAGATTGTTTTATCATTTTATAATGTTGTTTGAATAAGACAATGGAAATTTCCACCAACTCTCCTCTCTGGTAAGTTGACTGACAAACGGCTGAATAAGAGATATAGCCTAAACGAAAAATAAATAAACAAGTAAAACTGAACTCTCTACAGCTATGATTGCAATTCAAATTAAAGCATAAAAGAATTGCATTATGTGTTTTTTTATTGAAACAATTCAAAGAAAAGAATGCATACGAAGAAACTATCAAGAAACAAATAGTAATCATAATGCTGAAGTCTACTATAACAAATCGGCAATTTGTAAAAAACATAGTCTTTAACATACTGAAACAAGGATTATTATAATCAGCTACAGACCTACTGAAAGGGACTATAAAAGAAATACAAATTTGCAGTATATGGCAGTATGAGAGGCATATTATAATGAGTTATAGTACAAGCAATAATATTAATTATGAAGAAAGATGTCTTTTCCAGATTATTTAATTAAATGCATATAAATTATAAAAGGATCACGTGAGAGTACTCGAAAAGATAAATAATGGTATACATTAAATCAGCTTGTCTATTCTATAGATATAATATATAGTGATTATCCATTTATCCATTGCTTGTGGTCAGTGCAGAATTGATCCGCATATATTTAGAATATGTATAATTATTTAACTTGTTGTAGAAAGAGCCATGATTTACAGATTAACCATTATCTATGGCGAAGGCAGAACTTATAGTCCATATACATTTACATAGCCCTGATATATTAGCAAGGCAAAATCCAGTACAATCGCGAATTAGAGCATATTGTAGCTGTTCATGGAACAGCAATTTCGGAGGGAAGAGAAGCGGTGGTTTCATATGCCCTAAAGCTAATCTCATATCTCTTTCTTTTTGGCGGTGGGATGTCCTTCTGGTCTGCGTAACTCGCAAATGTTCGCAACCGTGTAGAGATGGATTTGCCATGAGATGAATCTTCGTATCTGTACATAAATCGGTAAAGCAAGCGACCCAAATAGTAGGTGAGCGTGAGAAATGAGACACATCCTGTGAAGAGAAATAAACCCCAAAAGTTGTTGATGTTCAGTCTGCTTGATTGCACTCCTCTAGACTCCCCGCTGCATTTGCTTATGTTTGTTTTGAACCACTTATTCCGAATATCCTCCATCTCTTTGCTTGCTGAAAGATTCAATATGGCCTTGGAAATGTCTGAAACGAGCAGAGACCCTTTCGGAAACACCTGTGTTTCGGAGATTAATAAACATAGATTAATATTGATTTATTATTAAAGTAATGATGAACATTGAAATTTCTTAACTATCTCATGACCATTGAAATCATAGATGAAGAATAGAGAAGGGAGATTTATAGAGATTTTACGAATGCGAAGCCTCCAGTTCTATAAGTTGGACCGACTTGGGTATAGGCATTGCATCCAGTCGCCAGAAATAAGTTTTGGGCAACACTTTGCTCGTCAAATATGGCGGCGACTCCTCCATTGTGGGGCCCCTTTGAAAGTGCAGTGGCGTATTCTTGAACAGAGGAATATGGGCGAAGCATGCTTCTATTTACATTCAGCTGTTGTTCCAAATAATTTCCTATGAAAGACCCCTGCCGATACCCGATTGGCAAATTCTTATTGATGAGAAACTCAATGCTGTCAATCTCTGGTACAATCTCTCTCTGAGTAAACATAGCCGACAGGCTGGCGGTGTAACTTGACACTAACACGAAAACTACGAAGAGCCAGATTATCACCACTGCTCTTCCCAGACCGCTTACTATCCTCTCCGCTGCACAATCACAATGTTCATTTTAGATTTGAGAAGCGTTTTAAATTGTTTGGCAATAGGTAAATAAAAGGAAATGGATAGAATCTTGTTACATTGAGTCATGAAGAGCGTTGAAAACGAAAACCTGCAGAGAAAAGATCAATTAGATCCAATTATAAATATGTGATGAACAATATCTACTAGAAGAGAATGTTACGAAATTTTCTAATATAGGCGAGCAATTTTGAATTATTTTCTAGCGTGATATCTGGAATGCAACTTCGCACTACTAAATCTTTGAAATTCAGATTCGGTAAGCTGATTATATGTACTTCACATTTTTTCACTTTGACAGTTTGTATTTTGATGTTGAGGATTCTTTTGGACTACTTCAGATTAATATTGGGACGTTCACGATTGACCTTTAGTTTAGAAAACTCAAATTCTTAGACTTTTTTTAATAATTTCATTATAAATCAATTATTATAAGTCAAGTGGATATATATTTATGTAAGCTAATCATACGTAACGATGTTTAAGGACTTTTAAAAATAATTTCATTATAAATCAATTATTATAAGTGCTTCAGATTACGATACATATGTTATAAGTGCATTTAGGTGAAGTGAGTACCTACTGCTATTCTATCCGAACCTAATTTGCGCCCAAATACAAGAAAATAAGCTCACAATGTAAAATGAAGTGAGAGAGAAGTACCAGATGAATGTGACGAATTGTTTCCGACGATTACCCTTGAAACGCCTATTTCGTCTGTGCTCTAGAAGCCAAATTATAGCTCCTGTGAAGATGAAAAACAAAACAGTAGTTATCCACATGGCCGGGCTAAAGGGGCGAAGGAACGCCAACGGATCACTCGATCCTTCGTCTCTGTTGGCTACGGCCATAATCAATCCCGACTCCGTATACGGCTGTGTAAAATCCACATACTTGCTCCGATTCCCAATCACCGCTACGTCTCCCACAACCGCATCAAAATTCTGTTAGGTTTACACATTTTATTTCAGTCAATCAGTTAAAAATATTTTTTTTGTTAAAATTTTATTGAAGAAGTGAACTTATCGGTGGCTTAAACATTAAATTAAGACTTGATTTCTAACTCAGCGTATTAAATAATCAAAATTGAGTTTTTTCCTCGATATAGTATTTAAGATTGGCAGCAAACTTACCTGAAGATAGACCTGGTAGACGAGGTCATCGTAGTAGCCCGCAGTGACTTTGCCAGATCCATAAGGAATAAACACATATGGCAAATCAAAATCCAATCTTTTGAGGACCGCTTTGAAAATATCGATAGAGAAACCTGTAATTATATACTTCTGGTTTTGGGCACTTTCGTTGGGATGAACAGCTTTTACACTGACGAATTGTGAAAACCCAAGCTCCCAAGGCACCGCTATTTTCAGCATCTTGCCAGGTGCAGGTTTCACCCATCCTCGGGGCGCCTTTTGCGATCCACCGCCCCAAGTAACTAGTAATTGTTCGGAAGAAACGTTTAGCCCTTCCGAATCTGACCACGACCCAACGAACTTATACCCATTTCCAACCACGTTGACAATATCGTACGAAGGCTCCAGGGGCACTCCCCTTTTGTGACTTAACCGAACATGGCCGCTGAGGCCTACAAAGTCCGTGTAAAGAATCTGTCCGCGCAATATCTTTCCACCTTCAAAAACCGGGAAATTCAAAAACTCGGTGCTCGTAGAGGCAGCCGAGAAATTCCCATCAAACAGTTCCGTACGAATGAGACTATCGATTGCAACAGCAATTGCCCACACCGTATCATATGCAACAAGCGCGTGGAAATTCAATTCGAAACTTTGTAGCCCAGGATTCTCGGCCCTAAACCGGTCCTTCCATCTGACAGAAAACTCTTTCAGCCTTGTCTGTTTGGCCTGTGAAAATTTTCTTTTGACCCCCAAAACTCCATTCATAGAGAGGAGAGAAGAAGCGTTGAAGGAATCCAGTAAGCCCGCAAAGCCATCAGTGATGATCCACACATACTCGCTGCTTGTAGCTCCCAATTTATACGCCTCGGAAAAGAAGATTAGAGCCGAATCGGGATGCATTTGTACAACAAATACTCGCGTTTCCAGTGTCATGAGTTGATCCACAATGAGCTTTCGCATGACGGAGGCATCGGCATGGGGGGGCACTGAGGCCTTGTAAACAATTCTTCCCCGAACGGCAGTTAATGCATCGTCTAAGGCGGGGATCGCCCCCGTCCCCAAATCATCATCTGCAAACACAAGCGCCACATCTCTCCATGTGTAGTATTCAATCAGCTTTGCTATTGCTGTCATTTGTGCTGTGTCGCTGGGCGCAGTGCGAATGAAGAAAGGGTATCGGCGCATTGACAGAGCGGGATTCGTCGCAGCAAATGTTACAATTGGAACATGCGCCGCTGAACCCAAATTTGCCACAAATTCAGCCACCGCGGACGTTTGCGGGCCGACTATGGTCACACATCCTCTCCTCAGCATTTCTAGCGCTGCAATGCTCAATCCAATTCTACTTCAAACTCTAAGCATGAAATTCTGGTTTATGAGTTGAAAGAGCAACGAAATTTCAAAGCTAAATTATTATTGTGGGTAGTCTAATTTTCCCCACCTGCAGAAGCGCCAGCGAGTCCATCTTGTGTGGAATCGCGGATATCAATGTTGAGGAGCGTGCCATTGAGAATACTAGTGTTTCTGTTTACGTCTTCAACTGCCAATTCAATAGCTGTCTTTGCTATTCTTCCACTGGTTGTGTCCAACGCCACTATAGCTCCTATGTTTATTGATGGAAAATCCATTTTCCCCATTGAGCCCGCACAGAGTAACACAAGAACACCCAAAATAATCTGCAAGGCAACTCCACGCCCATTAACGAGGTCGCTTCCCATGCCTACACAAGATTATGGTGAGATAATTAACGAGCAATAATCAAGCACGTCTAGATTTCTCCAACATTCACCGAGCTTTGATAGGACAATTCGTAAGCTTGAATGTTCTTTAAATTCATGCACTCAAGCTGCTTTAGATCGAAGACGTATTAATCACAGCAAACATTAAATTCGTCTCTTTACCCACAATGATGGAATGGGTGTTGACTGGGGTAGAGGGAATCAAATGTTTTTAAATGCGCACGCCTTTTGTCTTCTGCTCATTTGAATAAGACCACGGAAATTTCGCCTTCTCTTTCTTTGAATAAGACTATGGAAATTTCTCCTTACCATAGTTTGAATGGGACCATGGAAATTTCATCGAGATCTCAACTTTAACAAGTTGACTGGAAAACGCGGATATGACCTAAACGAACAAATAAATAAACAAATTGAGCTCAGCCAGAAAATCCGAATCATTCTAATTTTTTAATAAAAGAAATCAGCAGCATGGCGCCCAGCTTATAACGTTTTTTACAGAGAGATTCCTTTGCATTACACATTAGTCTGTGAGAGAAAATGAAACCATTTTAGATGTTTCTGGGGCATATGACATTGATTTTTGCTACATATAAATAACTTCTTGAGCAGGTCTTTTTGTTCATATTGTAGAGACAATTTTAAAAGATCAAAAAATATTATGTTGGTGGAGATAAATATATTAGTCAACTCACTTAATATATATGAAATAGTAAAAATATTTAATGTTAACAATATAAATTGAATGTATTTTTTATCAATAGAGTCTCACACATTAAGTTTCAAAAGGATAGAGTAAATGTAAAATTGGCAACTATTGTAAAATGATTGACACAAATTTAAATGCTAATTGTTTGTGCGGTAAAATTGAAATGATTGAGTTAGGGTTCTTAACTTTGTCTTCATTTTCTCTTTAGTAATTTTGTCGTTGTCTCACATCTTATAGACAAATAATTTCTTAAACTTATTCTACCTTCAATTTCTAGTGAGTTCTTCCCACTCTTTACCTTAATTTTCATTATAAGTACCCCATCTCTCAAAATTTGGGTCCTTACCTAAGGCCAATACTGCATTAACATATTGTGTGACAATAAATTGGTAAACTTCATAACTCATGAGGGTAGTTCAATATTGCACCAACTCCATGAAAGTGCATCCAGTTTTAACCATGGATAAAATATTTTTTGTATAGTTATCTACAATCTCTTTGAGAATTCTCATCTTTTGTTTAATCTCTCTTTGAAATCCCTTTAACAATTCAAATAAATCATCTTCTATTTGATTCTTACTTTGCATTATATAGTATTGTGTAATTTGCAACAAAGTTGGTACATAATCTATCCATGCACTAGGATGCATATTGGAAAAACTATGAATCATGTGAAAGAACACAAAAGGAGGGATCCACACTAGAAGACTTTCAACTTATCATACTTTTAGTCTTCTCATGTTTCCATATAGTGATTGTTTGATAATCTCAAAAATATCACAATGTTCATGCTCTACAACCATCTTATATGTTACATGAATATGCCTAGATGGAAACTAAATTAATCATGCTATTGTAGTTCATTTTATAGCCCATAATCTTGGAATTAACCTTACATATTTTGAACTTATAAATGTGATAAATATGGTTCATTTATGCTACCTACAACTCATGCTCATCTCTAGAAATCTTTCTTTACTACCTTCATCATGATGGGTATAATACTTACATGGGGGGATGAAGTGTCAGGTGACATAGCCCCAAATTTGGAAAAATACAAGTTATAAATTATAATGAGACCCATGAAAAGCAAGGATAACTTTAGTGGTGAATATTCACCAATTGGTGAATATTTCACATCAACAATTTGAGATTTGGTGAATATATTGTGTATATTGGGCTGGTCATGTTGCCCAAAGCTTATAAATACTGGATCAAAACATAATGTCCATTGCCTATTAGTTTACACAATTTTCTCCTTTTCTTTCCCAGTATAGGAGAAATGGCCTAATTGAACAAATTAAGTTCACTTAGAAAATCAGAATCACTCTATTTTGTAATAAAAGAAATATGTACACGGTGCCCAATTTTTTCTATGTATTGTAGATATATTTGATAGGTCAATAATTATAATTTTTATGAAGATAGATTTGGTTGCATGACATATTAATTTGTTTATGAGATTAAATAAATATTAAATCATTTTATATCTTCGAAATATAATGTAATGATAAATATTCAAGTCAATATGAAATAGTTAAAAAAATTAATGTTAAGAATAAAAATTAAGAATATCTTCTATTAATGGGATCTCTCACATTAAGGTCCAGTTGGAAAGAGAAACTGAAAAATGGAAACTATTGTAAAATGAATGACATAAATTTAAATTTTGATTATTTGTGGAGAAAAAATGAAATGATTGAATTATGTGTTATAAAAACTTGGCAAATTCACACATTACCAGAGGTTCCTTGAAGTAGTCACCATCACTATTACTGTCACTTTCAATCTTTCCTTTGTACCAAACCATGATTCTAAATTCCTACTTTTAAATAGAGCTGCCAATATTAAATCTTTTAAACAAAGTTTCCAACCTTCATTCCAAGGAATGTACATTTTATCACCAGCTTACTGATTATTTTTTACTTGACCTTGGATGTGACCAAGATTTTTCCTGTTCCTTCTTGGAATATCAATTAATTATTTCAAAAACCACAATATTTTGACCGGTAGGAGCTCTTCCCAAAATTTCCCCAAAATTTCCCCAAAATTTTCTTCTTCTTCTTCTTCTTCTAGAACTTGATTCATTAGATGATATTATAGGGTGCTTCATCTACACCTCCAAGCTAGAGTATTCAAATCTAAAATAATTTCTTCTTGTGTGTTTGAGAAACTAAGATTTGGCTCGAGAACTAGAAACACATTCTTATGTGGAAACAACATCTTTATTCATCATAGGGGACTAATTAATATTTCTTGTTCGAATCCCCAAAAAATTTATCAAAAATCTATTGGTAAATAGATTTGTCAATATGAAACAATGTTCAAATCACACCTTGTTTGCCCTGTGTATAGTGACAATTGTGCCAACAGTTTGATAGACTGGAACTGGTCACTATCAAATTGCAATATTCCTCTATGTTTGAGATGTGAAGTTCCCTCATATGATGGGTGTATTTGTATTTATGTTTAGTTTTCACCTAAAAGAACAAAAGGATAGAAAGCATAAAACTCAATAAAATGAATAGCATAAACACCAATGATAGACCTACACATACCGAATGGGACTTCCATAGTGGATAATTGGCAACAAGGAGATTTCAAAAAGATACATGTAGCAATGATAACATGAATAGTTTGATCAAATAAATGACTTGGGTAGGTTTTAATTTGACTTAAATTTTAATAGTTAGTTATAATATTGTAAGCTTTTCTTTTGAATAAGAAATACTTAGAAATATTCCATCTACTTGAATATCATGCTTTATTGGCTCTTTGAATTACAAGTGATAGTTAGAAGTTCAACATATTAATAAATTTATGAGTAATTAAGATTAAAATTAGACTTATAATATTGTTTAAAGATCATGTATGTGATTCAAAAAACTTACCATTTTAAATGTGAAACCGATATCTACTAATTTTTTTTTAAAAGCATTGTTAATCACCACATTTCTAGTAATAAGGTCTAGCAATCAAAGATATAATAGAAACACTAATATATTTTAAATTCCACTATTGTCAATATTGAAATCTAGCACTCCACATGAGACATGCACTTATAGCCACTTCTAAAGGTAACAACACATTTGCCATCTTGGTCCTTAGAAATATCATCACATCATAGAAATAGGAATCATAGAGAGAAGAAAAAAAACATAATAGATTATTATACTAATTTTTTTATGTCCATTATAAAAGTTTTAGATTTAAAGTAAAACATAGAAATTGAGTAGAATAGAATATATATAATTGCAATACATAATTTTATTGTAACAATAATCTTCATGAATTGCAATACAAATATATATCTATAACTTTATCGAATTACTCTAATATTGGATAATTAAAATGATAATGGATTTCTCTCAAGCCTCTAGGAAATCATATTCATAGTTGTAGCGTAGTGAAACTATGCAACTATGAACTTCAATAAGAAGCAAGAATAAGGATAAGAATGAGGTTATTTTGTAGTGTGTGGTGCTAGGGAAGGTTAGTTGTTCACAACAATGCAAACAAAATGTGTACCCAAGTGAGAATTTCAATGATGAATTGAGTTAGAGGATATAATGAAACAAACAAAGACAAACAAATTTAAAATTTATAAATTTAAAATAATAAAACATTATATCATTTTATAATTGAGTTGCGGTTCATACATTAAACATCTTTGAAATAAAAAGTATCCTATTCAAAATTATAGGTTACAGCTTAAAACTTTGTAGAGTTAGACTCTATTACGAGAGTGCATAATAAAAAAATGATCATATACTATATAGAAAGCTATGTTCACACATATGAGAGGGAAAACACATTCAACAATATATTCTAAACTACCCAAAAGTGTGTGGGGCTGCTTGGTCGGACCATGAATTGATTTGAGTAATTAAGGCAAAGTCCATGATTTGAGTCTATCGTGAGATTCCATTTCAATTCATATCATTAATTTTGTAGATTGAGTGTTCATGTAGATGATATGAAGGTGGTATAATTTATGAAGATAGTTGGGATTGTGATCTCCAAAACACCCTACCATCAGAGTTATCAATTTTAATAATTTTGTTAACTTTTTCCATTTATTCTTTGACACACTAAATCTACTAGTTCAAGAGATTGAATCTAAGAAATCTTGTTAATCCATTATGATGATCTAACCACAATATTTGGCCCATTTTTTCTTCAGTCCATGTAGTTTCAAACATGATATATTTAATTTTCTTAACATGTCCCATTTGTTTAAACCTCTATTTCTTTTTTATCCTAGCTTCAATGGGCTCTCTAGCCACATAAAATGCTTTAAAAAATTCAAAAATAAAGTGTGTAGGATTCAATCATATTGGAAAGTTGACAAAGGCTTCTCACCTAGTATACACTCTTTGAATATCAACACACATCCATACAAATTCCTTAGTATTTAATATTTGAAAGTCAAATTCAAAATGAACAATATAAATAATATAGTATGATACATTTTTATGCAAGATCTTCTAAGAGTATAGTGTTCCTTCACCAAAAATAAATTTTATCATGAAACAGTAATTATTTTCTTCTCTTTCAAACACTTCAAATCATAAATACCATGGAAAACAAAAAAAAATTCCTCCAAAATTTGTAGTTATACTCTAATTAATTCATGTTCCTTTTTCTATCATAAAATAACTTCAAAATCCTTTTACTAATGCATGCATCTCTTAATTCTACATCTTTTTCTTTTCGCATGTTTATGATCTACTTATTTTAACTATGTACTATTTGTGTCCTTTTCCTAAAAAATTAGCTAGTGGAGAACATGCACTAACTAAAAACTTATACACTTTGTTTCTTTTTCTTTTTCTTTTTCTTCTCTCTTAGCAACAAAAATTGTGACAAAATTAATGTCAATTTGAAAATTAAAAAATTTTTGTGCTCAACTCTATTTTGACTGTGTTGGGATTTTTCTTGTGTTAGTTGTGATATTTATTATTTGCTTTTAGTATTTGAACAATGAATAATGTGTGCAATAAAAATGAATTCTTGTGATTCTTCTTCTTGTTCAAGAGAATGATATTTCAAAGATTTTAATCTTTTATATCTCTTCTAAATCTTTTCCAAATGCATATATGTATATTCAAGTCAATGCCTCAACTTTCTTGAATATTCCAATATCTCTTGGTATTATCTTTCTTTCAATGAACTATTTGTTTTCTTTCTTATTGTATGAAGATACCACATTTTTAGTAGCTTCTTCAATAACTTTTCTATCTTCAAAATATGATTTTTAATATCTTCATTCATAGTCACACTCTTCTTGACTTTAGCAATGCTTTTTTAAGGATAAATGAATACCAACAAGGGAACAAGGGGGAGGTGAATCAGTTGTATTGCAACACTTTTACATAAATTAAATATTTACAACTTATCCAAATAATACCATAAATCTAAATACATAAAATAAAATCATGTATAAAATAGATAAACTCATAACACCATGATTTGTGCTCAAGGAGACTCTAGCCAAGGGAAAACCTTTGTTGGGACTTAACCCATAAAATGATGCACTAATCAGAGTATGTCCCTATTAGGAGACTTGACCAAGATAAGAGTCATTACTTTAAATCTAGTACATATTTCCCTATTATGAGAGTAGATCATCTTAAGGTTCCACAACCCTATTAGGAATTGGTAGAACAAAAGGTAGCTCACTGCTCACAATGCTTGTTTAGTTCCTATGAAGCTCACATGTTCTCTGATCTGAAATATAACATCAAGGCTCATACATTTCATTATAATATAGCCACTTCTTTTGTCATGCCAAAAGACTTTCCTTTATACCCTTACAATTCCTTAACTCAGTTAACTTCATGAACAATGTATACAATGTATTTTTTATTTTACAAAGAAAAAAAAAATGTCCCATTCTATCCAAGATTTAAGTCCTTGGATTTTATCCCACTATTTCTCAAAAATTTAATTGAAAGGGAAAGTTGATTCACTAAGCCAAAATATTTGATCACAAAAGCTTCCCTTAAACATTGTCATCCTATACATGTTCTACCTAAAACCATGATAACTCAAATTGTACATCATACTAACATGAGAGATCATAATAATATCTCATATAAATCATATATATATATATTAATCCCCAAATTATAGACTTATGACTTTTTTTGTAGCTGACCAAAATTTTCCATCTATACACTACATTTCCTTCTTGGACTTAAGTATTTTTCACATACCTATCATACAAAAAATGATTGTCAATATAAGAGATCATACCAATGAGATATGTTTCCATAAATTGAAACATTTGATAAATCTATTTCCAATGATCTCCCCCTTTGGCATTGATGGAAAAAATTAGTGAAAAATGACTAGGTATCACTATGGGTCTATTGTTTGGCTATATCTGTTTAGTGTTTTTGGTTTTGTGTCTTTTGGTTGTAGCTAATTGATAGGTTATTTGCTAGCTATGTCTATGTTTCATCAATGTTTCAAAACTTTGGTTCTTATTTGATTATCTTTATGTAATATTTTGTCTAAGATTTTAGGTCCCCTTCAAAAACCTATGTTTATCTTAATCATAAAAAAACTAGTGAAAAATGAATAAGTATCCAATATTTTACATAAACTGATCTTAAAATTTAATCTAAAAGTATTCCCTCTTACATCATAAGTTGCACATATCATACTATATCTCTCTTTATATCATTTTTCACTTCTCACTCTCATCATTTGAAGTCAATAACAAAGGCAGGATAGAAAAAACTTATATGTACAACAAACTCAAATAATACATTTTAGGAAAACACATCCATACAAGCCTTAATATATCCTTATCATTTAAGTTTAATTCTTGAAAACATGTAACCCATGTCTTCTTTAGGGATTTTTTTCACTTGAATTTCTCCTTGTAAAGCATAGGCATCTATTTCTATTGCCTCAAGATCCATAGACCTGAAAAGAGCATATGATTTTTGAGTTGTCTCTTATAACTCTAGCTCCTTCTACATTACTTCAAGATTAGGAGTGAGAAGAGTTCTTAAATAAGTAAACCTCCTCTTAAATGTATCCTTCTTATATTGTAATACACAGATATTATGCATAAATTTTCTCAATTCCTTCTCAAAATCAGCACTTGCCTCATGAAGTGTGATTACTGAAGGCTTAGCTTCATTGTTCACCTACTTTATCTCTTCTTTAGCCATAATGTCCTCCCTTTTATCCTTCTCCTTTTACTATCATTCTTCTTCATCCTACACAATATATTCTAATTCCAACATTACCTCTTTGAGATCGTAATTGGAAATGAAACTTCCCATGAAGGCATTCTTCTCTTTCTCTTCGTTAAAACTATTAGCCACAAATCATCATTTGCAAACACGAGTGCCACATCTCTCCATCTGTAGTATTCTAATAGCTTTTCTATTTTCGTGATTTGTGCTTTATCACTAGGCATAGTGTGAATGAAGAAAGAGTATCGATGCATTGACAGAGCGAGATTTTTCATAGCAAATGTTACAATTGTTGTAGATTGTTGATGATATTTATACATCTTGCATTTATTTTTTAAGTTTATTGTTGAAGGTTCAAGCCCTATTTTAATTTGTAATATCATGTTAGAGATCTTGGGTGCATACTGTACTTAAAATTTTGATGATGTTGTTGAGTTCTTTCAACTGTAATGTAAGAAAATAGTGCTGTCATTTTATACTTGTTAATGCTGATTGAAAATATTTAATAAGTAAATGCTATAACCATTTGTGTAAAATTAGTTAACTGTTAATTCTAGATATTTTTTATTTAGGTCATTTAAATGCAAGTGTAACACTTGTTTTTGTAAAACTAGTTAAGATGTATATGGAGGCCACTTGTGCTTAAATTTTGTTAAGGGTTAGGCTAATTAGGTGTACTCTATTATGACTCAATGTCAATTGTACTTCATCTTTTATAAAACTTATTGAAGTTGACTTTGCAATAATTGTTAAGTCCTTGATATTGTTTATTGTTTGAGGTTTATCTCCATTATGGTTGGCTATAATGTGGCAAACAAGAGGGTGGGATGGATGCATTAAGCTTTGCTTCTCTCAGCCTGTCATGTTCTGAAGATTGGATTCATTATGATTTTGTCTCTCTCTTCAGTTACACTAATGAATTTTGTGCCTGGCCAAGCCATTTTATTTTGCATTAGGTATGATGTTTTGATATGTAGCATAGGTGTGTGACTATGCTCAAATTATCTTGCATATGAGTAAATATGTTTTATTTAAAAGAAATGTACATGTGGGTAGAAATGCTATAGTTTTTCTTTCACTGCATATGAGTAGAATGTGTAGTGTTCTTTTCTTTTCCTTGCTACATTTCATGATTAGGCTACAAGGGACATGTATTGAATGTAGTATGTTTTATGCTTGCACTAGATCCATCTGATCCATCTTTCTTTAGGACGCCAAGTTTCTCATGCCAATATCAGGGTATTCTTCATGTTAGGAAGAATCCCAAGGGAGTAAACACTATGTGGTTGGTGAGGTTAAAGCACCTAGGCCACAATCCCATCTTTGGTAGTAGAAGGACGACATTTGATGGCTTTGGAGACTGGATACACTTTCATCACTTGTCAAGATTCAGAATCCATCTTATGGTCCACTATCTTCATCTTGGAGATGATGTATAGTATCATTCATTTGATGTAATCATGATTAAGATATTGTAACTTAAATTTAGTATTGTATCATTGTTCAAGTCTATGAAGAACATATGATGTATATACATAGTATTTCAACACCATAGTTCTTATCCAGTAATGTACTTTTGTGACAAAATCAAAAAGTTAAATTTAAGTTGAATTATTGATTAACTAATTGTATACTCATAATTACAAACAACAATGTATTATGAGTTTTTACTTTGAGTAAATAGTTTATTAATCTTGATTTTTTTATATACAAAGATGCTTGACTTTTCTTATTTCAACATTGAATGATGTAGCATTGTTCTTCCACAATTTTAGCATTTTTATGTGATTTGGAAACCTTGCTATAGGGATGGTTCTTACATATGGTATTAGAGCATTGTGTTTAAACCCTAGGCCTTGGGCTATTGTGCTAACTTTCACCAATGTGTGCCAGGTGTTTGAGTTACCATCATGGCCACAAGAGCTAACCATAGAGGTGGTTCCAGGAGTGGTGCACAAGATGAGGAACCTAATGAGAGGTTAGATTAGATAATGGCACTATTGACCCAATAGGGGGCTTTGTTTCAGTAACAAGGTCAAAGGATGGATAACCTAGAGCATGCGACTTGAGATACACACATTGATGAAGAGGCAAGGAAGCATGAAGAGGATCAATGTGCCGAAGCCTTGCTTAATCAAAAGGAGCAACTAAGGAAGAAACATGAGGATGAATAGTTGGATGAGGCTCTTAGGAGATTTGAGTAGAGAAAAAGGCTAAAGCTGATTGTCGGGTTGCTCTTATTAATATTGATAGGGCATAGATAGCAACTAACTTGAGAAAAGATCTAAAGAAGGTGCCTCCACCCACATTTTCATGGTAGAGTTTCTAGGAAAGATGTTAAGGCTTGGATTATCAACATGGAGAAGTACTTCCTAGTATGAAACTATATAGGGAAATCTAGAGAAATTTGGGCCACATTTTAGTTGATGAGTGAGGTAGCTACTTGGTGGGAAAATGTGATGGCTAAAAAGAAATTTTAGCATGGGGAGGTAACATGGGAAGAATTTTGGTAGCTTTTTTGTAAATGATGGTTACCCACAACTATTCTATGAAAAGAAACCATCTTATTTCTACAAGCAAGCTTAGGGAAACATGAACATCACACAATATCATGAGTGTTTTCGTCATTTGATGAAGTATGTTCCATAGCACCAACATGATGAGCTATTCAAAATCCAAAATTTTTTGATGGGTTTGAAACCTAAGATTTACAGTGAGGTTGAAATGTAGGAGCTTGAGATCTAACAAGTATCTTAGCAACTATCTTAGGATCTACAAAGCATTCGATAGTACTAGTATATATAAGAATAGAAATAGGGTATCCAAAAAGAGTAGCAGTCATCTATATAGGAGTGGCTTGATAATATTCCTATCTATGATCAATTGCAACATGAATGTGGTGTTGTGGTGGAAAGTCCTTCCTATCATATTGTTGTGGACACTTAGTGGAAAAATAGTTACCACCACATATGAAGAATCTTGTCCTAGGACCTCTCCTATCGTCATTCCTATTATGATCAGCCCTATTGTTTCCATTCCTTCCATTTCCATTTTTGTTGTTTTGGTTCATGTTATTGTTCCAATTTCCCTTGTTCTTGTTCCTATTAGAATTATCCTATCCCTTATCCTTCATGTCTCTAATATGTCTCTTTCCATTTCCCTTTTGTTTGTAATCTCAATATCCCCTATTATCTTGATAAGACTTGTTATCCTAGAACTTCCTTTTATAGTTTTGGTTGGAGGATTTAGATGAGGAAACATCCTTCAACCTCTATTCATACTTAAGGGCCTTACATAGTGCAAATTCCATTGTCTCAGGCTCTTGCATTTCAACCTCACTGTAAATCTTAGGTTTCAAACCCATCACAAATTTTTGGGTTTTGAATAGCTCATCATATTGGTACTATAGAACATACTTCATCAAATGAAAAAAACGCTCATGATACTGTGTGATGTTCATGTTCCCCTAGAAACTAGCTTGTAGAAATCTAATGATTTCTTTTCATAGAATAGTTGTGGTAACCATCATTTGCAAAGAAGCTGCCAACCATCTTTGTATGTGGCGGTAACCATTTTTCTGCTAGGTGTCCACAACAATCTAACATGAAGGACTTTCCATCACAACACCACATTCATTCTGCAATTGATCATAGATAGGCATACTATCAAGCCACTCCTATACAGATGACTAGTACACTTTTTGGATGCCCTATTTCTATTCTTATAGATACTGGTGCTACTAAATGCTTTGTAGATCTTAAGATAGTCACTAAGATACTAATTAGAACTCATTTTATGACTAAACCTTGGACTATAGAATATTATAATAGGGATGAACACAAGGTAGAGCAATGCTTATTTTGTAGTTAGTTGGATCTCCCTAGCTTTCGAATAGAGGTTAGCTTGAATATAGTGCCTTTGGGCGCATATGATGTCATCCTAGGAATCAATTGGTTAAGTGAGCATAAAGATTTAGTAAACTATCAAGATAAGGTGATTGAATTCCTCAATGACATAGGTCACTCAGTGATTTTAAATGGTATCAAATGACTATTTGAATTGAGACAAATTTCAGCAATGCAATTGAAGAAAGCAAAGATGAAGGGTTGCCAATTATTTGTTGCTCATGTCAAGAATTTGGAAGAGACTCCACCTCGATTAGAGGATCACCCTACCTTGTAGGAATTCAGAGATTTTTTTTTGGATGATTTTCCCAAACTTACCCATAAGAGGGAGTTCATTTTTTCCATAGACCTTGTGCTAGGAGCAGAACTGCACTCGAAGGTTCCCTACCGCATGACTTCCATAGAGATGTATGAGTTGAACATTCAGCTACAAGAAATCTTAGATAAAGGTTTCATTTGACCTGATGTATCACAATGGGGAGCTCCAATAATATTCATCAAGAAGAAGGATGGTATCTTAAGGTTGTGCATTGATTATTGCATGCTAAACAAGGTAACCATAAACAATTCATACCCTCTCCCAAGAATTGATGAACTGTTTGATTAGATGAAGGGAGCGATTGTATTCTCTAAAATTGATTTATGATCAAGATATCACCAACTTTAAATTTGTGAGGAAGACATACTTAAGACAATAGTTAGATCAAGGTATGGGCAATATGAGTTTGTAGTCTTACCTTTTGGACTAAAAAATGCACCTTCTGCTTTCATGAACCTGACAAATAGTGTATTTAGAGACTGTCTTGATAAATTTTTTGAGATATTTATTGATGATATTTTAATATACTCCAAGAATTTAGAAGAGCATGAAGAGCATTTGCGCATAGTCCTACAGTATTTGAGAGAGAGGAAGTTGTATGGGAAACTCTCGAAGTGTTCATTTTATCAGAAGGAGATCCACTACTTGGGGCATATTTTATCAGTTGATGGCATAATAGTGGACCTGGAAAAGATTAAAGCCTTCCTTGAATGGCCAACTCCATAGAATTTAAGTGAAATTAGGAGTTTTATGGAGAACAAGATATATGTTCCCAATTGTGAAGGCTTGTGGAAAGTTGTTCTTGAGGAGATGCATTGCACTCCATTTTTAGGGCAGCCAGGGGTAAATAAGATGATGGCTAATTTGAGACCATTATACTTCTAACTATGACTCAAATGGGATGTGATAGAGTATGTTTCCCAGTCTTTGGAATGTTAGCATGTTAAGGTTGAGCATGTCCATTTGATAGGTCTTCTATACCCACATGAGATTGTGCAGTATAACTGGTAGGTTATTAGCATGGACTTTCCTCAAGGTTCACCCATGACTAAATGTAAGCATGATTTCATCATGGTCATAGTTGAAAAATTAACTAAAGTGGCTCACTTCATTCCTATCAGTCTAAAGGACAGATTTCCAATGTTGGTGAGAAAGTTTGTACAAGAGATATTTCAACTACGTGGTATTCTAGAAACCATCATTTATGATAGGGATACTTGAATGACTTCAAGGTTTTGGACAACCTTGAACACTACTTTAGGTACATGCATGAATTTCAGCACAACTTACCACCCTAAAACTGATGGGTAGATTGAGAGGGTGAATCAGGTGCTTGAATATTTATTATGCATGTCCTACATGGATTAGCAATACAAATGGGAGGAGTATCTTCCATTGGTGGAGTTTTCCTATAACAATTCCTATCATTCTTCTTTAGGTATGGCTCTATTTGAGGCTCTTTATGGATGGAAGTGTCAAACTCCTATCACTTGGGATAGGGTAGAGGATAGGGTTGTTGTGAGTCCTAAGATGCTAAAAAAGATGGAAGAGCAGGTGATCTTAATCCATAGTTAGTTGAAAGAGGTAGTAGATCGATAAAAGAGTTATGTGGAAAAGAAATAGACTTTATGACAGTTCTAGATTGGGGATAAGGTATTTTTGAGGGTTAGGTGAAATAAGAGTTCAATCTCATTTGGCAAGAGCTAAAGCTTGCTCCAAGATTTGTTGGTCTATTTGAGGTTTTAAAAGTTATCAACCTAGTTGCTTATTAAATTTCTTTGCAGCCTACTTTAGCCCACATTCATAATCTCTTCCATGCTTCTTTGCAAAAGTTATATCACATTGAGATATCTCATGTGCTTGACTAGCATGTGTTGCAGGTACAAGATCTAGGGGTGATGGTAGTTTATCCCACCTAACTCATTAAGAAATATACCACCAAGGTACAAGATAGGGATGTTCTCTAGTACAGGGTCCAACGGGACCAATTTGGTGTGGATAGTTCCACTTGGGAGGATGCAAAGGATTTACAGAAATCCTTTCCCCATCTTTTTGTATAGCTAACTTTGTTTTAGTTATATCTCAGTTTTGGGTGTGTATGCTTCATTTTGTTGTGATTGACATCGGAATGATGCCTCTTCCTAAAGGGGAGGGATGTCACGACCGTCTTGCAACTTTCATTATTTTTTCTTATGTGGAAACCTTGTCAATTTCAACTTGGTCAAACCTTGATGTAACTAGGATTAAATAATGATTAAGTTGATTGACTACTACTTAATGATGTGATTATTGTATGGTTAAATGGATTAATAACACACTAGAAGTTTTAATTACATCTTTCTAATGTTAAAAAAAAAGTTAATGATATCAAGTAATGTTTAATGTTTGGATTTCATTTTAGATGATGATGTAGTGACTTATGTTACATGATGATGTTGTATTATGTATATTGATTCTTATGTTATCACATTTATGTTATGATGTAAAATCAGCTATCAAATTGATGTTATCAAAAGTGATGGATATTGACAAAATCTTGTCTGCAAGTTTTTTGAGTGGATGTAGGATTCATTGCAATGAGAGTGTAGTTGAGGTAGAGAGGGTTAGCCTCTCAGAAGGAGATGGGTGGATTGTCTTGTGTAGCTCCACACACAATCACTCAGAAATAATGTGTTGAATTGTATTAGATATATATACATGTATTTTTCATGGCTTAATTTCTTACCTAACCTTCAAAATGGAAATATTAAGGTGTGTTGTGTTTAATACTAATTCATTTAATCCATTTTCCATATTTTAGATAAAATAAAACTGAAACATATCTTTTTTTTTTGTCTATTTAGGTAAATTATTACATGTTAGTAGTATTTTGCTCTTATCCCATTCCTATATCATGATTATTATGACTTTAATAGAATTGAATTACCGCTATTGGAGAAAGGAGAAGGGGGAAAGAGGAAATTTAGGGAGATTTGGAGGTAATTATGCAAGGAGTGAGGGGAGACAATACTTTATCATATACAATATTAAATTTTTAAGAGGATGGCAATGGAAGGGGAGGAAGAATAGAGAAATGGTTGGAGTTTGGGAAAGGGTAGTGGTTTGTATCAAATTCATACCATAATTGGGGGTTTCATGCTAAAACCATTGAGCAGTTGGAAGAGCTAATAGTTGAACTGGGGAACAAGAAAGAAAAAGCATCTCTGAGCTTTTGGGAAAAGAGGGAACTTGAAAGTTAATTACAACCAACTAGGAATTTAGAAATGGAAAGAAAGAGTGGGGAAAATCTAGATGTCTAGATTCGGTAGCAAGAAACTTATAGGTTCTTTCCTTACTATGTGTTTTTACCAAACTCATTGATATCTAAAAAGGAAAGAAATTAGAAATGAACATATTTCGGTTGCCATATGCATTTCTATTTTCTTTGTGCATTTCATTGAACATTGAATGGTTTTGGATTACATTTAGGAATGGCTAGGTTGCTTTAGAAAGTGGGATTGAATGTTTTAACAAAATAATGTTACAACTGAAAACAAATGCCCTCTTTTGTCAGCGTGTCACACTTTATTTTCTTTAACTCTCTTGGACTAGCATCACATCAAACCTTTCCTTGGGTAGCATCCTAACAATTCTTATATTGCTATGATTTCTGATAGTTTTCTTCTTTCCCCATTGGTTGGAGGTATATACAGTGTTCCTTCCAAGGTGATATCTTGAGTGGAAATGAGTTGGTTTGGGAGCCAGAATAGCTTCATTTTGCACACAAAATTATATGTTCCTAAAACAACACACATATAACAACTTTAATCTAGAACATTGAATGCCATCAAGTGAAAAAGAGTAAGGTCAATATTGATAACTTTTACATTAGAAGCATAAGAATTTAGAAATCAGTGGAAAGTTGGAAAAACCGATGCTTTTTCTTGAAACATATGCTGATATTTCTCTTTCTCTTACCATCATATTGCTATATTTTCACCAGTCACAAAGGGTATTGATCTTTATTACAATAGTGCATATAGATATTTCTTGTGATATGTTTTTTTTTTGTTGTATGAGTAGAAGGTTTGATACCTAAGCACACATGGTGTTTAAGTTTACTGCTATAGATTTTTGGTGATATTTCCATATCCCAAATTTAATGCTTAAATTTATTGTTGAAGGTCCAAGCCCTATTTTAATCTGTAATATCAGGATGAAGATCTTGGGTGCATACTATACTTAGGAATTTATTGATGTTGTTGAGTACTTTTAGCTGTAATGTAAGCAAATAGTGCTATCATTTTATGCTAGTTAATTTTGATTGAAAATATTCAATAAGTAAATGCTATAACCATTTGTGTAAAATTAGTTAATGCTATTAATTCTGGTTATTACTAATTTAGTTAATTTAAATATAGATGTTACACTGGTTTTTTTAAAACTAGTTAAGCTATATATGAAGGCCACTTGCACGCTTAAATTTTGTTACAGGTTAGGCTGATTAGGTGTACTCTATTATGAACGAATGTCAATTGTACTTCATCTTTTATTAAACTTATTCAAGTTCACTTTGTGATAATTGTTAAGTCCTTAATGTTGTTGATTGTCCTAGGTTTATCTCCATTATGATTGGGTGTAATGTGTCAAACGAGAGGGTGGGATGGATGCACTATGTTTTGCTTCTCTTAGCCTGTCATGTTTTGAAGATTGGATTCATTACATTTTTGTCTCTCTTTAGTTGCACTGACAAATTTTGTGCTTGGCCAAGCCATTTTATTTTGCATTAAGTGTGTTGTTTTGACATGTAGCATAGGTGTGTGACTATGTTGAAATTATCTTGCATATGAGTAGATATGCTTTATTTAAAAGAAATGTACATGTGGGTAGATATGTTATAGTTTTTCTTTCACTACATATGAGTAGAATATGTAGTATTCTTTACTTTTCCCTACCACATTTTGGGGTAAGTGCATGAAGTTGGGTCTCACTTTTGAGCAAAAAACGGAAGTGCTTTCCTATTTTTGAAACTTCTTGTCAATTGATGTAAAAATTTGAGGCATTTAGAGATTGAATATAAAAAAACTTTAGAATTTTTTTTTAGTGTTCAGAATCTAGTTTTTGAATATGAAATTTATTTGTGTACGCATAAGATAGATTTTGTTTTTAGTATGGATCTTAAAAAACCCCTTTTCAAAATGCCTGTTTCAAGACCATACCACACTCATGTACGAACACCATAATTTGACACAAATAAATGAATTTTTGTAAATCCTTTTAAAGAGAGTTACCTAATACACCTAAGATTATGACAATATTTTTTCTTAATTTTTTATGAAATAATTTTTTAATTATTAATTACTAATTGTCTATAAAAGGGGACACCATAATTTGATCAAAATTTAACTTTTTTCAATAATTCTTTTTTTTTTTAACCTCAAAAGAATTGTATTTAGATTGATGACATATAAATTATAAAATAAAAAAGTTATTAAAGTTTTAGTGAACTTCACTATTTTACATTTAGGTACCACCTCTCATTAAAGAATAATGCAAAAATAGTAAATAAAATCATAGCACTATAAAATTTATATTTATGAAATCAGGACAGTGGAAGTTCTAATGGGTTTTTCTTTCATAAAAAATTTGATCAGGAAGACCCTCTAAAAATTATGGCAAGGCATGAATTTGTCAGTTCAACGCCTTAGCCAAATCTTGAGAGGTCAAGGTATAGGCTTGGTCTCACCAAGCCTATCCCGAACCAAAATATGAGGTAGAAGAAACAAATCCTGCCCAATGTTGTAAGAAATTGGAACCTGTTATTTGAAATTCAAAAAATGGGTACCCATTTTGAAATAGTCGGATCGGCATACAAAATCCTCCCAAAAAAACCAAATTTTAACTTTCTAGAAATGGGTACCCATTTTTGGAAAAAAATAGGTATCCATTTTTACTTTCAAAAATGGGTACTCCTTTCTAAAAAATACAATTTTTTTATGTTTTAAAAAATAGGTACCTATTTTTTGAAAATAAAATATGGGTAACCAATTTTTTTAAAAATGGGTGCCCATTTTTTAAATTTCCATCTAAAAGAGCATGATCTCAATCTGTGGACTTCCATGGAATTAAGACCCAACTCCTTCCTCCTACCCTCCATGATTAGGCTGCTAGATGTAAAGGAAACTTGGTAATAAAGAATATGACCGTTTCCACATAACCCATAATAGATCTCAAATAAACACCGAATTAAAAATCCACATGCAAGAGAATATACAACATACCCACAAAATTGTGACACAAGATATACCCTGGGAAACCCTCATTGAGGGAAAAACCTAGCCTCCAAAAGCATCCATCACCATGTATTATTCAACAAAAAATACCATTGCCACACAACCATGGAAGCCTTCATGGCCATAGCCACAACCGAGCAAACTATGTGAACAAGCATGAATCAACACATCCCATGCCATGCTTTCAACCTTCACAAATGCTCCCTTAGCTAACCTGTCAAGCCTTGTCCCACTCGACTCTTGCCTTTTTTCTTCTCCTTGTCACTCTACAACAACTACCCTTGTGGCTGCTTATATAGTAGCAAGTCCCACAAAACCACTAAGTGGTATTACATAAACCATGTGCTACCTAACCCACTGACCCCACATTTAATATTGGGCATTTAATTCTTTTCTCCAATATTAAATAACTACATAAAATATTTTCACAATGTTACAATACAACTCATCAAGAATATTCTATGAGAATCTTTACATGTTGCACGTCCATCTAGGTACAATATTACATAATAAAAAATAAAATAATAAAATAATAATATTATGCAATGTGTGCGACACCCATTATCTCAACAATCTCCCACTTGTTGTATACATTTCATAGGGTCAATCCGTAGCCACATAAATGAACAAGGGAACAATCCCTCCTAGCACATCCACCATCATGGATCAAAATACACCAAGTGCTCCATCTTGGTACCTGCAACAAAATTAAAGTATCCAGCATCTCGAACATGAATGATCTCACCTTCTATTATGCCACTGCCACTGGACATACATAGAAGCCATCCAAAGAGAAAACCACCCAACCTGTTGCATTAGAAGATCATAAAATCTTGTACCAACTAAAATTTTGAGCACAAAAAAAACCTGATCCAAAGGTAATCACATGTATCCGTAGTTGTCAAAACATGTATCCATAGATTTTTTTTTTAGTATGGATCTTTAAAAACCCCTTTTCAAAATGCTTGTTTCAAGACCATACCACACTCGTGTACGAACACCATAATTTGACACAAATAAATGAATTTTTGTAAATCCTTTTAAAGAGAGTTACCTAATACACCTAAGATTATGAAAATATTTTTTCTTAATTTTTTATGAAATAATTTTTTAATTATTAATTACTAATTGTCTATAAAAGGTAAAATTTAAAACCTCTCGTGTAGGGACACCATAATTTGATCAAAATTTAACTTTTTTCAAAAATTCTTTTTTTTTTTTAACCTCAAAAGAATTGTATTTAGATTGATGACATATAAATTAATTTAAGAAAAAATATAAAATAAAAATGTTATTAAAGTTTTAGTGAACTTCACTATTTTACATTTAGGTACCACCTCTCATTAAAGAATAATGCAAAAATAGTAAATAAAATCATAGCACTATAAAATTTATATTCATGAAATTAGGACAGTGGGAGTTCTAATGGGTTTTTCTTTCATAAAAAAATTGATCAGGAAGACCCTCTAAAAATTATGGCAAGGCATGAATTTGTCAGTTCAACGCCTTAGCCAAATCTTGAGAGGTCAAGGTATAGGCTTGGTCTCACCAAGCCTATCTCGAACCAAAATATGAGGTAGAAGAAACAAATCCTACCCAATGTTGTAAGAAATTGGAACCTTTTATTTGAAATTCAAAAAATGGGTACCCATTTTGAAATAGTCGGATCGGCATACAAAGTCCCCCCCAAAAAACCAAATTTTAGCTTTCTAGAAATGGGTACCCATTTTTGGAAAAAAATAGGTATCCATTTTTGGAAAAAAATAGGTATCCATTTTTTACTTTTCAAAAATGGGCACTCCTTTCTAAAAAATACAATTTTTTTATGTTTTCAAAAATGGGTACCTATTTTTTGAAAATAAAATATGGGTAACCAATTTTTTTAAAAATGGGTGCCCATTTTTAAAATTTCCATCTAAAAGAGCATGATCTCAATCTGTGGACTTCCATGGAATTAAGATCCAACTCCTTCCTCCTACCCTCCATGATTAGGCTGCTAGATGTAAAGAAAACTTGGCAATAAAGAATATAACTGTTTCCACATAACCCATAATAAATCTAAAATAAACACAGAATTAAAAATCCACATGCAAGAGAATAGACAACATACCCACAAAATTGTGACACAAGATATACCCTGGGAAACCCTCATCGAGGGAAAAAGCTAGCCTCCAAAAGAATCCATCACCATGTATTATTCAGCAAAAAATACCATTGCCATACAACCATGGAAGCCTTCATGGCCATAGCCACAACCGAGCAAACTATGTGAACAAGCATGAATCCACACATCCCATGCCATGCTTTCAACCTTCACAAATGCTCCCTTGGCTAACCTATCAAGCCTTGTCCTGCTCGACTCTTTCCTTTTGTCTTCTCCTTGTCACTCTACAACAACTACCTTTGTGGCTGCTTATATAGTAGCAAGTCCCACAAAACCACTAAGTGGTATTATATAAACCATGTGCTACCTAACCCACTGACCCCACATTTAATATTGGACATTTAATTCTTTTCCCCAATATTAAATAATTACATAAAATATTTTCACAATGTTACAATACAACTCATCAAGAATATTCCATGGAAATCTTTACATGTTGCACGCCCATCTAGGTACAACATTACATAATAAAAAATAAAATAATAAAATAACAATATTATGCAATGTGTGGAACACCCATTATCTCAACAATCTCCCACTTGTTGTATACATTGCATAGGGTCAATCCACAGCCACATAAATGAACAAGGGAACAATCCCTCCTAGCACATCCACCATCATGGATCAAAATACACCAAGTGCTCCATACTGGTACCCGCAACAAAATTAAAGTATCCAGCATCTCGAACATGAATGATCTCACCTCCTATTATGCCACTGCCACTGGACATACATAGAAGCCATCCAAAGAGAAAACGACCCAACCTATCCCATTAGAAGATCATAAAATCCTATACCAACTGAAATTTTGAGCACAAAAAAAAACCTGATCCAAAGGTAATCACATGTATCCGTAGTTGTCAAAATATCCATAGCTGAAATAGCACCCACAACAAGTGCCAAACCCATCCAACTATCCATACCTCAAAGGTATAACAAGTGAATCTCATATCACCGACATATCCAATCTGTAACTTGCAATCACAAGCCTCAAGAGCAATACCTGCCATATATATACCAAGAAGCTCCCACTGCAAAAGATAATGTCAAATCTATAACCAATCCACTCAACACATCTCAAAGAAGTGAATCCATGTAGTATCAAGGACATCCACAATACATAATCCAATATCCTACAAGAACAACTCTCGTAACAAGTCTCCAATGCTCTCCCAAGTTCACCACAACCAACAGAGGAAAGAGAAAAGAAATAACCATGTCATCTCTCACATGACATGCATGAGCACAAACCAGTGATCACAATCTCCAACCAATCTCAAATTCAATGTAAGCAAAAACTGAACATCCAGAAAGATAACCAAGACCAAAGAAACCATGCAAATCATAACCTGTATCATGTCCTTCTACACACACCTCTAGATGTAAACTGTGCAAGTATGATCTCCTCTATTAAAACCCAACAAGAAGCCTCAACAACACCCAAACCATACCATATAACTAATCATGGATGTAAACCTCTCACAAGAAGATCAAACTCAATAAAACCATTCCTAAACCAAGGAATAACCATTCCTAATCCAAGGAAAAATGCCCAATATAAAACCATCTCCCAAATTCAACCAGCATAACAACATATGCACATGGAGATAACCAATGCTAAACCATCTCTCAAATGAACCCTCCAGAACTAACTCATGTACCATAGCTCAAGATCCATATCCATGAAAGACAAGCATAAATATAATGCAACTGAGAGAAAATAATGGGCTATACCGCTCAAGTAGCAAACCATCGAGTAGACCAAGAGTGGGGAATGAAAATACTTATCAAGATACCCAAGTCTTCAACCAAGACTCATCTAAGAACAATCTCCTCTCAAGTCCATATCAAGTGACTGCCCCTCGAACTTCCTGTTGAAACCATCAACCATCCCAACAAATACTTCTCTAATCCAAGAGAAATCAGTGTCACCACCGTCTCTAAGTATCCATGAGCACCTGTAACCAATCAATCCATGCCAACTCCAAATGCAACATAGCAATATCATGAAGTATCCTGCTTATGATCAGTGTACTCAATACCAAGAAACTAAACCTAGATCAATGTCAAAGTTCCAACCATGGCCTCAGGAACATAAACATGACAACATGATCTTACCATCTCAACTAAAGAGATAACATGCTCTACATGAACATACTATAACATGTCACAACTCTAAACGTGTATCAAGAGTATACCATGACATAATAATGAAACCATTCTCATACAAAGGATAACATGCCAAATAAAAATATAAACCACACCTTTTCCAAGAACCTTGCGAGTCCTCAAGATGCAACCATTACCACGCACCATGAAAAAAAACCATCTCCACATACCAGGAAGAACCATCTCCATATACCATGAAGATAACCAAGAACTCCATGAGTCCTCAAGATCTATCCATCTTCATACACCATGAAGATAACAAGTGCACCATGCAAATGTCGAAGATGCTTCTGCAGCAACAAGATCTAAGACAAACCTCCAACATCTACAAACACTCAATAAATATATCAATGCCAACAACTCCCACTCAACCATGGTACCAAGTCACCTATGGCATCATAAAATCCATCCTCTCCAAACCAAGAAGATATAAACCAAACTAGGAACTAATCCTGCATTGTCACCCCATCACTATCACAAGCTCCCACTAAACTGTGTATCCAAGCTATCCATGACATATGATGAACAAATCTATCCTCTAACCATGAGAATCAACCAAGGCATTAAACCATCAGAGAACTCAAAGTGCACATCATGAGCTCCTCAAAAGAAAAACCAAATAACCATGATCCTCAACCAAGAAGATATACCATTATAATTGAATCAGAAATCCAAGCTAATGAACATCAAGGATGTACCTGTATAACCAATCATGTAATGCCAAAATCCATGACACCATGATCACATCCGTGAACCAAGCATATGGCTCTTAATATGTCCAACCTGTCAGAATAGTCAACCACAATCTTCTGCCATGACTGTACCTGGTAACAACATCTCATCCCTTCTACATAAAGAAAATAGTAAATCATGTGACTTAGGGCATAGACAACCCAAATCCAAGCCACCAATCTGAATATGCATCAATAATGAAAGATCAATGGGCAAAGACAACCCATAACCAAGCTATAAATGCAACCTGTAAGTATAGACCGCTTACAACACTGCACAACTTGTAGACCCAACAAGTCATCATGCATATCCAAACCAAACACTGATAACCATATCATCATGAGACCAAACTTGAGTATACAATGACATCAAAACTTAAATCTCCAATGCCATAAACTCACAAGTTACCATAGTCAAAATATACCTATAAACTATTCAGATCAATATATCAACAAATAAATCATGCCAAACCTACACCAAATTTGAACTAATGTGTAGAGCTCTCCAAGAACTTTCCGTTGACTACTTGAAGTCCAAAATCCAACTCTGTATGCTCAAGTTATGCCATAATCCGTGCTCAAAATAAATAACATCTGACTTTAGGGCTCTGAAAACCTGAATTTTTTTTAAAATCACGGAACCAAACCTATGCCATGTTGTAGTGCTCTAAATTAGCTTTCCAATGCCTGTAAGAACTCTGAAATTCGATATTCTGAGAGAAAGTTATGACCATTTTACTAAGATAATCTTTTTACCATTTTCAGTACGATTTTTCATTTTAATTTTTTTCAGTGACGAAAATTTCAACGGGATTAAATTTGACGGCCATCATGGGTTGAAACCAAAAAACTCTTTCATTTCCTCTGAACATGGCCAAACTAGGGCATATTATATATCAAAATTTATGGAAATGTTGACCAGGATCCAATGGTGAGGTCTGTTTTTACCTAGGAGGTCATTTCTGCATGCTACCCCCCAAAACCCTCATTTTAAATGAAACATCCAAAAAATCTTTTTGTCCAACAATTTCACATGCCCAAATCTTTTAACATCCCATCATAATAGAAAACCCAAAACTCTTAGATCTGCAATAAATCATTCATATATCTTGCCCTTTTCTTTTATCCTCTCATGCATTCCCATGGATTCAATCTAGGGTTACAATAATAAAACCATAGCTCTGATACCACTTGTAAAGGAAACTTGGCAATAAAGAATATAACCATTTCCACATAACCCATAATAAATCTGAAATAAACACGAAATTAAAAATCCACATGCAAGAGAATAGACAACATACCCACAAAATTGTGACACAAGAAATGCCCTAGGAAACCCACATTGAGGGAAAAACCCAACCTCCAAAAGCATCCATCACCATGTATTATTCAGTAAAAAATACCATTTCCATACAACTATGGAAGCTTTCATGGCCATAGCCACAACCGAGAAAACTATGTGAAGAAGCATGAATCCACACATCCCATGCCATGCTTTCAACCTTAACAAATGCTCCCTTGCCTAACCTATCAAGCCTTGTCCCGCTTGACTCTTGCCTTTTGTCTTCTTCTTGTCACTCTACAACAACTACCCTTGTGGCTCCTTATATAGTAGCAAGTCCCACAAAACCACTAAGTGGTATTACATAAACCATGTGCTAAAACCATGTGTTACCTAACCCACTGACCCCACATTTAATATTGGGCATTTAATTCTTTTCCCCAATATTAAATATTTACATAAAATATTTTCACAATGTTACAATACAACTCATCAAGAATATTCCATGGGAATCTTTACATGTTGCACGTCCATCTAGGTACAACATTACATAATAAAAAATAAAATAATAAAATAACAATATTATGCAATGTGTGCAACACCCATTATCTCAACACTAGACACATGGATTTCATTTAGTATGTTTCATGGCTACATTAGATCCATCTGATCCATCTTGTTCATGGAAGCTAGGCTTCTCATGCTAGGGTTGGGGTATACTTCATGTTAGAAAGAATCCCAGGGGAGTAAACACTTTGTGGTTGGTGAGGTTAAATTTCCTAGGCCACACTCCCATCTTAGGTAGCAAAGGGATGATGTCTGATGGCTTTGGAGACCGGATACACTTTCATCACCTATCAAGATTTAGAATCTATCTTATGGTCCACTATCTTCATCTTGGAGATGATGTATGATATCATTCATTTGATGTAATCATGATCCATATATTGTAACTTAAAAGTTTGTATTGTATCATTATTCAAGTCTATGAAGAACATATGATGTATATACATGGTATTTCAACACCATAGTTCTTATGCTGTAATGTATTTTTGTGACAAAATCAGCAAGTTAATTTTATGTTGAATTATAGATTAACTATTTGTATACTCATAATTATGAACAAAAATATATTATGAATTCTTACTTTGAGTAAATAGCTTGTTAATTTTGATTTATTATATATACAAAGGTGTTTTACTTTTCTTATTTCAGCATTGAATGATGTGGCATTGTTTTTCCACTATTTTAGGATTTTTGTGTGATTTGGTAATCTTGTTGTAGGGATGGTTCTTACATTTATGAGTTGAGAGATAAACAAAATTTAAAAGCTAAATTATTATAGTGGGTAGTTTATTTTCCCTACCTACAGAAGCGCCGACGAGTGTATCTTGTGTGGAGTCTAGGATGTTAATGTTGAGGAGCATGCCATTTAGAAAATTGGAGTTCTGTTTATGTCTTCAACTACTAATTCAATAGCTGTCTTTGCTATTTTTCCATTGGTTGTGTCCAATGCCATTATAATCCATTTTTCCTATTGAGTCCACACAGAGTAACACAAGAACACCCAAAATAATCTGCAAGGCAACTACATGCCCATTCATGATTGACATCGCTTTCCATGCCTACACAAGATTATGGTGAGATAATTGATGTTGAATAATCAAGCACTAGATTTCTCCAACATTCATCGAGCTTTGAAATGACAAGTCATAAGCTTGAATGTTATTAAAATTCATGCACTCAAGCTGCTTTAGATTAAATAATATTAGGCACAAAATAAGAAAAATGAGCAATGAAATGCTTGAATGTATGAATGAAATTAGTCAATTTTTCTTTAACACCTTGTTTTTGATGTTTTTATATAGTAGCCAATGGATGGGGTTGACCTATGGTACAAAAGGCTAGAGACCATTGGGAAGTTACCCGTGCTATCTAACCAATCCCTTTTGTATTCTAAACAACTTTTTTATGATGCATCAAATCAAATAAATCTTAGGAACAATTTAAAAAAAAAAAAAATTGATGAAAAAATTGGGACAAGTTTTTTTTTGAATTTACAGAGCCCACTCAAGCTAGGATCCAAAAGAGCTAGTGGTGTAATCAACTATGGTGGGTTAAGAAAAATAACTATATCATATTTAAACCTATAATGAACTGATAAGAAAATAGAACAAATCTTATGGTTAGAGCATCATAGTGTATTAATAGGATTTCCTTTGTTCAATCTCTTGAAGTAGTAGATTTAGTATGTCGAAGAGCCAATGGAAGAAGTAAAGAAATAAATTAAAATTTATAACTTTGATGGGAGGGTGCTTAAGGATGTCACAATCCCAACTAACTTGATAAATTCTACCACCTTCATATCATCTATATCAACACTCAATCTACAAATAAATATCAGGGTATAATCGAATGGGCTTTGCATTAGTTGCTTAAATCTATTCATGGTCCCCTACCATCCACACACAATTTTGGGTGTTTTAGAATATATATTATTGAAATTTTTTTCTCTATCATGTGTGCACATAACTTTCTATATATTTTATGATCATGTTTTTATTATGTACTCTATTAATAGACTCCATCTCTACAAAGTTGTAACCTACAATTTTGAATATGATACTTTTTATTTCAAAGTGTTTAATGTATGAGCCACAAATCAATTAGAAAATGATGTAATATTTAATTATTCTTAATATATAAATTTAAAATGTGTTAGTTTTTGTTTGTTTCATTATATCCTCCCATCCAATTCCAACATTGAGATTTTCACTTGGGAACACATTTTTCTTTGCATTGTCATGAGCTACTAACCTTCTCCAACAACACTCACTACAAAATAGGTCCATTCTTATCTTTATCCTTGTTACTTATTCAAGTTCATGGCTTGCATAGTTTCATTTGCTAGCTATGTCTATGTTCCATCAATGTTTCAAAACTTTGATTCTTATTTGATTATCTTTATGTAATATTTTGTCTAAGATTAAATCTCCTCCAAATACCTATAGTTACCTTAATCATAAAAAAAAATTAGTGAAAAATGAATAAGTATCCAATATTTTACATAAAATTACATCATGAGTTGCACATATCATACTATATCTCTCTATATCATTTTTCACTTCTCACTGTGGTCATTTGAAATCAATGATAAAGGTGGGATAGAAAAACCTTTTATGTACAACAAGATCAAATAATACATTTTAGGAAACCGCATCCATACAAGCCTTAATATATCCTTATAATTTAAGTTGAATTCTTGAATACATGTAAAACATGTAACCCATGTCTTCTTCAGCAATTTTTTCACTTGAATTTCTCCTTGCAAAGCATAGTTATCTATTTCTATTGCCTCAAGATCCGTACACCTGAAAAGAGCATATGATTTTTGAGTTCTCTTATAACTCTAGCTCCTTCTGCATTACTTCAAGATTAGGAGTGAGAACAATCCTTAAGTAAATAAACCTTCTCTTAAATGTATCCTTCTCATGCTGCAATACACTGATATTATCCATAAGTTTTCTCAATTCCTTCTCAAAATCAGCGCCTACCTCATGAAGTGCGATTGCTGAAGGCTTATAGCTTCATTGTTCACCGTCTTTATCTCTTCTTCAGTCATAATGTCCTTTTTATCCTTCTCCTTTTCCTACCCTTCTTCTTCATTCTACACAACATATTCTAATTCCAAAATTACCTCTTTGAGATCTTAATTGGAAATGAAACCTCCCATGAAGGCATTCTTCTCTTTCTCTTCCTTAAAACTATCAGCCACAAATCATCATCTGCAAACAGGAGCGCCACATCTCTCCATCTGTAGTATTCTATCAGTTTTTCTATTGCCGTGATTTGTGCTTTGTCACTATGTGCAGTGCGAATAAAGAAAGGGTATCGATGCATTGACAGAGCGGGATTCCTCGCAGCAAATGTTACAATTCGAACATGCACCACTGAACCTAAGTTTTGTTGGAATGTGTAATTTCCTTCTCAAATGAAATGTAAAATCATAATAGAGGATTCTAGAAATTCCTAATAGATGAATAGGATTAGGTAAAATTTTAGAAGTCATAGATAATTCTAGAAAAGTCTATTTGTTCTATGTCCGTCGATTTAGATGTTTCCAGAAATGATCTAAGATCTCTATACATATAGAGACATGTAATGTAATTGATATGGACAAAAATGGTTAATGAAATATATTAGTGCCACAGCACATTGAGTATTTTTCTATTTTAGTTTATTTTGTCCATCCACCTTTCACAAAATGTATGAGAGTTGTCCTGAGTTTTTACAAATTTGCCACAAACTCAGCCAAAACGGACATTTGTAGGCTGACTATGGTCACACATCCTCTCCTCATCATCTCTAGTGCTGTAATGCTCAATCCAATTCAACTTCAAACTCTAAGAAAATTCTGGTTTATGAGTTGAGAGAGCAACGAATTTCAAAGCTAAATTATTATAGTGGATAGTGTATTTTTCCCTACCTGTAGAAGCACCGGCGAGTGCATCTTGTGTGGAGTCTTGGATGTTAATGTTGAGGAGCGTGCCATTCAGAATATTGGTGTTTCTGTTTACGTCTTCAACTGCCAATTCAATAGCTGTCTTCGCTATTTTTTGACTGGTTGTGCCCAACGCCATTATAGCTCCTATGTTTATTGATGGAAAATCCATTTTTCCTATTGAGCCCGCACAGAGTAACACAAGAACACCCAAAATAATCTGCAAGGCAACTACATGCCCGTTAACAATCGACGTCGCTTCCAATGCCTACACAAGATTATGGTGATATAATTGACGTTGAATAATCAAGCACTAGATTTCTCCGAACATTCGCCGAGCTTTGAAAGGACAAGTCGTAAGCTTGAATGTTCTTTAAATTCATGCACTCAAGCTGCTTTAGATTAAATAATATTAGGCACAAAATAAGAAAAATGAGCAGTCAAAAATGTACCAATGAAATTAGTCATTTTTTCTTCAACATTTTGTTTATGATGTTTTTAAGTGGAACAGCTTAAACATCACACACTAAGGCTTGATTTCTAGTGCAAAAATGTTAAATAGTCAAAGTTTGACTTATTTTTACAGATTTAATTTCTTCCTTAGTGTGTGATGTTTAAGGCTGGTGATAGGCTCATTGACAGCTTATTACTAGCAACATTGCCACCCGAATGTTATGACTTTCTGGTAGTGTCGGACGTCGAAAAAGTTAACTTCCCTGGCATTTTCTTACGCCGAAAAAGCTGCAGATATTCATTTTTTATATATTGTGGTAATGGCAGACGTAATGTGGCTGTGACCTACTACAGATCAAACGGTAGGATCAATGCAAAAAGTTGATGGAATTCGAACATTAGAAAGTTGACCAGACTTTGTCTTTTGCCGATGATTTGGAACCTCAGTCTATGAGATTCCAACGCTTGTTGGTTCAACGAAACGGTGGAGTCCAGCATCGAGGAGATGAATCAGAGTTTTTGCAGAGTTTAAATGTCTCAAATCCCGCCTAACAGTTCTAATACGAGTGCAATATATGTCTTGTGTTTTAGAGCTACAAATGTAGTCGTTTTGTTGTCTAATCTTGGCAACTTGTTAGAGCTAGAAATCTTAATCTTATCTTGCTTAAATTGATTCTGTGATGGGACATTGAATACACCAAAACCGTCAATGTGCGGATTCCTACACAGAGCTACGTGATCATGGATATTATAGCACACCATTCCTGCGAATAGGATGGTGTGAAGAAAAAGACCTATCTATCATTTTATTATATGCTTGTGATCAGAGTTAAGCTGATTGTTTGATGTAGTTTCATGATGAGCCTCAGGATATCGTAAAGTTATGCTTGTGAAAAATCAAACTATTGCAGTCACTGATTATTAATCTCCTATCACAAATGATTATTAAACTGCTGAAAATAAATTCCCAGCTAATATCGAAAAATAACACAACTGCAACTTCACTTAAAATACGGAAAGAAATGCGCAACAGAATCAACACAATATTTTTGGACAAATTGTCCCTGGAAAAACCCCTAAGGGAAAACCAGTTCTACAGATGAAAAATTATATTAAACTTCAGCAAATCAAGAGATACAAAATTCCTTGCCTCACACTGGCAGAACTCCGACAACCTCCTAATTTCTCCCGCTGATATTTCTCACTGCTATCCTTGCGCTAACACTGCGCCCTTGCTAACACTGCAAGACTGTTTGCTAACACTGCAAACTCCTTCTCCAAAACGCTTCTTCTCGCAAAGCTTCCTGCAAGACTATTTGCTAACACTGCAAACTGCTTCTCCAAAAGCTTCCTTGCTAACCCTGCAAAGCTTCACCCTGTCTTTGCTAACACTGCAAGACTGTTTGCTAACACTGCAAACTGCTTCTCCAAAAGCTTCTTCCTGTGCCCTTGCTAACACTGCAAGACTGTTTGCTAACACTGCAAACTGCTTCTCCAAAAGCTTCCTGCCTTGTGCCCTTGCTAACACTGCAAGACTATTTGCTAACACTGCAAACAGCTTCACCAAAGCATCACCGCCTTGCTTTCCAAATGCCCCAATGACCCCTTTCTATACTACTCCTGTTGGTAAACCAACAACCGAGATTAAATCAAACCAACGGCTAAGATTAAGACAACTCAACAGCCAATAATAGAATTGGTTGCAAGGTGTCCAAAAGGGAATCTCTAAAATTAGTAAATAATAACCATTTACTAATTTTTGGCAAGTGGACAAACAGCTGTCCAAACCACCCATAAATACAACCGCTATTCATAGATAAGGACGAACAGCTGTCCAAGCTACCCATAAATAGTGCTGCTATTTTCGGGTCAGAAATAACAGCTGTCCAACTAACAATAATTAACACTCCCTCTTAGCGAGGAAGCTGTTCTACATGACATCCATCTTATCTCTGAAGAAGATAAATTTGGCCTTTCCCAAAGCCTTCGTCAGAATGTCTGCTACCTGCTCATCTGTAGGTATGTATTGTAGTCGAACAACTCCCCTTTGTACACAATCTCTGATGAAGTGATATCTGATATCTATATGTTTAGACCTATCATGAAACACTGGATTTTCAGACAACTTGATGCAACTCTGATTGTCACAATGTATCACAGTAGTCTCAACCTTCTGACCAAACAAGGCTACTAACAACTTCCGAAGCCATATAGCTTCACATGTCGCCATGCTAGCTGCTATGTATTCTGCTTCTGCTGAACTTAGAGCCACAGACTTCTGCTTCCTGCTGAACCAAGATACAACTCCTGATCCCAAGCTGAAACAACACCCTGCAGTGCTCCTTTTGTCTGTTGTACTTCCTGCCCAATCTGCGTCAGTATAGCCTATCAACCTGATACCTTCACCTCGAACATATCTGATCCCATACTCGACTGTACCACACAAGTAACGTAGCACATGCTTAGCCGCTATCCAATGCATTCTCTTTGGTTCAACCATGAACTGACTAAGAGAGTTTACTGCAAATGCTATATCTGGTCTAGTGTTGACCAAATACATAAGCGTACCAATCAACTGTCTATATAAAGTGGGATCTACATCTTTCTCCTTAGATGTATCATCATGCTTTGTGCTCACGTCCGGAACACCTGTCACGGTCTCACGAAGCAATCTAAGTGCTCCATGATGAATATGGCCCATCCTCCTATGCCATAGCTCTCCAAGATCTCTAGGATTATTGTTGCTCATAAGTGCCTTAGGAGTATCAAACTGCAATCTATAAAGGCGACCACTCCTAACTCCAATAGTTATGGGTGATTTCCAATCCTTGTGCTTAATCAACACATGTGTCCCTCTAAAGAGTACATTATACCCCCTATCCTGAAGAACAGATACAGAAATCAAATTCATACCTAAGCCCGGCACATATAACACATCATGAAGAGGAATTATCTTTCCATTCTCCCTCTGAAACTGAACAGTCCCTTTCCCAACAGGGTTGAGTTTGGACAAGTTTCCCATAGAAATCTGGATGTTGGTGTCCTCCTCCTTGTAACTGGAGAAGTACTCTCTAACTCCTGTTATATGAAATGATGCCCCACTATCTATATACCAAACACACTGTGAGGTTGAGCTAACCATACAAGCTATGAGTGCAAACTCATCTTCCATTCTGCTGAAGAGTTCTTCTGCACTTGCTGAAGCAGTCACTGATTATTAATCTCCTATCACAAATGATTATTAAACTGCTGAAAATAAATTCCCAGCTAATATCGAAAAATAACACAACTGCAACTTCACTTAAAATACGGAAAGAAATGCGCAACATAATCAACACAATATTTTCGGACAAATTGTCCCTGGAAAAACCCCTAAGGGAAAACCAGTTCTACAGATGAGAAATTATATTAAACTTCAGCAAATCAAGAGATACAAAATTCCTTGCCTCACACTGGCAGAACTCCGACAACCTCCTAATTTCTCCCGCTGATATTTCTCACTGCTATCCCTGCGCTAACACTGCGCCCTTGCTAACACTGCAAGATTGTTTGCTAACACTGCAAACTCCTTCTCCAAAATGCTTCTTCTCACAAAGCTTCCTGCAAGACTATTTGCTAACACTGCAAACTGCTTCTCCAAAGCTTCCTTGCTAACACTGCAAGACTATTTGCTAACACTGCAAACTGCTTCTCCAAAGCTTCCTTGCTAACACTGCAAGACCGTTTGCTAACACTGCAAACTGCTTCTCCAAAAGCTTCCTTGCTAACCCTGCAAAGCTTCACCCTGTCTTTGCTAACACTGCAAGACTGTTTGCTAACACTGCAAACTGCTTCTCCAAAAGCTTCTTCCTGTGCCCTTGCTAACACTGCAAGACTGTTTGCTAACACTGCAAACTGCTTCTCCAAAAGCTTCCTGCCTTGTGCCCTTGCTAACACTGCAAGACTGTTTGCTAACACTGCAAACAGCTTCACCAAAGCATCACCGCCTTGCTTTCCAAATGCCCCAATGACCCCTTTCTATACTACTCCTGTTGGTAAACCAACGATCGAGATTAAATCAAACCAACGGCTAAGATTAAGACAACTCAACAGCCAATAATAGAATTGGTTGCAAGGTGTCCAAAAGGGAATCTCTAAAATTAGTAAATAATAACCATTTACTAATTTTTGGCAAGTGGACAAACAGCTGTCCAAACCACCCATAAATACAACCGCTATTCATAGATAAGGACGAACAGCTGTCCAAGCTACCCATAAATAGTGCTGCTATTTCCGGGTCAGAAATAACAGCTGTCCAACTAACAATAATTAACAATGCTAGTCTTTGGATGTTGTTTCAAAATGGGAAGGGTGAAATGGGTTCTTGTTATCTCTTTACTTTATAATTTTTGGTGCACCATCCAGTAATTTTTTTGATGCAACGACTTATAGAAATATTTACAACAGAAACATGGAAGGAAAATCATTGTATACCATTCGTGTAGTTGGTGGTCAACTTTTGCTATTTGTCACAGTAATCTATACAACAATCATAATATTTTATAAATAACATAAAGATTTCTTTATGAACTGTAGAACTAGTAAATCACCTAGATTTGTGGGAAAGATTGAATAAAAATAAATACTTCCTAGTTTCTTGAAATAGGAACATCTAAATTATAGCTCTCTAGAAAATGAATAACAAGGTACTATAATTTATATAATTTTCATAATAATTTTACTCAAATTCACTTCTAATTTATATTATATTTTAAATTCATTTCAATTTAGTTACAATTACTCTAATTTATATATTAGCAATACTTCTAACTTTTATTCTAACAGTATCTATAATGCTTTTGAAAAATCTTTAAATAATACTAATAAACTCATAAATATTTAATATTTATAATCAAATCTTTTGGTTGAATATTTTTATGGGCAGTTTAGTATTACATAAAGAGATAAAATCACTTTAAAAAAATAATAATTCATTGAACATAATCAAATTTTATTCTAGTTTATTTACTTTTGTTATAGTTGTTAATTTTTTAATTTTATTTTGCCCAACTCCCACAAATAAATTATATTTTAGAAATCCTTTTTTTCACTAATTTTAAATTTTGTCTCAACATAAATGGTAAACCTAATAATAACATATTTTAGGATATTAAAATTTTCTACTAAATATAAAAATTATAATCTTATTATATAAAATATTAAAAATTAATTTTTAAAGAGCTTAAAACAAGTATTATTTGTACCCTTTGCAAATTTTTGAAAATGGATACATTTTCTTAAAATATTGTGGCAATATTGTGTGATAGAGATGAATGGAATACTTGGCCCTCATGCCAGTTCTAAATTGATAAGAATTTAGAGGTATGTTTCTTATCATAGTTTCAAGTGAGCTTTATTTTTGAAATATTTAGACAAAAAGATCATTTTTTATTGTATTTATTTTTTTGTTCAACATTAGAATTTATAAATATTTTCATATGTTGTAGAACATAGTTTATGCTCTTGAATTTTTTTTGTCAATCATTAATTTATTGAGTGTTTGTAAGGCACATAATCTACATTACCAAAATATGCAATGCAAAACAAATTTTTATAATGCATAATACTAATTAAGTTTGTCTTCAAGATTGCATATATAACTCTTATTAGCAAATAGCTCAAAAGAACTTTGGTATATTGGGTATAGTTCCTTAAATTATATAACATTCTCCAAAGTATAGGTCATCCATTTCATATAAGAAACAATAGTTGGAGAGGTAGGGATATATAGGAAGGGATAAAGGGAGAGAGGTGGGGGGTGAGTAAAATGAATAATATGTAGAAATATAAAAGATAGATACGTGGAAAAATTGATAGTGATAAAAAATAGGGAGTGAGTGTATATGAGGGAAATAAATATGAAGGGAAAGGAAAATAAGAAGGAAGTAGGAGGGAGAGAAATAGGAAGAGAAGAGAGGAGAACGCTGAGATGAAGAGATAGAATGATTTAAAGATAAAAATTAGGTGATGGATAGTATATAGATAGATACATAGAGTATATCAAAGATAAATTCAAAAAATAAAATATAGATGGTGAAAGGTGAATAATAAAGAAATGAGTAAGATAAGAGAGAGATAGGGAGGGAGAAAGGAATGTATATGTGTGTAAGAAATATATCTAGGAGAGAGGAGAGAGATGGAGATTGAATTAATGATTTGAAATAGCTAGGCTATCCATTTCCTAAAAGAAATAATGATAAGGGGGGTAAATAATTATAATGAGAGATAGTGGGAGGGAGAGAAATAAAAAGACAGGAAGAGGAAATTAACAAAGAGAATGATAAGGACATATGAGGTGATAGATGGATATTGATAAACAAATAGATAGATAGATAGAGTAGATCAAAGAGAAATACAAAAATCATGATATAGATATAGAGGAGAAAAAGGTTATGATAAGATAAAAACAAGGAGGAATAAAGGAGTGTCTATGTGTGAAAATATAAAAATAGAGTAAGGAAGTAGATAGGGGGATTTTATGAAGACGTGTTCAAGAACACCATCAAAAGTATATGAAGATTATCAGCTCATTTCTTGCACCCTTCAAAGGTGCAAGTGCTAGTTATATAGTAGCCAATGGAGGGGGTTGACCCGTGGTACAAAAGGCTGGAGACCAGCGGGAAGTTGCCCCTTGCTATCTACCCAATCCATTTTGTATTGTAAACACCTTGTTTAAAATACATCAAATTAGTCAAATAAATCTTAGGAATTATTTTTTTGATGAAAACGCTAGCAATTTTTTTTATAGGAGTCAATGGGAGGAGGGAAAAAGATTGAGACAAGTTTTTTCAGAGGTTAGAGAGCCATTCAAGCTAGGATCCGAAAAAGCTAGTGGTGGAATCAACTAGGGCACATTAAGAAAAATAAATATATCATATTTGAACCTATATTGAATATCAGAATCCCAACTAACTTGATAAATTCTACCACCTTAATATCATTTTATCAACACTCAATCTACAACATTAATGACATGAATTAAAAATAAATATTAGGATATAATCGAATGGGCTTTGCATTAGTTGCTTAAATCTATTCATGGTCCCCTACCATTCCCACATAGTTTTGGGTGGTTTAGAATATATTATTGAATTTTTTTCTCTATCATGTGTGCACATAACTTTTTATATATTTTATGATCATGTTTTTATCATGTATTCTATTAATATACTCCAGCTCTATAAAGTTGTAACCTACAATTTTGAATACAATACTTTTTATCTCAAAGTGTTTAATGTATGAGCCACAAATCAGTTATAAAATGATCTAATATTTAATTATTCTTAATATATAAATTTAAAATGTTTTTGTTTTTGTTTGTTTCATTATATCCTCCCATCCAAATCCAACATTGAGCTTTCACTTGGGAACACATTTCTGTTTGCATTTTCATGAGCAACTAACCTTTTCCAACAACACTCATTGCAAAATAAATACATTCTTATCCTTGCTTCTTATTCAAGTTCATGGCTTGCATAGTTTCACTAACATCCAACAACTATGAATACAATTGCCTAGAGGTTTGGGAGAAATCCATAATGATCTTAATTATCCAATATTAGAAAACTCTACAAATTTATAGATATATATTTATATTGTATTTCATGAAGATTATTGTTGTAATAACAACATAGTGTAATGATTTTTCCTATTATTCCTCATTTCATTATTATACTTTGGTTCTAAAACTATAATTGATACAAGCATTTTAATCTACTAATTTATCATGTTTTTATCCTTCTCTCTATGTTCTATTAAGCTCCATTTCCATGTTATAATTTGATTCTAAATTTTTTATTATGGATATAAGCATTTTGATATGACAATTTGTTATGTTTTTATCCTTCTCTTTATGATACCTATTTCTATAATATGGTTATCTTTCTAAGAACCAAGAAGGAAAATGTGTTGCTACCTTTAGAAGTGGCTATAAGCGCATCTCATATGGAGTCCTAGACTTCAATATTGACAACAGTGACATTTACAATATATTGGTGTTTCTATTATATCTTCAATTGCCACAGTTTCTTACTAGAATTGTGATAATCAAGCATGTTTACATTTTTTTTTGGGTGGAAATAGGTTTCATATTTGAAATGGTGAATTTTTTGAATCACATACATGATATTATAAGTCTAATTTTAATCAATTACTTGCAAGTTTATAAATATGTGTGACTTATAAATAAGTGCACTTATAATTCAAAAGAAAAATAAAACATTATATTCAAAGAGATAGAACATATGTACATATTTCTTATAAATAAAATTAAAACCTACCCAAATCATTTATTTAATCAAACTATTTACTAGTTGCACAAAGAAATGTTCATTAAGATATTAGAATTGATCTTTGAAGAGAAGATCCACTTATTTTTAATGCTGAATTTATAATGTTTAAGCTTTCATGTGGATATATTTAATCTAATGGTTTACGTTAAGTTTAAATTATATAATAGTTAAAATGGTTCACTATTTAATTGTGAGGAATATAACGTAGCGAAAATGCCGCCCTTCACCTGCGGTAAAATGTTCAGAGATTTATAACGTCCAAGCCTTACAATATAGTTTAATTGCACTATGAGACAACCTGCTCCGCCTTTTTATATTTTCCATTTTTGAAGGACTGGGTGTTGACTCGATTAAAAGCATCCAAGATTGTTTTATCTGAATAAGACAATTGAAATTTCCACGAAATTTCCTCTCTGGCATGTTGACTGACAAACGCGATGTATCCTTCGCTGAATAAGAGACAGCATAAACGAAAACTAAATAAAGAAATAAAACTGAACTCTCTATAGCTATGATTGCAATTCAAATTAAAACATAAAAAAATTGCATTATATGGTTTTTAATTGAAAAGAATGCATACAAAGAGACCAAACTATGAATAAATAAATAAATAGAAATCATAATGCTGAAGTCTACTATAACAAATCGGCAAGTTGTTTAAGAGATAAAGAGTCTTTAACATAACTGACACAAGGATTATCATAATCAGCTACAAACCTGCTGAAAGGGACTATAAAAGAAATAAAATTTTCAGTATATGGTGGTATGAAAGGAATCAATTTATTATAATGAGTTTTTGTACAGTATTAAATAATATTAATTTTGAAGAAACATGAGTTATAGCAATAAAAAATGGTGGCGACTCCTCCATTGTTGGGCTCCTTTGAAAATGCAATGGCGTATTCTTCAATAGAGGAATATGGCCGAAGCATGCTTTTATTTACATTCAGCTGTTTTTTAGTTCTGATCTCCGATATCCGATATCCGATTAGCAAGTTCTGATTGATGAGAAACTCAATGCTGTCAACCTCTGGTACAATCTCTCTCTGAGTAAACACTAACACGAAAACTACGAAGAGCCAAATTATCACCACTGCTCTGCCCAGACCGCTTACAATCCTCTCCGCTGCACAATCACAATGTTCATTTTAGCTTTGGGAAGCGCTGTAAATTGTTTGGCAATACGTAAATAAAAGAAAATAGACAGAATCTTGTTACATTGAGTCATGAAGAGCGTTGAAAATGAAAACCTGCAGAGAAAAAGATCAATATTTACATCGAATTAGAAATATTTGCTGAATGCTGTTTGATATTTTGCAATAGAAACAATCCACTATTTTCTAGTATAGAAACAAGGAATTTTGGATTATTTCCTAGTGTGATGTCGGGATGGCAAATTGTCACTGCTAAATCTTTGAAATGCAAAAGAATCTTTTGAACTAGTTACTTCATCAATCTTAGAACATGACAGATTTGTATTTTGATGTTAACGATCCTCCTGATCTATTCAAGAATAATCTTGAGACATTCAAGATGGAGCCTCTAATTTAAAAAATGGAAATACTTGAATAGCTTTATTTTCTCAAACTTAGCAATATATAATGATCTTTAAGAATAGTTCATATGAAATTAGTTTATAAATAAGTCTACAAATGAAAAATCATGAAAAAATTGTCACATGTTTAAAACAACTGAATATATACACACCAAACTATAACTATCTGAACATAGTATTAGACCGTTCAATGATATGAATACATAGCATTGGGAATAAGATTCCTAATACCAATGACCTCAAATGACTTTTTTTCATGTAGATTCTTATCATAATGGAAATGTCTTTCTACTATGCACCTAAATTGTAGCTCAACATCATGTTACCATATATATGTTCTTGGTTTAATTTCTGTTGTTTTTTTTGGTGTGATTGACCTAATTTATAAAGTTCGTTGATTATCGTTAAAAAAAACATTTCAAATGTTTGCGAAATAGCAATAAGCTACAAAAGACTTTTTCACAAATTTGTTATTGGTTCCAAGTTTACAAATTTTTTAGTGTGATTGTACTATTTGACAGAAAAGCTTATTTTAAACCTTATAAGAATATTTTTATTTAATGATTGTGGACAATTAGTTATATGGAAATTAAAGATATATTAGTCTTATGCCGGTCATTGCTCAGTATTAGAGCATGACAGTGCATAAAAGCTTTTAGATTTGAATATTAGTAGACCCAGGACAAACTCAATATGACATCAAATCTAAACCAAGCTAAAAGTTCAAAACACTCTAAAATGACTCATAAGAATTAATGGAAAAAAATATATCCAAACTAAAAACGGACTAATGGTGAACTTATAAAGATTAATAATTCACTGATATAATATTTAAAAAATAAATAGAAGACTTTGAAGTGATCTTAAAATTCTCAACTAAAGAATATATCTATTTTTCCGTGTTGATTGAATTACCCACATTCAGATGAAGCGGGTGATTACCTACTGTTATAAGATTATATTTCCAATGGCTAACCAGCAGTGCCACACTAGGAATTAGTATCTCTGTTGGTAAGATATACGTTTTTAGTTTTCTGTTTAGACAATAAGCCATAATCAAACGCTAATTTTTTTTCAACATTCACTAAGCTTTAAAAGGAGAAATCGTAAACCTGAATGTTCAAAAGATTCATGAAGTCAAGCCGACAGATTAATCACAGCCTATGGCCGCATTCATAAATTTGGTCTAGTGATGGAATGGGCGTTGACTGGAGTAGAGGATTCAAAGGTTTTTTAAATGCGCATGCCTTCTTATCATTTGAAGCACAGCACGGAAATTTCGCCTATAAGACCACGGAAATTTCTCCTGCTATAGTTTGAATGAGACCATGGAAGTTTCATCGAGCTATCCATTCTAACAAGTTGACTGACAAACGCGGATGCGCCCTTCCTCGAAAAAAGATATGGCCCCTATGAACAACTAAATAAACAAATTCCGTTTCACTCAAAAAATTCCGAATCATTCTATTTTTTAATGAAAGAAATCAGCAGCATGGCGCCGGAAGCGTCTACCTAGCTGAGAGAATCGGCATTTGCTAGCACTTGCATTCAAAAGAAGGTGCTGATAGGAAATTATTTGTACACTAAAATACTATACATGTATATTGTCTCAATTTGTAAATGAGGGAGATTTACTTGGATTATGTATTTGTCTATAATTAATTAAAATATATATTTGCAACATTTTCAACAAGAGACATGCATTACGTCAGAGTTCCTGTTTATTAGTTAATTATTTAGCATGTTGTGTGTTTACAGTCAATGAAGATGTCCAACAAAGTTTGAAATAATTAATAATTCAATTGCATTAATAGTGACATAGAGCATAAATGTATGATTCAATTGGAATGCTTGTGCTCATCCATTGAAGATCGTTCTTTTTGTTTGTGTATTTCGATTAAGGCTTTGGAAGTGTCAACTAAATCTCCTTTTTAAGGCATAAAGAAGACTCTTGAGGTCTTAGAAGAGCCACAACCCATAAGAGAAAGTGGAAAATACAACACATAGATTAATGTCTTAAAGAGCCCTAGGTTTACCCTAACTACCATTCATTTTGTGTATTTTACCCTATGATCTTACAACCTCGGTGCTGGGGTAACCGCACTTATATAATGCAAAAGTTGTTGACACCATTCCTCCAATCGCCCTATGTATTTGACTCTACACCAAGCTCTATAAAAATGAGTGTAAGGAGAGAACAACCCAAGTCTCATAGTTATCATGTTACCTTGTTCAACAAATCTGCATCTTTAAAAACAAGAGGCACAAGGTGTCACAGTTCCTGCATATTGCTTAATGGTTATAGAATTGTGGTGGAGTAGGAAAATGTAAAGTTAAGGTGAAGGGAATTGTTTTTAATAATCTAGAAGAATGAGAATGACATTAAATAATTGTAAGTTAGCATTGATTGCATTGAAGCAATGAACTTGGATAGACGAAATCACAAATCCTTATATTAAGAACTTAAAAAATTGTGGGTTGCACTGCTAACATGGAATTTTTCTTTGCTAAGTTGCCACATTAGGGGGGTACCTATTGGACAAAACTTTGCTTAGGGCTTTATCCAATCTCAATTTTTTTTTCCACAACCACAAGGAATGAATCTTGGTGGGTAGTCCTACACATAGGCTCCACCAACTACATGAAGTTGCAATATTTTATAGTTTGAGTTTAGATAAGTATAGTAATAATAGATTTAGAAAGGAAAATATAAGATAGGTAGAATGAAGACACTATATACTTGGTTCTTAAACTATTTCATGATTCTTAATGTCATATTTTCCCCTCGGTTCTATTAAGATTGCTTAAGAATCTTTGGTTTACTTTTGATTCGTGTATCAAATATAAAACATTATTCTATTCATGGAGAAATTTTTTGATTGGATGTCATGATTGGATATTAATGAAAAAATTAAATATAAAAATCTCCATGATCAAATAGCAAAACTTTGATTTGTAATAGCATAAGTATGATCAAATGCCAAAGCTTTGATTCTCAAGCCTATTCTTTTTTCTAACTCGTAGTAATCTATTATTTGTAAATATTTTTGCTTTATTCAATTAAAAAAAGAGAGAGCTTTGATTCTCACCATCACAAGTAATAATAAATGTATATTTGCAATAACATATGTAATATTCTTCTTAAACTTAATGATCACAAATATGTGTAAGATGTCCCTCAAATTTGAAGATCTGATAATACCATAAAATACAAGTAAAAAATAAATCTCAATATATTCAATTGAAATCAAGGTTACTTGAATGTAGTTTCTCCAATCCACTTTCAACTATAATCAATATGCAACTGATAGTCATGTGTCACCACATGACTATAGATTAGTTTGCAAATAGAACGCATGACATTTTTCACATGTGCTAGTGTCTTGTTTGTGCTTGGACATCTTGAACTCTTCTAAATTTGGAGTTGAATCTTTTATGCAAATGGATTTCTTCGAAAAAAGACTTCGGAAGATTAAAAGAAGAAATTTTGATGACATTGCTAGTTGTTTCTTCACTTTCCTCTTCTTCTCCTTGCCTTTTCCATTATCACATGGATAGTCATACAGTCCATACCTAAAAATATTTCTTCCTTCCACACGATCACACCATGCTTATCTAGGCTTGAAAGAAAATGTGTGCATAAATAATATGTGTAACCCTTGAAACCACAAAAAATCTGTGCAAATACACCATCAATTACAAACTAAGAAACTTGTAACCCTTATCACATTTCAAAAGCACAACTTCTGGAATCAATCTTTTCATGATGACTTCCTCTCAACAACACATCTATATAACATGTCAATCAAATCCCTTGACATACCAACCAAATTACCTAAAATTCCTATTCATCCATCTTCTGATTGCAATGGGGTTTCCAAGTTTATGAATGGGGCAGAGGAAGACAAAATGTATGGTGTCTTCCTAAAACAAATAGATGAATATTTTAAAGAATTTTCTCCATGCCCAACCCTTGCATCTCTGCCTACTCCTAATAACATTGCCAAGGTATGTTTGAATTATTTTATGCAATAATTGCAACTAGGAAAGATTTAAGGTTGTATTGCCACTTAATGTTGGTCTTACAAGAATTATTAATATAGCAAAACATTATTAATAGTGTTTGGAAAAATTTATTGATCAAATGTGTATATTCTTTTGATGAAATGTTTAATTATGTGAATGGTAGATTTCTCAGGAGAGTAGAGAGCTAGAGCTTTTGATGAAAACTAGTCAAAAAAAAATCTATAAATTTTGATGAGTAAGATTTTAATTTACATTGTGTCTATGGGTTTTCTTTGACTTGGAGTTCGATAAAGATTCGAGATATTGATCTGTTCTTGTGAAATTCTTTGATGATTTTACCATACAGTATAGGATTTCACAATAATACAAAAGTATTTTTAGATGGCTTTCCTTCATTTGGAAAATGATAGAATGGAGCATAGTTGAAATTATAATGAATTTTTATTGATATTATTATCTCAGGCCCTTGCTACCGGAAGGATTTTTCATATTACCAACTATGGCATGGATCTAACACGTGCGTTTGGCAACACACATTAGCGCTCATGATGGGAATAGATGATGCATTTCATTTGTGTTGGTAAACAGATTAATCACTGTGAAGTTACTTTTTAAAATGACCCCATTCACTCTTTGAACAATGACAAGTGTGCCAATAGTTAGAGATATTGCAATTGATCACTATCAAATTTCAATCTTCATTTGCATTTGAGAGTGACAACTCCCTCATAAGATATGGGTATTTATTATTTTTCAATGAAAATGTATTTAGACTTATAAGATCAAAAGAAAGCTATTGATGACAAATGCACCACATGACTTCAAAATTTCCCTAATTTAACATAACTTCTAATCAAAACAACCAAGAAGTAAACTTGAAAGCTATCATTAATACAATGTTAATTCAATAATTCATGAACATTTGCACGATACCATGAAATCACTCATTACAAGGAATTGAAAATTACACAATTTAGAAGTATGGAAAAAGAACCCAAATGCACATTCCTTTATTTCCTTGCACTAAGAACATACGTAGAAACCTCAATTACATAGACAACCTCTATACACACTTTCCAAAAATTATCTTATCATTAAAACATAAGTTTTCCCTTATTCCCAAATTCCAAAAAGTCCCCTATTACATGTGTTATTCATGAATTTATAAGTCATTCTCACTTAACTAACTTGTTGGGTTTGTAACCACTCAAAAATTTAGAGTTTTGAATTTGGAATACATTTGAAAATTGACTCTAACTCTAACTCATATGAATCAAAACTCTAGATCCTAACTCTTGCTACAATAAGTGACATGCTCACTTTTACATAATAAGTAACATGATGACTACATATTTTTGTCAAAAATTTATTACAGTTGGTCAGTTGCCCCTGGAGCCAAATGACCACCTGCCTCCCTGATTGCATTTAACTTAGTAGGTGAGTTTGAAATCCAAATTGAAAGGGAAATATTGTAGTGTGAGATGAAAAGGAATGAATTTGATTCATTTGATTAGTTAGTTAGAGAGATTAGAGAAGAGAAAAGTAGAGTGTAGAGAAAAGAAGAACATCAGAAGATTAGAGTAGAGGAAGAATATTTAGAACAAAGATCGGAGGATAGGAAGAAGGTTGACCTTCAGCATTTTTAGTAGCATGTGTTGAATCTCCTTGTCATTCTATAAGTTCATATTGTTTGGTCCTGTGAAGCAGTGATTGCTCTAGACATCTTTGTATGCAGCCATTAGAGCTATAAGTTTAAGTTTAATGTTTTATCAGTTTGAAATTCTAGTGTTTTTTTGGTTGAAGCTGAATGCTCTTAGATTTTGTAATAGTTTAACCTAGTTGAATAGAAAACAAGCAAGAAAGTAGGCATATTAATTGATCCAAGTGTTGGTTCATCATTGTCTCTCTTCTATTCATCATTGCATAGTAGTTTTGTATTTGAGAAGTTCATATTTGAAAGTTTCATTGTTACGCTCTTTGTGTTTTAATGGTGGAAATGTTCAGACAGGAAGTCTGCTAATAGATCACTCAGTTTGTGTAAGACGTGTTATCTTTACTGAGTCCACCAAGTCTCTCTCTACAATTCTTATCGAGTTCACTTGGCCTAAGTGTTGGTTGTGTGTAGAGCTCATCGAGCTCCATCTCCCTTTGGAAATCAAGCTCACTCGACATACTCTATGCTAAGTTCCTTTTTGAGCTCACTCGGCATACATTGCACCGAGTTGCCCCTTTTTTCCAATCTCCCTTGGCTCCTTCATGTGCCAAGTTCACTCGGTACCTACCGCCTATCACTCAACATTATTTGCTGCTGAGCATAAATTTTATAAGGTTATGATTTATTTTCACATGGTATCAAAACCTTGAGGCCCCACATCCATAATGAGTTGGGGCATTTATTTTCTTGTAAATTGACATGGTAGGAGATGCAGGAAAGATATGGCAACAATCACCATCATTTAATGGACAAAATTATGATACATGGGCAAAGAAGATGGAAACCATAATGGTAGCTAATGATTTGTGGGAGTTTTTAATAAATGGATTCAATGATGTTATAGTCCCAGCACTATATGTTGCCCTCAAAAACCCACATAAGACTTAGCTGAAGGAGTCAAGGAGAAAGGATGCAAAGGCATTAAGTCTGATAGAGGCAAGAATGATAGAGACAATTTTTCCCAAGATTGTATCAACAAATTATGCAAAGGAAGCATGAGATATCCTTGAGATGAACTTCAAGGGGACTGATAAGGTTAGAGTAGTGAAGCTACAAATGATCATAAGGGAATTTGAGAACCTTGAAATGAAAGACAATGAGCCTATTGTAGAGTTCATCTAAAAAATCAATCAAGATGAGCCGTTGGAAGACAAAACCAAGAATCAGGGATCTATGTCAAATGACAACTGGAATCTTTTGAACAGAAAGGTACTTGGAAGAATTTGACTATGCTTGGCACCATCTATGGCATTTAATATTACAAAAGCAAAGACAACAAAAGAGTTGATGCAAACCCTAGTGAAACTGTATAGAAAGCCCTCTGCTTCAAACAAGGTATTTCTCATGAAGCATTTATTTAATATGAAAATGGTAGAAGGTGGATTTGTTGCAAATCATTTAAATGAGTTTAATACTATTACTAGTCAATTATCTTCTATGGGTATCAATTTTGATGAAGAAATTAGGCCTCTCTTGATTTTGTGTTCTTTTCCTGAAAGTTAGAATGGCTTGGTAATAGCTATGAGTAAATTTGTTCTTGGATCTAGTACCTTAAAATATGATGATGTGATCGATGCTATTTTGAGTGAGGAAACTCATAGGAAAACCTTAGGTGGATCTACATCAAGAAGTAATTTGAAAGCACAAAGCAGAGGTAGAACAACTGAGAGAGGAAGTAATTCCAAAAATTGTGGGAAATCAAGAGGAAAGTTAAAGGGGAGAAGGTCTCAATTGAGAGGACCAAATGACTATTGGTACTATAGGAAACTAGGGCATAAAAAGAAAGATTATTGGAATTGAAAGAAAAATGAAGGAGATAAACTAGATGGAGAGAAGGAGGCAAATGTGGTAAGTAACAAATTCAAAGAGGATGCTTTGCTTTTGTTTTTAGAAAGTGTTGATGATTCTTGGGTTTTAGATTCTAGTGCTTCATTTCATGCTACACCTCATAGAGGTTATTTCATTAATTATGTCCATGGGGATTTTGGACTTGTTTATTTGGGGGATAATGAACCTTGTCAGATTGTTGGAAAGGGAAAAGTTAAGATTAAGTTGTAGAATGGTAATCATTGGCTACTACATGAGGTAAGACATGTTCCAAGGCTAAGTAGGAATTTAATTTTAGTAGGGCAACTCAGTGATGAGGGTTGTGTAGTTACTTTTAATGATAAAAATTGGAAAGTTTCAAAAGGTTACCTTGTAGTAGTAAAATATGTGAAAGTAGGCACCTTATATCTTTGTATAGGTCATATTTTTTCTTCCACTTTAATTATTTCAAATAAAAATGAATGTTTAGGACCAATTGCTATAGTTGAGTAGGGAGAACAAATAGCTGCTATAGATTCTAATATAGTGTTATGGCACAACAGACTTGGGCACATAAGTGAGAAAGGTATGAAATTAATTCATTCAAAGAATGTTTTACCAGGTCCAAAATGTGTTAATATGGATTTCTATGAAAATTGTGTGTATGGAAAGCAAAAGAGATTGAGTTTTGTGAAGATTGGGAAAGAAAATAAAAAGGAGAAATTAAAGCTTATGCATATAGATGTATGGGGAATAGCTCAGCTTTCTTTCCATTGTGGCTCTCATTATTATGTTACATTCATTGATGAATCAACTAGAAAAGTATGGGTTTATTTCCTTAGAAATCTGATGTATTTCAAACTTTTAAGAAATGGAAGTGCTTGGTTAAAAATGAGATTGGTAAGAAATTAAAATGTCTCAAATGTGATAATGGTGGTGAGTATTATAATTATGAATTTGAATATTATTGCTCCACTAATGGTATTCATGGACATAAAATTGTTCCAAGGAATCCACAGGAAAATGGAGTGGCTAAACGCATGAATAGGACTATAATGGAGCATGCAAGGAGCATGAGGTTGCATAATGGGTTGCTTTTACACATGTGGGTGGAGGCTGTCAATACTACTGTATATTAGATTAATAGAGGTCCCTGTACTCCTTTGGGTTGTGGTATTTTAGAGGAAGCCTAGACTAGTAAGAAGGTGAGTTATTCTTTTCTCAAAACTTTTGGTTGTGAAGCTTTCGCTCACATAGATTCTGAAAATAGAACCAAGCTGGAAGCTAAGTCAAAGAAATGTGTATTTGTTGGATATGGCATTAATTAATTTGGTTATAGGTTTTGGGATTTTGAAAATCATAAAATTATAAGAAGCAGAGATGTCATATTCCATGAGAAAGTGTTGTACAAAGATCTGTTGTAACAACATGAGAAAAAAAGAAGATGATTATGTAGTGTTGGATGATACTCCAAAAGATGATGTTCTAGCCATTCCTCATGATGTGAAACAATTGCAACAACAAATATCACACACACCAGTGAATGTTAGATGGTCAACAAGGAAAATTAGACCTTCAGAAAGATTTTCTCCCTCTTTGTATTCTATTTTATTCACTGATACTGGTGAACTTGAATGTTATGATGAAGTTGTGCAGGTGGATGCTAAGATTCAGTGGGAGTCTACAATGAAAGAAGAAATAGACTCTTTACTAAAAAATAAGACATGAAATTTATGCAAGTTGTGTGTAGGTAAAAGAGCTTAGTGGGTTTACAAGTTAAAAGAAGAGGAAGGAGGTAAGAAAATATTTTAAGCCAGGTTAGTTGTAAAAGGATTTGCACAGAAAAATGAATCTATTTTGATGAGATATTTTTTCCTCTTGTTAAAATGACTTCTATCTATACTATTTTAAGTATTGTGGCTAGTGAAGATTTGCATTTGGAGCAGCTTGACGTTAAAACTACCTTCCTTTAAGGTGATTTGGGTGAAGAGATATATATGGCTCAACCATAGGGATTTGAGGTCAAAGGTAAGGATAAATTAGTGTGCAAACTGAAGAAAAGTTTATATGGCTTGTAGCAAGCACCTCAACAATGGTATCTGAATTTTGATAGTTTTATGCATGAGCATGGATACAATAGGTGCCATTCAGATCATTGTGTTTATTTTAAGAGGTTGGATGATGAAAATTACATTATTTTATGTTTATATGTTGATGATATACTTGTAGTTGGGTCTAACATGGATCATATTAAAGGGCTGAAACATTAGTTAGCACATGCATTTTCTATGAAGGATTTGATGGTAGCAAAAAAAATCCTTAGTATGAAGATTTGCAAAGATAGGAAGAACAAAAAATTGATGCTATCTCAAGCTGATTATTTTGAGAAGGTGTTACAATTTTTCTCTATGGAGAATGCTAAAGTTGTCAGCACACCTTTACCTAATCCTTTGAAATTCACTAAGTAGATGTGTCCCAAGAAACAAGAAGAGGAGGATAAGATGTCCAAGGTACCCTATCCTTCAGCTATAGGAAGCTTTATGTATGTTATGGTATGTACAAGGCCAAATATTGCACATGCAGTGGGAGTTGTTAGCAGGTATATGAATCATCTATGAATTGAGCATTGTAATGTAGTCAAATGGATTCTCAGATATTTGAGAGGTACATCCACTAAGTGTTTACACTTTGGGGGCTTTACTACTAATTTACAGGGCTATGTTGACTCAAATTTGGCAGGGTATATTGATACTAAGAAAAGTACTACAGGTTATGTCTTTACTATTGGTGGGGCAACCGTGAGCTAGGATTTTAGGTTACAGAAGGTTAATACTTTATCCACTATAGAGGCAAAGTATGTTGCTACTATAGAGGCAGCCAAGGAGATGATATGGCTTTAGTTCTTCTTGGAAGAATTGGGACATCCTCAGAAGGATAATTATTTGTTTACAGATAATCAGAGTGTCATTCATATTGCAAAGAATTCAGCTCTACATTCAAAGACAAAACACATATAGTTGCGATACCATTTCATTTGATCCATTTTGGATGATGGATAGTTAAAACTAGACAAGATACAAATAGATGAAAATCCAACGAATATGTTTACAAAGGTAGTGACAAGGGAGAAGCTGAATTCCTCTTTAGCTTTGGTTAGTCTTCTAGACCAAATAGTAATCAATGAACCTTATAGTCCAAGGTGGTTTGATCTAGTGGGAGCCCCATGTGGTAGTGGTATTGTTATAGGATCAGTCTCTAAGTGGGAGATTGTTGTCTAGTTTGGAGTCTGATCAATCCCCAAGTGGGAGATTGTTAGTTTGTGGTGACTGATTAGGGAAATACTGTACATACTTCATAAATTCATTGGTCCCTATTTTATTGGGATTTTTGGCTGACATGTAATTATTAATTATAACCCTAAAGTAGTTAATACTTGTATAAAAGGGCTTAAGGTTAGGGATTGTTTCATAAGTTGATGTGAAAATTGGTTCTTGCGGCAGTATTGAGCTATAAGGGATTATGGATTGTAATCAGGTTGTAGTTGCTAAATCGTAATAATATTAGACTTTCTATTTGGTGGATGTAGCTTAGGGATTGGGTGAACCACATTAAATCTTGGTGTCTTGTGTTCTTTTTTTTGTGATCTATTATTTTTTGAATATGGTTATATTTGCATGTAATTGTTATTTTCGTCTGTGGTTCAATCCTAACATGTTGTCCAAGAAAAGAATGGGAGATGGTTTGCCAAGCATTGTAGATTCATATGACAAGTATGAGGCTTGCATTTTGGGTAAGCAACATAGGCTTCCCTTTAATTCTAGAAATTCTAAAAGGGTTGGAGCACCATTAGAATTGGTGCATTTTGATTTAGTAGGCCCTATGCAAACTACTTCTATTGGGGGGAGTGCTTATTTTATGACATTCATAGATGATTTCAGTCATAGGAATGGGTGTATTTTTTGAAGAACAAATTTGAGGCATTTGTTGAATTTAAAACCTTGGGTGAAAAGGAATGTGGACACTATATAAAAGTCCTTAGATCAAATAGGGGAGGGGAGTATACCTCCAATTTGTTTGTAAATTTTTGCAAGTAGAATGACAAAGAAAAAGCTTACATCTAGTAATACTTTGCAGCAAAATGGAGTGGCTGAGAGGAAGAATAGGGCCATTGTTGAAATGGATAGAAGCATGATGAAAGAAAAATGACTCCCAACTGAATATTATGGAGAAGTTGTAGCAACAATAGGATAACTAATTAATAGGTGTCCCACAAAGTAAGTTTTTGACAAGATTCCTCTTAAGGGTTGGTCAAGGAACAGATGGACAATTGAACACTTAAGAGTGTTCAAATGTGTATCATATGCATATGTGCCTAAGGAACAAAGGTAGAAGTTAAAGATGATAAAGGTGTGAAGTGTATCTTCACAAGTTATAGCTTAGAATCAAAGGCTTATAGTTTGTATGATCCAATCACCAAGAAGATCATCATTTCAAGAGATGTGAAATTTCATGAAAACCAATCATGGGATGGCTCAGTTGATGTATCTTCAAGCACTTCAAGAAAAGTGCCAAGTATTGATGAGGAAAAGGAAGACATTGGTGATGAGTAGGATGATGGAGCAGTAAATATGGATTGTAGACAAAGGCAAAAGGGCAAGGAGCTCTTTACATGCTACGTGACAACTCCAAGCAGTTCAAGACAACTTTGAGCTAGTATACAAAATAGTAGCAGTTGCAATACTGAAAATTCAGTTCGCACTCTTGCCTCCCTATTGCCAAGAAAGATGAAGAGTCTAAGGGAGATATATCAAAATGAAAGGTATGAGGAAGATTATGATGAGAGTGTTAATTTTGCATTAGTTTCTCATAGTGATCCAATTTACTTTGAAGAAGCTATGAAGGAAGATAAATGGTGTAATGCCATGGATGAGGAAATAGATGCTATTGAAAGAAATGAGACATGAGACTTAACTACTTCTCCTCCTAAGAAGGAAGTAATTGGAGTCAAATGGGTTTACAAGACCAAGTGTAATACTGAAGGAAAAATAATAGGCATAAGACATGTTTAGTGATCAAGGGGTACATGTAGTAGTATGACAGAGATTATGATTAGACCCCGGTTGTAAGAATGGAAACCGTGTATGCTGTCATAGTAATTATAGCTCAACACAAATGAAAGGTATATCAAATGGATGTGAAGTCTGCCTTCTTGAATGATCTATTGAAAGAAGAGGTTTATGTGGAGCAACCATTTGGTTATGAAGTTTTGGGTGAAGAAAACAAGGTGTATAGATTGAAGAGAGCCTTATATGGGCTCAAGCAAGCTCTATGGGCATGGTACAAGAAGATTGACTCATATTTGATGAGCAGTGGCTTTAGGAAAAGTGATGGTGAGCCCACTCTCTACATCAAGGAAACAAATAGTGAAGTGTTGATTGTTGTCTTGTATGTGGATGATTTAATCTTCACTAGAAATGATAATTTCCTAATTAGTGAGTTCAAAGAGGCAATGAAAAATTAATTTGAAATGACAAACCTAGGTCTCTTGAAGTATTTTCTAGGCATAAGAAGTAAAATAAATACAAGATGACATCTTCATCTCTCAATAAAAATATGCAAGGTAGATCTTGGAGAGATTCAAAATGTAGAATAGTAAGGAAGCCCCAACACCAACAATAGTAGGTCTAAAGTTGAGCAAGGAAGATTTTAGCAAGAGTGTGAATCCAACACTATAAAACAATATGGTTGGAAGTTTGATGTATTTGATAGAAACTTGGCTTGACATGATGTCTGCAGTAAGTTTGATTTCTAGATTTATGGAGACACCAAAGGGTTCCTATTGGCAAGCAAGAAAGAGGATCCTAAGGTATGTGAATGGTACCAAGGGATTTGGGGTTTTGTATATAGTAGATTATGATTTTAAGTTGGTTGGTTATACAGATAGTGATTAGGCTGAAAGTTTAGATGATAAGAAGAGAACTTCCAGATACATGTTTCATGTGGGATCGAGTGTAATTTCATGAGAACCTAAGAAGAAACCTATTTTTTCTTAATCTACAATAGAGGCTGAATACATAGCAGAAAATGCAACAACATGTCAAGCTATTTTGGTTAAAGAGTATTTTGAAAGATTTGAATGAAAGGCAAGAGGATGGAAACACAATATTTTGTGACAACATATTCTTAATTGCACTATCCAAGAATCCAATCTTCCATGGGAGAAGCAAGCACATTGAGATCAAATACCACTTCATCAGAGAGTTGGTTGAGAATGAAGATATCAAGATGGAATTTTGTAAGTCTAAGCAATAGCTAGTAGACATCTTTACAAAGCCTTTGGGCATTAGAACTTTTGTGCACCTAAGAGAGAGTCTTGGTATAGTTGATTTGGATTAGGAGTGATCCTTGTTTTGTTTGGCTTAGGACAATGGGGAGTCTCAAAAATTTATTATGGTTGGTCAGTTGCCCCTAGAGCCAAATGCTCACCTACCCACCTGATTGCATTCAACTTGGTAGGTGAGTTTGAAATCCAAAATGAGAGGGAAATATTTTGGTGTGACACAAAAAAGAATGAATATGATTCATTCGATTAGTCAATTAGAGAGATCGGAGAAGAGTAGAGAAAAGTGTAGAGAAAAGAAGAAGATCATCAGATCAGAGAAGAGGAAGAATATTCTAAACAAAGATCAAAGGATAGGAAGAAGTTTCACCTCTAGTGTTTATAGTAGCACGTGTTGAATCTCCTTGTCATTTTGTAAGTTCATATTGTTTGGTCTTTTGAAGAAGGGATTGCTCCAGGCATCTTTGTATGCAACCATTAGAGCTGCAAGTTTAAGTTTAATTTTTTATCAGTTTGAAGTTCTAGTATTTGTTTGGTTGAATCCAAATGCTCCCAAATTTTGTATTAGTTTAACTTAGTTGAATAGAAAGCAAGCAAGCATATTGATTGATCCAAGTGTTGGTTCATTGTTGTCTCCCTTCTATTCGTCATTGCATGGTAATTTTGTATTTGAGAAGTTCATATTTGAAAGCTTCATTGTTATTCTCTCTGTGTTTTGATGGTGGAAATGTTTAGACAAGAAGTCTACTAATAGTTCACTCAGTTTGTGTAAGATGTGTTGTCCTTATCGAGTCCACCAAATCTCTTTCTGTAGTTCTTACTGAGTTCACTTGTTGTCTTTCTTGATTGAGTTCACTTGGACTAAGTGTTGGTTGTGTGTAGAGCTCACTGAGCTCCACCTCCCTCTGGAGACCAAGCTCACTCAAGATACTCTGTGTCAGCTCACTCAACATACACTGTGCCAAGTTTCCCTTTGCTGCTGATCTCACTCAACTCCTTTGTGTGTTGAGTTCACTTGGCACCTACTGCCTATCACTCGGCTCCCTTTTGTGCTGAATAAAACTATCACTCGACATTTTTTTCTGTCAAGAATTTTTTTTATAAGGTTGTGATTTATTTTTCACAATTTTGTGCACCAATAGAAGAGTTGATTAATGATAAGTCACACACTACCTCTCTCAACAAAAAGGATTGTAAATTCTTCAACAATCAACCTCTTTATAAATTTACTCATTTATTATACCATTAAAATTAACCCAATTAATAGTGAATTGCATAACCCTTTCATGAGGATCCTTCAAGGTCCACTTGAGAAACTTTCTTACAATCTCCAATATAATTCCCCATTCCTACCCAAACAGATCCATGCTCACTATGTAGAACATGTCTCACAAGTTAATATGCAACCACTTCAAGAAGAGGTGTCATGCCAATGTCAATGATAATGGCTTCAAGAAATGACAACTTGTTTGATGAATTTCTCTACAACTATGCTTCCCAACATGCCCCAATCGAATAAGCTATATGTCCTTTTGAGGCTCTCACTTTACAAACTAGCAAGAGAGTACTATATAAGTTGATGAATCAAATTTCCACCTTATCATTACTATTCTATTGGCAAGTTGAACAATCTCATTTCTATATGAAGGGAGCTTGGATTTTACCATCTGTTGCATACAAACTATTTAGAGAATTACGAGATTATATGGACATTCTATGTGTAGATCACAAACTTCCCATACTAATATATTGTGATCTCGAGAGGCTGATAGATTGGATCTCATTCTTTCTGTATCTATAGCCTCCTTTGCTTGACACATTCATACTCTTCAAGTGATGTAATCATTCCAGCAAGCTTGACTTTATAATGATGCCCATTTCATTTTAAGTAAACTTTGTCTAAATATATTTGATCTGCCACACTTTGTTAGATGCTTGATGAGTGCTCATTCAAACTCCATCATGCTCATTTTGCCAAGCATGTAACCACAAGTCCAGCCGAAACCATTCACTATAGAGTCATGGTATTAATATGTCATTTTGTTGTATAGTTGGGTTCATATTAAGATTCACCATTTTATATGCATGTCTATGGAGGCATTGAGCTCCATGAGGTGACTATGATGGGAATTAAATCATTTTCCTTCTGCCATCACAGGTTGAGTTAGTCCATTTTACGTGCATGTAGGGTATCCTAGATTGAAGGGGTTCAATTTTGGCCTTTATTACTATATTTCCTTTTCACCATGGCTTAAGGCATTCATTTGACTCTCCTAGTAGTGATTTTATACTCCATGGTCATAACTTCACATATCACATATGGTATTCACCAACATAATTTGGTTAGGAACATGGTAGACTTACTAGGGCATCTTCTGTTGAATAATTCATGTGCTGGATTTGTCTTCTTCCATAATCCCATTGTGAATGGAGAGGCATCATCTCCTTTGTTATAGGCATAATTGCTCTCTCCTCAATTGGATAATTGTTTTCCTTGCATCCACCATTACATCTAGTGGGTCGGGTAATCTTAAACTTGGGCAGTTATGTTTTGAGATTCTTTGACTCTCATTTTCCATTTTGTCAAATAGATCATGTGTTATGTACATGTTTAAACAATATGTATTAAACCATTTCATAGTAGGCTGATTGTGTAGAGAAGTTGCTAGCATATCTCATGCTTCGAGCCAATAGAGTCAAAGCCATTTTTGACATAGGACATTACATCAAACACATATCATTCTTTCCCATACACATGTCCATCAATCAACATTCTAAGCTATGATTCAGGAATTCTATGAATGATTTTTAGCTCTTGGTAAGATAGTTACTGTGCATTGAAGAATATAGCAGAGATGTTGTGTTCAATAGATTGATTACAACCGGTGCCAATAATGAGTTTATATGCTCATATGCTGAGATTTAAAGGGTCCAAAATTTATTAAGGTAAATTTGAGACTATCAACATATTTTCATTGCCACACCAAAATCTAAGCAACTCCCATCAGGCATCTTGAATGAAATAGATCTGCTTGCACACGTTACCAAAGTAGGGGGCAAGGACTATGTGAAGAAGGCTTGTTGAGACAACCAATCATGAATAGTATAGAAAAGATAACATATACTTTTTTGGTACGAAGACACAAATCTATTAGCTAGGCGATAATATGGATAGCTCTGCTCATCCCCATTGGCAATAACGTTTAAAAACTATGGGTAATGATTGCCATTTGGGTGAAGCCTTTATCTTCATATGCTTTTGTTGTTTCTATGTTCTCCCTTCCACTACTACATTGATGGAAGTTTTATGCTCTAACCAAATCTTCTCATAGAATTCACCTCTCAAAGATCAACATTCTCTCAAAAATGTGATGCTTGCATCTTTTCATATGAAGTTATTCATAGTTGAGATTCAGGTGGATTTGGATTGTTGAAAGATTGTTAAGATTAGGGTAAAACGTTAAGCTATGAGGAGAGATAAAACTTTAAGTACCTATTTGAAAAAATAATTTGGGTACGTAGAGGGAGAGCCACTCTTAGTACAGGGAGAGAGGAGTGCGTAGAGGGAGAACTTTTGTACATGGAGAGAGAAGAATTTCAGTATGTAGAGAGAGAAGATCTTGGTTTGGGGAGAGAGAAGAGTTTTAACATTTCAATTTGTTCTCACTCCAAAATTAACATTCACTAACCTTTTAAGTAAAATATCAAGGTAACAATAGGCTCTATCTTGGGACAAGGTCTGTGTAGGATGTTGAACAAACCTCGACTTAAGAAAGAGCAGTGCCTTATCACAAGAGCCATAGAGTCACCCGAAAAGGAGATAAATACATGAAAGAGGACTAAGAATGCCAAAATTAGGAACACAAGCCAAACAAAAAGGAGGAAAATGCTCAACAAAAAATCCTAATTAACATATGTACAAGTTAGGGAACCCCTACCTTTGATAGCTCTAGATCCTCATGATTCATGCAAACCCGTTGGCTAACTAGGAAATGTATATGCCATAGTGACTTAACTGGTGACAACTCCCCATTACTTGTGAACTCATATGTATGTATGCTCATTGGATTTTGAATTTTTGATTACTAACGTGTTCCATTTCTTTAGAAAAGGGAATATAACCAAATAATCATGCCTCATCAAAAATCTTTGACTTAAGGATCAAATTTGCTTCTTGTTGAGCATCATCAATGATTTCATCTTGAAAGAATTATAGAATTAGATTCTAAAGCTTTTGAATGCAATTCTAGTCTTTTTCTCCATTCAACAATCCCTTTGCTTGATTTCTTGGAATAGATCATCATAAATACTTTGGCTCTTTTATTATATATGTAGGCCTTCTTTTTCAATTGTCCTAGTCCTTGCTAAAAATATTGAGCAATGCTTTCGGTTTGAAGATACATCTTCCTTGTATATGACTCACATTAGTCAAGATTCAAGATCATGTGAACCAAGTATGAGATATCCCTCTTCACAATTTGACTATGGGTGTCAGTGGGTGGGGTTCTCATCTAGTTCATCTTTAGATTTCTCTACTTCTTGATTTGGACATACTTCATGAAACTTTGACTTATGTGCAAATTGAAGTGAGGCTTCTATAGCACTATCTCCTCCATGTAAAAAATGTAAAATACCATGATTCTTTTCAATTTTTATAGTACTCTGAGGATTAAACATCTCTTTGGATGCATGTACCTTTATATATGATGAATTATAATCATGATCAACAAACTAAGAGGGATTACGAAGGGAGTTGCTTCCTACAGTATTAGGACTTTGATAAGGAGGAAATCCTAAATAGATTTGGGAATTATCATGAACCTCCTCTAGTTTATCAACACCCACACTTTCTTGATCACATTCCTTGAGATGGTCTTCAATATCTTTAATTATAAAAAAAGAATGGATCCTTTCGAAAACTGCCTCATGCTTGATGTTAGCATTCTCTTCTAGAGATTTATTTTCAATGCTAGGATATATAATTTTAGATGAGTGCAATGGAAAAATCTCTTCTAACTCCTTACGATAAACTACTTCCCTAATCTTTTCCTTGACTTCAACAAGATCATCACGAGTTTCATTTCTTAGCAACATGTTAGAAGAAGAACTATATGACTTCATACCTTGACTTTTATCAACATTTGTTTCCTCCTTGACGACTAGTACTAGAGAATGGGGAAGATCTTCTCCACATAGGAAGTCATCATCTGAAGCATCAAGACACCAACTTGGAATAGTGACCGCATATGATTCATCTTCTGACATCCTCCCTTTATCATTCTTTTCAAACTGTGGGTGCAAGCATGTATGTAAAAAATCTGATGTTTCTTCACTGGGATCTTCATTTTCATATTTATTAATAACTTCTATTACTTCCTCAAGATCTTTGTAATGTCTATCAGAAGGCTCAATACATATTTATTTTCCTTTTTCACTTTCTTTTTCTTGATCATATTCTAGGCATATATCTGTGGACAAATCTCTTTCAATATTCTTCTCACAAAGTATTCCATCAACAACAAAATGATTTCCCCCTTAATCTTCTTGTTCAATTTTCTACAATTTTTGATGTAATGAAGTGTTTAATTTAGTAGGATCAAGTCTTCAATTACCACAAAAGATTTTAAAAAATAAAACCTGATCAAGATCACTACAAATATGATTCTTTTCAACAACTCGTGCAAGTGTTGAACTACTTTGTTGACCAACAACATCCAACTTTGATTCACATGAATCATACTTTTGAATGAAGTCTTATTTATGCTGACATGGAGAACTTCTTTTTGACAATGATCTTGGTTTGTAAGAGAAAAACTAATCATCTTTACTAGATGTCTTCATCTATCTTTTGTAGAGTTTGAAGTCAAGATGGATGAATCTTTTCTGGATCAAGTTGCAAGCCACTATAAAAAATATTCAAGAAATTAACTTGTATGGGTACATTAGGAGTCTGCTTCTTTGGATATGAAAAGTAATCATCATCACTATCAATATCACTATCACTTTCAAATTTTCCTTTGTACCAAACCATGATTCTAAATTCACACTTTTTGATAGAGTTGCCAATATTCAATATTTAAAATAGAGTCACCAACCTTCATTCTAGGGAGAGAACCTTTTATCAACCATCTTATTGATTATTGTTTGCTTAATCTTGAATTTGACAAATATTTTTCTTATTCCTCTTTCGAATAGAAACTATTCTCTTAATGACCACAACATTTTGGCCAATAGCAGCTCTTCACAAGATTTCCACAAATTCTTCTTCTTCATCTAGAAATTGATTAACCTGATGATATTCCTAAGTGCTTCATCTACACCTCCATGCTAAAGTGTTCAAATGTAAAATAATGTCTTCATAGGTGTCTATAAACAAAAGATTTGGTTGGAGAATTGAAAACAAGTTCTCATGTGGTAGCACTATCTTGCTTCATCATAGATGATAATTAATATTTCTTGTTTTGGTCCCTCGTAGAGTTGCCAAAAATTTGTTGGTAAATAGATTTGTCACTGTGAAGTTACTTCTTAAAGTGACCATGTTCATCTTGTGAACAGTGACAAGTATGCCAATAGTTGGAGAGATCGCAACTGATCAGTATCAAATTACAATCTTCCTCTACATTTGAGAGGGGTAGCTCCCTCATAAGATATGGGTATTTGTGATTTTTCAATGAAAATGTAAAGAAATCTATTGATGCAACTACACCACACGACTTCAAAGATTCCCTAGATTAGCGTAACTACCAATGAAAACAACCAAGAACTATGCTTGAAGGATATCATTAACACAATGTTAATTCAATAATTCATCAACATTTTCACGATACAATGAAAACACTCATTACAAGAAATCAACACTTCAATAATTCAAAAGTATGGGAAAAGAACCTAAATGCATGTTCCTTTATTTCCTTTCACCAAGAACATAAGGCAAAACTTTAATTACAAAGACAACCTCTGTACACACTTTCCAAAAATTGTCTTATCACTGAAACATGAGTGTTCCCTTATTCCCAAATTCCAAAAAGTCCCCCTATTATATGTGATATTCATGAATTTATAAGTCATTATGTCTTAACTAACTTTTTGGGTTCGTAACCACTCAAAAAGTTAAAGTTTTGAATTTGGAATGCATTTGAAAAATGACTAACTCATATGAATCGAAACTCTATATCCTAACTCTAGCTACAATAAGTGACATGTTCACTTTCACATAATAAATAACATGATGACTACACATTTTGTCCACAAATAAAAGAGTTGATTTATGATAAGTCACACACTACATTTCTAAATACGAAAAATTGTAAATTCTCCAAAAACCAACCTCTTTAAAAAGCCACTCTTTAATTGTATCATTATTATTATCCCTTTTAATAGAAAATTTTATAACCCTTTTATGTAGATCCTTTGGTTCACTTGAGAAACTTTCTTACAATCTCCAATATAATTCCCCATTGCTGCCCAAACAGATCCATGCTCACCATGTAGAAGATGTCTCACAAATTAATATGCAACCACTTGAAGAAGAGGTACCGTACCAGTGTCAATGATAATGACTTGAAGAAATGACAACTTGTTTGATGAATTTCTCTGCAACTATGTTTCCAACCATGTACCAATCAAATAAGCTATATGCCCTTTCGAGGTTCTCACCTTACAAATTGGCAAGAGAGTACTAGATAAGCTGATGAATCAACCTTCCACGTTGTCATTACCATGTTGTGAGTTCATAATCCCATTCCATTGGCTAGTTGAACGAGCTCATTTGTACATCAAATGAGCTTGGGTTTTACCATCTCTCGCAGACAAAGTGATAAGAGAATTACAAGATTATATGGACATTATATGTGTAGATCACACACTTCCCATACTAAAATATTGTAGGCTCGAGAGGTTGACAGATTGGATCTCATTCTTTCTGTATCCAGAGGCTCCTTTGCTTGGCACATTCATACTCTTCAAGTGATGTAATCGTTCCATCGAGCTCAACTTTATAATGATGCCCATTTCATTTTATGTAAACTTTGTCTGAATATCTTTGATCTGCCAGACTTTGTCAGATTCTTGATGAGTGCTCATTCAAACTCCACCGTGCTCATTTTGTCAAAATGTAACCACAAGTCTAACTGAGCCCATTCATTATAGATTCATGGCATGAATATGGCATTTTGTTGAACAATTGGGTTCATATGAAGATTCCACATTTCGTATGCATGTCTATGCAGGCATTAAGGGCCATGAGGCGACATATGATGGGCAATAAATCATGTTCCTTCTTCCATCATAGATTGATTTAGTCTATTTCATGTGCATGTAGGGTATCCTAGATTTGTGGGGTTTGGTCTTGACCTTTATTACCATATTTCCTTTTCATCATGGCTTAATGCATTCATTCCACTCTCCTTGCAGTGATTTTCTGCTCCATGATCATGACTTCATATATTACATATGCTATTCACCAACGTAATTCTGTAGGTACATGGCAGACTTACTAGGAGGTATTCTGTCGAATAGTTTATGTGTTGGGATTGTCTTCTTCCATACTCCCATCGTGAATATAGAGGTATCATCTCCTTCGTTACAGACATAATTGCTATCTCTTCAATTAGTGAATCATTTTCCTTGCATCCACCATTACACCTAGCGGGTCACGTACTCTCCAACTTGGGCGCCTCTGTTTTGAGATTCTTTGACGCTTATTTGCCATTTTGTCAAACAGCTCGTGTGCTCTGTACATGTTTCAAGAATCTACATTAAAATATTTCATGGCAGGCCGATTGTGTGGAGAAGTTTCTGGTATATCTCATCCTCTGAGCCAATAGAGTCAAAGCTATTTCTGAGATAACACATTACATCAAACACATGTCATTCTTTTCCATACGCATGTCCATCAATCAACATTCGAAGCTCTGTTTTGGGTATTCTATGAATAAATTTGGGATCTTGGTAAGACAGTTACTGTGCGTTGGAGAACATAGCAGAGACGTTACGTTCACTAGATTGCTTACAACCGGTGCCAATGAATGAGTTTATATGATGAGGTTTAGCGGGTCCAATCTTTATTCAGGCAAATTTAAGACTATCAACATATTTTCATTGCCACACTAAACTCTAAGAAACTCCCATCGGGCATCTTGAATGAAGCAGATCCGCTTGCACATGTTACCAAAGCAGGGGGCGAGGACTATGTAAAGAACGCATGTGGAGACAACCGCTCATGAGTATTATAGCAAAAATGCCATGTATTTAGTGGGTAGCAAGACACAAATTTATTTGGCTAGGTGGTAATATGGATAGCTTTGCTCATCCCCATTGGCAATAATGTTCAAAAACTATAGGTAAAGATTTCCATTTCGATTGAGCCTTTATCTTCATATGCCTTCGTTGTTTCTATGTTCTCGCTTCCATTGATGGACGTTTTATGCTCTGACCAAATCTTCTTATAGAATTTACCTCTTGAAGATCAACAGGTTCTCAAAAATCCCATGCTTGCATCTTTTCGTATGATGTTATTGACAGTTGAGATTCAGGTGGATTTGGGTTCTTGAAAGATACAGGTTAAGATTAGGGGCAAAAGTTAAGGTTTAGAGAGAGAAAATTTGAAGTGCGTAGAGAGAGAATAGTTTGGGTACATAGAGGGAGAAATGCTCTTAGTACATAGAGAGAGAGGAGTACATAGATAGAGAACTTTTTAACATGGAAAGAGAAGAATTCAGTATGTAAAGATAAGATTTTGGTTAGGGGAGAGAGAAGAGATTTAACATTTCAATTTGTTCTCACTCTACAATTAATCTTCACTAAAATTTTAAGTAAAATATCAAGGTAAAAATTTGAGCATAGAAGATGAGCACCCAAATTCATTGAGGAAATTATAATCTCTAATGGTACCCCTAAAAATAGTAGGGGCTCTGCTGCGTATGGTATTTTTTGGGCTACTTCTATAGAATCTACTTTCCAAACTATAGAACCAACTGGATCACCACAAATTTTACATGGATCAATTCTATGAACTATAGTTAGAGAAATTATTAAGAAAAATGCAAGGAATTCGGTAGGGATTTTAAATTGCTAGCATGAATGAAGGGGTTAGTCAGATGATCCAAATTTAATTCCATCATATATACAATCTACTAGTTATTTTACAGCTTTTTCTTGTAGTTAGTCAATTAGATAGTCTTTGGGCAAAACATCCATAAATTGTTGGGCCAATTAGATAGTCTTTGGGAAAAACATCTAGAAATTGTTGGTGGAAGCAATTTTGTAAGGAAATTTCTAGAATCATCTAAGCCAATGCTTTAATTTTTTTCATCATGCTAATATTCATAAATTTGTATTTTTATCTAGAAAAAAAATCTCCTGCTTGCTATAACCAATCAAAAGTGAAAAATAAGAATTTTAAATTACTAGAAATGAAAATGATTCATTAAGTATAATGTTAGAGTCTAAAATTTAATAATTTATGCTCATTGGTTCAAATTGAAAAAATTGCATCTAAGCATCTTGCATATGGCCTGTGAAAAAACTAATAACTTACAATTATTTCATAATGATTATGTGAAGAATGTAAACCCGGGTTCCCTAAAGTTAACCTTGACATATCAAGCTTTCCAAGTTGGTCTTTTGCAATGCATTACCACTTTCAAAAGCCTCAGATAAGGTCAACATGTTATCTTTTTTTAAAGATTTTTTATCATGCTAAAGTTGAATGTCACTAAATGGTTGCTGGCAATTGTAGACAACATCCTTAGCTCTTTGTTGGTTAGTGTAAATTAAGCTTTTCATATTTTTTTCAATAAGTTTGATTTATAAATGAGTGAAATCATCTCAGATAAAAGAGCCAATTGATCTAAATATGCATGCTATCATTTTGACATATATAGCATGCAACACACTCCATGTTCCATCCCATAGGTAGAAAAATTGAGAAGAATTTACTAGAAGCTTGTAACAAAGATCGATGACCTTTGCGCTTAGTGAACTGGTTATCTTTGATATGTTGGTGTTACTCACCTTTCCTATGCCTTGCCATTTTTCTGCTCCAACGATCTGACTATTTGATTTACATTAAATATAATTCCCCCATTCTAGATTTGATTTTGATGGCCTACAGATTTTGATTTTATGGCTAAAATATTTGGGTTGAAGGGACATGTGAGTGGTTTTTGGAAAAATTATATGACATGATGCCTCCAACACATGTCATTGAAGGCAATGTTATCTATATCATTTTTTAAAAGAAATTGCTCTACATATAAAAAAATTGATCTATTGAAAAAACATTAAGGAACTTTAAGAATATTTTATTGATTGTGTAGAATCACAACCTTTTCAAGTACCTATAAATGTGTAAGTACAAATGCACTCAAGTACCAAAAAATGCGTAATTGCAAATGTACTCAAGTTTACACCATCAACTTTCACCAGTGCAAAAAAAAAAAATCACTAAATAAACTACTAAAAATTGTAGATATGCGACCAATTTTGATCATGTGACCATTGGTAGTTTATTGCTGATCATTAATCTATCAACCAAATTTATGACTAAACTATTTTAATCATTAAATTGGTTATTTATTTGATCATTGATTTGGTCAATTATTGTTGTTTCTTGGTAATTTATCTGGTAGTTTATTTGGTAATTTTGGTATTATATTTGGTAGTATATTTGATGGTATATTTGGTGGTATATTTGGTACTTGATTTGGTAGTTTATTTTATAGTTTGTTGGGTAGTATATTTGGTAGTTTATTTCATGGCATATTTGGTGATATATTTGGTATAATATTTGGTAGTTTATTTAGCAGTTGATTCAATAATTTATTAGGTAGTTTATTTGGTAGTATATTTTGTGGTTTATTTGGTAGCTTATATGGTAGTTTATTTAATCATGGGTTTAATCATATGAGGACATGATGGATCTAAGCCACCATCCTCCTACTTGTAAAGTAGGCACTCTTCTATTGAGCTAGTACCCTTGAAAGAATAATGCAAAAGATTGTCAAAGTTGCAATAACTATCCTTTTCTTAATAAGTACTATCCATGTTTAAACAAGATATAGTCCTATAACCAAACTCTTGAATATGGTTCTTGTGGAAAAAGCTCAAAAAGCCAAATGTATGTGCCTGAAACTATATTAGTCATATATTAGTTCTATTGATAAGTTAAGCTTATTACTCAACTATTAACAAATATCATTTTTATGAGATCTAAACTTGATAGCTATTACAAATATTATTTTTATGAGATCTAAACCTACAAGTCCATCGGTTGAGTAGTTGTTACTATACTAAATGATTTTACTTTCATAATCACATTTGGGTTTCTATCCCACCTAAGGGTAGGTCTAATTATCAATTCATCCTCTTGAGTCTTAAATAATTTGATTCATTAGAGTATAGAAATTTCACAATATGACTTGTTGTGGAAAATATCTCCTAATTGAGTGTACAAAAACTTCTCCCACTTTTATTTGAAACCATTTAATAGCAATATTTATCCACACACACATGCAGACACTATATATATAGCATAAAATGATGCAATGTATAACTCAATATAAATACACATCAAAGACAATTTTGGAAGGGCACTCACTTTTAACTTATTGAAGAATAATGCTAATTTTTAAAGTTTTTCTAATAAAAATCTTGTGGGATATGATCATGGAAGAAAAGAATTGAAAACTTGCATGTAGTTATTTTATAGAAATCAATTCCAAAACTACATCAGTGTAATGTCCCCATCTTTTTAGCAACTTAGTGGAGTTCTTAGCCTTTACGTTCTCCAAAGACTAAGTGGAGAAATAAGAAATTGATTAAATTAATTTCTTATAAATTCATTAAAGAAATTAAAATTAAAAAGTGACTTTATATTTAATTAATTTAATTTTCTAGAAGTGCAATTAATTATTGTATTGCAAGGGAGGAGTTTCTAGAGAGTGCATTAATTATTGGAAGGGGGAAGCTTCTAGTAAATGCAATTAATTAATATTTTATTTCCTTCTAGAAGGGTGAAGGAAAAGTATAAATAGAGGTGGGAGCTTCATTGTTTAGCATCTGATTATTGTGAATTGCATTTGATAAGAACTTGGATGTGTTAGTTATAGATTTGTTCTTGGCATTAGAGGACATCTATCCTCTCTTGTGAAATTATAGATGTCATTCCCTTGGGGTTTGACCTTTTGAATTCATTGCTATCAACTTCATTAATAGGAAGCTTGGGTGCATTTCCAACTATAGGTAGATTTGGTCTAATTAGTGAGTTGAAGAGATTGTTATGTATTTGATTTTATGATACTGGAGTAATTAGTGAGTTTTCTATGTATTCAATTTTATTAGTTTGAGAACTAATATTATTTTAGTAGTGGTTCAATCTTTAGTTTGCATAAATTCCTTCTTGTTCATATTATATGATTTCAAAATCTATGCAAAAACATTAGAATCTTTATTAGTAGTTGGTTCAGTTCTTGGGCATTTCTGAGGTGTCCATTACAATGGTATCAGAGCTATAAGTCTTTCCATCTTGTGGAGGTCTTATAGGGAATTTGAAACAACATTTATGTTTGAGCATGTGATAGGGGCTTTATAATTTCTACAATACTAGAGCAAGACAAAGTAGGAGTTTAGACTTGTGGAGTGAATAGTCTAGTTCATCCATGTAGAGGGACATACAATCAAGTCATACAGACACAGAGGAGGTATTCTTTAAACAAGAAAATAGTATGGGTGACCGAGATGGCAAGGATACAAGACTAGGTGGGGGCAAGAATATCAATTTAGATCAGGATGTAATGGTCAGATGGTTACTGGGTATATTAGAGGAGGGGCAGCATATGCAACAAGAGAAAAATAGGCAAATGGATATGATGTTGTAGCTTATGGCTAGATAGATGGGCATCAATATTAATCTAGGTGAGGCCAACAATGGAAATAATAACAATGGAGGAAATGAAAACAATAGGGGCAATAATAATGGAGGCTGAGGCAACAAAAATGGTCCTAACAATCACATTAGTGGTAATAATGGACATGGCAACAATGGGAATGAGGCTGATGATTTTAGACATGTTGCATGCCCAACTTGAACAATGAGCTAGAGACCTCTTCTACCCACCTTTCTACCCAAAGATCTAGTTCAAGTAGTTAATGAATCACAGATTACCAAGTTATAGGATTAGTTTAGGAGGGACTAGGAGGCTAGTGGACTGGAGTTTTAGGTGGATATTTCCCTTAGAGATTATATGGACTTGAGGATGAGACACATACTTAGTTCAAGAGAGAGAAATCAAAACTTTGAGCTAAGAAAGAAAGTTGGGAAACTTTCTTTACCTTATCACTGTAATGGACACCCTGTAAATTCCCAAGAATTGAACCAATTGCTAATAAAGATTTTAATAGTTTTGCATAGATTTTGAAACCATATAACATGAAAAAGAAGGAATTTATGCAAACTAAAGATTGAACCATTGCTGAAATAATATTAGTTCTTAAACTAATAAAATTGAATACATAGAAAACTCACTAATTACTCTAGCATTATAAAATCAAATACATAACAATCTCTTCAACTCACTAATTACATGAAGTCTACTTGTAGATAGAAATGCACCTAAGCTGCCTATTAATGAAGTTGATAGTAATGAATTCCAAAGGCCAAACCCAAAGGGACTAATGTCTAGGATGTCATAAGAGAGGATAGATGTCCTCTAATGCCAAGAACAAATTTGTAACTCACACATTCAAGTTCTTATCAAATGCAATTCACAATAATTGAATGCTAAACAATGAAGCTCCCGAATCTATATATATATACTTTTCCTTCACCCTTCTAGAAGGAAATAAAATATTAATTAATTGCATTTATTAGAAGCTTCCCCCTTCCAATAATTAATGCACTCTCTAGAAACTCCTCCATTGCAATACAATAATTAATTGAGCTTCTAGAAAATTAAATTAATTAAATATAAAGTCACTTTTTAATTTTAATTTCTTTAATCATTTTATAAGAAATTAATTTAATCAATTTCATATTTCTCCACTTAGCCTTTGGAGAGCGTAAAGGCTAGAAACTCCAATGAGTTGCTAAAAAGATGGGGACATTACAATTAACAACCACTAGTGTGTAAATCTCAAATATCCCCCTCTAGAAAATCTTTAATTTAGCACAACAATTAAAAGGATTTTTTTCTAGAGATGAAGAGGTGTATAATGTAAAATATTTTTTTAAAAAAATTTACTTTGTTAAGTTCAATAACACACTATAACTCTGACTTATCAAAAGAACTAAATAGTCATGTTGAATATACCAAATTTTAAAAAAATTAAGTGAATATGAGAAAATCTTACCTTCATCTATGTAATTTATCTTGTCAAGTGTAGCACTATGTGAATTTCTCAAACCTAATGAATTAGAGGGAACAAATAATCAACCACTCACTCCTTTGGAGGTTAATGGTTGATTACTTGTCCATGCTATGCATATTCTTATCTAGTGCATCATTCATCCCCTTTCATTCTAAATGAACAACAACAAACATAATATGATCGAGCTTTACACCTACTTTTTACATTTTCTCAAATAGTTGTAGAGCACTACTACAATGCCCAAATTGGGGAAAGACAAAAAGCATGGCATTTGACAAGGCTGAATCTATATAGCAACACAAATAATATGCCTTTGAAATGCTCTCATAATAATATTTATTGGATCCCACACTTATAATTAATTCTATAATACAAAAATATGCCTTGTATCAACTTACAAGACATTTATACAAATGTTTGAAATATATATAATTTTACCATTAAAGATCTAATATTTTTCTCTAAGAATTTTTAAAATTTAAATGACACCAAACATAATATCCAAATACAAGTTACATAAATGGAGTAAAAATTAATAATAATAATAGTTAATAGGTAATCTATCCAAATAGCTTTAGAACAATAGGTCAAAAGAAAGTTGTGACATGTATTTACAAGATGATAAAATGAATATAGTATTTTCAACCTTGAAAAATAAAACAAAATAATTATCCAATTTTAATTAAAAGAATTGATAAAATAAAAATACAGACCACTATCATAAAGACCATAAGGAAACTTGAAGGGGTTATTAAAGAATATACCATACTTCACATCTTATATTTAATTTAATTAAATATATAAATTCCTTTGTTGGTGATGACATATTTAGGGAGAAGAAGCCACATTTGAAGGGAAAATTGAATATAACTAGAACAAGAAGATATAAAAATAAGAAATTAGAACTGGGTTGAGAGCATGAGTAAACATCACATGGCAACAAATAGATTAAAGATAAATTGAGAAGGGGGCTATTGAGAGGGGTATCAATTTTTTGAGGAGGCGGTATTTGAGGACAAGCCTTATTTGAAGGGGCATTTTAAATGGAACTAGAACAAGCAGATAAGAAAATAAGAAATCATATATGAATTAGGGGTAGAAGTAAATATCCAATAGGAGCAAATAAGATAAATTCTATAAAAAGAGTTGAATTGTACTTATGTATATGTGTGTTCATGCCATAGTAATATTTGTAGAAATTAATGATGTTTGAGAGTAATTTGAATGTTTTTCTTACTGTAATTATTATTATTTTATAAAGAATTAAGAATTAGTTTTAACTATCTTTTTGAATTTAGAGAAGCATATTGTTATAAGAAGGATGACCAACATTCCAGGTAGGGCTAAAGGATGACCGCCCTTCCAACACTAGTGCAAAAATAATAATATATTACTAAATAAACTACTAAAAATTGTAGATATGTGACTAATTTTGATCATGTGACCAATGGTAGTTTATTGCTAGACATTTATCTCCCAACCAAATTTATGACTAAACTATTTTAATCATTGATTAGGCCATTGATTTAGTCATTTATTGTTATTACTTGGTAGTTTATATGGTAGTTTATTTGGTAGTATATTTGGTAGTATATATGGTAGTATATTTGGTAGTATATATGATAGTATATTTGGTAGTTTATTTGGTAGTATATTTGGTATTATATTGTATTTTATTTAATCATTAATTTAGTCATATTAAGGCACAATGGAATTGAACCACCATCCTCCTACTTATAAAGCAAGTGCTCTTGTATTGAGCTAGTACCCTTTAAAGAATAATGGAAAAAATCGACAAATTTGTCTTCCCAACATTAGATCTACCATGATCATGGTCACTGTAACATGATATACTCTTCTCAAAGAACACAAATTTTAGTTATTATGAGAAATAATAATCTAAATCTTTATCAATAACAATTCAATAATTTTAAATTCTTTTGTTCAAGCATTTTAAAATTATATTTCATGTCAATTTCACTTCTCTAAATTATTGTAGTGATCAACTCTTATAAAATATAATTTGGAGCTCTTTAGCCACACAGAAGTATTGTTTCTTGTGCTAACTTCTTACCAAAAAGATACAAATGATTATGCAATTTATGTCAAGAAAATAGACCTTTGCATTAAATAAAAACATCAAACCCCATTAAAAAATTACATCTATTAAAAACTATGAAACACAATCAATTGAAATACACACTTTTTAACATATGGAGGTGCCAAAGGATCAAATATTTCCTCTTCCTTATGCTTGGGTGGGTGCTAAAAGTGCTCATTAAAGAAAGTTTTTATCAATGATCTACAATTAAGTTATTCCTAGTAATAGGGAAAGTGGTGTCAATTCATAAATATAACAAAGAACTGAATAATATGTTTATGATAAATTTCTTTTAAAAACCTATAACAAAAAGAAATAATGGACTAGTAAAGCCTAATAGGAAATGTCTATGCTTCACCTTTTGATAACCCCAATTATAGGATAAGCCCTAGAACCATACATTGATGGATCTTGAGATAGTTGATCATAACCATAAACTTCATATCCTTGACAATAATGTAATGCCCCCTTCTCAAAGCTAGATTTGAATGATAATAGAGCATAAATAAAAAGTTAAATGAAATATTATCATAGTCATAATAATAATCATGTTAATCAAATAAATAATAATACACTATGAAATATTATTATTCAAATTATTATAATAAAGAAAGAAAATATGGTTAATAATATTACATAATATAATTTATTATTACAAATATGATTAAGAAGTAACATATAACATAATATTGTGAATCATCTATTTTAAGACAATGAATAGAATTAAAATAAAATATTAAATTTTGACTATAATCTTATACGAAGTCAATATTTTAATATTATAGATATAATAATAAATATAATTAATAAAAAATAACATATCATTATAAATAAAATAATAACAAATATCAAATATCAAATATAATAAAGCTATATGTACTTAGTCGTGATACTCAATCACATATTTATTCAAGTTGTAAGTGATACATCAAGAAAAGGTTAGTCCCTTCTAAGGAAGTCACTCCTCGCATATATGGCATCCCAAAAATTCATAAGAAGGGTATTCCTCTAAGACCAATTATTGACACCATTGGCTCCCCTATGTACTTGCTTGCTTCCCATCTTGCCAAACTTATCTCACCCTTAGTGGGAAAATGTAATTCATTTGTCAAGGACTCAACCCACTTTGTCCAATTTATCAAGGGTGCTCATCTAGATAGTAATGATCTCTTGGTGAGTTTTGACATTGTCTCTCTCTTCACAAAGGTTCCTATTCCTGATTCAATTGATATCATGAAGCTTAAGACCAATGTGGAGATCACTAGTTTGGTTGAGTTGTGCCTCAGGTCCACTTTCTTCTCCTTCCAAGGGGTCATCTATGAGCAAGTTGATGGTCTAGCCATGGGATCCCCCCTCTCCCTGGCCATTGCCAACCTTTATATGGAATATTTTGAAGAGGTGGCCCTTCGATCTTTCCCTCTTAAACCTAAGTGGTGGAAGCAATATGTTGATGATACTAACATTTGTTGGCCTCATGGGATGGAAAAATTAGAGGAGTTCCACCAACACATCAACAACACAGTGCCTTGTATTTCCTTTACCAAAGAGCTTGAGTATAACAATAAGTTTCCTTTCCTTGATGTCCTTCTCATCAAGAAACTAGATGGTACCCTTGGATGTGAGGTGTTTAGAAAGGCTACACATACATACTTGTATATCCACTCATCCTCCCACCACCACCCCAGCCAAAAATTTGTCACTCTTAAGACCCTTTCCCTGAGAACCTATAGAATTTGTGATGATGATCAACTAAGCCTTGAACTAAAACATGTATGCAACATATTTAGGTTTAATGGATACTCTAATAGACAAATTTTGAGAGCTCTCATCCAAGACAAGTCCCACCACCATTCCCTTTGTGATCCCAAATATTCCCCAAACCCTCTTGGATTGTATTCCTCTCTCCCCTTTGTCAAAGGTGTTTTGCAAAAGACTTCCAAGATCTTGACTAGAAAAGGTCTGCAAGTAGCTTTCAAACCCCTATCCAAGCTTAGAAACCATGTCTAACCTTTAAAAAACTTAAGAGATGCATTTTCTAACTCAGGGGTCTACAAAGTTGCTTGCTCTTATGGGACACCTTATATTGGCAAAACTAGTTAGTTATAGACATTAGACAACATAGGGTTTACAAATCAGCCCTAGCTAAGAATTCTTTCTCTACCAAACACCACATTTGTTTGGAAAACATGCAAATCCTAGCCAATGAGGACAACTATTTCAAATGGAATCTTAAAGAAGCTGTTGAGATCAACAACCACCCCATCAACCTTAATCGTGATGATGGTTGTATCATAAACCCTTCGTGGCAACCAATGTTAACCTCAAGGTATAGAGACCATTATCACAAGGGGTAATCCCACTCTCCACCCCCTTCCTCATCCTACTTGGTCACTCCCTCTCCATTAGTGGGGTTTCTCTCTTTCCCTCTATTTTCTCCTTTTCTTTTTTGCGGGTTGCTTGTTGTTTTCGTGCTTCTTCTTTGTCCTGGGTTTTTTAGTTATTTTTAGCATTGATTTCTCTCCTCTTTGTTTCCTTTTTATGCTATATATACAAGCGCATATATTTCCTTTCCTATTTATGTATACTCATATATACATATTTGTATATTTTTTCATATATATATATATATATAGATATGTGTGTATATATACATATATACATATATACATATACATATATATATATATATGTATATATATATGTATATACATATATATATATATGTATATATATATGTATATACATATATATATATATGTATATACATACACACACACACACACACACACACACACACACACACACACACACACACACACACACACATATATATATATAGTTAGTAAGGAAACTTGCAATAAAGAATATAACCATTTCCACATAACCCATAATAGATCTGAAATAAATACAAAATTAAAATCCACATGCAAGAGAATAGACAACATACCCACAAAATTGTGACACAAGATATACTTTGGGATACCCTCATTGAGGGAAAAACCCAACCTCCAAAAGCATCCATCACCATGTATTATTTAGCAAAAATACCATTGCAATACAATCATAGAAACCTTCAAAGCCATAGCCACTACCATGCAATCCATGTAAACAAACATGAATCTACACATCCCATGCCATGCTTTCAACCTTCAAAAATGCTTCCTTGGCTAACCTGTCAAGCCTTGTCCCACTTGACTCTTTCCCTTTTCACTCATACACAACAACTACCCTTGTGGTTTCTTATATAGTAGCAAGTCCCACAAAACCACTAAGTGGTATTACATAAACCATGTGCTACATAACCCATTGACCCTAGATTTAATATTGGATATTTAATTCTTTTCTCCAATATTAAATAATTACATCAAATGTTATCACAATGTTACAATACAACTCATCAAGAATACCCCATAGGAATCTTTACATGTTGCATGGCCATCTAGGTGCAACATTACATAATAAAATAAAGTAATACAATATAAAAATATTATGCAATGTGTGCAACACTCATTATCTCAAAAATCTCCCACTTGTTGTATACATTGCATAGGGTCAATCCATAGCCACATAAATGAACAAGGGAACAATCCCTCCTAGCACATCCACCATCATGGATCAAAGTACATTGTGTGCTCCATCTTGGTACTAGCAACAAAATCAAAGTATCCAACATCTCAAATATGAATGATCTCAACTCCTATTATGCCACTGCCATTACACATACATAGAAGCCATCCAAAGAGAAAGCCACCCAACTTATTGCATTAGAAGACCATAAAATCCTATACCAACTGAAATACCAAGCACAAAAAAATTGATCCAAAGGTAATAACATGTATCTATACTTGTCAAAATATCCATAGCTGAAATAGCACCCACAACAAGTGCCAAACCCATCCAACTATCCATAACTCCAAAGGTATATCAAGTGAATCTCACATCATCAACATACCCAATCTATAACCTACAATCACAAGCCTCAAGAGAAATACTTGCCACATATATACCAAGAAGCTCCCACTGCAAAAGATAATGTCAAATCTATAACCAATCCACTCACAACATCTGAAAGAAGTGAATCCATGTAGTCTCAAAGAAATCCATAATACATAAATTGATATCCTATAAGAACAACTCTTATAAAAAGTCTCCAATAGTCTCCCAAGCTCTCCACAAGCAACAAAGGAAAGAGATAAAGGAATAACCATGCCATCTCTCACATGACATACATGAGCACAAACTAGTGATCACTATCTCTAACCAATCTCAAATCCAATGTAAGTGAAACTAAATATCTAGGAAGATAACCAAGATCAAAGAGAAACTATACAAATTATAACTTGTATCATGTCCTTCTACACACACCTCTGGATGTAAATTGTGCAAGTATGGTCTCCTCCATAAAACCCCAATAAGAAGCCTCAACAAAACCCAAACCATACCATATAACTACTCATTGATGTAAGCCTCTCACAAGTAGATCAAACTCATAAACCATTTCTAACCTAAGGAATATGCCCAATATAAAATCATCTCTCAAATGAACCCTCTAAAACTAACTCATGTACCATAGCTCAAGATCCATATCCATGAAAGATAATCATAAACATAATGCAACTGAGAGAAATAATGGGCTATATCTCTCAAGTAGCAAACCCCTGAGTAGACCAAGAGTGGGGAATGAGAATGCTCATCAAGATATCCAAGTCTCCAACGAAGACTCATCTAATAAAAATCTCCTCTCAAGTCCATATCAGGTGACTGCCCCTCAGACTTCTTGCTGAAACCATCAACTATCCTACGAAATACTTCTATAATCCAAGAGAAATCAGCATCACCATTGTCTCTAAGTATCCATGAGCACCTATAACCAATCAATCCATTCCAACTCCAAATGCAACATAGCAATATCATGAAGTATCCAGCTTATGATCAGTGTACTCAATACCAAGAAACTAAACCAAGATCAATGTCAAAGTTCCAACCATGGCCTTAGAAACATAAATATGACAATATGATCTAAACTATCTCAACCAAAGAGATAACATGCTCCATATGAACATACCATAACATGTCACAACTCTAATACGTATCAAGAATATACCATGACATAAAAATGAAACAAATCCTCACACCAAGGATAACATGCCAAATAAAAGCATAAACCACAACTTTACCAAGAACCCTGTAAGTCTTCAAGATACAACCATCTCCACATACCATGAAGATAACCATGAACTCCATGAGTCTTCAAGATCTAACCATCTTCACACACCATGAAGATAACAAGTGTACCATGCAAATGTCAAAGATGTTTATGAGACAATATGATCTAAGACAAATCTCCAACATCTGCAAACACTCCATAAATATATCAATGCCAAAAAATTTCCACTCAACCATGGTACCAAGTCACCTATGGCATCATATAATCCATCTCCTACATGAAGATCCTCTAGGTCTACACTCACACAACCAAAGTGTTAATACTAAGTGAAACCAAGATCTCCAAACCAAGAAGATACAAACCAAACTAGAAAATAATCCTGCACTATCACCCCATTACTATCACATACTCTCACTAAATTGTGTATCCAAGCTATCCATGAAATCATGATAAAAAATCCATCCTCTAACCATGAGAATCAACTAAGGCATCAAACCATCAAAGAAATCAAAATGTACATCATGAACTCCTCAAAAGAAAATCAAATAACCATGATCCTCAATCAAGAAGATATACCACCATAACCAAATCAGAAATTCAAACCAATGAACATCAAGGATGTACCTATATATCCAATCATGTCATGCCAAAATATGTGACACCATGAACCAAGCATCTGACACTCAAAATGTCCAACCTATCAGCATAAAATTGTCAACCATAATCCTCCACCATGACTTTACCTAGTAACAACATCTTATCCCTTCTACATGAAGAAAAAATTAGCAAATCATGTGACTTATGGCATAGACAACTCAAATCCAAGTCACCAATTTGAATATGCATCAATAATGAAAGATCAATGGGAAATGACAACTCATAACCAAGCTATAAATGCAACCTGTAAGTATAGACTACTTACAACACTATACAACTTGTAGACCCAACAAGTCATCATACATATCTAAATAAAATACTGATAACCATATCATCATGAGATCAATTTGAAATATGAATTGAGTATACAATGACATCAAATCTTAAATCTCCAAAAATATATAATGTCATAAACTCACAATGTTACCATAGTCAATATATATATCATAAATTGTTTAGATCAATATATCACCCAATAAATGATGCCAAACCTACACCAAATTTGAACCAAAATGTAGAGCTTTCCAAGAGCTTTTTGTTGACTACTCAAAATTTGAAATCTAACTCTGTATGCCCAAGTTGTGCCCTAATCTTTGTTATAGATAAATAACATCTAAATTTTGGGTTCTTAAAACTTGACAAAGTGTCAAAATCATAAAACCAAACCTACACCAAGTTATAGTGCTCTAAATTAGTTTTCCAATGCCTATAAGAACTCTGAAATCTAGTATCCTAAGAGAAAGTTATGGTTGTTTTACTAAGACAGTCTTTTTACCATTTTCACTATGATTTTTTTCTTTTTGTGATGGAAATTTTGACGAGATTAAATTTGACGGCCATCACAGGTTGAAACCAAAAAAATCTTTCATTTCCTTTGAACATGACCAAACTAGGGCATATTATATATCAAAATTTATGGAACTATTGACCCAAATCCACTGGCAAGTTCTATTTTTACTCAAGAGGTCATTTCTACAAGCTACCCCCTAAAACCCACATTTAAATGAAACATCCAAAAAAACCCTTTTGTCGAACAATTTCACATGCTCAAAATATTTCAACATCCCATCATAACAGCACACCCAAAACCCTCAAATCTGCAATAAATCACTCATATATATTTCCCTTTCTTTTATCCTCTCATGCATTCCCATGGATTCAATATAGGGTTACCGTAATAAAACCATAGCTCTAATACCACTTGTAAGGAAACTTGCAATAAAGAATATAATCATTTCCACATAAACCATAATAGAACTGAAATAAATGCAAAATTAAAATCCACATGCAAGAGAATAGACAACATACCCACAAAATTGTGACACAAGATATACCCTAGGAAACCCTCAGCCTCCAAAAGCATCCATCATCATGTATTATTCATCAAAAATACCATTGCAATACAACCATGGAAGCCTTCAAAGCCATAGCCACTATGAAACAATCCATGTGAACAAGCATGAATCCACACATCCCATGCCATGCTTCCAACCTTCACAAATGCTCCCTTGGCTAACCTGTCAAGCCTTGTCCCGCTCGACTCTTTCCCTTTTCACTCATACACAACAACTACTCTTGTGGTTTCTTATATAGTAGTAGGTCTCACAAAACCACTAAGTGGTATTACATAAACCATGTGCTAAAACCATGTGCTGCGTAACCCATTGACCCCACATTTAATTATTTTCCTCAATATTAAATAATTACATCAAATATTATCACAATGTTACAATACAACTCATCAAGAATATCCCATAAAAATATTTACATGTTGCACATCCATCTAGGTGTAACATTACATAATAAAATAAGGAATACAATATAAAAATATTATGCAATGTGTGTAACACCCATTATCTCAACATATATCACATGTTAAATAAAACATGTGCACACACTTTATCACATGTGCATATGTTTTATTCAACATATTATATAGATATATATATATATATTTTATGTATCATATATATATATATATATATATATATATATATATATATATATATATATATATATATATATATATATATATATATATATATATATATATATATATATATATATATATATATATATATATAATTATAATACTTATATATACATATGATATATATATATATATATATACATACATACATACATACATACATACATACATACATACATGTACACACACACACACACATTTATATATTGGTATGTATATATATGGAGTTTTATGTATGCATAGTTTGGTTTTCATTTATTGTTATCTATTAATATTCGTACATATATATACACATAACATGTTAAATAAAATACATGCACACACATACACAAGTTATATTATGTGTGCATGTGTCTTATTTAACACTATATATATATATATATATGTATGTATTAATTAACATACTTTTCTATTTTTATTTTTTGTTTTTTGTTTTTTAGTGGTGGGTGTACATTGTTACTACTCATAAACCTGTGTTTTTTAGAGATACACATGTTCTTATACATTGTTTGTGGGCATTAAATATATACCCCCTTATATATATTATTATATATTATGATAATATAACACACATACTTCATATATACATGTGTGTAAACATATATTAATTGTTATATACTATAGGTTTACTTGCAACATTTTTTATTATATATTTGTCTATATGTGCATAGCTTTTTATGTTTTTAGGATTGGTTAGTTGTGTTGTTGGATTGGTTATTTACTTTTCCTTAGTTTCCTACATTTGATTGATTTATTTCTTTTATCCTCATTTTGACTTCTCATGTTCTTTCTTTCTTTGTTGTTTGTGGACTCTACCCCTAATGGTTCCTTGTCCAACCATCTTTCCTCCTTTACTTCCATCTTTGGTTAGTGTGCAATGTCTCTTCCCTTGGTCCCTATATCTTTTGGTTAGTAAACTTCTGCAACTCACTTTGTTTTGCATCTCTTGCTCTCTTTTCAGCTTGATGATGGATCATGTAGTGTGATTCAAAATGTTGATGGTAAAAATTTCTACACAATCAAATCTAGAAACAAATATATTAATCCAAAAACTAGTTCTCTTACCTCAACATAATATTCAAATTGAAAATCATCAAACTAAAAGAGATAATGGGAAGATATTGTTGACATTGCAGTTAAGTTTGTTATTAGTGACACACACTTATTTAGATAGTTAGTATCTACCAAGCATATTGTAAATTTAATAGTGTTAACCAAGTATTTCATACTCTACTGAGTTCTATAGTTATTACCAAGTTCAAGGAACAATATTCAATTTGTGCTGAGTAGTTTCTACTAGTTTCGTGATTATCAATGTAAATCAAGCTTCTTAGTGTTTACCAAGTTTTTCAGTGCAAACCAAGTTCTACAATGGTTGCCAAGTTTGTAACTACAATTATTTGAATCTAGTGTTGACCAAGCCACTTGGTGTCAACCAAGTGATTCAGTTTATACCAAGCTCATAGTGATAGCATTGACCAAGCTATATAGTGTGAATCAAGTGATTCAATTTATATGACGAGTTTCATAGTATTCACTTAGTCGCCAGTGTAGATTGAGTTCAAGACTACTTGGAAGTGATTAGTATGGACTAAGTTTCTACATCTACTAAGTGAATGATGATTTTGAGCATTGATAGTGGATATCAAGTATCAGAACCTCACTAAGCTAGTCTTCAAAACCTAAGTTCCTGCAGTTGGGCTGACTTTGTGTATTTTGTGTAAACTTGTATTATAGACGATTTTGATGAATTTTAATTTGGATTGGTATATATGTAATGTATTGTATCACAAACAAAAAAAGAAAAATGTAATGTAACAAGTGGAGAAGAGAAGAAGTGTGAAGTAAAAGGCTACAACAATATAAGGAGCAACAAAGATTTATCTATCACAGCAAGGTGATCATTACACTCAAAGGAATCTCATTCAAAAAACCAAGTTGTAGATTAGATTAGGTAGATGAGTTAAATCCTTTCATAAGGTATACTTAAAAATCTCTTGTAAATCTCTTTACCAAGTGCATACTTCATTTTATGTTTGTAAATCCTTTTGCAAGGTGGACCTAGCTGTCCTTATTGATCCTAATAGAGAAGATTATTAGAAGTAATCATTGTAAGCCTTAACATGCCAAATTTATACTACAATACTAAAGCTTCTGGGTATCATCCTCACCCTTCTAGGTCACCATATTGTGTGTCAAAGTGTTATGAATGTTTTAATGGTTTTAGTTTTTCATGCACACAATTAGATCAAAATTCACATAAGGGATTAATTAGTAAATAAAGGATTAAGTTTTATTGGTAACTGATTCACCCTTTACCTCTTGATAACTTAGCCTATCATATATATTTTCAACAATTGGTATTAGAACTTTTTGGTTCTCAAAGATAAGTTTAATAGCTTGACCAAAGATAAATGAAAATGGAGGTATTCAAACTTGATAAGGCTATTAATAATAAAAAGGTAGATTTGGAATTGGCTATTGGAAAAATCAAGAAAGCAAAGGAGCAACATGTTGAGTCCTTGAAAAGAAGAAAAGATCTTGCAATTTAGATGAATGAAAAACTCACATTGAAGAAAGAATTGAAGACATCTATTTAGAAACCAATTTAGATGAAGCTAATGAGGCAATCAGAGAATTTTTAGAAAAGAATGGTAACCTTCAAGAAGAAGTTAGAAAGCTAAGAAGAGAAAAATAAATTCAGTCAGTAAGATTTTATGAAGTCATGGAAGAGAAAAACAAGATAAAAGAAAACATAGAAGGAAAGAATAATGAAATTTAGCATCTATCCCTTCAACAAATAGACTTCATTGATCAACTTACCAATGCAAATGAAGAAATCATGAATCTAAGATTAGAGAATGAAAGATTGTAGAATGATCTAAATACTAAAAAGAAAACCAATGAGAGGATGATGAAATTTCAAGTAGACATGAATCAATTGAATGAGAAAAGCCATTATAGACAGAAAGGAAAAGTAGGAATTAGATATACTAAAGAAGGTGAATCATCCAAGCAAGGAACTGAAAAGAATCAAATACCTACTTACAATCACTATGGTAAGAAAGGTTATACATCAAAAAGATGTTGGAGCAATGGAAAAACTAAATTCAATGGAAAATGATGCAATTGTAATCAACATGGTCATTACGCTAATGGATGCAAAGAGAAACCTAAATTTGAAGGAAAATTTCACAAATGCAAGAAGCATGAGCACAAATCCTCTGAATGCAAAAATAAGATATTGAATCCAGTAGAATAGATTATAAAATCTATATTTGGTTGGGACTATGACACTTGGTGTAGATGTCATTACTGTTGAGAATCTGGACACATTGGAATGAACTAAGTAAAACATCACATGAGCACAAGAGACACTACTAGGAGATGTCTTATTTGTACAACACTTGGTCACCTTGCCAAGAAATGTATGAATACTAGAAGAATTGAAGATGAAGAGAAAGTCAAGGATGACAACATCAGAAAGTAGATGAGATAGCAATGGATTTTAAAATCTTCTAAGAATGCAAGTCCAAGCAATGAAGAAAATGTTACTTAAGAATTGGGTGACTCAAGAATTTCTACTTGATCTCCCACAAGGAGAAATGAAACTAGGATTTTGAAGCAAGCATCTTACATTAGTTCCAGTCACCTAGAAGAAAAGATGCATATCAACATTCAATATGCAAAGGGATCATCGAGAATTTAAGAAATTCTAGTCATTATTGAACAAGGTCAGGTTGCAAGGCCCTACCAAGCAAGGTCAAGAGCTACTAAATTGTTGTATGGACACTGAGTCATGGATGACTCTATTAAGTAATGAATGCAAGCTGAGTGGAAGACAATTTTTCATTGAGGAAATGATCATACTAGGAATTTATGGTGATTGAAAGGGAAAATTTAATAAAAAGGGTCAAAATAGAATTCATTTGTCACCATGAATTTTCAAGAGATATTTGTAAAGAGAAATTTTTGAGTATCAAAATGATTTATGTAAATTTTTGTTGAAGATTTTTATGTTTTCAGATTCCCTATTTTTACTTTCTATTTGGAAGGTTTCTGGGTAACCATATTTTGTGTCAAAGTGTTATGAATGTTTTAATGGTTTTAGTTTTTCATGCACACAATTAAATTAGAATATACATGAAGGATTAATTGGTAAATAAAAATGAAGTTTTATTGGTTATTCATTCGCCCCTCCTCTCTTAGTAACTTAGCCTATCATATATATTTCCAATAGACATCACTTGATCTAGCAAGTCCCCCATTGTAGGGGTACACTTACACACTGTAATTTCTCCTTTTGGTGGTTTTATCTCATGGTACACAACTCCATGCACACAAGGAAACATCAGCATCACTGATTTAGTATAGCTATCATAAAAAGACCCAATAGATAGAACATTTTTTTTATGGTCCCTCTTATCACCATCATTAGCCTTAGACCATGAATTGTCACCTTTAGGCTACTTAGGACTAGAAAAATCAATCATAAGCCTTCCTTTCAAATTCCAGGATTCATTAATGTCATTAATCAAGATGTTTCCTCCCTTATGTCCCAAAGAAGCCTATTCAAAATCATACTTTCCCTTCATTGTGATCTCCCAAGATAACATGAAACTAGGAAAACTTTCTTCTAAATGCAACCCAAATGGATGGATTCTACATGATTCAATTATTGCATGGTTTGATTCATGTGTATAGAATACCCAAAAATAGACATTTCCTTAGTCATGATTGAGACCAAATTAAGCACTTTGTCCATCTCTTCTAATGACATATCTTGTTTTGAGAGAGGTATCTTATCATTATCCACCGAGTATCTTATAATTGATTCACCCCTCCTCGCTTAGTAACTTAGCCTATCATGTATATTTCCAATAGATATCACTTGATCTAGTGAGTCCCCCATTGTAGGGGTACACTTACACATTGTAATTTCTCCTTTTGGTGGTTTTATTTCATGGTACACAACTCCATGCACAGAAGGAAACATTAGCATCACTGATGTAATATAGCTATCATAAAAAGATCCAATATATAGAACATTGTTTTTACAGTCCCTATTATCACCATCATTAGCCTTAGACCATGAATTGTCACCTTTAGGCTATTTAGGACTAGAAAAATCAATCATAAGCCTTCCTTTCAAATTCCAAGATTTATTAATGTCATTAATAAAGATGTTTCCTCCCTTATGTCCCAAAGAAGCCTATTCAAAATCATACTTCCCCTTCATTGTGATCTCCCAAGATAACATGAAACTAGGAAAACTTTCTTCTAAATGGAACCCAAATGGACGGATTCTACATGATTCAATTATTGCATGGTTTGATTCATGTGTATAGAATACCCAAAAATAGACATTTCCTTAGTCAAGATTGAGACCAAATTAAGCACTTTGTCCATCTCTTCTAATGAGATATCTTGTTTTGAGAGAGGTATCTTATCATTTTCCATTGAGTATCTTATCATTGATTCACCCCTCCTCTCTTAGTAACTTAGCCTATCATATATTTTTCAAATAGATATCACTTGATCTAGCGAGTCCCCCACTATAGGGGTACACTTACACATTGTAATTTCTCCTTTTGGTGGTTTTATCTCATGGTACACAACTCCATGCACACAAGGAAACATTAGCATCACTGATGTAATATAGCTATCATAAAAAGACCTAATAGATAGAATATTGTTTTTATGGTTCCTATTATCACCATCATTAGCCTTAGACCATGAATTGTCACCTTTAGGCTACTTAGGACTAGAAAAATAAATCATAAGCCTTCCTTTCAAATTCCAAGATTCATTAATGTCATTAATAAAGATGTTTCCTCCCTTATGTCCCAAAGAAGCCTATTCAAAATCATACTTTCCCTTCATTGTGATCTTCCAAGATAACATGAAACTAGGAAAACTTTCTTCTAAATGGAACCCAAATGGATGGATTATACATGATTCAATTATTGCATGGTTTGATTCATGTGTATAGAATACCCACAAATAGACATTTCCTTAGTCAAGATTGAGACCAAATTAAGCACTTTTTCCATATCTTCTAATGAGATATCTTGTTTTGAGAGAGGTATCTTATCATTATCCAACGAGGAATCAATATCATAGTAGGAAGCATTGGTTTCTTCTTTTTGATGAATTTATTATTCAAAAACATCACCAACCTTGAGATCTTCTATATTTCTATCATTTTTTGCAATTTTGAGAATTTTTACAACTCCATGGTGTTTTGTGACTTCAAAATTATATGCATCCTCAGAATTTCTTTGTATATCCACACTTATTGCAACATCAAAAATTGGAATAATTTCAAGGTTTCCAACAATTTTAACAGGTCAATCTATCTGCACCAACACATTAGACACTACATCTTGGAAACTAGCACATTCCAAATCTAAATGAATCCTTTGATGGAGGCAACAATAGTTAGGAAGAAAAAGGATGTTTGAATTATGAACTTCTCCAAGATACTTCAAATTTCTTGTTATGCTATCCATAAAACTTTTCAAAACATCATCCTTTACATGTAATTTCTTTTGAACTATTAGGGTAATGTTGGTTGGAGCCTCATAATGAATTGAAGTATTATAGACCTGAATGTCTAGAGTAGGATGCAACCATAGAGAGACATCATCTATTAGAGAATATTCTTTGCTTTTCAAAATTTGTGTGTTTATATTATTGCAGCAAAAAATAGGTATCTCAAAGTGTTTATGCTCTTCCTCTTCATTGAATGGGAACACAAGATCCTCTTAATCATCTTCATCATTTTGTCCTGCTACAAATTTATCACATGGTTCAAACACCATTGAACTAAACTACAAATGTTGTTCCTCCATGATTTGGGGAGGCTGATCCAAAACATCATTGTGTCCATATCCATTTTCTCTTGGACTTATATGTGTAATACGATTATTCTAATTGGTAATGTTACTGTAAAGGCCAAAAGTTCTACCCTAATTTTGAGAATAATTTTAATGGGTAGGAAGTTGTCTTGGATGATTGCCTTGGTTTCTTGAGGAATTGAACTATATTTTGATGAGTTCATTGGATAAAAGAGATATCATTGCCTTCATGGCCTTAACATCTCTAGCCATATTGTTCTTGAGTTTAGTAGGTGGAGAAGACTTTTGCTCAAATAATATAGTCTTTTGGGGCACATACCCTGAGTATGTAATTGTTAGTATTGGAGCAGTAGTAATTGTATTATTCAAAGTGAAGGAAGACACAAAGTTCCCTCCACCATGGGTATCTATCTACTTTGTGAATATAACAACCTCTTTGAAAACCTTATCAATGCTATCAATGTCTCTAGGTGGGAGCCTTCTTAGAAAAATAGAAGATAATGAATCCATTGTTCCAAAATAGATCTTTATGGCAGACTCATGTGGTATAGTGTATGGAAACTCCATTCTTTGTTTCATCTTATAGAAGTGATGATTAAACTAGGAAATAGTCTCATGGGGAGCCCTCTTAATTGAGATAAACTGATGATGTAGGATAGCTAAATCAATATACATCTTGAATTGTTCTAGAAACTTTCTCTTAAAAGAGTTCCATTCCCTTATTGATGTTGGTAGCAGATTGAGGTACCAATTGAATTTTGTTTCCCCCAAAGTATAAGGGAAAAGGAGACACACCATGTCCATATGCTAAATCTAGTTTCGATTGTAGATTTCCTTAAAAAATTTAAAATGATCTTCTATTGTTCATGATTCTTGATAGATGAACCATGGAAAAAACTTTTTAGTATTTTTTGGCAAGTCATGTAATGGACTAGTTAGATTCAAAGGTGAAGTTTGGGCATTGAAGAAAGACATGGTACATAATGATAGGAATGTGAGAAGTAGAATGTAGAAGGGATGATGATGATGACATTTGTAATGTGAATGGGTGGAGTTCTTGGTATTCCCTTATCATTGTGATGCTTGTGAAAGTGACTAAGTTCTAGGAACTTTCTCAAAACAATAGAATTTGCACACCCTCTAACAGTTTTAGATAAAAAAATTTATGAACTTTTGAAAACATAAAAATTTAAAAATAATTAGTTTTTTTTCTCTTCCAAATGGTATGAGGCCCTCCTTCTAGAGCTGCTTTTGTTGAACTGGCATTTTGCACGATGCTTAATAGAAGGAATCCTTTTGAATTCCTCTCTTGAAAAGCTAATGTAGGATCAATTCCAAGGTTTTGGGTGATCTTTTGACCTACTGAAATCCACTTAGTTGAAGATAAATGTGCTTGTTCATAGGGAGGCCTTTGCTAGTTCTCACTAATTTTGGATAAGCTGTTCAATTCTCTTGTTGTTTCAAAAAGTAACCAAAAAAGAGATATGTTTTTGGTATTTTCTATTTTATAATGAATGAAATCTAACAATGTAACTATAATGGATTCCTAGTTTTACCAAATGTTAGCAAAGCAAATAATAAGATAAGGTAATGAGAAATGAAAATAAAATAGCATGACAGGGAAATTCCTAATGAACATAAACCATGGTAACAACTTGTCTGCAAGTTAAATCATTGAAAAGATCAGGTAGGAAACCAATGAAAATAGGAACAACACTTCCTCAAATCCACTAATAGAATCATCGATGGAAACTTAGTATAAACCAAAAGATGTTTCACTTCTCATCAAATTTCAAGGCCAAAGAAAGTGCACTCATGTGAGACAGGAAGCTATATAGCAACAATAGGATGATCTTTTCTTCAACTTGGCATGTTAGCAAAATTCGTCAACACGTGGCAAATACTAGAACTAAAAGATCACACAATCAAATCAACAAAAAAAATCATTGGCTCCATTACTATTCGTGAACAAGAATTCACAAGAAAACACACCCTGATAAGAATAAATACACTCAAAATGAGAGCACCAATAGCATCTATTATTGCATCAAAATAATGGCCTCTAATACATATTACATTCTTGAATTTATAAGAAGTCATCTCCTCTTTTTGTGTTGAGAGTGAGAGTTATTAGAATGCAAACATGTGCTTAAAAATAATAAAACAAATCTAATTATATACAAACTAACTCTCTAAATGGTGTGAAGTAGGTCTCTACCCTTGTTCATATCAATTAATGGGTGCATGAGCCTTTACGTGACTTAAAATAATAAAAGAAGAAATAGACAAGAAGAAAGAAGTTGCAAGAGGATCTAAGAGTCCTTGGAAGCTTTGAAAATGGAAGCTTTACCTTCTTTGGGTGTTTCTAGGAGTTGAACTGTCACCCAAATGTGTTTTTAGTGCATGGAAAGATCTAAATTATGAACTGGAAGTTAACTATTGGTGCACTTCTTTGAATAGTGCACCTATGCACCTTGTACACCTATGCACCATCAGGGAATTTGTGCAAGGTGCTCAATTCACCAAAAAATCAAAGTTCTTTATTTCAAAAATGGTTTTTGGGTTTTACTTAGACAAGGTCTAAGAGCAATCTTGTGTACTTATTTTTCCATTTTTGATGATTTATACCCTCTCTATATCCCAACATTATAATCTAGACTTGAACTCCTCCTGCTTCTTCTATCTAAACTCCAAAAGTAAATATGTTTGTTGAAGTATAGCATTAGTCGAAGTTATATACTCATTACATTGAATATTTGTATTCATGATTTATATGAACCTTGCTTTATGTCTCATATTAATAATAAGAATATATGTATATATATATTCTTAAACCTTAAACTCTAAAACCCAAAAACCATTTTTCAAAAATGGTTTTTGGGTTTTACTTAGACAAGGTCTAGGAGCAATCTTGTGTACTTATTTTTCCATTTTTGATGATTTATACCCTCTCTATATCCCAAAATTATAATCTAGACTTGAACTCCTTCTACTTCTTCTATCTAAACTCCAAAAGTACATATTGTTGAAGTTGATAAACGATCAACCCTACAGCTTCCAAGAATCACCTGCATGCAAACACCTATTACAGAAGAGAGAGGCAAAAAGCTATGGAGGCAGGAATTGCCAGATCCATAGATGAGACATACTTGATGAGCAAAAAATAGATTGCTAATATCAAAAGTGAATTCTCAAGTTAAGTTTACAATAAGAGATCATCCTTATAAAGGAGATCAAAAAATAGATTGCTAATATCAAAAGTGAATTCTCAAGTTAAGTTTACAATAAGAGATCATCCTTATAAAGGAGATCAAAACCCTAAAAAAGGTCTAACCTAGGTTGCATCAAAATAATTAATAAAAGAAATTAATTATTAGATGCCTAAAGTTTAGCTTAAGCAACTAGAGTTAATTAGGAAATATCTAATAACTCTAACACCCCCCCTTAAGATAAATTTAGGGAGTAGCTAAAAACCTAGAAACTACTGCTGAAAGTAGAAATGGGTCCCGGCAAACAAAGCCTGATGAGGTACCCAAGCACAACCAAATCTCTGAAAAGAGGAGAAATAGAGAAAACCACATGGGAAAAAATCTACTCCAAAAAGAGATGGAAAACATGCTGAAAGAAACTAGTGAAGGACTGAAGAAGCCTCCAAACTAGGGAATGTCCCAGAAGATAGGAACAAAGATGATCATGTAGAACACCACTGAAGCATGTAGAAGCTGCAAAGCTCTGTCAAAAGTTACTGCTAATCTGAAAGACCTCCACTGAAATAGAACCTGACCAGGTAGAGAAGACTATAATCTGCATCGAATCAGGAGGCACACAAAGGCAAACAACTAAACTCGAAGATATAGATGGCATGAAACACCAAAGCCTGAAGAGCTGATCAATTGAACCAAGGAAGCATGAGAAACAACAGAAGAACCCCCCCTAATGCAGACAAGGGTGAGGTGACAGGCACTTGAAAAGTGGGCCAAAAGAACTGCATGTCAAGGAAACACGATCAAGATGCACAAAATAGTACACGTGTGTGTACTGAGGTGATCAATCTCAGACACGTCATGAGGCTAATGTCACAAAAGGGACACTCACTAGACAAAGGAAGATGGCAAACAAAGGCAAAAAATCAACCCCCCCATGGCACTTTATCAAAGTAGTGCATGTACAATAAGGCACAAGATATAATGAATCCCAAGAATACAGTAATCTATATGAGTGTCCTTAGATGACACTACTTGAATCAGAAGGCAAACAATTGAAACAAAAATACAGATGCAGTATGGCACTTTATCTCAGTGCGTTTGCAATAATGCATAAAAATGATGGCTAAATAGATCAGAAGAGACATAAGACTAATACAGTAGATAGTACAAGTCATGACGAATCATCTAAAGCAAAGAAATCGATCCTCAGACCTGAAACAACCAAGTTATCCATCAGAATGCAAAAAGTGTAGAAGATTGAATAGAATGTGCTTGGAGCAGAATCTAGAAAAATAACTAGCATCACTGTAAAGAGGTCGGAAAGACCTTTCCAACGATATAAAGAATTCCCAAATTGGAGATCGGATGCTCAAGATATGCCTCTTGGAGTGCAAAACTATACCCCTAACTTTGACAGCAGAAAAAGCTATCAAAACAGCATCAAAACTGACAACTAACTATACCACTATGACAGGCTCGGAACCAGCTTTTTGACAATATCTCGTTTGCAAAAAATGGAGTCCGTTTGCCCAAGATATGAGCAAAAAAGCAAAGGTAGGTTCAAATAGAGGTCGAGGAGGTGACAAGAGTAGTGATGCAGTGCTGATATCCGCAAGTGACGAGCCCAAAGTTGACGGTCAAATGGTCGTCAAGGCAAAAAAATGCCATAAAATGACCCCTGTTGAAAAAAAATTCAACCGCTGGAAACAAAAGCCGAACAAAGGGCCGGTGTCGGATTAAAAACCGGTGGCCAAGCTGGTTGCTACATGTCATAATGAGATTGGTTGTGGAAGAAAATTGCTCATGCACGTGGAAGACATCGAAGACGCATGTGGAGGCAATCAAAATCACATGAAGCATTCAGAAGAGGTCGCTGCACCCGAAAAAATATGATCCTCTCCCCACAAAAGGAGGCATCTCATTTGCCAACCTGCATAGTTAAAAAGGCTAAGCTCGAGCCAAAAAGGCGTGCAGCAAGAGCATAGCCCCACCGTACAACTGATCCACTTCATGCCCAAAATAGTTGACGTGGAACAACCGAGAACCAAGGATGCATGGATTCATGCATTGAAAATTTTGAGTACTAGAAAGAATGCCAAAATATGGGCAGTCAAACCACTAAACCGCAAGATGAGCCCAAAGAAAACGTTGTGGAATTGTGGAAATCAGGCAATCAGCGCTGAGAGCAAGCCAAATACGTGGGCTTCTTTGAGATCCAAAAAAAAACATTTTTCTTTCCAAATTACATGCTCAAAATGCATGAAGAGCGGGGTACATGCAGCAGTCAATCACGGGATTCCACAAAAATATGGCAAAGATGCTACTTGCTTTGGGGCAATACATGAGAGCCAAAAAACCGCAGTTCAAGTCCAATTCATTCAAAAACATATCTCCCCAAAATCTAATGCGGTGAGAGCAATAGAAGCATGCAGGAAAACAAAGAGTGGACCCCAATCAACACCAAGAATTCCATTAACCCGCCACCCATCATACAGTTGTAGCTCCAAATCGTTGATGGAGCAGTCCCAAAGTCGCTTTCAAAGAAACATAGAGTGGAAAAAAAAATCATGTTGAGGCTCCCAAAAGAAACTTACGGCTCCCATGAAATGAACGCATCGAACTTAAAAAACAAGGCATCCAAGGAAAAACCTCCAAGTCAAAAGCGAGAACTTTTGTGAGTGCATGGATCTCCCATACGTCAAAGCATGTGCTCCAATCACAAAAATTGTCCTCCAAATGCAATAATACCGCTGCTTCCCATGAACGCTTGGGAAAAAAGAGTCTTTGAAGGTGGCTCATTCCAAAGAAACATTGTCCAAGCTGCCTACTTTGGTATTGCAACCCGTAGATACAAGTCTCCCGAATGACAGATCATGTGCACCAAAAGAAATGCCTCGATTCTAGAAATCTGCCCAGAAAATTCCTCCACTAGCAAATAGAGGTAGTAGAAATTGATGGGGACGAAGCAAAAAAACTATTCCAAAAAATATTCCTCTCGAAACTTCAAACAAAAGTTCGTAGTCCCTTCCAAAAATATTTGACTCCAAGCTCGTCACCATGCGTGCAGCTCAAGAAGTGAGAAAAGCCAATATCAGGAATAGGAAAGGAGGCACACTGACTTGAATTTTTTTTTTTTAAAAATAGAATCGCTGATGCCTCGGTTTGCATGCCAGACAAAATGCTGTGTATACAAAAAAATTGCCTCAAATTTCAGCAATGTCTAAAACTAGACATTTTTTATATGGAAATGGGGGTTTTCGAACGCTTTGAGCTCAATGGTGATGTCCATTTTTGCTCAAAGTGCCACAAAAATTAGTAACCCCCCAGATCCAATAAAAAAATGTTGAAAGCTCAGATCTGAAAACCAATGTCAGATCTGATGACAAAATTCTCACGAACAAAACAGGGGCATGAAGATCTGGAGCTCTGATACCATGTTGAAGTTGATAAACGATCAACCCTACAGCTTCCAAGAATCACTTGCATGCAAACACCTATTACAGAAGAGAGAGGCAAAAAGCTATGGAGGCAGGAATTGCCAGATCCATAGATGAGACATACTTGATGAGCAAAAAATAGATTGCTAATATCAACAGTGAATTCTCAAGTTAAGTTTACAATAAGAGATCATCCTTATAAAGGAGATCAAAACCCTAAAAAAGGTCTAACCTAGGTTGCATCAAAATAATTAATAAAAGAAATTAATTATTAGATGCCTAAAGTTTAGCTTAAGCAACTAGAGTTAATTAGGAAATATCTAATAACTCTAATACATATGTTTGTTGAAGTATAGCGTCAGTCAAAGTTATATACTCATTACATTGAATATTTGTATTTATGATTTATATGAACCTTGCTTTATGTCTCATATTACTAATAAGAATATATATATAATTAGAAGAGAATATTATGTTATGAAGCTCTTGAATGTAATTGTTTTACCTCCACATGATTGTCGATTGAGAAGAAAACTAATTGTAGTTTCTTATTCACTGACAGTGATCAAGTTGGGACATGACCCTACATGGTCTTTGGCCAAGTATAGTTACATCTCTATGGGTCATGACTTTGTTATAGCTTCTATCAGTTTGATTTTATCATGACATATCTTGTTGATGGTAAATTATCTTTAAGATAAATATCTTATATATAATATATATATGTGTGTTGTATATCTTATATATAATATATATTATAATGTAATATAATATATATAATATATATTATAATGTAATATAATATATATTATATATATTATAATGTAATATAATATATATTATATATATTATGCATTATATATTATTATATAATAATAAATTACATATATGGTCAATATATTAATATTATATATATGCTTAAAGTTGTGTTATAAATATAGTTATTTATTAACTAATAATGATTAAAATATAGGGACATGTCTCTTGAAGAGACGTTTCTGCTTCTCTCTTATATATGAGTTCCAATCTACATTTGAAAATCATCAATCACATTGGAAATTTTACTACATTTATATAAATGATCCTAGAAAAATAACATGGTATTAGAGCCATGCTGCAAGTGTACAATATGGTTTAATCACTCAAAATAGTATAGAAGATATGTCATTTATTTTTCAATTTCAAAACAAATATTATTATCTATGGAAATTTTTTAAATATGAGCATCTAAACCTATGAACGCAACACAATGTGGACTAGAAGCATTGAGATAAATGATCTGAGAGGCCATTTTCTGTGAGACATCATACATTTGTGCAAACACAGTGATCTCAAATCAATATTTATCCACATTCTTTTGCAAAGAACCCAATCTAGGCACAAGGGAAACGTTCCCAATGTCTCAGAATGGCATTGCTCCTCTTTAGCCAAAGTAGCACTAGTAGACCATAGATCACCTCAAGAGTAATAAGGAGGAAAGAACTATATAAATCAATTATAGAAAGAAAAGAAGAAAGTAATTATATAGGGTGACATTTTCACTGATTGAACCCATCAATGCATGTAACACACACAAACCCCTTAATTTTATTATCTTTGTAACAATAGTCTTCCCACATAGAGTTAGAGTGATAATAAGATCACCAGTTATATGAAACCAATGGCCCCATTGACTAGCACGAAACATGGAGATTTGACCGAATGATCATGGGTAAAATCTCGTAATAACAATTGAAGAAGAAATAAATAGGAAAGGTAGTGAATTTGGAGGGAATAGTTAAAAAGGAGGACTCACGAGCAAGGGAAGATAATAAAGAAGACTAAAATGTTAAAATCCCCTACCAACCAAGGAAAGTTCATATGAGTAGTCTTCTACATGAATTACATGCAATGAAGGATATACTATAATATCGGTATCAGGGTTCAGAATAGGAATCATGATTCCCTTAATTGGAAATTGATGAATTAAATGTGAACAAGACAAGAGAGTGATTAATAAATCACCCTTATCGATAATGATAATGGGTAATTGCGATGGATAGATACTTATCACCGAATGCTAGAATAAATATAGTATGGTACCAATGAATATTTTAGCATTTATGATGGATATCGAATAGGAATGTTATTCTTCATAACAAAGAGATAAGAAGAATAAAGACAAAAAGGCATTCGAAAGGTGCAAAGTGTATTTGTTTTTAATCAAATGAAATATGCAAGGCACAAGGATTTAAGGGTGGAAAAGGTACCAATCCCTTTGAGGTAAGTACATAAATTTTATTAAGCTCCTTCATATTATTATTATAGGGCATTAAGAGTGGTACTTTAATATGTGTTATCATTAATTGAATGGTTATATTATATGAGATAGTACAATAGAAAATATATGATGATTATATATGTATATAAAGTAAAATATATTCCCCAAACAATTTGATATGAATATAAGTGAAATTGGTTACCTTAGATTTTATTTGTTATTAATAAAGGAAATAATATATTAAACTATAGATCATAGTATATATATAGAGAAAATGAAAGATATGCTTAAATTTTTAGAGTATACACATTTATCTATATTATATTTGAGATGATCTTATATAATTTTGTAGAATTATTTATTATCCTTGAGTATTATTTCTTATCTATATTTCTATATGGGCTATGTGCCTTGATCTTTTCCTCCAAGAATGTTATTATAGGAAGAAGGAGATTGAGATTAAGATAGAGCTAGACATTTGACATTTCATCAGTTGCAACCTTGAAAGAAAGGGAGCATATAGAGGATATAGTTTCATCAACCTTCAGTGATCTCGATCATATTGATTCAGAGGAAGTAAACCTTGTTGTGGTGGAATCTTCAGTGCTCAATAAATTATAATAGTCAATAGGACCATAATTTAGGCAACTATGTGATTTCAATGGGCCTACCCCTTGTGTGCATCATATGAAAGTGGTGATTTAAATTGAACCATATATGATAAATGATCAATGATAAATTTTGCTTGACGTATGAGTTGTATATTCATTCAAGTGACACAATCATACTCAATCAAGATATTGATGTATTGTGGACAAGTTTGTATTTTCTTCTACTATTAAGCTAAATGAATGTTTTGATTTTCAATGAATTAAAAGAGCATGTTAGAACTTAGAAATAAGTTATCTTAAGAATGAGTGGAATTTTACATTGAGGAGGGAATAATAGTCAATTTTTCATTACCACTTGAACCTTCATTAGAAGGGAGATGTTCTATTCTCAAATAATATAAGAAGAAAATTTTTGAATCTTCATGTATAGATAAGTATTCTTATCTTTTGCATTTATCTAATTTGTAATTCCATACATTCTATAAGGGTTATTTTCCCTGATCTTTTCCTTTATGTCTAAGGATGTTCTTATAGGAAAAGAAACTTGGTACTTTACACATGCTACCAAATGTTGGGCAAACTCAACCTAATGATAGTAATTCCAAAAACCCTAATGATCAAGATGGATAAAATAAGGCTCTCATCCTTGATGATCAAGATTATGAGATTCTTCTACATTAAGAGGGAGTATGACACTTCTTCATAGGCAATGTAGGAGCTTAGAAGATTTATATTCAAAGGCAGTTTAGAAATACATGTGGTTAACTACATGATGTTGATGGGCATACTCCTACATATATCATGAGGGAGTGATGAGTTCAATAGGTATCTTGGGTAAAGAGAGTTTCTAAGGAAGTAATAAGAGGACCTAACTTCCCAGGATCAAGGTTCAGAGGGAGAAATTTTGAGATGCAATCCTTTGTGGATGATATCTTCTCTACGAGGAGAAGTTCTTAGAGAAATGATGTAACCCCAATATCATAAACCAATAATTTTGAATTTGACAGAGGATAAGTGTTTTCAGAATAACAAAGCTCTTCATTAAAAAAAATTCTCCAACTCTACTCTGCCTCTACAATCAAAACAAACACCTACTTATTACAATTCTAAAAATTACTATGTTTGGCAAATTTTTGGGAAAAATAGAAATTTCCATTTTTGGTAATTTTAAAAATTCATCCTATGAATCCTAATTTTTTCCAAGAAAAGCCCCCAACTAAGGCAAGATGAATTTCCAACTAATCTTTGAAATTTAGAAAGAAATTTTGAAGTTATTACAAAGTAGAAAAAACAAAAAACACCTAAGATATTATAAAAAGGAAAATTGGAGGTCAAAATGGAATTTCTGGCTCTCAAAAAAAAGTCAAAATGGCCTGAATAGAACTGCCTTAGTTGGAATCCACCTCAATAATAGATTTTGAAAAAAACCTAGAAAAATCTAAGAAAACCCAAATTCGAGTTAAAAGTTATGACTCTCTGAACCCCCTGCATCAAGAAATTATTTATAACGTGCTCTCCTCTATAAGAGAGAAATATGAGGTGAAATACCTTTGTACCATTTCACATATGAAATGTAATGTAAGGTGAAAATCTTTCATTCACATATATAAATAGAAGGTAACCATTATAAGATGATGATCTTATAAATGGTAGACCTATTGTCATGTTTCTTTGGTCCAGATTTTGCCGCATACCATGACAATGAATAGATAGAAGGTAATCTTTGTAAGATGATGATCTTGTAAATGATAGGCCTATTATCATGAAAATTCTAGATATTGTTTCGAACAATTAGAGACCATTGATAATGAATGCATTATGAGTACTCTAGATATTGTTTCATATAATTAGAGATCATAAAGTATGTAATGATAACATGTTCATAGCATTTTGATTTTAGTTATTTGACAAATCACTATTTGAGAGTGTTAAAGTCAAATAATATGTTGTGTGTGTGTGTGTGTGTGTGTGTGTGTGTGTGTGTGTGTATGTGTGTGTGTGTGTGTGTACTTGATACTGATGTCTCATAAAATGTTTTTTGTTACTTCTCCCTTACTAAGAGGGAGTGTTGAAGTATAGCATCAGTCAAAGTGATATACTCATTACATTGAGTATTTGTATTCATGATTTATATGAACATTGTTTTATGTCTCATATTACTAATAAGAATATATATATATACACAGAGAGAGAGAGAGAGAGAGAGAGAGAGAGAGAGAGAGAGAGAGAGAGAGAGAGAGTATTATGTTATGAAGTTCCTAAATGTAATTGTTTTACCTCCACATGATTTTTGATTGAGAAGAAAACTAATTATATTTTCTTATTCATCAACAGTGATCAAGTTGGGATATTACCCTACATGTTTTTGGCCAAGTAGAGTCATGTTTCTATGGGTCATGACTTTGTTATAGCTTTTGTCGGTTTGATTTTATCATGAGATATCTCGTTGATGATAAATTATCTTTAAGATAAACATCTTATATATATAATATATATTATAATGTAATACAATATATTATGCATTATATATTATTATATAATAATATATTACATATATAATTATATAATAATATATTACATATATAATTAATATATTAATATTATATATATGCTTAATCTATATTATACATATAGTTATTTATTAACTAATGATGATTAAAATATAGGGACATGTCTCTTGAAGAGAAGTGTCTCCTTCTCTCTTATATATGAGGTCCAATCTACATTTAAAAATCATCAATCACATTGGAAATGTTACTAGATTTATAGAAATGATCCTAGAAAAACAAGAGTGTTGAATCTTATCATTAATAGTTTCATAAGATGAGGAACTTGTTTTGATTCATGTGTCCTACCTCTGTATCTTTGATTTTTAGTGTAAATTCATGAATGAAAACTTATGTGTGGCTCCTTTGAAGGTGATGGTTACCAGCTTAGGTGAGATCTCTATTGCTACTAATAATGAAGATGTTATGATAATCTATGCACTTGCACGTTATGTGGCACACCTTCATGTTATGCACATATTTATGCAATATTAAGTCTATTCCTTGATTTTTTCTTCTCTCTAATTGCTCAATCTTTCTCGGTTAGAGACCAAGTGATCTTTTGAAACTTTTTCATATCTTTTTAACAAAATTTTTTAGGTCTTTTTAATTGGCTTTTTTGGAGGTCTCTTTCTAAAAATTTCAAGTTGAAATTTTATCAATCCTTAAAACTAAGAAGCCAAAGGATCGTTTTTTGGGGACTAAAATTATATTTTTAGTTCTTCTTTCCAACGATGTAAATGGTTTTGAATTTCAAGCTCTAGGTCAAAAGTTATAACCTCGACAAGTTATCCAATACCATGCAAATGCAATACCATGGATATTTTTGTGCTATAGATAATGAGGATGTCCATTTATCTACACAAAGAAGCAAATATTAGTTATGCTATGTTGAAAAACCCAAAAGAGGACTTCATATTTCTCAAACTAATAAAAATATGGGTCAACAGTAGTCAAAATAGAGAAGACAATAGATTTTTTCATACAAAAATCTAATTTTGTGCACTAGCACACCTAGCACAACTAGGAAGGTGCACTAGTGCACTAATTTTCCTTGCAAATGGAAAAGTGTGCAGCTACGCACTAGCAAACATGCACACCTTGATAAGGTGTGCATGGTGCACATGTGCACAACTATGCACATGCACATTAGCACATTGCAAGGGGGGAGTTTGGAGTGCGCACTTCTGTAGGTACACACCTTTAAAGGTGCACACATCTGGGGGTGTGCACATGTGCATGTGCACAACCCGGCAACAAGGGTGAAGTGCACATGTGCACACTTGGTGCACGTGTGCATGTGTGTACTTTAAGCATACGAAAGTCTTAGACTTGTTTTTTTCACTTGTCTAACTATCTGACCCTTCCTAATTAGAGACTAGAGTTTGACGTAGATCCAAGGGTGAGTCAAAAATGATCAAGGCTTCACACTAGATGCCTTATAGAGAATTTTGAGACTAGATGCCTTATAACGAAAACTTGTACATCTCAAAATCTTAGTAATAAAAATTTGATTAATAAAAATACTAAAGATAAGATAATTATATATCTTTGTTGGAAGAGATTATCTATAGCGAAATGGGAGTTACATTGTAAAAGGAATTGTAACTATTTCTTCCTAATAAAATTACAATCTATGAATATAACACTCATCATAAAACTAATTATTTGTTTTTTTCTTAATTATAGTTTTCAACATCAGATTGTTTTACAAAATCTCTAGTGATAATGCATAATTTCTACTCAAACATATTCATAATTCTAATGAAAAGTATATCTAAAACATTCTATAAGAATTAAAATTATAGAAGTTCAAACAAGAAAGATAACTATATCACTATATAGGAAGAGACAATTTATTACATAATAGATTGGGAAGCTTGCAACTCCCACTCCTACTTGCAACTTTTTTGCATGTTTCCCCCTCCCTTGAGGGGCCTATGGCCTTGCCTCCACTCCCCCACCAAAACTAGAGCAATCTTTTCTAGACCTTCTTCTAGCTCTTTTTGCTAATTCTCTTAACACCCATGTGGAGTTTAGTTTGGATCTTATTCCCAACCTTTCTCAATTAGTAGGCATTTTTTATGACCTTGCTTTTATGGGCCCTCTCCTTTTGAGGGGACCCACTATGGTTGAGGGTTCCAAGGGATATTAAATCTTGAAGTCAGACTACAAAGAGGTTGTCTTGTGTACCAAGACACTTATAGATTCTTACGAACAACCTAAGGTGGTTTTGTAATTAGTAGGGCCTAAGATCTCATTACTGAACTCATTGGTTGATTCAATCTATTCCAATCTCACCTTGAGCCTTGGTGGGAAGTTTGTTTGTTTCCAACCTAATATGGACATGGCTAGAGAATGATGTTCAGCTAGATGAAGACTAATTGGTTTTCTATGATTATCTTTGCAATGGTCACCTCTTTCTTTCTTTTCAACTTCATTCTTGAAGCTGACATAAACATGGTTTTGGCAGGCACTTGACATTATGGTAAACAACCCTTAATGGTCACAAAATGGAAATTGGGTTTTTTCCCTAATCTAGATCTACACAAGCTTGTGCCTATTTGGGTTGAATTCTTGGGGCTCCCTCTAGAATTCTAGGATGAGAGGGTTTTTAGGTGAATTGGAAACTCTTTTGGGTACTTCATTAAATCTTACATAACCACTAGTATCAAGGCCAAATTGAAGTTTTCTAGATTCTTTATGAATGTGGTGAAGAATAAGCCCCTATTGAGTGTTGTAGCCGTGAAATAAAAGTGGGATTCTTGGTTACAAACCATTGTGTATGAGAATGCCACAACCTTTTGCAAAAACTGCAATATTTTTGGTCACCTAGTTGTCGACTTCCGATGTAGGGAGAACTTTTGTTGGGATTAAAGATAGAGTAACTGAGAGGGGGTGAATCAGTTACTAACAAAAATTAATCCATAGATCCCTTAGATGTCTTAAAGATTTAGTTACTATTGATACTCGGTAAAAAAATTCTTTAACTCTATAAATTAAACTATTACTTATCTTCAAGCATTCATCCATGTAACTAAAAATAAAAATGAACACAAGAGACACTAGATTTAACATGAAAACCCAATATGGGAAAAACCACCAAGTAACTAGTCACCAATGTTTCACTATTCTGAAGTGAGCCCTATTAGGAACCAACCCTGTTAAAGGTTACAATACACACTATTAGGTGTGACCCTATTAGGAGTGGCCTTGCTAGAGGTCTTTAGCACAATTCAACTGAACCATAACCTTATTAAAGGATTTACAAAATGGTTATTAAACCAACTCTATTAATAGATTTGAAATCACTACTACAATGGTTAGAAAGCAACAATGAATTGACCTAAACAAGATGCAAATAAATTTGCTAGCTATAGGTCTCTGTTCAACATCATTAGATCCTCCTTGATCAAATATAGCTTTGCTGCTCCTCAATGATCTCTGATCCTCTTTCAAATTCACTTCCACAATTATCAGTCCTCATATTACATTAATTCCACACACACTTCCACTCCACACTTAAAATTTGCAACTTGACCTCTTAATTATACCATTCAAATTGTCAAGTCGGCCCATTTACGTGTTACATTTACCAATAAACCATACATCATTTGGCTACAAATATTACTCTAAATAAATAAATGTTATTTCATAAAACAATGAAATCCTTTGCTGGTCAACCCTGCTCAATAAATACTGCTTCCAAAAATTTCCTAAGTTAACCTTCTTGACTCAGTTAACATTGCACTATCCTTAAAATCATTTGGATACTGAGTTTACTTGATAAGAACTATTTCTACCACATTTCCTTTGATGATTGAGTGAGCTCGGTAAGAACTATTTTTGCCACATTTCCTTTGATGATCGAGTGAGCTTGGTAAGAATTATTTTTGCCACATTTCCTTTGATGATCGAGTGAGCTCGGTAAGAACTATTTACTCAGTAGATACTGCAAGTTTTCTTTACTAACCTCCAGGGCTCAGTAGATTCTGTCCTTTTACCTCACTGACCATTTGAGCTTGGTAGAATCTATCCTTTGCCTTGCTAACCTTCTGAGCTCAGTAGACTCTATCCTTTGCCTTGTTGACCTTCTGAGCTTGATAGAGTCTATCTGATGACTGATAGGACATTTGTGTCACATCAAAGACAACACACATTTGAACAATTGTATCCAAAAATCTCCCTCTTTGGCATTGATGGAAACACAACATGTCATAGTAGAATGAAATTTGAAAACAAGTCTTTTACTAACATAATACTTCACTTCTTCAAATATAGCAAACTCCCTCTTTCATAATAATCTCTCCCTTTTACACAAACTCTTATTATTTTGCAAATTTCAGAAAGATATGACAGTATACTCTCCTTCTTTGACAACAAATGCCAAAGACAACTCAAAACAACTAAATAGCATTGTACCTAATGTACTGATTCATATGCAATGTCTTCATGGGTTTGCTCCATCAATTGATAGATCTTCAATTCTGTTCCTATTGATGCATCACTAGAACTGTATTTTAGTGAGCTTCAGATAGGGGAATGACCCCTAACTTACCTCTTAGATACAAGAATGCATCCTTAGGTAAAGGTTTTGTGAATATGTCAGCAATTTGTTCCTTTTTATGGACATATTCCAATCTTATTTCCTTTTCTTGCACCAATTCTCTAACAAAGTGATACTTTATGACAATATGCTTGATTTTTGAATGCATCACTGGATTCTTGGAGATGTTAATTGCACTTGTGTTATCACAAAACATAACAATAGGTTCTTTTATTTCTTGCTTTATACCTTCCAATAATTGTTTAAACCACACAATGTTTGAGCAATTTATTGCTGCTGCAACATATTCAGCTTCTATTGTGGATTGAGATGTACAATTTTGCTTTTTTCTTGTCCAAGAAACCAACCTTTTTTCAAGAAAGAAAGCTCCTCCACTTGTGCTCTTTCTGTCATCAATATTTCCTACCCAATTTGCATCAGTGAACACATTTAAATCCAAATTTCCTCCAAGTTTATACCATAATCCATATTCTTTAGTTCCTTTTATGTATCTCATGATCCTTTTGATTGTCATCATGTGATTTTATTTTGGTTTTGCTAAGAATCTTGCTACAATTCCTAATACAAGGGCAATGTCTAGTCTTGTGTGCACTACATATTGCAACTTTCCAATCATATATCTATACAATGTCTGATCTACTTCCTTTGATTCATCATCCTTGGTTAGTTTTAATCTAGTACACATAGGAGTCCCAACTGGTTTGCAGTCTTCCATACCAAACCTTTTTAGTATCTCCTTGATGTATTTAGATTGAGTGATGTAGATGCCATTCTTACTCTGTTGAATTTGAAGACCAACAAAGAATTTGATTTCACCAAACATTGACATTTCAAATTTCTTGTTCATTTTTTCTAAAAATTCTTTGCAAAGATCATCATTTCCTGTGAACAAAGTATCATCTACAAATATTTATGCCAAAACAATCTATTATTTGGTCCTTCCTTTATGTACAAACTACTGTTGTCATTAGTTCTTTAAAAATTAATCTAAATAAGATAGTTATGCAATCTTTCATACCATGCTCTAGGGGCTTGTTTTAGACCATATAATGCTTTATGCAATTTGTAGACCATGTCCTTCTTGTCTGGATCAACAAAACCTTTAGGCTATTCAATGTAAACCTCTTCATCCAATATGCCATTGAGAAATGCTGACTTGACATCCATCTAATAAACTTTGAATCCTTTGAATGTAGCATATGCAAGTAAGGTTTTGACAACTTCCAATCTTGCAACAGGACCAAAAGTTTCTCCATAGTCTACACCTTCTTCTTGAGAGTATCCTTTGCATACCAGTCTAGCTTTGTTCCTTGATACCTTACCATCTTCATTTAGTTTGTTTTTGAATAACCACTTTGTTCCAATCTCATTTTTGTCTTTGGGTCTTGTTACAAGAGTCCGTGTTTTGTTTTTCTCCATTTATTCTATCTCTTCATTCATAGCTTCAATCCAACTTTCATTGTTTAGTACATCTTTGACATTTCTAGGTTCAAAATCATCAAGTAAACAAGTTCCTTTCAACTTAATTCTTGTCATTGTTCCTTTTGATTTATCTCCAATGATCTGATCTGGTGCATGATGCTTTCTAACATACTTGGCTAACATGGGCTCCTTGCCTTTTGAATGAATTGCATTGTTATCCGTCTATGTGTCAACTTCTAGTTCTGATTCTGGTTGCTTGGGCTCAGTAGATGCTAACTCAGTAGCTTCTGTTTGCAACTCAGGTTCTTGCAGCTCAGTAGGTACTGACTCGGTTTGAACTTCTTGTGACTTAGTTAATGAAGACTCTGGAGTTGAGGATTCCTAATTAATAGGTATACTTGGCATTGTATCAAGTTCCATGTAAACAAATCTTTTGTAGTCTTCAGGTTCCTTTTTTCTTTCTTCTTCTTTTCTTTCTGCAAACTCATCAACTTTCACATGTGCACTTTCTATGACTTTGTGAGTAGATAAGTTCAAACATCTATATTCTTTGCTTTTACAAGAGTATCCCAAAAATATTCCTTCATCACTTTTTATATCAAATTTACCTTTTCCAAATTCTTTCAAAATGTAACATTTGCTTCCAAATACTTTTAGATAACTTACATTGGGTTTGTAGCCATACCACAACTCATAGGGTGTTTTGAATGAGTCCTTTTTCAGCTGTACTTGGTTCAAGGTATGAATTTCAGTGTTGATAGCTTCCTTCCAGTATTTGATAGCAATTCCTTTCTCAATCATTAAGGTTCTTGCACAATCCATGATATATCAGTTCCTTCTTTCTGCTATTCCATTTTGTTCAGGAGTTCCAGGTGCTAAAACCTATCTTTTGATTCCCCTTTCAATGCAAGAGTTATTGAACTCATGTGAAATGAACTCACCACCTCTATCAGACCTTAAGAATTTCAATCTTTTTCTTGTTTCCTTTTCTACTATGGCCAAATACCATTTGAACTTTCCAAATGCTTTTGATTTCTCTCTTAGGTACATGATAGTCATCATTCTTGAATAATCATCAACAAACATAATGAAGAATTTTTCACTAGTATAACTTTCAATGCCAATAGGTCCACACAAATTAGTATGCACAATTTCTAGAACTTCTTTAGTCTGATAGTTCTTGCTTTTAAAACTAGTCTTTCCCATAAAACCAATTTGACAATTCTTGCATAGACCAGCCTCAGGTTTCTTTATGTTAGGAATACCTCTTACTTTCTTAAATTTATTGATCTTTATCAAGTTGTCAAAGTTTAAATGACATAACCTCCTATGTCATAACCAACTTTCTTCAATTTGAGCAATGAAACAAGGACATTCACCAAGTTCAAGATAAAATAAGTTACCTTTTGTTTGAGTGCCTGATCCAATCAGATTTCCTTTGCCATCCAGCAATCATGCTTTTCCATGCATAAATTCCACTTTGAATCCATTATTGAGTAGTTGTGCCACAGTCAACAAATTATTCTTTAGTCCTTCTACCCAATATGCATTATCACACACAAGTTCCTTGGTTAGTGAGATTCTTCCTTTTCCTCTTATACAACAAGGTTCATTGTTACCAAATCTTACACTGCTACCATCATATACTTCAAAGTATTCAAACTTAGTTTTATCACCAATCATGTGATGAGAACAACCATTATCTATGATCCATGTATCATTTCTGCTCATATGAGAAATGAGTGCCATTTCTTCATCATTATCAGACTCATCTTTCATAGCAATGTAGAGAATTTCATCTTCTTCTTCATCATCAGAATCATTAGAATCTTTAGCCATGAAACATGTTTTCTTACCTTTATCCTTGAATGATTTGAAGTCTTTCTTGCGATTTTACTTGTGACCTTTCTTCTCATCCTTGTTCTTCTTATTTGGGCACCTAGCAGCAATATGTCCAATTTCTTCACAAGAAAAGAAAATTAGAGAAACCTTACCTTTGTATTTTCCTTTGGCTCTTGAATATTTTCTTGCTAGTAGAGCTTCAACCACCTCAAGATCACTATCTAAATTTTTTTCTGATTCTTCATCATTGTTTGATTGTGGATCCTTCATCTTTTTCCCTTTTTCTTTGAGTGAAAGCTTGGCTTCAAATTTTGATTCAATGTTCTTTGCCACTGGAACATAATTGTCATAGTTGTCTAGCTCAAATGCAGTCAATCTTCCAACTATGGCCTCTAAATTTATTTTATGATTTGCCTCACATATTCTTTCTCAAATTTTAGGGACTTTGATTGCATAAATGGGAAGTAGAGTTCTAAGAACTTTACTTATAATTGTCTCATCATTGATATCTCCTCCAGATGTTTTGATTGCACTAACACATGCTTTAACTCTTTCAACATACTTTGCAATGTTTTCATCCTCTCTCATCCTCATTTGATCAAATTGTCCTCTCAAAATTTCTACTTTGGCTCTTCTCACATTATCATCTCATCCATAGATCTCTTTTAGCTTGGTCCACATTCCAAAGATAGTTTTGCAATCCTTGATGTCATCAAATTCTTCATAACTTAGAGTAGATGCTATATCTATCATCATGTTTTTGTGAGTCTTCTTTTCAACAATATCATTGATAGATAATGTACTAGAAGGTTCTTCATATTTTTCATCGAGGTACTTTAACCCTGTATCACCAATAGAAGCCAGATGAAGCCTCTTCAATCCTTGCCATGCTGAGACGTTGTCCCTATTAAGTCTTGGAATTTATCTTTTGTAAGACATCCTAATCTTTAGCTTAGATCCTTGAAAACTTTTCCTGTAAGCACCGAAAGCTTTGATACCAATTTTTGGGATTAAAGATAGAGTAACTTAGAGGGGGGGTGAATCAGTTACTAACAAAAAATAATGCATAGATCCCTTAGATGTCTTAAAGATCTAGTTACTACTGATACTTGGTAAACAAATGTTGTAGCCCAGTAAATTAAATGATTACTTATCTTCAAGCATTCATGCATGTAACTAAAAACAAAAATGAACACAAGAGACACCAAATTTAACGTGGAAACCCAATATGGGAAAAACCACCAAGTAACTAGTCACCAATTTTTCACTCTTCTGAAGTGAGTCTTGTTAGGAGCCAACCCTGTTAAAAGTTACAATACACACTATTAGGTGTGACCCTATTAGAGGATTTAATCACCCTGTTAGGAGTGGCCTTGCTAGAGGTCTTTAGAACAATTCAATTGAACTGTAACCTTGTTAGAGGATTTATAAAATGGCTGTTAAACCAACTCTATTAAGAGATTTGAAATCACTGCTACAATGGTCAAAAAGAAACAATGAATTGACTTGAACAAGATGCAACTAAATTTGCTGGCTACAGGTCTCTGTTTAGCATCATTAGATCCTCCTTGATCAAATATAGATTTGCTTCTCCTCAATGATCTTCGATCATCCTTCAAATTTGCTTCCACAATTATTAGTACTCATATTACATTAATTCTACACACACTTCCACTCCACACTTAGAATTCACAACTTGACCTCTTAATTATACCATTCAGATTGTCAAGTCAGCCCATTTACATGTTACATTTACTAATAAACCATACATCATTCGGCTACAAATATTACTCTAAACAAATAAACATTATTTCATAAAAGAATGAAATCCTTTACTGGCCGACCCTGTTCGGTAAATACTGCTTCCAAAAATTTCCTAAGTTAACCTTCTTAACTCAGTTAACATTGCAATATCCTTAAAATCCTTTGGCTACCGAGTTTACTCAGTAGGAACTATTTTTGCCACATTTCCTTTGATGACCGAGTGAGCTCAATAAGAACTATTTTTGCTACATTTCCTTTGATGATCGAGTGAGCTTGGTAAGAATTATTTCTGCCACATTTCCTTTGATGATCGAGTGAGCTTGGTAAGAACTATTTACTCAGTAGATACTGCAAGTTTTCTTTACTAACCTCCAGGGCTCAGTAGATTCTGTCCTTTTACCTCACTGACCATTTGAGCTTGGTAGACTCTATCCTTTTCCTTGCTAACCTTTGGTGCTCTGTAGACTCTATCCTTTGCCTTGCTGACCTTCTGAGCTTGATAGAGTCTATCTGATGATTGATATGACATTTGTGTCACATCAAAGACAACACACATTTGAACAATTGTATCCAAAAATCTCCCTCTTTGGCATTGATGGCAACACAACATGTCATAGTAGAATGAAATTTGAAAACAAGTCTTTTACTGACATAATACTTCACTTACTTCTTCAAATATAGCAAACTCCCTCTTTCATAATAATCTCTCCCTTTTACACAAACTCTTATTATTTTGCAAATTTCAGAAAGATATGACAGTATACTCTCCTTCTTTGACAACAAATGCCAAAGACAACTCAAAACAACTGAATAGCATTGTACCTAATGTCACCATGAATGTCCTAGTTTGTACATGCAAAACTCTCCTTGATCATTCATTCATTCCCTTTCATGCTCTTTTCCATTGCTAAAAGTTTAGGGTTTGTCCTCCTTAAGAAGACCTAGGTGACTTAGGGTTATGTATGAATCAACAACTATGATTCATCCATATTGCCACTTAAATCTTCCCTTTACCTAATTGGATGCATGTAATGCGTAGGGATTCCAAATTAAGATTTTTTCTTATCACCAAAATATCATAATTCAATCTTTAAGTTGGCTCAAAAATGGTTTACATAGTAGTTTGTCACAATGCAAATAACAATGACAAAACTATGTTACTTAGCAATTGAAGTCCTTGGTACTCAACACATACTAACTTCAATACTACCACTCAATATCTGAATGACTCAACATGCAATCTTTGCTTAGTTCCTAAATCACTTAGCATACATTGTTTTCTTAACACTTGAGTGACTCGGCACATGATTGACTTGGCACTCACTGATTACTCGATATCCTCTATCTTGTATGTTGTGGTCGACATATGTTACTTGTTTGGCATGAACTAAGTAAATGACTTAAGTGTATAGAAAATCACTAATGAAAACCAACTTGAGATTGTAACAGCAATATGAAGTCAAAGAAAAGATCATTGAATTGAAAGTGGATCTAATTATTTTGCACAAAGTTAAAATGATGATGCAAACATTTTCAAAAGTGACTGAGTACATTTGGCCAAGTGAAAAATTGTCTTATAGCATAGTGATGGGTGTGTTAGGGGGCATAGATACTCTTTTGGAATCTTGATAATGTCATGGGTAGAGAGATCCTCCTAAACCCCTATTTCACTATTGTTAGCTTTGTCTCTAAAACTCACAAATAAAACTTGTTTAATTTATATGCCCCAAACACCCGTAGGGTGCCTTTTGGTTTGGGAGGAGATAATGAAAGCTGTAGACTCACTAAGGAATGAGATTATGTTGTGTATGGGAGACTTTAACATGTCCCTATATCCTTTAGAGAAAATGAGAGGCTTGGAGGATTTCTCTGAAAGTATGTATGACCTAGCAAACTTGCTAGGTCAGAATGACATTCTAGATAATTATCTCCAAGGAACCACTTTTACCTAGTCATATAATACATTGGAAAACAACCTGATTTATGTTAGATATGACTGATTTATTATCTTTGTTGACTAGGAATTTCTCTTCAATACCTCCCTAATAGTGTACCCATGGACCATCTCTAACCATACTAGAATTCTTTTCTCTTGGAAGAAGATCCAAATCTATAGAAGAAGATCCTTTACGTATAAAATAATGTGGCACTCTGACCCAGATTTCAGAGATTGTATAGCCCAATAGTGGAAAATTCTTTCCTGGGCTCAACAATGTTGCACATTGCTAGAAAATTAGAAAGGATTCTAAAGGAGGTCAGAGGGTGGAGTAAATATTCATTTAGTCACATTTTTAAGGATAAGAAAATGACTAAGAAGAAGCTAGAAAATCTCCAAACAAATATGATTGACAATTTGTCATCTCAAGAAGACCAATAGGAGGAAAAGGTTTGTTGTGCCTAGTGGAATATATTATTATATAGAGAGGGGATCTTCTAGAAACAATGGTCAAGGGTTCAGTGTTTGGTAGAGGGTGGAAAAAACATGTCCTTCTTCCTTAGATCAGATTTGAAGAGAAAAGGAGGAATAAAATAAGCATATTGGTGGACAATGTTGGTCATGACATCTTGGAGGAGGTCAGGATGGAGGAGTGGGTTTCCAAAAAAATTTAGGATATCTACAACCCTTCCATAGCCCTTATTGATAATAACACTTTGGATAATATTTTAAGGATTGTGAATCTGGTCATTGATGATCACATGAATAATGGCCTAGTTGGGAAGGTCATGGAAGAGGAAGTGAGAAAAATTTTTTTTTCATGAGTTCATATAAATCCCTGAGACTTGATATGTTCCCTCCTACATTTTTCCAAGAGTTTTGTGACACTTTTGAGTATGATGTTATGCATTCTACTAGGGATTTTGTTTTAACTAGAAATTTGTTGAAGGAACTCAACCAAACCTTTATTGTTCTAATACCTAAAACTGATGAACTGAGGTGCCTAGAGGAATTCAGGCCTATAAGCCTTTGCGACATGGTTTACAAGATCCTCTCTAAAGTTATGATGAGTAGCATCAAACCCATATTAGACAACTTCATTGGCCCCTATTAGAATGGATTTTTCCTAGATAGACATGTTTTGGATGTGGTTATTACTACCCATGAGGTGATCCACTCCATGCAGAAATGTGGGAACCCACGTATAGTTCTGAAACTTGACATTTCCATGGCCTATGATAAGGTAAGTAGGGGATTTTTTTCTGCTATTCTTAGCAAGATAAGATTCACTAAGAGCTTTATTAAGATAGTCATGGTTTTATTTTCTCCAATTTAGTTCTTTGTTCAATTGAATGGGAGCCTAGGGAGATTTTTAACATCCTGCCAAGGTCTTCAAGAAGGAGATCCCCAATCTCCTTAGTTATTCATCATGGTGGCGGAGGTGTTGGGAAGAAACTTAAAGGCTCTAGCGCAACAAGGTAAAACAAAGTGCATAAAACCTACTTCCTCAACTCCTTTGTAGGTGCTCCAACAATTTGTTGACGACATCTTCCTTTTTGGTATTTTCTCTATCCATGAAGCAAGGTCTTAGAGAAACCTCCTTAACTAGTATGAGGAGGTTTTGGGCCGATGTATAAACTATAAAAAAAGAAAGGTTTATTTTTTCAACACATGCAATGACCTAAGGACAAAGGTGATTTGAATCTTGGAATTCCAAGAAGTGGATTTACCTGACACCAAACTTGGTCTCTCACTTATGATTAAGGAAGTGCCTTCCTAGTATTGGAATTGGTGGATGGAATGCATAAAAAGAAAGCTTGTGGGCTGGAAAGGAAAAATTTTGAGCATTACAAGGAAATTCTAGCTCCTCTTGACCTCCTTACAAGGCTTACCAATGTGCTTTATCTCCCTTTTTAAAGTCACAAGAAGATACAAGGAAATTATTGAGAAAAAAAAATAAAAAATTCTATGGTTGAGGACTCAGGAAAAGACCAAGATAAGCTTGGCAAGCTAGGATAAAGTTTGTATGCCTAAGTCTCTAGGTGGTCTTAACATTGGAAGGATTATCAATTAGAATAAGGCCCTACTGTCTAAGGTGGGAAGGAGACTAGTTAACTCTTCAAGTAATTGAGTCCAGTATTGTTAGGGCTTATTTTTTGAGGGGTGATCTATTTCACCATCATCTCTTTACCAATGCTCTCCCCCTGGTGTCAATAATATGGAAAAATGTGTTACACACTAGAAAATTCCTAAAGAAGGGTATACACTGGGTCTTAGGGGATGGGGTGATAATTCACTTATGAGAGGATCATTGGCTTGAGGGAGGTCCCCTCTCCTTTAATAGGTTCATATGCATTAGATGGTATTTCTCTAGATAGTTTTGCAGGTTGGTCCACAACTATATTGAACTTAATAACCAATGGAAAAGACTTCAAGATCAGAATAATAGTAGTATGGGATTGATTGTGAAGCTATAGGAAATTATTGATAAGTTTTGTATTCCCACCACCCATATGGAAGAATCTTTAGTTTGGAACCTAACTTATTCAAGTGAGTTCATGGTGAAATATTCTTATAATTGTTGCATCGTGGGAGGTGAAGTGTCGAGGGATTGGAAGTATCTTTGACACTCGTGGATCCTACCTAAGAACTTTTTTTTTTTGGTAGATAACTTTGCATGGGGTCATTCTTATCATTGATAACCTTTGGAAGAAAGGCTTCCAACTAGCTAATTGTTGTGTGTTATGCTATGATGTTGTCGAATCCATCCAAAAAAATTTATACATTGTTGCTATGCTTGGGATATTTGGAGGGAAATTTTCTCTAAATGGGGGATTTAGTTGTGTTTTAATGGGGACCTCCATTAGGTATTTGATTGGAAAGGCCCTTCCAACCATCCATTCCTTAAAACCCTTTGTTTGTTAGAAATTTTGGAAGGAATGGAATAACCACATCTTATGAGACAAAGTTTCTCCCTCCAACATGGTAGCTATTTAGTTGACAAAGATCCTAAAGGAATGTAGTGATTGGATTTTAAAAAGTCCCATGAACCCCTTGAGTGACCAAGATACCAAATGGACTACATCATGTGAACTTAGCATGAAGGTGGCAAGATTCAACAGATCTAAAGTTTATAAGTTAGACGAAAAATGATTTGGCACCAGCCAACCCAATTTTATAGATGAAACTTAATATCAATGCCTTAGATATTGTTGGTAAGAATGTAGTCAATGGGGTAATCCATGATTGTTGATCAAATAAGTAAGATTGACAAATGAGTGTCATCACACTTAACCATTTTCACTATACATGCCGAGTATACAATGGAAGCCAAGCCAGAACTCTAACACATGCCAAGTTATAGATAGTGCCAAGTAGACTAGAAGACAATATGTGTTGAGCAAGTCATAGTAGGTGTCAAACAGATGAGACCAATATGTGTTGAGTAACTCAGATCCAACAGGAGCTAAGCATTACGAAGTTAATAGGAGCTGAGTGATTCAGGAATTAGTAGAAGCTGAGCAATGTAGAAAACTAATAGGTGTCGAGTGACACGGTAATTCTATAGGATTCAAGCAACCAGGAAACACAGTGGATGTCGAGAAATCCATAATAGATGGTGTCGAACATTAGTATTACTTCATGTACCAAGCAATGCAGGATTAGCATAAGAGTTTGTGCCAATACAAACCATGATGTGAAATGGTTATGCATGACTCATGACAGGATAAAAGCATAAGATCAAATCCTTACAACCACCTATGTGATCCTCATGCAACCAATCAAAAAATTGGAGATTGCATGTAGCAAATAGGTGAATTTCAAGGGTTTGAGCGAGAACATTTGAATCAAGAATGCATAACAAAACACTAATATTTATAAGGGAGTTTTGATGCCATTGAACAATGAGAGAGTAAGAGAGGAAAGAAGAAGGAAAAGTAGAGCCTATCATTAAGGCCATTGCAGAACATTTGGTGTCAAAGATTTAGCGGAAATGATGACATTTACACATCTAGTTGATCAGAATAGAATAAGGAACATAATCAGCAGATTAGATCTAGCAGAGATCAATTATTGAAGAGTAGAACAAGAGCCTGAGATCAACATTAGAGATTGCATTAGATCAGGTGTATTATTCTAATACTCTCTCACAATTGTATTAGGAATTTGGAAATCCTATTGAGTTAGGTGGGTTTAATAGCTCTATGTAAATCCCTTAATAGGGTGGCATTCTAAGTTGAATGTTCTTAAGTTTGAATGTTCTTAAGTCCTCTAACAAGGCACACTCCTAATAAGGCATAGAAATCATTTAATAGGGTCACATTTAATATTGTGTTGTAGCCTTTAATAGGGAAAACCATCAGAAGTGGTTGAAATCAATTGCTACAATAATTTCGTGGGTATCATCCCCACCCTAGTTTTACCTTCTTATTCCTGGAGGGCTTTTGGGTCATCAAAATCTCAAGTGTTATGTGGTGATGCATGTTTTCTTCTCATGATTGTTTAATGTTTTTATGCTTGCATGTTAATTTCAGTTATATGTTATTAAGGATTTAAAACAAGAAAAAAGGCTAGTACTTTTGATTCAGCCCCCACCCCCTCACACACCCCCCCCCAACTGCCCCCTCTCAGAAGCACTCTTCCCATTAAGAAATTCCAACAATTGGTATCAGAGCCAAGTTCTCTCAAGAAGAAGCCTAACAGCTTGGAGGAAAAGATCTGAAGATGGAAGTCTTCAAACTTGGGAAGATCATTGAGAACTAGGTGATAGATGTGCATCTAGAGAGGAATTAAGAAAATCCTTAAAAAGAAGGAAGGAAATAGCTTTAGCCAAAAATGATATTCACTATAAGGAGATTGACACCACAAAAGTATTTACCAAAGGAGATTCCAAAGAATTTAATGCAACAATAGTAGAACTGATGGAGAAAAATATAGTTCAAGCAGAAGAGATAAGAACTCTTAAGATGGAGCATGAATCACGGGGCATGATGCTATGTGAAATCACTGAGCAAAAGAAAAGAGCAGTTGAAGATAGAGTCATGATGGAAGATGACAAAAGAAATCTTGCAAATAGACTTGAAGAAAAATGTATTGAATTAACAAGGATCTCAAACATCCAGATGGATACAATTGCCCAACTGATGAATCTTCATCATAAACTCAATATGGAGGATATTGAGATCTCTACTTTGAGGATGCAGAATGAACAACTACAGAATGAATTAGAATCTCAACAAGTCAAGTGAAGCTATCAAGTACTTCAAATAGTTACTAAAATCCCCAAGATCAGCCCATGATACATCAGGACTTGGATACACCAGCACTGAAGTTGGTGAATCATCGAAGAGTGTTGAGAAAAGAAGTGACAAAGGTAAGGATTCTAAACCAACTTGTCATTACTATAATAAAAAGGGGCATAATGCTAATGTTTGTAGGAATAGAAGTATCAATTAGCAAAGCATACCTAAAAGCAAGGCTTACTATCACAAGTGCAACATGCAGGGACACATGACACAAGACTAGAGGTCTAAAGTCACAAGGACACAAAGAGTTGATGGACACTACCATAATTGCAAGAAGTATGGACATAGAGCTTTTGAATGTAGATCAAAGCCTATGTGGACACCAAATTAGCATGTAAGGAGGGACAAATATGTACATCATTACAATTGGGACTACAATATAACATAAAGTTTTCATTATTGTCAAGAGTATGGTCACATACCCTAGAATTGCATTAAGACACACTTCAAGGGGAACTATAAAATATGGTTGAACCAAACTACTTGCTTCAGTTGCTTGAAAACTAGACATGTCAGCAAGAATTGTCCAACAAAGGCCAAAGCACCCAAGACTGAAGTAAATAAAGGCAAAGAAAAAGTTAAGGAGACACACATCAGAATAGACGTAAAGAAGACATGGCAAAAAAAGGATGTACCAAATGCATCTAATGGAAGGATCACTTCACCCAAGAGGTGAAGTGATCATACCTCATCCAACTAATCACAAGATGAGCCTATGGGGCTGATACATATAAGGAAGTATCATACATTAGCCATAAACAGAGAAGAAGCTCTGCAAAGTATAAATTTGCATGAGTTAAGATGCCAAGACAAAATTTGAATGATGATGCCGAGCTATCTTTGGTTGCCGAGTAAAATTGCTTTGGAAATTGAGTTAAAAAGGCTAGTGGGAGCTGAGTAAAACTATAGTGGTTTCCGAGTTACTGAGGAAATATGTAGATGTCGAGTGAGAATAGCTATCGCGTGAAATACAACAGATGCCAAGTTGAAAACCTTTGGAAGCTGAGTGACAGGTGAAGATACAAGAATGCATTAAATGCAAGGTTTTTGAGTTGCTTAAAGGTGAAAATCAATTCAATTTTGAGCCATTCAAATGAAGAGCAATTACCAGGAGCATGATTGAGAAATTTTCAAGCATTCAACCAGTGATTTGCAGCGATTCAACATCTACTCAAGTGATTTAAGCATTTAACCAGGTATTTCCTCTAGGTACCGAGTTGTACAGTTTGTGAAGTTTACTTTAAACTTCAAACCCTAGTTTGGTTAAAAATGGTGCTTGGTTCAAATTCAACCGAAAGAAAGGAAAGCCATGAGATTCATCTTGTCAGCAATGAGGTTAAGCAACCTGAATTCAGGCCAATCCTAGAAGCAGCATACAAAAATGATCCCGCAGGTGCATTGTCTATGATCCCCAAAAAAGTTGTTATGGTCTAAGATGTGCGTAAATGTTATAACTGCAAAATAGGAGCCATAGGAGACCTAGAAATCTTCAACACCTATGATAAACTCTATGATAATGGTATATTGAAGGATGAATTTTCAATTATAGAGAAGAAGGGTTTAACCAAAGCTCTAGTTTTTCCAATCGTATTCAAAACTTAGTGGATATGCATAATACTTAGTAAAATTCAAGATGGATCATTCTGGTTAGAGCAAGGACCAGTTAAAATTATCGAGAAGATGGTTCATAGGGTTACAAGATTTCCAACCCTAGATTGGCCCAAGACAATAGAGAAGAACACAGGTGCAAAATGGAATAACAGGGGAATGAAAATTAACACAGTAAAAGACCCCCTATTAGATTTTGCTATGAGGATCATATCACACAAATTTTATCAATCTAGCAGATTGAATAGTGTGCCTTGTATAGCTGTTGATGTTGCATACAAACTGATAAAGAAGGATCATACATAGGACCTCGCAGAGCTCGTGTTGCAACAGATTAATGAAAATCTTGGAGCAATTAGAAAGTCTAAGAGAGGACAATGAAAATTTGGGTTAGTGTTAGTTTGTATGTTCTTCTATGTGATGAAGGAATTCCCTTCATTTGGCAAAGTCAACTAGAGTCAGAATAAATTTTTTTTTGATCAAATTAATGATTTTATTGCACAAATGGGAGATAGCTTTGATGATCAAATGACTATCTATTTTGATGATTTCAAGAATGCAATGAAGAAAAGAATGAGGATACTAGCCTCATTGGTGAATCAACATGAGAATGAAATATGCTTTCTAGTTGTCATTGATTATATTTACATCCAAGAAGTCATCCCAAGAGTAAGATGGCTCAGACCATTAGGATATGAGCTTGATGTTGATCAAGATTTAGCAGCTATTACAGCATTACTTGCAGAGGAAATGGACAAATCTGCCAAGGCATTTGGAACTTATGACACTATCAAATCAAGAGTTGTTACAGAACTCAAGACTGCCACAATAGTGAACAAGAAAGAGAAGCTGGAAAAGAAAATAAAGAAGAAATTTGGTGTTGAAGCAACAAGTGCAGTAGGAGAAGCTAAAGAAATTAGTGAAGATGAAGAGGAAAGTGATGATGAGAAAGATTAGGATGAGTTAGAACAAGGGCCACTTGAATTGTTACAAGGCCAAGGTGAAGACAAAGATGAGAGTGTCGAGGAAAAAGGAGCCAAGGAAGCACCCATCAAAGACAAGGCCATCAAAAGGAAGGCAATGACACCTCCTACTTCGTAGCCTACACCAAAGAAGCCAACAACCAGAGCTACAACAAGGGCCACCACACAAAAAGCCAAAGAGGAAGCTAAAAGGTAGAAGCAAACAACCAAGAAGGCATAGGAAGAGCCAAGGAAAAGGAAAAGATATGTGGCTCAACCTGATACTGATGAAGAAGATCACTCTGAAAAGGTAAGTCATCATCTTAAGTCTTCAGTTGATACATTATGTGAAAAGATTAGGAATGGAGACTTAAGTGAAATGAAAAAGATTGATTTCAAAAAATTCACTAAAGAGGAACAAAACAAAATAGAAGAATCAGTCTATGTAATGATGGCATAGTTCAAGCATACACCTCTTGAACTAGATGGACAATTGCCAAAGGAATTGTTTAAAATTGTAGAAGACAGATGGCATTTTTGTTTGAAAATGGTGAAAGAAATGAGGGAATCAACCCTAGCAAGTATACTACCTGATTTGAAAAAGGAACAAATAATTAAAAAAGTCAAAAGGCATAATAAAAGGTTTACACCAAAGTATAGGGCATTCTCCATTTTGCAAAATAAAATTGAAGAAGTTGTACAAAGGACAATGAGATCATGGAAGAATTTGTATAAGAAAACTAAAGATGTCCTTGAAGAGGAATACAAAGAAAAATTTATAGCTAAACTAGAAGAGAGAAGAAAGAGGAGAGAAGAGAAGATAGAAGTAGAGAAAAAGGTTGAAGAGGAGGAAGGAAAAGATGAAGACAGGGGTACTGATGAGCAGCAAAGTGTGCAAGACACACAACTTCCACCTCCTAGTTCTCCTCACTCTACCACCACACCTACAAAAATTATAAAGATTAAGGATGTTTTTAACACCTCAAGTCAAAACATCAATCCATTAACTGTAGAGGATCTCACTAAGATCCTTGACCAAACAACTCTTCAAGCATGTTTGTGTACAAGTCCCATATTGGTCAATGTAGATGAGATCCAAAAGTCAGTAGATAAACTCAAAGAAGCCAAGGTGTCACCACTAGAACCACCTCAAATCACTAAAACTACTAGACTTCCATTTCTACCACCTCCATCACCACCAAGAATAGCCATACAAGCTCATCAGGAGCTGAGTGCAATAGCAAGGGAAGTCAGAGGTACATCAATATAGATAAAAAGTACACCCCCAGCAGTAGTAGCACAAGAAGAGGATAAAGAAGAAACACAGGATAAGGAGGAGTCTGCAATACAAACTTTGGTTGAATTGCCAAAAACAAGAACTCCTACCAAACCTATTCAGCAACTGAGTACTGACAAGTTGACCTTATAAGTTAGTACACCAAGCTCAAGTTCTACTAGGGTAGCCAAGACCATTCATTATGGTATTCCTAAGATTGATGAAGAAATCCAAATATTTTATTATGATTCAAGCACTCTAACTGAGGAAAAGATGAATGAAATATAGAGTGCATTGGATAAAAGGAGGCAAGAGGCAATGAGGAAAGACTTCAAATATAAGCAAGCAATGAATGAGACCAAAGATAGATTCATGGATGCCTTTAGCCTACAACCTCCAGATTCAAGCAGGCCAATCCTTGAGAACCTATCTAATATAGTTGACCAAGTGAATAATGAGGACCATGATACAAATGTAAAACTAATGGAAAGGTCAGAAAAGAAGTTTCTAGGTAAGGTCAACCAAAAGATAGCTAGTAACATTGTTTTGGGATAGGTTGACCTAGCTAAGAAATTGGATAATGTAAAGATTGTGTTAGGGAACATATTTTCCCTTTATAGAAAATTGTGTGATTTTTCCAGGTTCACACAAGAAATAAATCCAAAAATTTTGAACCTTGAGAACAAACTAAAGCTCTTTATCATGCAACTAGCTTCAAATCCTGCACAAAGTGAGAAGCATTTTGCTGAAATGCTTCAAACTCAAAGGGAATTAGCTTCATTATTAGAAGAAGAGGCCACTATTAAAGAAAAGCTAATGCAAATACAAGCCTCTATCACTCCCCATTTGGAAGTCTTACACAAGGAGAAAATGTATGCAGAAAAAGTCCTGAAGAAGCATCTAAATATTTATACACATGAAGGAATTGTTGATCTAGTAGCAGAGCTTGCAATCCAAAAAAATTCATTGGATATTGCATTGAATAACTGGGATGCAACTCTCCAAATTTTCCTTGAGGTAAATAAGACATTTTTGGCCAAGCATGGCATTACCATTTAGAATCCTTTGAGATAAGTGTCAAAAATGGGGAGAAAATATTCAAAGGAGGAGATAATGTAAGAGATAATATTTTTAAGGGGAGATATATTAAAGGAGGAGAAATGCATATAGAAAAATAAGGAGATAATAGGATTAGAAGGCAAGAACAAGTCAGAATCATGTCAAAGAACAAAGTACATCAGGCACAATGGCACAAGACATTAGAATTCATGACATAATCAACTCAGGGGGAGTCATAAGTTGTTCACAATATATTTTTGAAATTTTTTAAGTGAAGAATGGACACATAAGGTTTAGATCATGAATGATCAGTTAAGTTTTTTTGACACTCATGTCAAAGGGGGAGATTGTTGATCAAATAAGTAAGATTGACAAATGAGTGTCAACACACTTAACCATTTTCACTATACATGCCGAGTATACAATGGAAGCTAAGCCAGAGCTCTAACACATGTTGAGTTACAGATAGTGCCGATTAGACCAAAAGATAGTATGTGTCGAGCAAGTCACAGTAGGTGCCGAGCAGATGAGACCAATATGTGTCGAGTAACTTAGGATCCAACAGGAGCTGAGCATTGTGAAGTTAATAGGAGCCAAGTGATTCAAGAATAAGTAGAAGATGAGCAATGCAGAAAACTAATAGGTCTCGAGTGACATAGTAATTCTATAGGAGCCGAGCAACTAGGAAACATAGTGGATGCCGAGCAATCTAGAATAAATGGTGCTGAGCATCAATATTACTTCATGTGCCAAGCAATGTAGGATTAGCATAAGAGTTTGTGCCAATACAAAACATGATGTGAAATGGTTATGCATGACTCATGATAGGATAAAAGGATAAGATCAAATGCTCACAACCACCTATGCAATCCTCATGTAGCCAATCAAAACATTGGAGACTGCATGCAACCAATAGGTGAATTTCAAGGGTTTGAGTGAGAACATTTGAATCAAGGATGCATAACGAACCACTAATATTTATAAGGGAGTCTTGATGCCATTGAAAAATGTGAGAGTAAGACAAGAAAGAATAAGGAAAAGTAGATCCTATCATTAAGGTCATTGCAAAACATTTGGTGTCAAAGATTTAGTAGAAAGGATGAAATTTACATATCTAGTTGATCAGAACAGAGGCACAATTAGCACTTCTCAACCATGATGGGAACATACCATTCATATGTGTAAAGATAGAATGCAAATGGGAAAATGTAATACCTTGTGATCATAATAAGGGTATTAATGATTTCAATATGAACATTTTAATAATTATAATCTTAAACAACCTCCACTTTCAAGCTCTATCCTGCACTAAGGGAATGTCATGAAACCTAAAGGTTTGATGATTGAGGTTAGTGAATGCAATGTGGGTGGTATCTCAAACCATATTCAGCTAGACATTATTGAATCTTGTATTAGAGATAGTGAGGGGTGTGAGTCTACTTTTGGGAAGGAGGACTTTTACTGGTCATAGAGTGAATTAAAGGGTTTCATGAACATGTGTCCCTAAAATTTGTGAATTCTTGGACTAATAGAAAGGTGACCATTAATGTGGTGGCCTTCAAAATAATAGAGGAGCTCATTTCTAAGGTGGGTGGCTTGTTTATTGCAGGTAAGAGTTGGTTTAAACAATCCAAAGTTTCAAATGAGATGAGTCTAGGAAAAAATATTTTCCCTAAGGAGGAACCTATGCGCATGTGCACTAGCTTCTCTCGTGAGGACTTACCTAATCCATGTGATATTGTATGGTACACCATCATGTGCTACATCATGCTTGAGGACTAGTTCCAAGTGTTGTATTATTACCACTTCCCCATCTTAAACCACTTTAGAAACCTAGAATTAATATCTTTTTGACACCTTATTTTGTATTTGATAGAGGATAGTATTTTTAAAGTCTAGAAAAAGATGGAAGAAGAGAAACCCCTTTATATCTTGCACTAGGCCTTCATGTTCAAGCTCTATAAATTCCATCATGCCCTCAACCCTCGTCTTGTGGTTAATCCCCTTACCACTATGACTCCCCAAGCCTCCACTAACTTGAGCCCTAGGTTAGCTTCAAAAAGAGCTATCAAGAACTCCCCTACTACCGGAAAGGATATTATCCTTATTTACTCAGATACTGATATTGAGCAGAGTAATAAATTTTCAAGGAGATCCAACAAGAGGCTCAAAATGGAGAAATTTAGGACCCCACCAAGAAAGAGGCAAGCTCAGAGTGCACATAAACTAAAATGAAACCTTTTAGGAAGAGCAAGATAAAAGTGATTCACCCTAGCTCTGGGAAAAATGATATTCGAGTAGGCCATCCCATATTTCTGATACCATGAAAGGTAACCTATGTCCAAAAAAGAGCTTGGGTGAGGATATCACCTCCCCAATGAAGGAGGCTACTAAAGGTGGGGGGAAGATGGGGACTCACCACCATGGAGAGGATAAAAGAAAAACCAGGGTGGCTAGGCTGGAGAAGTCCATGCATGATCTGACCAACAATCAGGAGGCCTTGTATTGGAAATTTGGGACACTTGTTGAGTTTACTTTGAAGATAATGCATTTGATGGCCACCAATTTGTATTTCCTATAGGTGAACAAGGAGGAGAAGGAAGTGGGAAAAGAAAGTGAAACCATCCACTCACTCTATAGTTTTCTAGCAGATGGCTAGCTCAAGTCCCTCTTGGACAAGCTTATTAAGGAGGAGGAGGAAAAAATAGTTGAGAAGGACCGTGATGAGAAATAAGGGAGATAGCCCCTATGCTCTCCTTTCTTTTAGTTTTTGTTATGATGTGGCATATGGTGAACTTTGTGTTGTGTGAGACAGTTTTGATTAAGTTGGATCACTGTTGGTTACATAACAACACTTGCATTTTATGTTACCACTATATGTTTTGGTTTAGACTTTATAGTAATATGGTTGTTTATGCTAATACTATTAGTAACAAGAAAATGGATCTTTTCTTGGTCGATAAGATGTTTTTGATGTCTATGAAATGCATAGGTTGAATTGTAGGGCTATGACTACTGATTGTTCTCTAGCATGTTGTACTTCAGGGTCAACTCCCCTTTTGGCTACTTTTTAATACATCAATAAAATATTGGGAAAAAAATTAAATTATCCTTTTTCATAGACAACATGATTTATGTCACAAGAAGAAACAACATGTTAATTATGGTTGCCTCTTTTCAACCTTTAGTAATACCAATTTCTTATAATTTATTTCTACTATGAATAAAGGAAAATTAAATATCCTACCAATGTTCCTATTGAGAAATTTAATATAGTTTCATCATTACAACTTTAAGCTTATGTGTTTTATATCACCTTAACTTAGAACAAGGTTGTCTTTGTCACTTTGAATTAATCTCTAATCATGTTTATGTTGAGGGCTTATATTTCTTCACAATGGACAAATGCTCATCTCTTTGTTGGATCACAGAGTATATAGAATATATCCATTTGATATTATAAGTAGTTTATTTTTTCTTAACTCCTTGCACAATTCACAAAAATATTTGTATTCAACTATCACTTATTTTTTAAATGAGTATTAGGATAAATGATTCATATCCTAGTCTATCTGTCAATAAATGATTATTAGGAATTGGTTTAGAAATGTCATAGTTTAAGTTTCATTTGGGTCAAATTAGGTTGGTAAATATATGAATAGTTTATAATTTTTTTTGGATGTCTAGAATTTAAAATGAGTACTATATACTACCAATAAATTAAGTAATAGTAGATACATTATAATCAGTGAAAACTACCTTCTTGTAAGTACAAAAGGCCTAACATAATAAATTATATGAAAATTCTCTAGATATAGATACCTAAGGCTCTCAAATGCAAGACAAGAAAATATGTAAGCCTCAATTTTATTATAACTCTAATTTCTCTATTCATGATAATTTGAAGTAAACTTGAAGAGTGCTTATGATATAATTTATACTTTTTCATTCTTTTGTATTATATGCACATATAGAGGTTTATAAATTAATAAAATAGACATTTTAAAATCTTCATTTTTATTTGAATATCACTAGATAGTGCATACAACATATATTATGACACAAAATTGGTCAAGAAGTGTTCAATTCAACAATTTGGACCTAAAATTTCCAATGTACTATAAAGGCCCAATAATTTATATTAGGATGCTATAGCTTAATCATGTTTAATTAATCACAGTCTGTCAATGATAAAGACTTATGAGGAGTTTGAACTTCGATAGAAATGACAATATTACCACTTAACTAATATATTAAGTATCCAACTGAATTAAATATTATAATTAAATAATCAAATAGTCAAAAATATTTTTACTCTCCACTTTCATTATTATAAAATAGAAAGATAAATATAAATGTATATGAAACTTTGATTGTTAAGCTATGTTTTTTTAAAATGTAATGAAAAACCCTAACCTGGTAAACTTTTATAAAAAGAAATTGGACATGTTTTATCAAGGAACTAGAGAAAGACACCAAACATAGAAATGCTTGGTCTGAATATACAACACATTGATAAGACTACATTATTGTATTTGAGAAGTCCCAGAGACGAATTTCCTAAATCTACAACAATGGTTCTACAAACGATAGAGAGTTGTAGAGTGTCTTCGATCTCTTTCACTTCAGGAGTAAGACGGGCACTAAAATTAACCCTAAATTCAAATTCTTGAATTTGATCTCTTCCATTGTCAAGAGATAAAAATTTATACTAAATCTAATGCCATTGTTTTTCCATTTGTTTGCATTTGAACTCCCAAATGAAGACCCAAGTTCTTCCTAATTTATACTAAATCTAATGCCATTGTTTTTTCAGTTGTTTTCATTTGAACTCCCAAACAAAGACCCAAGTTCTTCCTCAATTTATACTAAATCTAATGCCATTGTTTTGTCAATTTTTTGCATTTGAACTCCCAAATGAAGACCCAAATTCCTTTAATTACAATTTTTATTTACCACCCTTAAACATCATACACTAACAAAAAAAAAAAAACAACAACATTTGATTGATCTCCTTCCAAATCCATACATGGAGATGAGATGGGTGACAACACAAGAATATGATTACTTGTATTAAAGAGATCTGGAGTTAGATTGCTTACTTCCAAGGATGGAGGTGCACTCTTTTGCAGGTGATCACTTTGTCGCACAACTTTCATGCCCACTACACTCATGATTTTTTTTCAATTCTTTTCCACTTTGTGGTTCTGTATATTATATTGGCTTCTTTGTCTTGTGGGTAATATAATATGGACCGATTGTGGGCCAATGTACACTCCAAGTTATACTAATTTGTGGACTAAAATAATGTTTTTGGTCAGTATCTATCACCAGCTTAAAAAAGAGAGAAACTTAATGAAGTGTGTTCTTAGTGTTCTTAGTCTTGTTATTAGTTCCTGCCATTGCAATAACTATTGCTTGAGGCTTTTAGTTAAATAGTGATTAATCAATTAATAGGTAGACCAATTAACATTCAAATTTCTTAACAAACGGTAACAATTCTTAAAAAATAAATTCAACAATGTTATTGGCTGATGGTAGATTGATAGACAAAAAATACAACCTCTGAGGATAAAGAAGGCACATGCAATGACAAGTCTAACAAGCCTTGCAGATACAGAGCATTTAATTTTATCTGCAAGCCTGATAGAACACTTGGCATCTACAAAACATTTTTCCTTGCATGCTTTTACAGAGGTGAACTGCCCTGGTATATTTTAATTACGACATTATTTCTTTGTTTTCTTTGTTGAAGATTGAACATTAAATTAATTCTCTAGCAAGGAAATAGCTCAAAGGCAAGTGGCATTTTGTAGTGTGGCAAATTGCATGGCTCCATCAATACCAAAATGTTTTATTCAATCTACAAGTCTATCAACATCTCCAATTAAAACAAAAGTGAACAAGATATGATCATGCTTCATCAAATGTCTACAATCTCACATGTATCCATTGCCCTTATAGATAAATGGGTGTGCATAGGTAGGCTTATTAATCATCATAATACTATGCCAAGTATGGGCATGGCCTCCTTATATGTTTTCCTACCTTCATTTTCACTTTACAAAATTGATTTGATTAAAATACACAAGATCGTTTTGGATTCTAAGATGGTTTTTAGAAAGGCTCAAAAGATATATACATTTATTAAGGAACCAATTTAAGCTTTGGCATTGTAAAATGATAGTTCTTTAGACGTAGTTTAATTGAGCTAGGGGTTAGAGTTTTATTTTTTGGGATTTTTTCATAGCTCAGGCTTCACACAAGACATCTATAAGATATAGATAAATCTCATTTGTAGATAGGATTTTATAAACTATTGCCAAATATTCTCAAACACTTTTGTAGGTATTACTCTTCCCCCTAATATTAGGGTTTGACAAACTTAAAGAAAGAAAAACTCTTGGAAAAAAAAATGTGTTTGAAGATTTTTGCACATCTATGCATCTTTTGTGCATGTACGGATTGAATCTTCTAGACAGTTACCACACAAAATCTCTATAGTCATCATCTTATAGATTATGAAAACTTTTTAAAAAGTGGGCTTGTTAGATTTCTTACAGTGTTTATGATGGTTTCCCACAACAGTATGATTAATTTTAATTGTTAATTGCACACATACTATGATATTTCATTGTTTTTCTCTATTGTAGGTTCAACTGTGTTGAAATTGAAATGCTATAGTCATTTGTCCCTAGAGTCAATGCTCACCTACCACCCCTGACAACCTACACAACAACCAAAAAATTTATTATAGGTAGGTGAGTTTTCAAATTTTCAAATGAGGGGGAAAATTATTTGGTAGAAGACAAAAGGAATGTCTCACTCTCTCATTCAATTAGTTGAAGTAAAAAGAGATCAGAAGAGCAGAGAAGAAAGAAGAAAGAAAGTGATTAGCAGATCTAGTAATTGCAAAGATAGAAGGAAGTGTTTTTCATGCCTGCAGTTGCATGTGTTTCTTCCTATCATTCTGTAAGTTCATAGTTTATTTTGTGGTTTGACATTTGAAGCAGTGTTTGCTCTAGGTGCTATTGTATGCAGCCATTAGAGCTGCAAGTTTAAAGTTTAAAGGTTGAAGTTTCATCCGTTTGAAATTTTAGGGTTATTTTAGCATTTTCTTGTTGTAGCCGAATGCTCCCAAATTTTGTAATAGTTTGAATCAAAGTTGAATAGAAATCAAGAAGGCATATGTGAATCCATTACTCTTCCTTATTCGTTGCATTTGTAAAGTTTATTGTTGAATACTTTAAGCTTTGTCTCTTTGGTTTTAATGGTGGTAACATTTATGTTATAAACTTGGTCACTCGGCTTCGTCTTTGTTTGAGTTGAAATTTTGCAGTTTAAGCCAAGCTCACTCGACATCCATTGGTGCCAAGTTTTCCTTCATGTTCCAAGTTCACTTGGCTCCTTCATGTGCCAAGCTCACTCGGCACCTTCTCCTATCACTCGGCTTCTATTGGTGCCAAGAAAAATTTCACTCGACACCTTCATGAGCTGAGAAAATTTTAGGGTTGAGTTTTTTATTTTATTTTATTTCTCTCACATGGTATCAAAGCTTTGAGGCCCCACATGCACAGTGAGTTAGGGCATTTTTTTTTGGGATATTTGACATGTTAGGAGATGTAGGAAAGATATGGCAGCAACCACCACCCTTCAAAGGAAAAAATTATGATACATGGGAAAAGAAGATGAAGACAATAATGGTTGCAAATGATTTATGAGAATTTTTGATAAATGGGTTCGATGATGTGACAGACCCAACTTAGTATGATGCTCTCACAAATGCACAAAAGGCTTAGTTGAAAGAGTCAAGGAGGAAGGATGCAAAGGCACTAAGTATGATTGAGGCAGCAATAACAAAAACTATTTTTCTCAAAATTGCAGCAGAAAATTATGCAAAGGAAGCATGGGATATATTTGAGACAAACTTCAACGGTATTGATAAAGTCCGTACAGTAAAGCTACAGAATATAAGGAGGGAGTTTGAGAACCTTCAGATGAAGGAAAATGAATCAGTTGTAGATTTTAGTTCAAGGACCTCCAATGTGATTAACCAACTAAAATCAAATGGATAAGACTATCAAGAGCAAAGGATAGTGGAAAAGATATTGAGTTTACCTCATAAATATGACAATTTGGTCATGACCATAGAAGAGGTAAAAGACCTCACTGTTTTGAAAATGGATGAGTTGATGGGTATTCTTCAAACCCATAAGCATAGGATCAACAGATCTACATCTTCTTCTTCCCAAGAACAAGCATTCAAGGCTCAGTCAAATCCAAGAGGAAGGGGGAGAGGAAGAAATGGCTCAGGAAAAATCTTTAGAGGTAGAGACCAAGGTAATGGAGGACAAAGAAATGCTATAGTAGAAAGCTTAGGAAGAGCAAAGGGAGCAAGCACTTCTCAAAACACTTCAAGAGGAGGTAAGAAAAACTACAACTCAAATAGGAGTAATGTATAATGCTACTACTATCATAAATATGGGCATTATGCAAGTGAATGCTGGAAGAAGAAAAATGATCAGTTAGGACAAGAAAATGTGGCTAATGTGAACATGGGAAGTGGAAACAATGCCACCACCTTCATCATGTGTAATGTTGGTGAAGAAGGAAGCCCTAAAGTTTTGTACCTTGACAGTGGATGTAGCAACCAAATGAGTGGTAATGAAACCTTGTTTTCATTTATTGATAATAGTTTCAAATCCGAGATTAAAATGGGTAACAATGGAACCCTACCAATAGTAAGCAAAGGATCTATTATGGTCCGCACCAAGCAAGGTGAGAAGAGGGAAATACAAAATATATATTTTTCCCCTAGTATGAAGCACAATCTAGAGAGCATTGGTCAACTCATTCAAAATGGATACAAAATGTTGATGGAGAATGATGGGTGTGTCATTCATGAAAAGGATGGGAGCAAGAACTTACTTGTAACAGTTCAAATGAAAAAGAACATAATATTTCCCTTGAGGATAGAGACATGTTTCTCATCTCAAGTTGGTGTTGCACCTCCCACACAATTAGCTCTAAGGAGTGTGATTCAAGACCCTTCACGGCTATGGCAACTCAAGTATGGTCATCTTGGCTATGTTGGTTTAAATTTGTTGTCAAATAAAAGAATGGTAGAAGGTTTTCCACAAATAGGAAATTCATGTGACAAGTGTGAGGCTTGTATTTTGGGTAAGCAACATAGGCTTCCCTTTAATTCTGTAAATTCTAGGAGGGCTAGATATCCATTAGAGTTAGTGCATACTAACCTAGTCGGTCCTATGAAAGTTACTTCCATTGGGGGGACTTACTTATTTCATGACATTTATTGATGATTTTAGTCATAGGACATGGGTTTATTTTTTGAAATCTAAATCTGAAGCATTTGATAAGTTTCTTGAGTTCAAAGCCAAAGTTGAAAGAGAATGTGGACACTATATCAAGGTCCTAAGATTAGATAGAGGAGGGGAGTACACCTCCAATTCTTTTATAAATTTTTGCAGGAAACATGACATAAAGAAAGAGCTCACAACTAGCTATACACCATAACATAATAGAGTGGCTGAAAGAAAGAACAAGACCATTGTTGAAATGGCAAGGAGAATGATGAAAGGGAAAGGTCTCCTGAAAGAATTTTGGGGAGAGGATGTGGCAACAACAATTTACCTAATTAATAAGTGTCCTACAAAGGCAGTCCGTGATAGAATTCCAACGGAAGCATGGTCACAAGGAAGATGGACAGTTGAACACCTAAGGGTGTTTGGATGTGTTTCATATGCACATTTGCATAAAGAGAAAAGGTAGAAATTGGATGAAAAAGGTGTGAAGTGCATCTTTATAGGGTATAGCTCAAAATCAAAGGCATATAGATTGTATGACCCATTGAACAACAAGATGATTATCTCAAGAGATGTTGAATTTCTTGAAAATCAGTCATGGTATGGACCAATTGATGAATTACTGAGCACCTCAAGTAAAGTACCAATTATGAGTGAAGAGGATGCTGATGAACAACAACAAGAAGGAGATGATAGAAGAAAAGGCAAGCAACCTTGGTCATTGTCGAGCTCCTATAAGCATGACAAAGTAACAGTAAAGACCAAGCTAGTTGACAAAGTAGTAGCAGTGAAAATTTTGATCCCACACTCTCCTCCCTATTATCAAGAAAGACCAAGAGTCTTAGGGAGATATACCAAGATGAAAGGTATGAATATTATGATGAGTGTTAATTTTGCATTATTTTCTCATAGTGATCCAATATATTTTGAAGAAGCTGTTAAGGAGAAGAAATGGTTTAAGGCCATAGATGAGGAGATAGATGGTATAGAAAGGAATTAGACATGGGAGCTAATAGAATTGCCTCCCAAAAAACAAGTGTTTGGAGTGAAATGGGTCTACCAGACCAAATGCAATGTTGAAGGCAAGATTGATATGCATAAGGAAAGGTTGGTAGTCAAGGGCTACAAACAATAGTATGGCAGAGATTATGATGAGACATATGCCCTAGTTGCAAGAATGGAAATCCTATGTACTGTCATAGAAATTGCAACTCAACACAAATGGAAGGTATTTTAAATGGATGTGAAGTCTACTTTCTTGAATGGTGTATTGAAGGAAGAAGTCTATATGGAGCAGCCACCTAGTTATGAAGTTGTAGGTGAAGAATACAAAGTATGTAGATTGAAGAGAGCTCTTTATGGGCTCAAGCCAGCTCCAAGGGCATGGTATAGTAGGATTGACTCATATTTGATGAGCAATGGCTTTAGCAATAGCAATGGTGAGCCTACTCTCTACATCAAGGCAACAAATGGAAATGTGTTGATTGTTGTCTTGTATGTAGATGATTCAATTTTTACTAGTAATGACAAGCCTCTAATTGATGATTTCAAAGAGGCCATGGAAAATGAATTTGAGATGATAGACCTTGGTCTCTTGAAGTACTTTCTAGGCATAGAAGTAAAATAGATGCATGATGGCATCTTTATCTCTCAAGAAAAATATGCAAGGCAGATCTTGGAGAGATTCAAAATGCAGAATAGTAAGCCAACAACCACACCAACAACAATAGGTTTGAAGTTGAGCAAGGAAGACTCTAGCAAGAGAGTGGATCCAACACTATACAAGAGTATGGTTGGAAGCTTAATGTATTTGACTACAACTCAACCAGACTTGATGCATGCAGTAAGTTTGATTTCCAGATTTATGCAAACACCAAAGGATTCCCATTGGCAAGCAGGAAAGAGGATCCTAAGGTATGTGAAAGGTACCAAGGGATTTGGAATTTTGTATACTGTAGCAAATGAATTCAAGTTTGTAGGTTATATAGATAGTGATTGGGCTGGTTGTATAGATGATAGGAAGAGCACTTCCAGATATGTATTTCATATGGGATTGGGTACAATTTCATGTGCATCCAAGAAGCAACCTATTGTTACTCAATCTATAGTAGAGGTTGAATACATAGTAGCAAATGCAACAACATGTCAAGCTATTTGGTTAAGGAGGATTTTGACAGATTTGAAAGAAAGGAAAGAGGATGGAACCACAATTTATTGTGACAACATTTCCTCAATTGCATTGTACAAGAATCTAATATTCCTTGGGAGAAGCAAGCATATTGAGATCAAATATCACTTCATTAGAGAATTGGTGGAAAATGGGGATATCAAAATGGAATATTGCAAGTCTGAGCAACAGCTAGTAGACATATTTACTAAGCCATTAGGCATTGGAAGTTTTGCACACCTAAGAGAGTGTCTTGGTGTAGTTGATTTGGATTAGCAGTGATCCTTGTTTGTTTGGCTTGGGACAAAGGGGGAGTGTTGAAATTTAAATGCTATAGTCATTTGTCCTTGGAGCCAAATGCTCACCTACCACCCCTGACAACCTACACGACAACTAAAAAATTTATCACAGGTAGGTGAGTTTTCAAGTTTGCAAGTGAGGGGGAAAATAATTTGGCAAAAGACAAAAGGAATGTCTCACTTCTCTCATTCGATCAGTTGAAGTAAAAAGAGATCAAAAGAGCAGAGAAGGAAGAAGAAAGAAAGTGATCAGTAGATCTAGTCATTGTAGAGACAGAAGGAAGTGTTTTTCATGCCTGCAGTTCATGTGTTTCTTCCTGTCATTCTATAAGTTTGTAGTTTATTGTGTGGTTCAACCTATGAAGTAGTGATTTCTCCATGTGCTATTGTATGCAGCCATTAGAGCTACAAGTTTAAAGTTTAAAGGTTTAAGTTTCATCAATTTGAAATTTTAGGGTTTTTTTAGGGTTTTTTGGTTGTAGTCGAATGCTCCTAGATTTTGTAATAGTTTGAATCAAAGTTGAATAGAATGCAAGTAGGCATACATGAATCCATTGCTCTTCCTTATTCATTACATTTGTAAAGTTTATTGTTGAATACTTTAAGATTTGGCTCTTTGGTTTTAATGGTGGTAACATTTATGTTATAAACTTGGTCACTCAGTTTGGTCTTTATCTAAGTTGAAAATTTGCAGTTTAAGCCAAGATCACTCTGCATCCATTAGTGCCAAGTTGCCCTTCACATGCCAAGTTTACTCAGCTCCTTCATGTGTTGAGCTCACTCAGCACCTTCTCTCATCACTTGGCTTCTATTGGTGTTGAGCAAAATTTCACTCAGTGCCTTCATGAGCTGAGCAAATTTTAGGGTTGAGGTTTTTATTTTATTTTATTTCTCTCACAAGCTGCACTACACTTATACATAGAAAAGGTTTCATTGGGTTTCCATAACCTCTTCCAAACTTTTCCTCATTGTAGTTGCATTTTCTATCCTTTTTCTTTGGTAAGCCCTTCTATCTCTAGTCATGTCCTTCAATTGAACTAATCTCTTTTTCACCATTTAACTTTTATATATGTAGTAGATTTTGGCATCCTAAAACTATGAATATTGAAGTAACTTATGTTTAATTTATGTATGTTTGACCAACTTTATGTGAACTACATAGAAGCTCCTTTGAATCTTTAGTCTTCGAGCTGTACATTTGTTACCTATATTTTATGCAAATTGTAGAGAAGGCATGGTACATACAACTGGTTTCTTCTATATATTAATTGGATACATATGGCCATTTTGAGCCATTTTCATTGAATTGGTCTTCATTGGACCTCCATATGGTTATACAAATTCTTCTACATATATGGATTCCTTTTCATTTTCTAGACTCTTGGCAGCATACCTAAAGGCTGACATAGTCATGATTTATGAGTTTCCATTCTCTTGATATGGCAACATACCTAAAGATTGAAACACTATGGTTTTTGAATTCCCATTCACTAGACCATAGAAGTGTACCTCAAGGGTGAAACACTTTGTGATTTTTTTAGCACATTGATTATAGAACATGTCAAGGGTAGATGTAAATAGTATCAATATTTTTAATACAGGTATAAAACTGGGTTGAACCCTTATTTATGTGTTGTCTAAAGTTTTTTTACTTGTGTATAATAAGTTTTAGACTTGTATTATATGAGGGGAGAAAAAAATAATATGTTTTCTTTCTATTTGAAATTCATATTTAATGTTAAAAAATCAAGTTTTCCTTTTAACTTTCATATTATTTCTAGTATATCATATTTAAGAACAAAATATGGATTTTACCAATTATAGAAAGTGGCTTGGTAATATTATAATATGCAATTTTTTTCAACATTGGCCAAAGAAACTTTCTTTCCGCCCATATTTCAGAATCAAGGGAGAGTCAAGAAGGATTACCAATAACATTAGGTTTTGTGTCATTGAACCGTTGGCTCAAAAGCTAGACAAACATTTTGGGGCATTCAAGTTTTTCCTATATATCATTTTCTTCCTTGAAAAAAGTGAAGGAGTCATTTGCAATGTGGTCATTGAAATGATAAGAAGGTGATTCAAAAAGGGAAATTCCCCTAATGTATACTATTAAAATAACAAAGACCAATAAATATATGTAGGTCTCAACAACAAGAACATACAAAGTGGGTGCTAGAGCAGATCCTAGGAAAATAGATAAAAGGGGAAAAAAGCTTTAGATTTTTGCCCACCAATGGTGATGCAAGCTTAAGCATCCCCTAATTTTTTTTTTATAAATTCAACATAAAAAGGCCCAAACCCTTAGGACTTGAGGATTGGCAAGATGAAAGGTAAGTTGACATGATCATAAGCCTTAGAAAATTCAATGTTGATGAATATTTATTTTTTCATAAATCATCTAACCTAGACTAGATACCTTCCCAAAAAGCAATAATATTATTTAGAATGAATCTAAAATTGATAAATCCACTCAATTGTAATTAAAAATTTATGGAAGATGGTTGATTTTGAGTGAAAATACTTTAGAAATAATCTCAGATGAATAATTAAGAAAAGTAATGGGTTGCTAGTTACACATATCTTGAGGAATTATATCCGTATATATGAATTTAATCTTTCCTTATTTATGAGCCAACTCAAAGATTGAGAATGACAGACCTTATGTAGGTCAAAACCAATATAAGGATAGAGTTATTTTTAAAATTAAAAAAAGAAATTTCATATTCCATGTAAAATTTGACTTCTTCAAAATCCTCAAGGGTGAGAATCTAGTTGCAAAAGCCTTTTCAGAATAAAAAAGTCAAGATAGAACAATAGTAAAGAAATCATTCAATGGTTTGTTGTAGAAAGGAAAATTTCCTTGCATATTTGAAAACCTTCTCATAATTTTTAATATAATCTTCAAAGATATTTGGTAGCTCAAAGAGAATTATATACCATCTTTGATTTTATTAATGTCACAACAAATACAACAAGTTCTAAGAGAGAAAAATAACTCTTTAGAAGCATGATCTGCCACCTTGTGTTAATGGAAATTAGAATTAATTTGGCTTTTAATAGTAGCATGATGATTAGATAGTGTATTTTTCTTGTTGCTAGATAACTTGGACCTTTAAGTCTAACATAAAGGTTTTTCTACCAAATCTTAAATAGAAACATATAGATATTTGGTGATTGCACCATATGACTATCAACAATTAATATCTAACTACTTTCCATAAACACAAAGAAACCATATTGTGTGATGGATAAAACCATTGTACATGGGTAATCATAGGAAGATGACTTATTAAAGAAGAATTTGAAAAAAATTACATTATGGAATTATATATGACCCATCTACCATTCAATGTTGAACTTGGCAGGATAGTGATCTAGCAAGGTGACATTAAAAAGAGACAGAACTAATAAATTTGTCTTTTCTCTAAAAGAGAAAACATGTTAAGAAAAGACCAAGGGACAATCAAGCCTCTTAAATTTTATCGAAATAAGCTCTGAAATTAAACCAAACATGCTAGATGCTTTGAGGATATTGGTATTTGATACTGGGATTAAAATAGTGTAGTATTTCATGTAGAACCAAAACTCTTAGCTATCTAGCATAAAGGGAAAAAAACTTCTTGTTAGTGACAAATTTAACCACATGGACATCCCCACAAATAACCCAAGTACTTTATGGAAAATAATTAACTCTATATGAACACAACTAAAATACTTCAACATCATCATTGGGAGTATAAAAGTTAATGATTCCAAAAGAATGATTTTTAAGTGACATGAGAATCCATACCACCATTAAAGTGTCATTTGATCTATAAGTCACACTAGATGAATGTAATCATTACAAGATTATGACACAAATATCTTCTCAAATATATTCATGTTCTCAAGATAAAACAAGGTCATCTAGCCAAATCCTATGACATACATTAGTTAATATGAAATCTATAATTTTAATTTCTTTAAAATAAAAGACATCACTACCATAATATTTCTAATGAGTATCTTACATGAAATACTTCCAAGTGAGGTCAGACATACCTCAAACATTCCAAGAGACTAAAAACATGACCCAATCTCTTACATGTTTTTCTCATATTCAAGACAAAAAAGTTTTCTATGAGAAATCTAAAGATAATCAAAATTGGCATATAATTCAAGTAGACTTACTCTACATTTTTTATGGAACCTTATCACTTTTATCTTCTCATCCAAGAGGGCTAGAAGAATAGTGAAGTGAAGAGATTTGAATAGATATTGCCAATGTGAACTGAGGAGTTTGACCACACACAAAGTGGAAAATACTATCAACCAAAGTTTTCCCTTTGCCAATAGGGTCTAAATTTTATAGAAACTATGACCCCATCTTTTGAACTAGTTATTACACTTATGGTTTTGGAGTAGCAATATTATCCTAGATTTTGAAGTAAAAACCTAAGCATGTTTACCATTATAAATTATGGTCATTAAACCCTTGTCTAATTTAGCATCCTTCAAATAATGAGCAGATGTTGGATTAATTGAAAGAGATTTTTTCCTTCAAATAAATCCCTTTCTATGACAAGAATAAACAACTATGACCTAAATATTAATAGTCTCTTTGAGTTCATTAGCTAAATAAATTTTGACACAAATAGTATTTTGTGGATGAACATTAAAAAAATGACTAGTTCCTATGCAAATCATCTTGCAAAGGTTAGTTGTGCATAGATGAACATAAAGGAAAGGAAAGCCCAAAAAATCTATCCATATTAGGACTTAAAAAATTTTCTTATTGGAGACAATAAGTACTACAAATCATGGCTTGAATGAAAGAAAGAAAGAATGAGCAACATAGCTCCCATTCTTGATGATAGCCTCAAAATAGGAGATGTTGGAAAAGAAAAATACAAAGAAACCCTTTGTGAGATTTTGGATGCCATTAAGATAGACTTGATGAGGGGTCTAGGCTTTTTCAGTTGAATCATGTAGCATGCTTTTAGGTGAAACCCTCCTAACAAAATATCTTATCAAAGTATATATTTTAGGCTACTTATAGGAACTATAAAAAAATTGCACATGAAAAAGCACATTAGAGGTACTAAAAATTATACCTCCTTAACCACCTTAGGAAAAAAATTGCAAGGTTGTTTGTTTGGAGGTCTTAAAGTCACTCATCACCAAAAATCCAACACTAACACCAATTGCTAGGAAAAAATTAGTTAGAACCACTAGACATTCCACAAGGCTCAAATAGATAATACAACCTTTGGTGAGATTTTGGAATCTATAAAGCCAACACAATGATGAACATAGGCTTTTGTAATAAAGTCACATGACATGCTTTTAGGTGGAAACCTCCCAATAAAATATCCTATCAAAGAGTACTTTTCAAGATATTCTAAGTACTATCAAAATTTTGTGCAGTCAAAACCACATTAGAGACACTAGAAGTTGTACCTTGTGAAACACTTTCAAAACAAATTTAAAATTTGTTATTTTATTGGAACTGTCATAATCAGGCATTGACAAAACTCCAACACCAACATCAACTATTGAACAAAATCTAGACACGATTATTAAAAAAAGCCTAAAATCCTCTATTAAATACAATATCACAAGGAAAGATGCAAGAATTAGAGCAAGCAACAAAACCCTCAAAACAAGCAATATCAGAATCCTTATGCAATGTAACTATGCAATGTAACTATCCAATTATGAAATGTTTTTCTAAAGCCTTGTCCCATTAAAATATTCACAAATATTAAAGCTCTTATATGCCTTTGTATGCAATTCAAATTCTTTCACACCAATACATCTCCATTCACTTAAAAATACAGTGACATAATTATTTGTTTCACAAGTAGAAAATGGATGCTAATAGGAATTTCAACATTGTCTTAATGTCTAGTAATGGTAGGGTATTTAGATAGGTGCCCTTAACAATTTGCTAGGCCAAACTTGAGGATTTTTTTGTTGTTGCATACAAGTGTTGCCTCTGGTGTTATTAATGCAGAGAAAGATGAAGTGCCATTTAGTAAACTCACAACAACTAGGAAAAAGAAGATTGACAATGGAGACACTCATTGTTTCTTCTCAAATCCACTCAATTTGCTCACCCTCCTATCCATATTCCTTGCTCTTATTCTAAAACATTTAGATTTTTGTTTGTGTTAGGACATATGATTTCAAATGCACTACGCATACAAAGACCAATTTTATATTTGGAATGCTAAAATACCACACTCGTGTCCTTTTTACTCATGTAGACGCATTTAAGATCATAAATTGAGTGTGAATGAGAATGCAGAAACAAAACTTCATTTAAATTATTTTAACAATTCAATGGATTATATTCCATTATGTTAATAATGGCTTCTTATTTTCTAGAATATAATATGTTGGATAGTTTAAACATCATATACTAACGCTTGATTCTAAGGTTAAAAGAGTTAAATAGTCAGAGTCGGCTTATTTATCCAAACATAATTTCTTCCTTAGTGTATGATAGTTGACCTAGATAGGAATTTCTCAACTAACCTAAGATATATTATATATAATAATCTAAAACTAAATATTATTATAAAAACTTCGATATAGCATTTATAGGTTCTCTAAATATCTTACCATGCATTAAAGACAAGCTATATCCACTTGATCCATACATATTATTGATGATGTCATCTACTAAACAATTTGGATTAAAGTTCTCTTTCTTTCCAAGTGGACATTTTTGCATTATTTTCAATCTCATAGAGTACCAAATCACCCTATATGAGTGAATGAATCACATGTTCATTGTATTTATACTACATATTTTATGTATAATCATATAGATGCATTCACTTCAAAAGGTACCTCATGATGTTGATTTTTTTCTCTATATTCATTATCATCAAGGATGGTATTGGAAAAATCACAATGAAGAAATTTATAACTCTAATAGAATGATTGCATTGGCACCATATATGAGACTACACATAGGAAGTAAGTCTAGATGCATTCACTTCAAAAAGCACCTTATGTTGTTGATTTTTTTTCTCTATGTTCATTATCATCAAGGATGGTATTGAAAAAATCACAATGAACAAATTTATAACTATGATAGAATGATTGCATTTGAACCACATATGAGATTGTAGATAGGAAGTAAGTCTAGATGCATTCACTTCAAAAAGCACCTCATGTTGTCGATTTTTTTCTCTATATTCATTATCATCAAGGATGGTATTGAAAAAATCACAATGAATTTTTTTATAACTCTAATAGAATGATTGCATTGGCACCACATATGAGATTGTACATAGGAAGTAAGTCTAGTTGTTTAAAAACAATCTGTTCCATTAGGTGTTGTGTTAGTCCTCAAAGTCTTCTTAGTTATGAACTACCTCTAAGATTCATTCCAACAAACATTTTAATAGACAAACTACATGTTATGTAAGCCCTCTCATGACGACCCTATGCAAACCTTCTATAATGACCCTATTACATTTCGTCTATAATTTTTTTAATAAAGAATCTACTAAAATAAACTTTTTGAAAAGAACCCCTAGTTAAAAAGATAGATCTACATTTCATATGACCAGTCTCCCGAACATCTCTAAAATTACTTTGTGTAGAGAACCAGCCAAAAAGCCAAAAGAAAATTCGAGTCCAAAATGTTTGAAGTTGCAGTCAAAGAATGTGCAAGAGACCAAAGCTTCACGCAAATATTGTCAAACAATACTTTCGTCAACAAACTGATTCAAAGAGACGTGTAAAGCAATCACCATTAGTCTCTTAAAAAAACAAAGATGGTAATCTTTTCAAAGTTGGGGATTGCAAGTAACAAGGTAAAAGTTACGTCGAAGGAAGTCCCCTTCACAAGACACTCCTCGTAGTTATCTTATAATCACTAAATCAACTTTTTATTATTATTAATGTCTTCTTTCTTTGTCCAATCCTTTTCACTACATCATCTCAGTCATTCATGGTTGTTGGCGAACAAAGACTAGTTGATAGTGGCGAAAGACAAGGGGAATCCACTGAATGAATAGTCGGCTAAAGTTAAACGTTATGATAGACTACTTTTCCTTCCAGAAGATCTCATATCTTGTATGAAAACGACAGAAAGTGGCATTCATCCTCATAATGTGCTACGTTTTCGGCTGGCTATTGTTTGATCTTAAAGCGAACAAGATTGCGAATATACAACAGATCTCATTTCTCAAATAACAAGTACCAGAAGTTATTATATTACAAGCTCTGTGTTCTTATGTTTCTTCCATGTATCTGTTTTCTGAGTGGATAATCAGCACTGAGCTTTAACAAGCGAAACAACGCTGAGCATCTGGAAAAACATTAAGGGAGTTGTGTAATGTGTATAAATACAAAGAGGAATCACCATTGTTGAATCATGCATTGATAGATTGATTGGATTCTTCTTTTTTGGCTTGATGGATTCTGTTCAGCAGAGAAAAAGGCTGAAAGAGCATGCACCTCCACCATTGAAAGTGCAATCTCCACCACCAGATTTGTTCAGTAAGAGCTGCCCCATTCCTCTTCTATCGCCTCTTTCGTTTCCTGATATGGAGGATGAAAACAATCAATCCATGAGTTGTGTAGCCCAAGAAAACGGAATAGCCACAACAACAGCTACAAAAGAGAACAGCCGGATATTTGTATGGGACAATAGCCACAAGAAAATGGCAGTATCTAATAGCTGCAAGCTTCTTCTGTGATACTTGTCTATTGAAACTAGTATTATATGTTCTCTATTTTTGTTGGCATCTAGTCAATCGAAAAAACATAACATCTAATCTTAGAGACAGTTGTAAAGGAACTTGCAAGTAATAAGCTCGCTATTTTTGTTAGCTCTTTGTAGATTTCAGATTAATAATTGCAAAGGACTATATCTTGCTTTGTAACTGTATTTTCCTGCTGCAATGAGAATATCCTGTATGTGAAATCCTTCAAAGATAAGAGTCTTTGTTACATGACAAGTGACCTAACTTTTTTATGTGTGTCTCGTTGTAGTCCAAGATTCTAGTACAATGATCTGGTATACATTACTTCCTCGGCAAAAATAGCCTTGAGAAGAACCAAACTAATACGAAATTTCCTTTCAGGAACAGTACTCATCGAGAAAAATGTTTTGACAGGGCTTTCCGTTTTACAGGTTTTTCGTTTGTGTTGGGAAACAATAATACCTTTCGTATACTTAATATAAAATATCAACCTCCTTTAAAAAATATAATAAAAGATTAGCAGGGGCTATTAATTTTTTTAAAAATAAAAATAAAAAGGAAAAGGTCAACCAGATTGTTTTGATAGACTGTCTCAAACATCCTTAAAATAGAGAATAATGCAAGAATAAGAATCCAATCCCGATTCTTCAAGTTATATAACAGGATATATTAAACAGATACCTTCCATCCATCTAAAATGAATTTAATACTAGAACTTAAACAATACGATATATATCAGAAACACAACAAATTTCTAGCAAAAATGAGATACTCTTATCCACCCAAAATGCATATTGAAGAACTTAAGAAGAGAAATTTAATATTTTAAAAATGCATGACAATGTTATAAAGCTTAAAGCTGATACATAGCAATATTGACAAACTAGGTCTTAGTAGGGAAAAAATTGAATTGTTACTTCACACATAGATACATTGGCAAAAATTGAAAATGTTGTCCATAGATCACAATGATTTATGGAGTCATATTGTGGGGTACTATGTTAATGTTGAAGCTACCATAAACTAGTGCTAGCATTTTGAGGTACTATGTTAAAGTTGAAGCCACCATATTAAACTAGAACTAACATTTTGAGATACTATGTTAAAGTTGAAGCCACCATATTAAACTAGAACTAGCATTTTGAGATACTATGTTAAAGTTGAAGCCACCATAAACTACAATTAGCATTTTGAAGCATTTGAAGTATTGGAGATGCCATCACTTGAGGCTCTTGTGCTTACTTTTTGTTGGTGTAAATACGTATTTACTATTTACACTTTACTTAAGTTTACTTACTTTAATGCATTATTTTATTATTTATTTAGGTGAGACACTTAGGAGTTTGTGTACTCTCATGAGTTGTCATGTTGACAACATTAAAGTAAGTAGCTCTAATTTAGCACATGGTGTCTACAACACTGGAGTTTGCATAATTAACTGAGTTGTCATGTAGACAACACAGTTATTTAGACTCTCATTTTAGCACATGTTGCTTACATCATTATTTTGTGTGCTACACCTTTGTAGGCTTATCCTCTCATCATTGCACTTACTCCTGTGTTTAATGGAGGGTAACCCATATCTGATCGAGATGTGTCTGGTTGTATGACTTATCATGTTGTTGATTCTTATGCATTCTAAAAGCATTCCAGAGGCCTTTATATACAGGAAATCCTACTGTACTTTCACATTGAATTGAATACATATCGATATTCTGAGCATACTATTTTTGGTCTTCTGTTGTGCTTATGCTTGAGTTCCTTGATCTCAGGTGATTTTATTCCTAAGGCAAATTCTTACATGGTATCAGAGCTTGGAGATTTTTTCTACATAGTCATTCGAGATCATTGTTGCTTTAGCATCTCAGCCTAGATCTAGAGTATCACAGTCATTAGGAGTGTCTAGAGCTAGAACAGACCTCACCATTGCATCTGGAATATCGATTAGGTGAAAATTGGCTATAAATTTGCCTACCCTAGGCCAAAATTAATTTTGAGGCAAAAAATTTTGCAAATCAGCACGTGAAGGCTTGATTTGCAAGTTCGGGTATGATCCTTTAGATCTGCAATTTTAATTTTTAGATTTGTTATTTTATTTCCTCTCTACATTTTTGGAGTATTTTTTCGAAAAGATTTTTTTTTGCATAGGCACTGAGTAGTGACACTCTGACCCTGTATCCTGTGCAAAATATTTTATTTAGTATTGCAGAGAATATTCTAATTTTTGGCCAAGACCTAGTGGTGTACCTTTGCATTTTCTAGTAGCCTATCCACAAAGTTTGATAGATGGCATAATCTCCTGGCAACTTAATCCGGTGGGCAACTCCCAATCAGCGACCTCCAATAGTAGTGGCCAAGTCCAAAGCACTCAGTGGTTTGTTTTATTAACACTTGCAACATTCAATTTTAAAACATCAGTGAAGTTTTTTTTTTGGTGATGTCGGATTAAACTTCCAATCCCTATCTACCATAAAACCCTTTTTCTTGATGTTGTGTTTCAATCCTCCAGTCTTGAACAGAATTTTAGCCCCATCATATTCTACACTGACATCTTTGAACTTCTCAATGAAGTTGACCCACCACCAACTGCTATTTTTGGTTCTTGTCAACCATGATTTAGAATTTGGAACCCTTGAATCTTTCACCACATAGCAGGCATCATGATGTCCATGTGGACCCGCCCTCCTGTCCACCACACATTAGTAATAGACACCCTCTACAACTGCTCGACACATGGACTACTCTGCAAAAGCCACGTTTCTTCCACTTGGACCCATGACAGGTCAATGCTAGGGACAGATACGTCAACCATGTCAACTTGCCAATAAGGGGCTACGTGTACTTTTTTATATAGTTGTATGTCTAGTATGTTGCCATGTCACCCTCAAAGGTTATTTTTTTGCTAACGTCAACCAAAAATGGTGTTAAATTTGACAATCGTATGATTGTCATTCTCAAGCATTTTAACTGGTACAATGGTCATTTGACCATCAAATTTAAGCTCACAATTTTCTTCCCAAACCCCTCTCCAAATGTAGTTTTGATTTCAGAGCCTGACTTTGAGAGGCTATAACTTAGTCATCCGGATTCCAAATTATTGGAAATCTAATTGAAAAAATCATTGTAAGAAGAAGATTAATTGCAAAGAGGGAGATTGTTGATAAATAATGTTTTCAATCATTTTTTTATCATTGATGTCAAACCTACTATTTGTTGGAATGACAATTGCTTATAAGATCCAAGTATTATCACTTAGTGTTAGATTATGGTGACTGATTAGGAAAGTACTATACATACTCCATAATTAGTCGAGTTCGGGGCATCGGCCCGAAAAAAAAAAATTGGTACTATTCGTAGATTCGCCACTAAAGTTATGGCTAATTTATGGCCGATATGTTATAACCCTAAAGCTATTTAATAGTTGTATAAAATGGTTTAGGGTTGGGTATTTTCAATATAGTGTGATGCGAAATTGGTTCTTGTGGCGGTATTAAGCTCTAAGGGATTACAGATTGTAATCAAGTTGTAATCACTGGATTGTAATAAGATTGGACTTGTTGTTTGGTTGACATAGCCTAGGGATTAGGTGAACCACATTAAATCTTGGTGCCTTGTGTTCATTTCTATGTGATATGTTATTTTCTGTTATTGGTTATATCTGCATGTGTAGTTTTTATTTCTGTTTGTGGTTTTATCCTAACACTTAGTTGATTGATAAAAATAATTTAATGAACAAGATGTAACAAAAGTACCTAAGGGAAAGGTTGAGTTATGGTTTTGTAATGAAGTGCAAGGATTAGTTAAGACAATGATAAAATGATGTATTAGTAGTATACTTGAAGATATAGATGTTTGTCACACTTCGAAACACTAGAAGAATAAGTTGTAATAAGGCTATTTACAAAGCTTAACTAAGTTCATTAGTGAGTGTTGAGCAAGCTAGTTCGAGCTGACTAGATTTTCAATAGGTGCCAAGAAAATGCAAAATATAGTGTGTGTCGAGTGATACAAAAGGAGCCAAGCATGTTTACGTGCCAAGAGAACTTTAGGTGCCGAGCATAAGGAAAACTTAGTGGATGTTGAGTGAATCCACAATAGGTGTCAAGCATCAGTAAAATGTAGTTGATGCCAAATAACATAGCTTGTGCCAAGCACCAAAAATTCAATAGTGTCAACCTGTTGCATTATGTGAAAAATCAAAGATTCACCAAAATTGAGCTGACAAGTTTTTTACCTTGAATTTTGTGAACTAGGTGGAGGATAAGGATGATGAGCTGGAGGCACAAAATTTTAGATAAACTATTTTTTATCGAATTAAAGATGATTCTTCAAGATGTTTCTAGAAGAAACAAGATATGGGTTAGATTCAATGAATCCTACCTAATCCATTCAAACTAAAATTAAAAGATGGAAGAATCAAGCAAGAAAGAGGATTCCAGATTTTTATTGAAGGAGTCATAGGCCAAGAAGCAAGAGCTGGTGGTGTACCAAAATGGCGAGGTGGTTGAAGGGTGTCAAGGAGAAGGAAGAACAGAGCATAGAGGCTCTACTTCGATAAGTGGTCAGAGAGAGATGATTGCATTGGTAAATTGAACATGAAGAGTCAAGGAGACAAAGCTTAAGAGGAGGACAAGCTATCAAAGTTACAGAGACTGAAAGCTAGGCAAATGTTATGAGCTGAATAGATATCTAAAATCTACAAGATAAGTTGTAAGCTGTATCAGGTCAAAACCCATTATTGTTACTTTCTAGAAATTGTATCAGTTAGGATAAAATCCTATGAACTTAGGTTGGTTTAATAGCCATTTGTAAATCCTTTAACACGGTGACATTCCAAGTGAATGTTCTAAAGTCCTCTAACCAGGCCTAGTTCTAATAGGGTGGCTAAATCCTTTAACCAAGTCACATTTAATAGTGTGTTGTAGCCTTTAATAGGGCAGGCCTTTCATAGGGCATCACTTCAGAAGAGTGAGAATTGAGTAGAATGTTACTGGTGGTTTTTTCTAGATTGGGCTTCCATGTAAATCACTGTGTTATGTTTTGATTTTTCATGTGTTATGCTTGCATGTTGATTTACAGTAACTTTCTACGTAGGAAAAGCTTAGGCTTGGATTAATGGATAGTTTAATGGGCTCAATTTGCTTGATGAAAAGTTTTAGTAGGACATTTGGACCTTAAATAACTGATTCACCCCCCCCCTCTCAGTTATTCTAAAGAATTTCTAACAATTGGTATCAAATCCATTTGCTGATTTAGTTTAAAGGCATTAGAAGTAGGAAGATCAAGATGTCCAAGAGAGAAGTTCCTAAGCTTAATAGAGATAACATTACTACATGGAAAATTCTAATGAAGATGCACCTTGGATCAATAGGTGAATATGCAAAAACCTCAATTAGAGTGGAACATGTAGATCCATCTAGACCCCTTACTGCAGATGATTTGAACAAAAGGAAGGAGAAAAATCAAGCAATGCTGGAAATTGTCTCTGCACTTAGCTATGCTGAATTTGATGACATCAAGGGATGATACTCTGCATTCAAGAAGTGGAAAGCCCTATTAGATATCAATGGAGGAGATTAGAATGTTCAAAGAGAAAAAAGAAAAATCCTCAAAGGAAAGTTTGATGACATGAAAATGGACGAAGGTGAGAATGCTGCTCAATATGCCTCTAGAATGGAAGAAGTGGTAAGTGCAATAAGAAGTTTGGGAGGTCATTTAGAAGATGACACTATTAATAAAAAATACTTAAGAACCCTACTCCTTATCTATAGTATTAGAGTTTTAGCCATCCAGGAATTAAGATGTGTACCAAGAAATGTAATAACTTTTGAAGGGATAGTAGGAAGACTTACTGCATTTGAGTTGTCTAATTTTGATAACTATAGACCTAAGAATCTTGAATCTTCTTTCAACGCTAAGCTAACATTGAAGGACACTAAGGAGGTGAAATCAAAGAAGAAGAAAAAGGGAAGTATGCATCCAGTGATAGCAACATAGATGTAGAAGATGTGGAACAAATAGAAGCATTACTAGCCAAAAGATTTCATAGAGGCAAAGGTAAATTCAAAGGTAAGTTGTCTATCATTTGCTTTAATTATAATGGAGTAGGTCCTATTGTTGCAAGGTGTACACAGAAGAAGAACCTCAGAGAAGGAAACAAGTACAAGAACAAAAGAGAAGATGACAACAAAGATTACAAGGACAAAGGCAAAAGATGCTACATTATTGAAGAGGATTCTGATGAGAATGATGATGAGGTAGTATATGTAGCCATTAAGGATGAAATAGATGAAGATGAGGCAAAATCAATGGTAACATGTGTGAACAAAAATAACAAGTAGATGATAGACAGTGGATGCTCACATCACATGATAGGAGATAGAAGTAAGTTTATTACCTTTACTCAGTATGATGGAAATAGTGTTAGATTTGGTAATGATGCTCCATGTCAAATCAAAGTAAAAGGTTCTATCAAATTTACAAAGAAAATCTCATGTGATAATGCATACTATGTTGAAGGATTGAACTACAATTTATTGAGTTTATCATAGTTAGGCAATATAGGTTGCAAAGTAGAATTTGGAAACAAGATTGCCAAAATCTATGACACTGATGGAAATTTGATAGGAAATGGTGAACAAACTAGGAGCAATCTATTTTATCTAGACATGGAAGATACGACCTATCTTATTGTAAAAATTATTGATGTTTGGTTATGGCATAAAAGGTTGTGTCAACTTTGATAATCTGATTAGTATCAGCAAAAGGAAGAAAGTTAGGGGGTTGCCAAAACTGAAGAAACCTGAAAATACAATGTGCAAACAATGTCAACTAGGAAAGATGACTAGGTCAAGTTTCAAAAGTAAAACCTACATCTCCAAAGGAGTATTAAAACTAGTTCATACAGACTTATGTGGCCCAATAGAAGTCCAAAGCTATCAAAGAGACAAATATATAATATTGTTTGTAGATGACTAATCTAGGATGATGACTGGTATGTTCTTAAAACAAAAATTTGATGCATTTCAAATGTTCAAGTGGTATTTGGCTAGAGTTGAGAAAGAAACAAGAAAGAGTTTGAAGTGCCTAAGATCAGACAGAGGAGGAGAGTTCACATCAAAAGAATTTGAAATATTTTACAATGACAAAGGTATTAAAAGACAAACACTAGCACCAAGAACTCCACCACAAAATGGAATTACAGAAAGAAGGAATAGATCAGTGATAGATTGTGCTAGAACATTAATCATGGAGAAAAATGTTTCTTTGAAATACTAGAGAGAAGCTATAAGTACTGATGTTTACACTATAAATTGAGTTCAAGTCAAGAAAGGTACAAATGTGACACCTTTTGAACTATGGTATGGTCACTCACCTAATGTAAAGCATTTCAAAGTATTTGGTTGTAAATGCTATATTCTTAAAGATGCTAGAAATGGCAAGTTTGATGCAAAGAGTGATGAAGGCATATTCCTTGGATACTCCACTAGAAGCAAAGCATATAAGTGTTTGAATACTAACACTATCAAGATTGTGGAGAGTGAAAATGTAATTTTTGATGAGCATGTAGAAGTCCGAGTTGATGAATCCAAGAAACTAGAATATTATAGATCTTTTGTATATTTCTATGAAGGAATGCCTACTAAAGATGAAGCTCCCAATCAAGTTGGGTATCAACAACAAATCTCAATATCAACTGAGTCACACCCAGTGACTGTTGAGTTGCATTCTAAAGTTGAGTTGTAGAAAGAAGAAAATGTACACTCTAATTCTAAAAATAATACACATGGAAGAGATGATGAAATACTTGAAAGTGATGTGCATAGTGACTCTAAAGCTGAGAGATCAAACATGGAAAGAAGGACATAAGCAAGACTTTCCAAATATGTGAGAAAACATCACCCTATAAAACAAATCATTGTTGACAAGGATGCCGGACCAATGACAAGGAATAGACTAAGAAATGAATCATGTCTGATGAGCAAGATTGAACCCAAAATAGTGAAAGATCCACTACAAGATGAAGACTTGTATAAAGCTATGAAAGAAGAGATAGATCAGATTGAGAAGAAAAAAACTTGGACTTTAGTTCCAAGATCAGCTGACAAGAATGTGATTGGTACAAAATGGGTATTTAGAAACAAACTTGATGAGAATGGTGAGATAACAAGAAATTAAGCCATGCTAGTTTGCAAAGGTTATGCACAAAAAGAACTGGATTATGGGGAAACGTTTGTCCCTATTGCAAGAATGGAAGGAGTAAGAACACTACTTGCATATGATGCTTATAAAGTTTCAAAGTCTATCAGATGGATGTAAAGTCTACTTTTCTAAATGGTATACTAGAAGAGGAAGTCTACATGGAACAATTAGAGTGATTTGATGATGACAACAAGGATATGGTTTGTAAACTACACAAAGAACTCTATGGTTTGAAGCAAGCACCTAGAGCAAGGTATGAGAGATTGCACAAATATCTTATGAAGATATGATTTGAGAGAACATATGACAACAACAACCTATATATCAAGGTAGGAAAAAGGTAAAGAAATTCTGATATCTAAAATCTTTGTTGATGATATAATATTTGGATGTAAAGATGTCCTATGCAAAGATTTTGTTGATCAAATGAAACATGAGCTTGAGATGTCAATGTTTGAAGAAATCAAATTCTTTGTTGGATTGCAAGTACATCGATTGGAGCATGGCATATTTGTGACCCAATCAAAATATATCAAGGAGATACTCAAGACATTTGTGTTAGAAGATTCAAAACCAGTTAGTACACCAATGGTAACATGACATAAGCTATCCAAGAATGATGAATCTATTGAAGTGGATCAGGCATTGTATAGATAAATGATTAAAAAGTTGTAGTATGTTATGCATAGTAGACCAAACATTGCATTAGCAGTTGGAATAGTGGCAAGATTTTTTGCAAATCCAAGAGAAAATCATCTTATGGCAGTGAAAAGAATACTGAGGTACCTATAAGGAATAGATGCCTTTGGCTTGTATTACAAGAGAAGTGAAAAGTTTGATTTGAAAGCCTACACTGATGAAGATTGGGTAGGTAATAATGATGATAGAAAAATCTATGGAGGAGCATTTTTCTTAGGTAAAATATTGATTACTTGGACTAGCCAAAAACAAAGTTGTACCTTACAGCTCATAGCAAAAGCTGAGTATGTTGCAACATTTATTAACTGCACCAATATTGTATGGATCAAACATCTGTTGCAAGGTATGAAGGGAGAGGTAACTAAACCCATGATACTCTATTGTGATAACACAAGTGCTATTAACATATCAAAGAATCTTGTGATGCATGCCAAAACAAAGCATATTACAATTAAGTATCACTATGTAAGAGAATTGGTAGAAGACAAGCAAGTGAGAATGGAATATGTTAGCTCAAAGGAACAAATTGCTGACATCTACACAAAAGAATTATCTAAAGATACATTTGAGTATCTTAGAGGTAAGTTAGGGGTGATACCCCTAGCCAAGGCTACTTGAGCAACAACAAGGATTGCCCTACATCAAATGAGTTGATTGTTGAAATGTTACAAATTGATGTAGAGGATATGTACTTTAGGATTTTTTTCTGAAGTAATCAAAGTGCTAAAGTTCCAAATCAATCATAAGAAAGGTGATAGAGTGAGAAATTGAAGTACCTGAAGATTCTATACTTGCATATTAAAGATTTTGAGATAATATGTCTTTGGTATTGTTGTCAAAGAGGGAGACTGTGAATAGAGACTAGTCAACAACATTTGTTGAGAAAGAGCAAAGAGCAAAAATTGATCAAATCTACAAGATCAAATGGACAAAGGGAGAAAGAATGAAAGAGAGAGTCAAAAGTAGCACAAGAACAAAGTGAATAGTGAAAATAAAAAGGAAACAGTAGCTAAAAGGGAGTAGAAGTAAAGTAATCATGATATAGATCAGAAAGGGAGAAGTGAAAACTGGTGGTAATACATTTTTTTTTTTGGTATTTGACTTACTATTCTAACCTAGTTAGTATTTTGATAACTTGGTTGAATAGTTTGGTCTGATGGTTGATCAGTTTGGTTTGCCATCAATGCAAAAGAGGGAAATTTTTGGAAATCTAATTGAAAAGATCATTGTAAGAAGAAGATTGATTGCAAAGAGGGAGATTGTTGATAGAGAATATTTTCAATCATTGTTTTGTCACTGATATCAAACCTGCTATTTTCTGGAATGACAATTTCTTATAAGATCCAAGTACTATCACTTAGTTGATTGATGAAGAGAATTTAATCAATAATATGTAACAAAAGTATCTACGGGAAAGCTTGAGCTATGGTTTTGTAATGAAGTGCAAGGATCAGTTAAGAGAATGATAAAATGATATATTGATAGTATACTTGAAGATATAGATGTTGGTCACACTTACAAACACTAGAAGAATAAGTTGTAACAAGGCTATCTGCAAAGCTTAATTAAGTTCATTAGTGAGTGCCAAGCAACCTAGTTTGAGCTGAGCAAATTTTCAATAGGTGTCGAGCAAATGCAAAATCTAGTGTGTTCCGAGTGATATAGAAGGAGTCGAGCATGTTCAGGTGCTGAGAAAACTTCAAGTGCCAAGCATCAAAAAAACTTAGTGGATGCTAAGTGAATCCATAATAGATGTTAAGTATCACTAAAATATAGTTGATGCTAAGTAACACAATATGTGTCGAGCACCAGAAATTCAATAGTGTCAAGCTGTTGCATTATGTGAAAAGTCAAAGATTTGCCAAAACTGAGCCAACAAGTTTGTTACCTTGAATTTTTTGAACTAGATGGAGGATGGGGATGATGAGTTGGAGGCACAAAATTTTAGATAAACCATTTTTGAGTGAATTCAAGAGGATTCTTCAAGATATTTCTAGAAGAAACAAGATATGTGTTAGATTCAATAAATCCTACCTAATCCATTTGAACCAAAATTAAAAGATGGAAGAATCAAGCGAGAAAGAGGATTCTAGATTTCTATTTATTGAATCACAGGCCAAGAAGCAAGAGCTGCTGGTGTGTCAAAATTATGAGGTGGTTCAAGGGTGTTAGGGAGAAGACATCAAGGAGAAGGAAGAATAGAGCACAAAGACTCTGCTTCAATAAGTGGTAGGAGAGAGATGATTGCACTGGTACATTAAGCATGAAGACTCAAGGAGACAAAGCTTGAGAGGAGGACAAGCTGTCAGAGCTGCGAAGACTAAAAGCCAAACAAATGTTGTGAGCTAGACAGAGATCTAAAATCTACAAGATAAGGTGTAAGTTGTATCAGGTCAAAACCCCTTATTGTTACTCTCTAGCAATTGTATCAGTTAGGGTAAAAACCTATGGACTTAGTTTTTTTTAACAACCATTTGTAAATCCTTTAACAGGGTGACATTCCAAGTGAATGTTCTAAAGTCCTCTAACTAGGCCCACTTCTAATAGGGTGGCTACATCCTTTAACTAGGTCGCATTTAACAATGTGTTGTAGTCTTTAATAGGGCAGGTCTTTCATAGGGCATCACTTCAGAAGAGTGAGAATTGAGTAGCATGTTACTGGTGGTTTTTTCCCAAATTGGGTTTCCATGTAAATCACTGTGTTATGTGTTGATTCTTCGTGTATTATGCTTGTATGTTGATTTACAGTAACTTGCTAAGTAGGAAGAGCTTAGGCTTGGATGAATGGATAGTTTAACGGGCTCACTTTTCTTGATGAAAAGTTTTAGGAGGAAATTTGAACCTTGAATAATTGATTCACCCCCCTTCTCAGTTATTCCAAAGAATTTCTAACACAAATCAGGTGCGATTTTTTTAAAATTTTGGGTAGAATTTCTTAAAATTTTTAGTCATAGTATTTTTTTTGGTTTTAGTGCAAGGATTTGTCAGAAATTGTATTCTTTTGGTGATTGTACCTATTCAATCCTACATTTTGCAACTTGAAATGCTCTGTACAAGCTCATCTGGACACATTTTCAGGTTCCATTTTTTTGAAAGTGTATTATTTTTTGTTTACTTTCTAGATCTGCAATCAGATTCTAGGGTTGCATGGACAAAAATATCACTTTCAAACTTAGGGCCTTTTCTACATTGTATTGCTTTGATTACTTTTCAAAATTGTTGTACATCTGAGCTGTAGTTCTTAGTGATAGATTTGGGCCTCAAAAGGTAGTTGTAAATAGAAAAATTAGAAGTCCACTTTGTACATTTTGACAAGTGGCCTATTGTACACACACTACATATAAAGTGCCAAGAGAATTTTTTTGGGGGGGTCTTTTGATTGAGTGAAAAGGGGAGGTGTGTATTGTGTTTTTTGGTCTCTCTTGTGTGCTCTTTTCATTTTCTGCATCATGGGTTCACCTAAATGTCCACTTCTAACTTCATGCAATTATTCTACATGGAAAGATATTGCATAGAGTAGATTAATGGAAAAAGGTTTAAGTCTTTATGTTGATGGTAAAATTCCCAAATCCACTAATGCTACAACACTCATTGATTGGAAAAAACAAGACCAAAAGGCTTTAGGAATTATCAAGAATTGTGTACATAGAGATATCTTCTGCCACATTTCTAGTTTTAAGGAATCTAAAGCTGCATGGGAAAAACTTGAAGCATTGTATGGTAAGGTGGATGAGGAAAAGGGTTTTCAGATTGAGGATGATCTACTTCTATTGGATCCAAATAACTTTGACACAATTCAGGATTGTATCAACAAAGCCAATGAGTTTAGGACACTACTTAAAGATTGTGGAAATCCCATCAAGGATGAAAAGTTGATTCATCACATCCTAGAAAGGCTACCTTCAGAGTATGCTTCCTTTTTTTCAAGTTATAATACTCATAGGTTAACCATGGGAAGTGCTTTCTAGAAGCCTACATTTGATGCTTTTGCAGAAATGTTGATTCTTGAACAATCTCACTTGATAGATTTGGGACTTCTCACGACATCAAAGACCAAAGCATTGGTGGCTAGTGATGAGAACCAATTAAGTCAAGGAGGAAAAGGTTCTAATAACAACAAGAAAAGCAGTGGAAGAAAAAATCACAATTTGAGACACAACAATCCTCCTCAAAGTAGGGCAATTCTTCTTCCAACAAGAAGGGAAGTAATGAAAAGAAGGAAAAACTTTTTTGTGCATATTGAAAGAAGTTGAATCATGATGAGCATCATTGCAAGACTAAAAAAATCGACGAGTTGGAAAACCTACTCAAGAAGAACAAAATTCAAGTGCCAAGTACTTCCAAGGATTCAGCTCCACCCACTTTAAAGGGAAATGGGAAAGAACTTATGGAAAATACAAGTTCTTCATTGGAATGGATTCTTGACTTAGGTGCCTCATATCATATGGGTTCTTTACAAAGAGACTATTTTTCATTGAAGCAGTCACAAGTACCACATATCTTTGTGGGAATGATACTAAAATGGATGTTGAAGGGAAAGGACATGTGGCAATGGAAAATGGGGAATTCAAAGATGTTCTCTATGTTCCAAACCTTAGCTCTAGTCTCCTCTCAATTTAACAAATCACTCACCTTGGAGATGGCAAAAAAGTTGAGTTGCTTCCAGATTTAGTAATGATGCAAAGTCTAAAAGATGATTCATTAGTTATAGTGGGAAAATTTAATCATGATGAGAGGCTTTATTTATTCTCCCACTTTGTGCCTAAGTCTCCTTCACATGCCTTGTTAAATCAATCTAATTCACAAATCAAACTATGACATGAGCAATTTTGTCATCTTGCCTTTCGCTATCTTTAGCAACTTTTCTCCAAAAAAATGGTCAATGGTCTACCTCCAATCAACTTTTCTAAGGGTGAATGTTCATCATGTTCACTAGATATGCATCTCAAGGAGAATTTTGATAAAGGGAAGTCTTCAAGAGCAACTATTATTCTTTAGTTGGTTCACATGGTTTTAGTAGGTTCTTTTGGAGTGACTTTAGTCAACCAAGGTCACTACATCCTTACTTTCATTGATGAATTTTCATGCTAGACGTGGCTCTTCTTTCTTCATCACAAGAATGAAGTGTTGGAGAAGCTTCAAGCCTTCAAGATTAATGTTGAACAGAAATCAAGGAAAGCCATCAAAGTTTTACAAATAGACAATGAAAGTAGATATGTGGACAAAAGAATTAAAGACTTTTCCAAACTTGAGGGAATTGATCTTTAGAATCCACTAGTAGTCAGTCCACACAAGACAGATGTTGTAGCACTAAGGATATGGAATCTTAATTCCATGGAAAGTTACATGATACAAGCTAGGTCTCTTGATCCTACATTAGAAGTCAAAGCTATTAGTAATGCCACTCACATACTTAATAGGTCTCATTATCATGCCTTACATGGTAAGACTCCTTTTGAGGCATGGTGCAACAGAAAACTAGTTGTGAGTAACTTTAGAGTCTTCAGTTGTCCAACATGGGCAAACATATCTTCCAAGGGATGCAAGACACCACCACCTAGGCCTTGTATTTTCATTAGATATGAAGATAGTGTTAATGCATACTGACTTATGGATCCTAAGACACATGAGATCTTTGTGGAGAACAATGTTCACTTTGAGGAAAGTTTGCCCAGCTTATCATCTAATCCTCTCCACACATCATACATTATGAAAACTGATAGTGACACTAGTGATAGTGCTTCAACAGATTCATATACATGGAGTTCTATCAATAGTTGCAGTGAGAGCTCACAACATCAAAAAATTCCACATGCATATATTGCCATAGTGATAGGTCCAACATAGTAGGGTACACCTTGTCTTCCAACTCCAGCAACCGAGGATGACTACATAGTAGATATTTTAGGTTTGTTTTTGGATTCATACATAGTGGATTTGTGGGACATCATTGATGATATACATCTTCTCTTTGATGGAGAAGATCCTTCTTTAGTTGTTGTGAGGGCTCACTCTAACCCTCATGTCCATTCTCTACATGATCGATCTTCATATGTTGACATGATTGTGGATCCTTATGAATAGTAGTTGTCAAAGGTCTCTTTATCAATTGAGGAGACTATTGATTCTTTGAAATAGGTTCTACCTACATCCTTGCTAGATCTACATTCTCTCTTTTGAGCAGTGTTGGAAGGGGTGACCATCAACATTGACATGGAGACACTTGAGTAGGTTTCAGGGCCACCATACATCTTTGGGATTGTACCTTTTCCATTTTTTCTTCCAAAGGTGAGGAACATTTTTTAGCACTCATGGCCACCTTCTACGTTGGAGCATCTATCACTGATCAACAGTCTTCATTTGGGTGGGGAGACTACCTTGTCTCTCTTCTTCTTCTTCTTTCTTGTGGGGAGCACCTTTTCCTTTTTGGGATCATGTTCTTTTCACATTTCTCTATTGTATATACTTGATGTATGTCATAATGGGGGGGTCTTAATTACTCCATCCATCTAGGCATCTTGTCTTTTCATCTCTCTTTTCGGGGGAGGGTTTTTCCCATGAAGTTTTCCCTCTTTCTCTTCTTTATGAGAGATTGCATTTTATTATGTCTATGGGTACCTAGCATGGTCCTAGTAGTCATGACCCATCATGCATTTCATCCTAGTTTCTATAAGCTTAAGGGCATTCCCCTAAGTTGCACTTAAGGGGGGGTGTTGGTGTAAATACGTATTTACTATTTACGCTTTACTTAATTTTACTTAGGTTAATGCATTATTTTATTAAATTGCATTATTTTATTATTTATTTAGGTGAGACACTTAGGAGTTTGCATACTCATGAGTTGTCATGTTGAAAACACTGGAGTAAGCAATTCTAATTTAGTACATGGTGTCTACAACGTTGGAGTTTGCATAATTAACTAAGTTGTCATGTAGACAACATAGTTATTCACACTCCCATTTTAGCACATATTGTCTACAACATTATTTTGTGTGCTACACCTTTGTAGGCTTATCCTCTCATCATCACACTTACTCTCATGCTTAATGGAAGATAACCCATATCTAATGGACATGTGCTTGATTGTATGACTTATCACGTTGCTAATTCCTATGCATTCTAGAAGCATTCTAGAGGCCTTTATATACAAGCACTCCTAGTGTGCTTTCACATTGAATTGAATACATATCAATATTCTGATCATACTCTTTATGGTCTACTATTGTGCTTATGCTTGAGTTCCTTGATCTTGCATGAATTTTTCCCTAAGGAAAATTATTACACTTTTTTAATATTGATATTTTTTATAATCCATGCAAGCAATCCAATGCCATATACATTTTGTGAGAGGTTTCTTTCTTTACAATTTATTCAATCTTTGAAAGCATTAAGCCATGGTTATAACACACTAATTCAAATCTGACAACATTTCAACCAAAAAACCATCACCAACTATGTAAAAGAAATGAAACATCCATCAAAAGGATGTGAAAGAAGATTAATATGATATGATATTAAAGTATTTTGAAACATGGCTTTGAGAGGAGCCATGTGCTCCAATAAATACGTCTTGGCCAAGATATCCCCCATACAAATAACACACAATGTATCCAAGAAAAGTATCAAAAATTAAGAAACTAT